>CM056606.1:15945275-16654105 GCA_029721355.1 Tegillarca granosa | reverse complement strand
TTTAACAATGCCCAGCAATTTTGACAAGAACTACTTGTACTATCAGACTACTGGTACATTTAGTAACTATCTTGGCTTTTATGGGCCAGTTTTTCTTAAAAATTATTACTTACTGGCATTCCTCTTTTGTTTCTTTTTGATTCATCAGTACAATAGAAAAATTTTCCTTTAAACAATTGCACAGCAATTACAGAAAATATAAAACTGGAACCAACAACTATACTATAAGTATGTTGGCCCACATTTTTCAAGGAATTCACCACACAGTCCAAAGACAGCCTGAAAAAATAGAAATAATAAAATAAAATATGCTACATATGTATGTTGGCCCACATTTTTCAAGGAATTCACCACACAGGTCAAAGACAGCCTGAAAAATAGAAATAATAAAAATACAATATGCTACCATATGTATGTTGGCCACATTTTTCAAGGAATTCACCACACAGTCAAAGGACAGCCTGAAAATAGAAATAATAAAAATAAAATATGCTACATATGTATGTTGGCCACATTTTTCAAGGAATTCACCACACAGTCAAAGACAGCCTGAAAATAGAAACAATAAAAAATAAAATATGCTACATATGTATGTTGGCCACATTTTTCAAGGAATTCACCACACAGTCAAAGACAGCCTGAAAAAAAGAAATAATAAAAATAAAATACACTATATATGTATGTTGGCCACATTTTTCAAGGAATTCACCACACAGTCAAAGACAGCCTGAAAAAAAGAAATAATAAATATATTTATACTTTTAAGACATGGGTCAAATTCTCAAACTGAAGGAGACTGGCTTTTAAGCAACATTAAAAAAAAAAAATTCACTAGACAGTCAAAGACTGTTTATAAGTCTCAGGTCTAAAATTGAAAAGGGAGGGGGCAAATTAAAATGATGGAGGAGGGAGGGGGCAAATTAAAATGATGGAGGAGGGGCAAACCATAGCTCTCTTATCATACCTTCACTGTCTGACAATATTATCAAAGAGGGAGGGGCAAATTATTAAAAAAATTTTAAGTGAATGGCAAACCAAAACTCTCCAATTTTACCTGCAATGTCTGACCATACAAACGAGTCTGAATATCTGTAAAAACTTACCTTTAACTTTGGCCCACGGTTGATTGTCTTCAATGGACGTAAAACTCGCAAAACTCTCAATGATTTTATAGTGTTTAGATTTTTTCCTGCAGTATCACTGAAAAGTATAAACAAAGTCGTGAAAAATACGAAAACCTAAGATTTTAGATTTTGTTCTGAAAAAATAAAAGACCCTGCTGCAATATATTTTTTTATTTTTTAAATAATTCATTACATTTTTCAAGAATATAATTGTATAACAAAATTCATGCGTATGTATGGTTCTCTTATTTTCTTTTCGGCTTATTTTCTAAATGGGCAGTCAATTAATTTTATTTTGTTGCAATCCAGAAGAAAAACAAGAGACCATTGGTATGCAGCAAAGCAAAGCCCATCACTTTCAATTTACAAATGACAGCCTAAAAAGCAAAGCCCATCACTTTTAATTTACAAATGACAGTCTAAAAAGGAAAGCCCATTACTTTTAATTTACAAATGGACCGTCTAAAAAGGAAAGCCCATTACTTTTAATTTACAAATGACAGCCTAAAAAGGAAAGCCCATTACTTTTAATTTACAAATGACAGCCTAAAAAGGGAAGCCAATACTTTTAATTTACAAATGACAGCCTAAAAGCAAAGCCCATCACTTTTAATTTACAAATGACAGCCTAAAAAGGAAAGCCCATCACTTTTAATT
Source organism: Tegillarca granosa (assembly GCA_029721355.1). NCBI lineage: Eukaryota > Metazoa > Mollusca > Bivalvia > Arcoida > Arcidae > Tegillarca > Tegillarca granosa. Next base: position 16,652,324 of record CM056606.1, on the reverse strand, counting down.
TACAAATGACAGCCCTTAAAAGGAAAGCCCATTACTTTTAATTTACAAATGACAGCCTGAAAGGAAAGTCCATTACTTTTAATTTACAAATGACAGTCTAAAAAGGAAAGCCCCTTACTTTTAATTTACAAATGACAGCCTAAAAAGGAAAGCCCATTACTTTAGGGGGTTGGGGGTGCCAAAAACTTGAATTTGTAGGCAAATTGAACAAACAAACAATAAAATTATAATACAAAAGTAATAAATGTTCCCCATTAGGGAGAAGAAAGGAAGGGAGAAAATTTTGGAAATCAGAAGCCAATTAATTAGCATTCTGTTTTCCTTGAAAAAAATCTACTGTTACATTTACATGTATATATCAGTCATCATACATTTTAACAATTTAAATATGCAAATTTTAGCTGTGTGAAAGACTCAAATCAGAAAAATCTCTTTTTTTTCCCCTTGACAACTTTGCCACACAGCTTTTAGACATACTTTTTTGAAGTCCCTAAAATATAATCATTTATATTTTTCTTTCATAAGCCTCCCACAACCTATTGTAAAACCCATTTATAATGCTTAAGCATTTGAATAAATAATTGTGATAACAAATTACATATAATGGTCTTTAACACTTTTAGAATAATCCTAAAAGATCACTCACTAGAATATTTTCTTTTTTCTTTTTACTTATATATATACTCAAAAATGATTTCATTTTGTGCTAATATAAATGTGCTATTTAAAATATGTGTGATGAATTTCTGTTTTTCTATTGGCTGATAAATTAGAACATGCATTCAAATTATTAAACAAAATGAAATTTTAAATTTCAATTTTTTAAAATATGCACAATATAAATCTGTTCATGCTGATATCTGTGTTTAGTTTTATTCATTACATTCAGCTAAAAAAATTCTTTTTTAAATTTTAAATTTTTTTTAATCTCATAATGTTATCATTAATGCTTAGTGTCTGCCCATTGGCTCACCCCACTAATGCTTATCCTTAGTGAGATCAAGTTTCAGTAATATATGGCAACTGAAAGAACAAGACTTCTGATTGAATGAGATGCAAGTCAATCATTATGACAACCAGGATTTTGTCTGGTACCCATTCATTATGTTTAAACAAAAAAGGCTTGTTTAGGCTAGCTTGCAGTAATATTGTTCAAGCCAGGCCTTGGGCAGGAATGAAATACAGTTAAATACATTATTCATATTATAAATTATATATATGTACACAAAATATGATGCAGCTATCACAATTTTCTTGAAAGTATTAGAACCCAGAAAAGAAAAATCAACAAGACTCAATTGGTCATAAAAAATCAAGGTCTGATGTCAAGAGAAATCAGATTATTTAACAAAATTAATTCATATTTAATCATGTATTCTTCTGAGAACAAAATTTAAAAAAAAAACAAAAAAAAAAAACCAACCCTTTAGTTGTACAATTTATTCTGACAAATTGAGGTATTTAACTTTAAAAACCTTTTTTTTTTAAAAAAAAAAAAAAAAAAAAAAATGGTGCAATCTTGCATAACAAATATGTGTTTATTAATATTAATGCAAGGTGTAACCATGGTAACAAAATACAATATAATATATACAAGTTTATCTGTAACAGAGAACCGTTTATGCAAAAACACAGTAATTTAACTCCATAAAGGTTTAATGTTCAGATATTTCCGGTCCTTAATTAAAACTAATTAGTAAGATCTTCTAAATACTTGTTTGCACATACCAAATTAACTAGATATAGTACCAAATATTGTTATAGCAACATTTTCCCATTAAAAAGGTTGCATTATTCTTAATATCTGTGACATAAATAAAACTTTAAACCCTGATTAAGGTCATTTGGAAATTATTCACTCTTGAAATATATATCTCACAGGATCTGACCCTATTTCAGATGATCTGCCAACATTGTTTTTACTGGGAAACAGTTGCATTTCCTATAAAACTTTTGCTTTACTGGTTATAAAAATGTCAAAATTCAAAGCAAAATTTCATACTGTTTGTGAATCCATATGCAAAGGTATAATGATCTGCCAACATTGTTTTTACTGGGAAACAGTTGCATTTTCTATAAAACTTTTGCTTTACTGGTTATAAAAATGTCAAAATTCAAAGCAAAATTTCATACTGTTTGTGAATCTATATACAAAAGAATAATGATCTGCCAACATTGTTTTTACTGCCGAACTGTTGGTTTTACTCCGAAATTGTTAAATATGAGCTAAGATCCTAGCCAGAATTTCAATAATATGAACTGGGATCCCTATCAGAATACCTAGTATCTCAACTAGAATTCCTTTTTTGGATACAAAGATTCCCAGGGATTCCCAATCAGGTATCCCATATACCTTTCCTGATGTAATCCGGCCAAATCCCATTAGTATCTCGCCAATTGTGGATTCGGATCAAAGGTGGAAATACTTTTTTTAAAACTGAGTTAAAATTAAACTTAATGCTTTTAAAATTATTCATTAAACTCTCTCTGACAACAGCATTTTAAAATCTGGAACTTTTACAAATACATGTTTTCCACACAAGATGCCAAGCAAGAGACAAGGATGGGAAGAACAACAGAAATGGGTGTATTTGTCTGTGGCAGAAATGATAACACAACAAACTTGAAAACATTTTTCATTCAAAATATCTATGTCTCGTAATATTGCAAAATCACTAAAACATTAATAAAGTATAAATTCATTCCTAATTTTATAGTATTTTTTACTCAAATTCTTTTTCTTTTAAAAAATGCAATGCATAAATATTAGACTGTATCTGCATACTGGAGAAATATTAAATTAAAATGACGTCATATTTGAAAGAATAATACTGATTATCTCCCTTGAACAAAGAACCTAAAAAGAAAAGGGGTTAAACTAGTACAACACTCTACATCTTACAACAAAGGATGGGTGGTCCTTTTAGTGGGCAGACACTACCAAAAAGGATGGAATCCACTGCATGTACCATTAGACACAATTTGATTTTTGTGGAGAACAAACATTTCTACTGGACATGGCATTCTTGCTGTAAAATTAGGTTAAGCAAATACTAAATTTGGGCTGAACATCGGTAAACAGTCTTGGGTTCGAACCCTGACCTGGTCTGACCCAAGACTTGAAAATAGGTAGTGGACTATTCTTTTGCCAAGTACTCGGCATTATGAAATGGAACTTAAAATCAATGAGGTCCCGTGTCACGGTAGGTATGGCACAATAAGAAAAACTGCTGTATAATGCCATCAGCACAATGCACATGCAAAATTTCTGCACTTTTGCTTATAGCTGGCAACGTCTCGATATAGTTGAAATTTTCTTGACTGGGACGTTAAACACCATTACTCTACTCAACTCATAAATATTTCTCATAAATATTTTGAATTAAAATAAATGAATTTTTTATTTTAAAAAATTTTGATTTATGCAAATACAATGCCATATCCAGTGGGAAATATAAGTTCCACAAAAAGTAGTAAAGGTGTTTTGAATTTGTTACATGGTGAATATCCATTCAGATTGAATTTCAACATGAAAATCGTAACACTCAACCTAATTCGACAGCCAAGAAGTCATGAGACCAAAATGGATGATAAAAGTTAAAGATTAAGATGTGCAGAAAGTGCAGAAAAAAAAAATCAACAAGAAAGTCATTAGAGTACAAAATTCCTGTTTTCTTTTTCTCTCTATCCAATACTATCTTTCTATCCATCTATAAAAAGATAAAATTTTCAAAACAAAGTGCTCAGTGAGGTATTGACTGATAAAAACTACAACTAAAGAACATGGACAAAAATGCATAAAAAGAACAACAAAAAGGAAAATTTATCTTCACTCCAGTTTCATGTTCTGAACTTTTTGTTTTCTCTGTTTTTTGTAATTTTTTTTTTTACAACTTACCTAAGAAGGTCAGCGTTACTACACAGAAACAAAATGGAATATTGTTATACAATGATAATCAAGCATTAACTAAGAAACCAATGCATAAAAATGAAGATCTGTACAGAATATGTGATATTCTAAATAATAGATCAGGTTTAATGCAGAAATGCAGTTATCTCCCTTTATATGAATTACATTAAGAGTACCTAGGGCATTCCCATATATGCATATTTTTTCTGTGAAATGCATTCTGTACAGATCTTGGTATTAAAAAAAAAAGAAAGGTTAAAATCAGATTAAACATATATTCATTTAACCCTCTTACCCCCCAAAAATTGTAATGGACCATTCTTTCTCTCTTATTGGGATACTAGTATTTCTAACAGGAAAATAGGGGGTAAAAGGGTTATTGATGAACGAAAGCAAAAACAAGGCGGAAAACACATGAAGCATGATGGTGGCTTAATATCATCATAAATAAACTCTGAAGAAGCTTTATGATATATATATTCAGGCTTGAAAAAAAAAAAAACTGCAAATTTTTTTTTCCAAAAAACATTCTTTAGTAAACATATGTATTTACCAATAACTTTTCTATTTATATATGAGTGGGAGGGAGTAAAGAAAGTGGAAAAGAGGAAAAATCGAAAATTGTGTGGTTTTATTTCTCCCTCTCTTTCCCCCTCTTTCTCTCTCTCTCTCTCCCTCTCTTTCTCTCCTGCAGCCCCCTCCTTTTTTTGTGGTAAGACAGAAGATAGAAATTTTTTATCATTTCCAAGTTATGTCTTGAAATGAATTTTTTCATTATTAGATTTTGAAAGTGAAACATTTGTGATGACAACTTGTGAAAATGAAGCATTAGCAACAATAATGCAGGTGAAAATTTTTCAATGTATCCTCAAAGACCCCCAACATTAATCTGTTTAAATCTAAGTTCTAATTTCTTTGCAAAATTTAATGTTGAAGTATATTCTAACTATACAATAAAAAAAAAAATCAAAATTCATCATTTTTAACATTTTTTTTTATAAACTGTTTTAGTATACTGGGAGGAGAATATATAGATATTTTTATTATACAACTATAAAACAGGGGTATTGATATATAGATTTAAGTACATACGTACCTAAAAACAAAAGCAACAAGAGCACAAATAACTACTGTAGCATCTAATATATTCCACCAATCTCTGGCGTATGATCCTGGATGAAATATAATTCCTAAGTCTACAACCTAGTGAAAAGAATCATAAAAAAGTTGTTTAATCCACATTAAAATCGCACAATACAAGTAATCCAGAATTAAAAAATAAAATACCGGGTAGAATGGATAGCAAAACATATTATACAAGCCAAGATGACGAAAAATGAAATTTTATTTATAACTAGATATGTTTCTTTGAAACAGATGTGTCGCCTGACACTGCATAAAAATCAATCAAAGGGAAATAATTCAAAAACGGAACAAGATAGAGTTGTGGTTCTTGTGCACTGCACTTCAAGTCATTGCCTGAAACATGTACACCAAGTTTGGAGTCATTTGAACATACTACACCAATGTTATGCTCCAGACAAGAAATGCTCTATAAAAATCAATCAAAGGGAAATAATTCAAAAACCGAAAAAGATAGAGTTGCGGTTCTTGTGCACTGCACTTCCAGTCATTGCCAGCAACATGCACACCAAGTTTGGAGTCATTTGAACATAAAACACCAATGTTATGCTCTGGACAAGGAAATCCGGCCGACGACGAAAGTAATCCCTATATGTCGCCTAGTCAGGCGACACAAAAAGGAGTTTTGCCTTTCTGTGCTTTCTCATATAAAACTGACTAAAAGAATCATTATAAAATGTTTAACTATTAATTCTATAATTTCACTTAAGTGTGTATTATGATCTGTCTTGTATTAGTGGACACTGTTTTTAAAGGTGTTAGCTCACTTAGTTTGCAGTAGACAAGTATGATACTCCCAAAATACATTATCCTGGCAACTTTTATAAAGTTGATACTTAATGCTATAACATAGACAAGGAAGCAGTAATTCAAATTTTAATCTTTCGGCATGATGTTCAAACCCTCTCAGCTCACCAGGAGACGACGCTCTTCCATCAAGATAATACAATTGATTTTTTTACGGAATATTAATTACCTTTAATAACATCTCTACTGTAAATACCGCCGTAAAAGCATAATCAAAGTATTCTAATATTGTGTTACGTGTAGAAACCTCTCTGACCGGGTCCTCTGCTGCCAAGGCGATGCTACTAGCACTAATAACAATCATGATGAACAAGTCAAAATAACGCAGATTTACTACAAAATGACAAAATCTTCTAATGCTGAAATAAAATAAGAAAAAACAATAAAATCAAAAAAATTATCCATTAAAACAGTATAAATGTCACATCATCATCAACATTATCCTATTTAGATTACCCAGGCCTTCCTGGGATTACAAGGGTGAGGACTGACTGTTCGGTCAAGAACAAAGTCTCTCCCTCTAAGCTCTGCAAATTAGTGAGTTAGTATCACCCATTCTTAAGGACTTATGGTCACCTAGGTCATCACAGGTCAGTTTAAATTAGCTAAAAAAATTTTTGTATCAAAAAGACAATGGTCAAATGATGAAAGGATGAAAAGGTGTTTAAAACTCTAGTCAAGTTTATTTAGATAGAAAAATAGACCGACACAAATAATACAAGAATTCCACAGATTTAAATGTCTTGCCTGGTTAGTTTTTGATCGAGTAGAAAATACATTAACATAAACTTTCACATTATGACACGTCACCGCCGACTACGACAACACCAGAAAAGTAACACCTAAGTCTCGCCTTATGGAGAGACAAAAGGCGCGACAAAAACCAGCACAGATCAAATAAAAAAAATCCTTTTCTTCTGTTCCATTTTTAATGACAACATACTTTTTTTATGTTGACAACTAGATTTGGCCAAGTATCATCAGCAAAATTTTGTCTATGTAAATGAAATATATATTGACCAACTAGAAAACAGAATTTTTTTTAAGATTTGAATTATTGTTTTCTAATTCTTTCCATTTGACATATTGATTTTAAACAATGAAATATAGATTCATTAATATTATTCGAATTTAATAATTCTAAAAAAAATTGTTGAGAGAATATTTTACCAAATTCTGATTTGTGACCAAAAAAAAAAGATACCCCCATTAGCATGAAAATAATATTGACATTCAATTTTATATAGTATAAATTAAACCACTGAAAGGGCAAAATTTAATACCCCATAAGCATTGTAATTTTACAGATTTTAAACTTACGGATTGGTAGGACCAAATATAAATAAAGAGCTGTATGGTAACATTGGTTTGGGCTGATTAAATCCTCCTGTCTGTTCTTCTTTACCAGGATTCTGAGGTGGGAGATCTATTGTGTTGTTACTTCCAGCTGAAAAAAAAAATAACAAAAAAATTAAAATAGCACGGAGACGAGATTGGCCTATTACACTAAGTTTATAGACATTTTCTCGATATTGTTTTATGCTGAAATTTATGATGGTGGTTTGGTATGTGAATATCTAGAATTTTTTTCATTTAAGTTCATATTTCTTTCATATTTAATCAAAACCAAAATGATAGATTGATTAAAATTGTCATAACATATTGTTATTTTAAAAAGCATGTAACAAAAATCTAGTAAATATATTTATTGACTATAAAGGTTCAAGTCCCTGTCTGGCCATCGCATTTTTAACCCTTACTGGTATACTGACTGTATGACTTTCTAAGTTATTTATACACGTTTAATTATTTATTGGAAATATATAGTTTCAGTGTTTGTTACAATAATGTCTAAAATAAAATGCCATTCACTGTATTGTAAAAAATATTAACAGGCCTTGCTGAAAATCTTAAAAACAAACAAATATTTTATGTTTCTAGCTAAAGAAAATATTCATACACACAATAGACTCTACTCCTAACACAACTATAGTTTACAAGAATGTAGTGCAATTTAACTCGAGTTTCTAATATAGAGAGTTAAGGGCCTTGATTAGTCTGAAATTCAAGCTTAGGTATCAGAGCACCCGTTGCCACTTAAGATTTGAATTTAGTTTGTCAGTTTGCTTGCCAAATGTTAGTTAATTCCTCCTGGAACTTTAGTTGCCTCCACTTTTCCTTAACTAACCATGTTAACTCACTTGAGAGTTAAGGGCCTTGATTAGTCTGAAATTCCAGCTTAGAGATCAGAGCACCTGTCACCACTCAGATATGACTCTCACTTTCTCAGTATGCTTGCTAAATGTTAGTGAATTCCTTCAGTAACTTTGGTTACCTCCACTTTTCCTAAACTAGCCATGTTGATATAAGTGAGTTTCTTGACTCGGACACTAAGCATCTTTATTCCATTTCACTCTATAAACACTTAACTAATTAAAAACTGCACTGTGATTAGGTACTAGAAAATTATGTGCACCATATCATTCCATATCATTCTTTTACTAGTTTATGAGTGAAGTGAAGTACTGGAATTTCATGTTGAAGTCAATGTTCATTAACTTACTTCATATACATATTATTTTTAGTGGTGTATTAATTTCAGCGATTTTTGTGCTAAGACAGTAATGCTAATCTAAATACACAACTAAAATTAGTATGTAATGTAAGTCTGTTTCTCAAAAGTCGTTTTGCGCTATTTTAAATTCAGGCAAATAAGTCAAAATGTAAATTGCGCTAAATTCATTCTCGCTAAAATTAATATACTTACAGTACCAAGAAGGTCAAGGGGTCAGATCATAGATAATGGAGAAAACCAGAATGCCTTGACAAAAACAATGACCTTTAGCAAGCAAACTAACAAACTTTGATCTTACATAATTTTCAGTAAGAGACAAAGTGATCCAATAGCCAGCATTTTAGACGACTCAGCAAATAAGGCACCCAAAGGGGGCATATTTTATTTTTGTTAAGTCTCGCAGATAAAAATGTAAAAAGCAAGCATCTTATCCCGAAAAGATGCATAAAACTGACAGAAAGAAAAAGATCAAACTCACATTTAGAATTTGTGATCTAAAAACAATTATGAAAATTGTGTTTATTAGAAAGTGCAAAAAGTTATAAAGTGTAGAAGATATAGAAAACAAATTGTGTTAACAGGATATATAATACCAAGAACCCTTGTATTGTAAATCAAGATTTTAATGTGTCATAATTTTGATATCTAATATTCAACCTAAAATCTTCATGATTTCTAAAACGTATGTCAGCAAAATTTTATTGAAAAGCAAAAAAGTACAGTAAAACCTGTTATAGCAACCACCTCTATAAAAAGACCATAATTTAGTGAAATTCAAGTGTTTTCAGGCCTTTTGCTAATTGTTTCAATATACTCTTTATTTAGTGGCCACCTGCCATGAACATTAGTTTTTAAGGTCTTTTTGTATCATTATTCAAACCATACACCTTTAAATTGTGATCACCAATCGCCCATAATGATAATATTTGTTTTAATCCTCTCTGCATCATAATTTACCAATATAGACCCTCTATAACAGGATTATTTACCCATTTAGACCAACCTTTTAAGGTCTCTTTTTTTTCAAATTTGAACCAAACAGAACCTCTTTATAATGTCCATGCATGCACCTGTTCATTATATATGCATGACAAACACTGTTTCTGCATGATTTTTCAACCATAGAGCCCTCTTTATAAAGACCACCTGCCCATTAAGACTATCACTTTCACATCCCTTTTTGTCATTGTACAACCCTAAAACCCCTCTTTATGAAGACCACCTGCCCATTAAGACTATCACTTTCACATCCCTTTTTGTCATATTTCAACCCTAAAGCCCCTCTTTATAAAGACCACCTGCCCATTAAGACTATCACTTTCACATTTATTTTTGTCATTTTTCAACCCTAAAGCCCCTCTTTTTGAAGACCACCTGTCCATTAAGACCATCACATTAACATCTATTGTTGTAATATTTCAACCCTAAAGCCCCTCTTTATAAAGACTACCTGCCCATTAAGACTATCACTTTCACATCCCTTTTTGTCATATTTCAACCCTTAAACTCCTCTTTATGAAGACCACCTGCCCATTAAGACTATCACTTTAACATCCCTTTTTGTCATATTTCAACCCTTGAACCCCTCTTTATGAAGACCACCTGCCCATTAAGACTATCACTTTCACATCCCTTTTTGTCATATTTCAACCCTTAGACCCCTCTTTATGAAGACCACCTGCCCATTAAGACTATCACTTTCACGTCCCTTTTTGTCATATTTCAACCCTAAAACCCCTCTTAATGATGACCACCTGCCCATTAAGACCATCACTTTAACATCCTTTTGTCATATTTCAACCCTAAAGCCCCTCTTTATGATGACCACCTGCCCATTAAGACCATCACTTTAACATCTATTTTTGTCATATTTCAACCCTAAAACCCCTCTTTATGATGACCACCTGCCCATTAAGACCATCACTTTAACATCAATTTTGTCATATTTCAACCCTAAAACCCCTCTTTATAAAGACCACCTGCCCATTAAGCATATAGTTTTAAGATCTCTCTCTACATAAACAATAACATGACCATAAGACCTATTTTCTTCTGTCTTTTTGGGGTGGTCTAGATCCCATGAGTGGTCTTTATATACAGGTGTTACTGTATTTGTGGTATTTTAAACTTGATTTACAATAATCAAACAGTACATATAATCTGAAGATAGAGGAGATGTTTATATATAACAGTAATATGTTTGTAGTACCTCCAGGGGAGTCGACATTTACGTCTTTCTTTTTAGCTGCAGAAAGAAAACATTACACAGAAACATATGAAAACATTGTAACATTACTTTAATCTATATATAGCTTAAAATAGTTGACCTGGCTCATCTAGAATTTAGGCCAATCAAATCTTACGATTATGTTACCAGTGGAGTTAAAGGGCGTTTCACATCCTAGTGAAGATTCTTTTACTTCCAATGAGGGAAGACAGACACTGTTAAGAAATAGTGGAGGAAATTGGAGTGCCACAGAAAAAAATCATCCATATATAATACATTATATGTGAACAAAAAAAAAAAAAAATCACTGAAGCTATCCATAAGGCAATAAAAAATTAATACCTAGATTTTCATCCCCGCCCGCCCCCTTTTTTCAAAAACGAAAGTAGCACGTTTTGCATATTGGTGGTAGCATGGTATTTATTATTGCCACTGTAAAACCGGGCTTAAAACAATCCGGCAAAAACTGGTATGGCTGCCAAGTTCCAGACACCATGACATTAATGGAATTATATAAGGACTTTGTAGGTGGTAAACCCGATCATCAGATGTCCGTTGCTAACGATTGAATTCAAGAATCATGGTTCTTGTTTGTCGCACAAAACACGAGTTGACAGAGTGTAATCCAGAAAATAAAAAATAAAAAATAAAAGCCGTTGTCCCACCCCCGTTTTGAAAAAAAATTGGATGAAAATCTAGGTATTAATTTATTATGGCCTAATGGGATTCAAACTAAGGTGACAATAGCATGGAGATCCTCAATTTTATTAATAGACTTCCAAATGAATTATTTACTTCATTTTGTTACTGCAGCAAAAAAGATCCTTTATTGTAAGATAGATCTGTAACTTATAACAAAATAAAGACTATATTCAGATAGGTCCATAATGTGAGAAAATAAAAATTTTGTTATTTTTTATCACATTTTTGACATTAAAATTATTTAACAGTTGCTTTAAATCAAGTGTCATACTATGTCATTTATGTCTGAGCACCAAAAGCTGCTGTTTGTTCCATATTGGGCATGCTTCGACAGTAATATAGCTAATTACTTTTATGACATGGCAAATTGATCCCTGGTTACCAATCCTGGTTACCATGTTAGGATCCAACATCTCGATACCTGGTAACTATGATAAGATCCCGAATGGTTTTGTCCAATTAACAGATATTTGATTTGATTGAATAGCCAATTTGTTATAATTAGGGAAAGAATTTTTTTTTTTTTCAAAGAACCAGATCAACTAATTTAAGCCATACACTAATGAAAATCAAAATGCAAAATAAAATACAGTAAGGGAGACTACTCACTAAAAAATGAAAAAGGGAGATTATCAAAAAATATAAATAAAATAAAGATTTGTCATCAAAAGAATTTAAAATCAGGATGACCTAGCTGACCTAAAATTTAATCAGGATGAATAAGTGCAGATTCTAAATGCTTGAATCCAAGATTTTGGTGGAAGTGAGGGTAGGGGAGGGGTTGCAATTTTGTTTATCTAATCCTGAATTAAGGTATGTGTACTTATCCAATACAAAGAAAAATGCTTTAAGTTTTACTATGTTTTCAATGTGACCAAGTTGTTGAAGATCTGGCCTTTGAATGTCAAATCTAAGTACTTCTAGATATGTCAATTTAGTTGATTGGAGCCAAACGTAAAGAAGAAGCTCAAATCTGAAATGGCAGAGGAAAGTGGAGTGCCTGGAAAAAACCACCAACCAGTGACCTTATAAACTTTCAAACAAAATAATCTGCCTGAATAGGATGCTTTACTTTAACCCTGGTTAATGACTTACAAAAAAATGGTTCTTCTTACAATTTGGTCTCTGTTACATTTGCTGACTGGGCAATCTGCAACACTAAACTGACATTGTTGTTTAGTGTGTCAGTACTCCTAAATGTGGCCATTAATGCAGGAACATTAACAAATAGAACCAGAATTAGTTGCACAGGGCAATTCATCACATAAATTCTGGCTTGGGATTATTTTTGTTTTTATAAATAACAAGATTTGAAACAGAATAAACTCATGCAATTAAAGTAAAAACAAAATACATAAAATTTAATATTAATTATAATAAATACAAAGAGTATGGTTTGAAACAGAACTAAAATTATTATTTAAAAATGTAAACATGCAATTGCTAAAATAAATAAATCAATAATTAAAAAAAATTAGGGTAATCAGGAATCTTGAAACACATAATATTTAGATTATAAAAAAAGACAATATATTTTTATGATATACATACACGAGTCAGACAGGCTGATGTTATCCATATCTTTACGATTTGTCATTTTTGCGTCCATAATGGCCTGTTTGTTCCGATTGTCCTTCAGGTTGTCATGTACGACCGTGGAGTCTTTAGCAGTACTGAAAGATATACTGTAAGTGAAATGTTTATCCAGAATAGTTTTAATAAAACGTTTAAATTCAAAAACACATAATTTAATGCCAGTACTAAAAGATGAGCAGCTTTGTCCATCTAAAAATTTACTAGTTACCTAGAAAATTACAATGGAATCAATTAAGCATTGAATCTTCAGGAATTACGCAGTGTACACAGTGTTCATTCAGGTAATTTCTCAATGACCCAAATGAAAATCAGATTCAATGCTTATAATTAAATTTTAAAGACAACTTAATCAAATGAGAGCATAAATTTTTGTAATTTTTGATTTAAATAACTTCAAAACAAGGTTAAATGCTGCACATTAAAAGTATTTTATTCAAGATTATGTCACCGTCTTACACTTCGGTATGTGAGTTGGCATGGCTAATTTACATTTGAGTCATTGAGCAATGACCTGATTCAGAGCGTATTTTCGTTTTTACATCAATGAAATCATTAGAAATTTTGTCAAATCTTATTATAAATTATATAAAACCAGGAATTCCAACAGTCTCTTGACCCGATGCAAAGTCAAAATTTATTTTACCTATAACAAGATGGGTGGGTGCAGAAAACTGCTTTACTTTCTTTAATTCTTATATTGGCCTTTATATAGAGAACTGACAATTTTTTTCAATATAGAAATGAAATTAATTTTTTTTTCTTTGTTATGGAAAAATGAAAGAATTGGACATTTTGCACACTGCATAATTCGTGTAGTGAATTATGTTATGTGTGCAAAATGTCCAATTCTTTCATTTTTCCATAACAAAGAGAAAAATTAATTTCATTTCTTATAATTCAGTTCATAGATTAATAAAAAATAGTAATCAAAACTTTTTACAACTTTAATTAATAATAAGTAAAGAAAATTACATCAGCAATGCACAAGAAAAATTACAGAAAAATAGTTCTGGTAACAGAGCAAAATTCTTTCATGCAAAAATAACAGAAAAGATCTGACCAATCCAAATGCTTGAAACAAAAAAGAATTGAATTATTTAACAATATTATTCCAGTAACATTTTTTAAAGCTTCTCACACAAACATACAAATAGTCAAAATGACTCAATTCCAAAATTTTTATAGTTTTTCCGACAACATAAAATTTTAGAGAATGATAAAAATAAAACTTGTTGCAGTATTTGTACATTGTATTTAATTACTTACAAAACATACTGCAGCATAATTTGTGGGAGTAAAAATTTTCATTTTTTTGAAAGAAAATTTTTTTGTAAAAAAAAAAAAAAAATTAAAAAAACTTCTTTTGAAAAGTTTGACAGAATTGTATTTTGTGAAAGAAAAATCCCACTGGGGCTATAGTAAGCAAAAAAAAAAAAAAAAAAAAAAAAAAAAAAAAAAAAAAAAAAAAAAAAAAAAAAATCCAGTGATTTTAATCTTTTGTGATATTTGACTAACTCGTAAATATTTGTGAAAAAATTTTCTTTTATGATTTTAGTTCTTTTTTAATTTATTTTTTCATTTTTTAAACATTTTTTTATGCTAACACTTACTATGTAAATGAACTAGTTTTTGTCTCCTCGTTATTCTGAGGTGAAGGTGGACAAATGTTGACCATAGGAGCGCCCCCTACACCTGGATTATTTACACCACAATCAGAATACTCCATCGGACCTCGCTCCATTTCAAGTTTAGCCTACAAATAAATAAACAAAGAAATACTGAGGTGGATTAAAACAAAATTCACTTGGCTAAAAAAATTTCAGATCAACCAATATCGGGCCACACTGATATAAAAAATCAAAGACATGATATAAGCACAGAGATCACTGCTTATTATTGTTGAAAGAAGCACCATTTTTGTTTCAAATAGGAGCATTACTATACACAAATTACAAAGATATTAACATCATAGGTCTGAAGAAGAAGAATAAAACTACAAATGAGTGGCATGGAATAATGGTGTTTTATGCCCCAGTCAAGATTCTGTCACTTATTTCGAGGCAGTCAATCCTGGGATGGTGGAGAAAACTGGAGTGCCCAGAGAAAACCACCGACCTTCAGCAAGCGAACCCACAAACTTACTCACACTAGGACCTGTCCTAGGTAGGATTCAAACCCAGGCAGTGAGAGGCACTGTGATCTTAAGTGCATGCTTTGGAGCACTCGGCCATCAAGGCCCGTAAAACTACAGATGAAAAGAAGATTCTATATAAAAATGTATTGGATTAATATAAAACAGATAAACCTAGATTAACTGATATTTCTTTATTCAGATATTGGCATTATAAATTTGGGTTAAAATGTTGTTTTACATCACATCAGCAATTTTGCAGCTATTAGTGATGAGGCATTATAAAGGGAGATAATTTGAAATTAATCTAGAGAGACATAATAAAAAAATATATAAAAGAAATAGACTTTCTGGACTTCAAAATACTATGACAAAAAAAGGTGAGTTAGTAAAGTTATTTTATTGATAAGACTGTACTTAGGTTGAACTGGTTAAGAATAATCTATGAAAAATTATTTTTAAAAGCAAAAGAAATCTTCTGAATAATAAAAATTAAGAGATAGAATACTTTTAGAAAACAATAAAAAAAAAAGAAGGCAAAAAAGATCTAAAATATCAATCATTCTGAATCCATGGTTAGTAAAGGGATAAAAGAAACAGGTTTTTGACTCCCCAACCCCCTCCAACCCCTGAAAAAAGAGAGAAAATAATTAGGATAGTCTATAACTGCAGACAAAAATGAAGAAATTATTTAAATATAAAACAATTTTATCTACAAAACCCTTCTAATGCAGAAAAAAATAAAACCACACCAAGATTAAAAAACACAAAAAATAATAACCATATCAAAATGAAAATCAAACAACCAATAATTAATTAAATAATGTCTGTGTTAATGTTTTATTAAATGATTGGTTAATTAAAAGATGATTATAATAATCAAGATGCAGAAACAGCCAATGAAATACGTGCTATTAAGGAGTCAAAAATTGATTGGTTATTTAAATGAGAAAAGATGATAAAAATATGAAGAAACAGCCAATAAAATTTGTGCATTCAGGAACCAATATTATATTGGTTAATATAATGAAAAAAGATGAAAATGGTATGATTAAAGAACAGCCAATAACAAATGTGCATATACAGGAAGAAATAAGTAATAAAATGAGAAAAAAATATATGATGTAAAAATAGCCATTAAAAATGTGTTTTTGAGAGCTTGTTAGTGATTGGTTAATGGAGGGTGACAGTAAACCTGCTCTTTGTCGGATGAATTATGGCGACTAAATTGATCTTCAATATCTTTCTTCAATTCCTCTCTATGCTGTAAACAAGGTCATATGATAATGATTTAAAATAATGATAAAATTAATGGGCTTCATCCATGTACCACATGACGTATACCTGTTGCGATTTATGTGAAACTATTTATTCTCTCGGGACAATGATAGAAATTTTGCCACATATTCCTAGAAAAACAAAAATTTAAATCTATCTGAGCATTGAAGTGTTCATATAGTAATTAAGTCTCCCACACACTAAAGTTGGGGGGGGGGGGGGTAGAGACTCATTGTTTTTGTACTGTTTCTTCTTATTAGACACTTTTCTCGGAAATGGAAATTAATATCAACTTGAAACTTTCTGTGCATAACAGGCATTGTCTAAAAGGGTGTTAACAGAACTTGTGTCTGGAACAGCTATGGCAATAAAACTATCCTTATCACCATATCTCATCAATTTAATGTTTAAAAAATTTAAAATATGTTATTCTGGAAAAATATTTATTATGTTTTTAAATTATGTTGATTCTTTATCAGATATCTTTTAAATCTAAAATTCATACAACTTAACTAATTATGTGATTCCACTAGATGTAACAGCAATGATGTTTTGATGACCCTGGATTATATTACCACTAGGTATCTTTACTGTTAGTTGGATGTGATGTTTACATCTTAAATTAGCTGGTCACGTGTTCACATATAGTACTTATGTTCCGATAATGCAAAAGGGACTTATTTCAGGGGTTACAGGAAATACACATAATTTGAGGTCAAGATGGGGAAATTCTGATCAAGTGTTAAGATTTTTCTTCTCAAACAAGGTTTGAGATGAAAAAAATATCAGACCACGAGGTCAGAATTTCCCCATCTCAACTTAAGTCAAGTAACTGATTCTTTTTCTCGCATATAAATTACGAAAAAAATATTGGAATCCCTACTATTACGATGCAAGATTTTGCTAGCTAGGCATAGCCTCATTTGAAATGAAAAATCTGACCACTCGATCGGAATTTCCCCATCTTGACCTCTAACTGGTAACAGATTCGCTTTCTCACATATGCAAGAAATGACAATATGTCCAATTATCAGATTTAATATCTTATAGGAGTAAAAGTAATATAAAAAACAGGTACATGATTCACCTGATACAAAGATGAAACCAATTAGCAGAAAATATAAAAAAATTGATGATAAAATAAAACAAAATGTACAGCTGAAATAAAACTATGCTAATAATGCATAAGAAATAAAACAAAATACATCTAAAGCAACTTGTGGCATATGTCTAGCAAAAATTAACCATTTACTCACTAAGGGAGACAATTCTATTTTTGAGCAGGGTTAAACTGAAGTAGACTGAGAAAATTGGGCAAAAAATTCTTTCAATATCCAATTTTTTTCTTTTCACAAAAAAGCTGCTTTATGCAAAATCAGTGTGTATTTTCTAAAGCTGCTATATCACCTTGAATATTTTTATTCTTTATTCATAATCTTAAAAGACTCTAAATTTTGAAAAAATTCAAATTCATTAGCATTAACATGTACTAAAAAACTAACGATTAAAATTCCACAAAGACTATTTATACCAGAATAAAAACTGAAAAGGGGTAAGTTTTTCTATTAAAACTTTGAATTTTCAGAACTTTTATGGATTTTAAAATTGTTTATGTCGCTTCTCTCATCCCAAGAAGTCATTTGGCCCATACACAAACTGGGGTCGGATACTTACTTGAGCTTCCAGACCAGCAGCTTCTTCTTCAGCAGCTGTTAATTCCTGGGCATTGGCCAAATTGTCTACAGCAATGGCTAAAAATACATTCAGCAGTGTATCTGAAGGACGACAGTTAAGGGAGATAACTCTACAAGAACCATCATGATTGCTTTTGATGTGTTAGATAGACCCTTTGCCCTAACATCTGGTAATTTTTTTTCATAATTTCCAAATAGTTTTTTAAATAAGAATAAAGGTGTTATATTCACTAGTCATGACTGAAAATCGTTATGCACATCCACAACTGCCATAGTATATTTTTGTAAAAAGGAAACTGTTGCCGTTAAAGAGGATTTACATGTCAAAAAATAGCCATGTTTACACTGGAAGTGATGTGTTGGGTGACACATTATGCCGTATACACAAAAGAATCCACGATCTGCCTTGTTTTTTTTCACAGGTAAAATCCCTTTTGAGGGAACATTTTACTATATGCATATATTCTATGATATGTTGAGGATTGAACCTGGTCCTTCGGGGTAATGAGCAGGCGCTCTACCACAAGGCTAAAAGATCTGAACCATATGGTCTGGCAAATCCTCTATATTATACCTACTATATACATCTGTACAACACAACACAATGTCTAGCTCAGCTCCACTACATTAAAATGTAACAGAAGGGAGGCAACCCCTAAAAGAAAAACACACATCCTTACTGAGTGTCCTGGCTGACAATCGAACCCGGTTCTTCCAGGTGATAAGCAAGCACTTTACCACAAGGCAAAAAGATTCAGACCTACTGCACAATAGGCAAGTGCTACACCAACTGAGCTACCCAGACTGCTAAACATTAAGGAAAGGATACAGTTACCAAACAAGACAAGTATAATAAAATACGAGGAGTACAACATTCCTTTTCCATGTATACCTCCATGTGCTCTTATACCATTATACATAACTTCATTCCAGTCCTCTCCTGTTAATATCTGAAGCAAAAATCAAATAATAATAATAATAATAATAATAATAATAATAAATAATAATAATCAAATAATAATAATAATAATAATTAGTAATAATAATATATATGTAGAAATTAAACTTTTATGGATGAAAATTTTTTTACGACCATGTTCTCAGTAAAAGGTTTATAAATGATTATTGGTATTAGTTGTATTGACTGGTTGTTTTCTGTTGGGCCAGAGGCTCTTCCATTAATTGATATTTTCCTACCTTTATTTGTGAATAACCAGAGCACAGAATGTATTCTTGTTATTTGTCATTCGACTGAAAAGTGCTTAACAGATTAATAATTTGAGTTGAATGATATATATTAATTTTGGGTTATGATTAAAAAATATATAAAAGGTTTGTTTGTCATTTTTATATCATTAAATTTTGTGTCTGAGAGAGAGAGAGAGAGAGAGAGAGAGAGAGAGAGAGAGAGAGAGAGAGAGAGAGAGAGAGAGAGAGAGAGACTTACTTGAAAAACTGTGAGTAATGCATTTGTGAATGTATCAAAATGACTGGCTGGTCGACCTTCATCAAAGTTCATTCTAAATAAATAAAAATTAGATCTGAATTAAAAACTGTGTTAAAAATTATTCATTTATTAGTAAACAATTATATTACATTTATTTTTATAAAACATGTTTGAACAAAATTACTATGCACAAGGATGCTGCTTAATGATTTTTTTCTTTTTCCTCCTTCATTAAATATTGGAAACATTCTGATTTCTCACTAAAGTTGTATATATACAAAGTTCTAAAGAGCCTATGATTTTTCCATTTAAAAAAAACTGTGATGTCATTGGAACTTAAATGGAATCATCTTGACTTGTTGAAAAAATCATTCAGAAATCAATGATTTAAAGCAATTATTCTTATATTATGAAGTAAACAAAAAATTTTTTACATTGTTTGATATGTCATTTCTTTAATTTAATCATAAATTTTGACCATAAAAAATTCTCTGACTATACTGAAATAAACAAATTTGTATTACATATGCTTTCCAGGTTCTTCTTTTACATGCACAAAACAATTTTGATCATTTATGTATAAACAGAATTTTTTTTTCAAGTGAATTTATAAATATTAAGTTGGTTTCAGTTGGTAATTTGTACCTAGATATTTACATCATAAGTGCAAAAATGTGAAAATGGCAGCCCTGCTTTTTTTCCAAATTTTGGTATTAAAAGGGTTGATTATTTCTCTTCCCCCTTAATTATGTAGAATCACTTACTCTCCTCCAAATAACTGCATCGCAAGTAACGCAAATATCAATATAAAAAGAAACAAAAGAAACAGCAAACTGACAATTGACCGCATACTGCTTAATAATGAAACTACAAGATTCCGAAGTGAGGACCAGTATCTGAAAGAAAAATTTCAAAATCATATAAATTTGAGGCAGACCTAATTACAAATTTACATTGAATTTTGTCAGTCTATCATGTGAAACCCTATTGTAGCTCCATTGTGTTTGGTTAGTTGGTCAGTTGTAATGTTGTGTTATGCATCAGCAATTTTACTATACTTGCGACAAGAGCAAGTTTGATTAATCTCCAGGGATTTATCTAAAAAACAAGTTTGTCTATATGTGGGATGTATAATAATGGTCTGCTGTGTTCTAGCATGCACTTAAGGTAACTTTTTATTGAGGTGCTAGCTCAACTAGTCAGTACGATACAGACAAGAATACCACTCCCCCAAGCCACATTATCCTGAACCAGATAAACCAGAACTTTACCCTTGTAATGCAAAGTGCAATGCAAGTTAGCAGTATCTTTAAGATATTGAAACCCTGCAAGATCTGACAAAGACTTGAAAACAAGTAGTAACTGTTCTTTTTTCAAGCGCTTGGCTTTAAGAAATGAAAGACACAAAGGTCCTTTGGAACAGCGACCCTAAAAACCAATGCCTCATGTCACAGACATAGCATGTTTAAGAGCCCTCCTGTACATTACTCTAAACATACTGCAAAGGTACAAATTTCTGCCACTTACCTATAGCTGGTGATGTCTAGATATAAGTGAAATATTCTTGACTGGGACATACAACCTCATTAAATCAATCCAGGGAATAATATGAGGGCCTTGGTGGCCAAGTTTTCTAAAGTGCACTTTACAGATCACAGTGCCACCTTGGTTCAAATCCTACTTAGGCAGATCTTAGTGTAAGAAAGTTTGTTAGTTCTCTTGCCAAGTTTGGTGGTTTTCTCTGGGCACTCTGGATTCCTCCACCATCTCTGAACTGACCACCTCAAATGAAGTGAAAGAATTTTCAATAGGGGGCGTGAAACACCATAGATCAAATCCAATCAAATACCAGGATTAATATATTGACAAACTACCTTGTAACTTTAAATATTCTCAGCAATCTCAGTGCTCTTAAAGTACTAATACCAAACGAGGCACCATTTTTATATGCTGACCAAATGACTTCTGCTATACTACCAACAATTACCTATAAAAGACCAAAAACAGCATTTAAATTATGTCAGTATTAAACAGTGAAGTAGAACTTGATGCAAATATCACCTCTATATAAAGACCACCTGTAATTAAAGATATGTGTTTCAATGGTGTTATTCTTGTTATTTCAAAAAAAGTAAGTTACCCTCTTTAGAATGGCTACCAGTCATTTAAAATGCCAGTTTTTCAATGTTTATTGGCTTATTATTTAAACCCAATTTAAATTATCAAATTATTGAAAAATCGTATGGCAATAGCCAGAATTTTTTTAAATGAAAAGGTTTATTAAGATTAAAACACTGTTCATTTGACATTGAAACCGATTTTTCATGTTAAACAGGTTCATGCAATTCCATTTAATCTTCAGAGAAAACGATTGGTCATATCCTTTGATGATGATTTTACAATTTGTCTTTAATATGCAAAGGATAGATGTGAATTGTCCAAAAAAAAAAAAAAAAAAAAAAAAAAAAAAAAAAAAAAAAAAAAAAGAACTAAAAATGTCACAAAAATTATGGTTTTTGCATGTTATGTCCAAAAATCAAACTGAAAAAGACTTCCTTATTATACTATATATTGTTATTCTATATATTCAGAGATTATAAAATACAGTATATAAATAACTTGTCCCTGTGAGACAATAATAACTGAATTCTCCTTTGTTTCATGACGCACATGTTTGGAAGATGTTTTTTTTCTGTAATGCTAGTGTATGTTCAAATCACCATCAAAACAATGAAAGCTGGCAAATTTAGTTAAATACACAAACTTCCACCTTGGAGGTGAGACCAGGTGCTCTGGAAGAGTAAGCTACTCCTACCTATCTAGCTTCACCCATCATGTGTAAAAACTGAGAATGGAAGGAATATGAAACTATAGGAATTTTTTTTTTTAATTGTGCAACATGAAATTTATTTTTATATTTTCACATGTGACAATGTCACTTTTCAATTTTTTGTCTCAAAAAATTATTCCATTTCTATATTAACAAAAATAGGTGCGATCTTATTATTACAAGTGCATAATAAACAAGAATTCCATGGATTTAAATGTCTTGCCTGGTTAGTTTTTGATCAAGTAGAAAAAATATTACTTTAATATAAACTTTCCCATTTTGACATGCCGCCACGGCCTACGACAACACCACAAAAGTGACACCTAAGTCTCACCTTATGGCAATAATAAAAAAAATACTTACACCACAATCAAATATATTGAATGAAGACTGAAAATACATTCTCACACCCAGACCATACATTTTAACTATCATCTCAAGTAAAAATAAACCTAGAAACACATATTCTGCTACATCTGAAAACAAACAAATAAATTAGTAAAAATGATTTGTCAGTTCCACAAATGGTAACGGTTTCCAATTTTTATTTTACAATCAGCATATGTACCTCTAACAAAATAAGAGTTCCACCAGACAAATGTTCATTGAAAACTTGACTAATTCACCAGCAATTTGCAAGTTCCATGACTGGTTTCATGATCCAATTTGCATTTTACAATAACAACACCTTATAAATGTACCTCCAACCAAAAAAGAGTTCAACTAAAGGTTTTTTAACAACTTGGTTCTTTATCTTGGGTTGTGCAAGGAGAACCCCTGCTTTACAACAAGGATAAAGTTCTTTCAAACTTGTATGGTTTATTCAATGGGATTCCTAAGATCACCACGTGTTACCTCATGTCATTTGTGCTGGACAATTATTTCTATATGCAATGGAATTGTATAAAGTGATGTTTTCCAGTAATAAGGAACTTTTTTTCAGGAATATTTGACATAAACATTATCCATTTCATTCCACACACAGGTTAAGAGGTAATGATCACATGGTATACTGGCAAGTTCCACTGATTAGTGAAAATTTGAATTTTGTCTTACTTCAAATAGTTTGTGGAGTAATGACATTTTACTTACCTGTTGATTTCTTTCCTTAATATTGAGGTCCACCCCATTCAGAGAGTGTGGAGGAAACAGTAGAAAAACTTTGACAAGTAAACCAACAAACTTTCTCATTATGACTAGGATCTTCGCTAAGTGAATCCTAACATAGACAGAGGTACAGAAACCAGTATCACAAACATTCACTCAATTGAGTGTATACACTCAACTCAAAAAGAGAATTATTCAATTTCAATTTTTAAGAAATTACACTTGAATTTTGAATATCTCATGTAATAATTCAATTGTTTAGTGTAAAGTTTGTGGATGAAAACAAAAAGCTACTTTTTTATGAAAAAATATATTGATGAGAGAAAAATGAGAATATTTGAGTTGAGTGTAAACTCAATTGAGTGAATGATTGTGAAACTGGAGCCAGATCTTAATGTAATAAAGTTTGTCAGCTTGCCATAGGACAGCGGTTTCTCCAAGCACACCAGTTTCCTCCACCATGTCTGAGCCGGCTATTTGACAGAAGTGAAAAAATCTTGACTGGGGTGTAAAACAAAATCATTTTAACCTTCTCCTGTGGCTACTACAAATGTTGACAACTACAACAATTAACTATGCATAGTTGGCTAAAATTTACAATAGTAAAATTGTTCAAACTTACGTAAAAACTCTGTATGCCAATCAGGTTGGCCGTAAAATTCTGATGCTACACAAGCAGTATTCAATAAAACTAACACTATTACTATCCAATAGAAAGCTTGGCTCTTTATTAATTTTCTAATTGTGAATCTGAAAATAAATAAATAGGTTATTAATTTCATAATTTTTATTCATTAGTGCATCATTTGTCTTGTTTATTTTAGATATCGTATACATATATTACACTAAAAATCTACATATAAACACTACAACACAAAATTAATTACCATTATAATATTAAAAATTTTTAAATGCTTTTTATTTTAGCTTTTTTTGGCATTTAAACCAGAACAGAATTGTTTAACATGACTTAATCAAGTTGCTGAACAAACAAAAAAAACCTGCATATAATTGCTGAGGTTATATAAAAATATAAAAAAAAATATCACAAAGATCTCGCTAATGGGCTTTACTGTGTGTAAATTAAAATCTTACACAAAAACATTACAAAAGAGAAAACATCCTTTGTGCAAGATAAAGCTGTGTGTTTCAAATTTTCACCTTTGCATCATAGGGTACCAAGTAACATCTGTAAGAATTAATGTACAAATTTTTGACAAGTTGTCAGAACATGTTTCTATAGTTACAAATAATTCCATAATTATGTTCAGTAACAAGGATAATTTTTACTGGAAAATGATCTAATTATGCTATTTACTATCGAATGGGAAAAAGTAATTAATTTCTGAAGTGAATCTGTACAAGTTTCTAAGAAAAATTAAAAAAACTCGTAAACATGTGAATCCTATTAAATGCAAAATATCTCTGTGATCATAATTCTCAAGTGTTTTCAAAATGCAAATGTGCTTTTTAATGTAAACTTTAATTTCTATTAATAGCATCATAGCTTTGATCATGCAATGAAGTGTACTTTTCAAAAATCATTCCAAATATCAGAAAACTTTTTCATGATTTTTCCAAAGAAGCAACCAATGAAAAAAGTATATATACTTGTAGCTTCCAATGAAAATGGTGTGTTTACAAGCAACAACCAATGAAAAATTGTCTATTAGCAATATCCAATGAAAAACTGTACATTCATACTTTTAACAGCCAATGAAAAATGGTTTATATACTAATAGCTTCCAATGAAAATGTTATGTATACTACCAACAACCAATGAAAAATATTCTTCCATCTATTTTCAAAGAATAACATCTCATTTTAATGTAGAAATGTCCATTAATGTAATGACACAAATAATGATAATTATAGATGAACATATATGTGGTGTGTGGTGATCTATCTTTTTTAGATCAACATTTATGTGGTGTGGGGCGATCCATCTTTTTTAGATCAACATTTATGTGGTGTGGGGCGATCCATCTTTTTTAGATCAACAATTACGTGTTGTGTGGTGATCTACCTCTTTTAGATCAACAATTATGTGATACATGGTGATCTATCTGTTTAAAATCAACAATTATGCGGTGTGTGATCATTTATCTGTTTTCAATCTAAAAAACAGCTATAATTATTTCTAAGATAATGACTTTACAGCTACATTTTCATCTATGTGTGATTAACTAACAATGGATTGGATAAATCTACCAGTGTAGACACACACACAACTTCAGAGAGAGAGAGAGAGAGAGAGAGAGAGAGAGAGAGAGAGAGAGAGAGAGAGATGTATAAATCACAGTTTTAAGATACAGAAGGGGAAAAGAAATCTATTACACTCAACTACATGTTACAATGGAATTCATGACTTTTGATTTTAGAAAAAACCCACTGATGTGCAAGAGTGAGTATTAACAGTTGGTCCAATACTTTCAAATTTTAGAGTTATCTGCCCTTTGACCATGAGAATTTTTGTAACATATATGTATATTAATACTAATACTTATTACATTATAAAATCAACATGATGTTTGCATACAAATATACATCAATGTTTTTTATTGTTGACCTGTTAAATTTATATCTCCAGAAAACTCTCTGGTTTGAGTTCTATTAATACAAATAGAAAATCCTAATTTCTTGATAAAGTTTATATTTACATGTAAAGTTTGTTGTTGCTCTATTTTGTGTCAAAAAATAAAAACTTTTTCAGACCTTATTTGAAAGATCTCAAATAAACAATGTTTATTCATTAAAAATTTATGTCAATATTATATATCAAATAACAGACCTGCCAACCCCCTGGACAACTATTCAGTAAGATCAAAGACATTTTTCAGTAAGATTGCACCAGATTCAGTAAGATTTTACAAAAGTCAGTTTTCTCCATAATTTGCCAGATCTACTTTGTGTTTGCTCATTTTTGAGATGTGACAGTTACCGCGAGAAACTTTAAAATCACACAGATGCTTGATTGTTACACTTTAGAATGTCTTTGAAATGCTTTACTATCAAACGCTCTTCCGACTTTGCTTAACGACAGTGATCGCTGGCTATCTTTTTAATGCTTTATTGTTATCTGCATGCCTTAAAAGCATTTCTAGGACAGTTTTCTTAAACATGGTTTGGAAATGTAAAGACAATGCAAGTGAATATCCAGGAAAGATAAAAATCAGAAGAAAACATGCCGTATCCATACAATCATAGGAATTAAAATTTTTTGGCAATTTTCAGTAAGAACTACGGAAAAATCGTAAGGGTTGGCACATCTGAAATAATATGTCTAAACTCAAATTCTAATTAATATTAGCAATCTGCATTCAGTTTGAAATAAAGTTAACCAAAAAAAAATTTTTTTTTAAATCCTCAACTACTCCTGAGCAGGGATTGAATTTTCTCGATACCCTTTTGGCCAAATTACTAGTATATTAGCTTTAACACACAAAGGATACTAATCAGACAAATTTTTATTAAAATAAATCTATCCATCCCATCCAAGAAATTGTCAAGGATTCTTGTCTTCCCTAACAGTGGGGTTTAAAAGAGAAAATGGAAAAAACAATTGGCATGATTAATGTCTACACCCACACAATTTTCCAAGAAATAACACCAATATCTCTCGTATCACCATGAGCAACAGGAATTGTGAGAATAAACATTATTCAGTTAAACCTGCTATTATATACATTTTATAAAAATATCACCTACCTGTCTATTAAACCAGTAATGTGTGTTTTTTTTTTTTCATTTTAAAGCAAAAAGAACCCATATGTTACTTATCTCTGGGTGATAGAGTACGGTTACACATATATGTACTTCTGTACCAGGTGAGCTAGAAATGGAATTAACCAGTGTATGACATGTTCAATTTTTCTAACAATTCTGATAAACAAATTTCTTTTTCCTTCCAAAAAAAAAAAAAAATTCGTTGTAAATTCCAAGGAAAATGTTTAACAGAGATTACTTTATTAAGGAAATAAAAAGTTTTAAAACAAACAGGTGTTTTTATCTTGTAATTCACTAGTAACTCCCTATTAATCTAGCTATCATCATTTTTTGTTCAAAAGAACTGCTAAAACTGTGAATTCATTTATTTTTGTGGTTTCCAATATTTTATTGTTTTTAAGAAAAAATACCATTTTGTTGAGCAGAAATACAGGTTTGCGTCTTCATGTTTCAGGTAAGTTTGTAATTTTTGAATAAGCTGTTTTGTATAATACATGTATATATTAGTTTAGCTAACTTGTAAATGTTTGGGTATAACAATATCTATGGAAACAATAGAAAACTGGAATATCACAAAAATAAACGATTTCTCAGAATAAATCAATCTAAACACAGTAACACACTTTTTATGTATATATATATATATATGTATATATTTAAATTCAAACATGTAATGTGATTTTTAATTTATCTAATTACACGAACAAAAAATTTAATTACAGGAAAAAACAACTAAATCAACTTAAAAACAGTGATGAGTGATGCTTTACAATATTAAAAAATATTTCCAGTCACTGACATTGTCTCTGTTTAACCAAGGTCAATGACCTTGAACTTTGAACTTTGACCTTTGGAAAGCAAACTGTTGTCTATATTACTATTACGGGAATTTATTTTAATTTCAGAAGAGTAAAATTTTAACAATTATCTAAATTCGAGCATTAATAACAATCTGAATTTTAAAATTCTTGTTGAGTTTCACTAGAGTTCAATTTTGAATACCAAATACGATATTGACTGTCCAAATTTTTTACAGCAAAATTAGATGAATATCTACAATTACTGAATTTTAAAATTTGGAAAAAAAAAAATGCACGTTTTCAGTCAATAGAAATTGACAAAAATAACAAAAACTTATCACAAGAAAATAATTTCTTCAGAAAAATTCATTATTAAAAAAAAAGAGTTAAACAGAGAAAACATCAGCATTTTCAGTAACTGGATATTGGTTACCATGGCAACTATATACCTCAATTTAAGTAATTTTCTAGATAATGAGGTATATTTTTCAAACTTTTTCTTCCCTAAAATCATTGTGGCACTGAAAGATAATATATATTTATATTAAAATCTAAAATTTAAAGTGTATGTTTATTTTTTTTTAATAAAAGTGTGAGATAATGGGAAAAAAATCTTTCCTGGTTCTTTTTGTTAATTAAGCTTGTTTCATATTTTTTAAGGTTACCAAAATTTCTATACTAACTCTTTAAGAATCTATGGCTTATTTTTATATTTATGTAAATATGTAAAGGACGCCATTACACCCCCACATTAAAAAAAATTGTGAAAGGAGATAATTAATAGAATAAAAAAAAATTGTCTTTACTCTTGATTTTGATATCAGAGACAGCTGCTGCTTAGATGACTTATTTTTTATTTAAAAAAAAAATTAAATTTTAAAAAATTAAAATTTTATTTTTAGTTTCTATCATGCAACACCCACAACACTGAATATTACACATTTTCCAATAAGGCTATATATTGATGGCTAGGTATATAATAACAAGCCAAATCACCAAAAAAAAAAAAAAAAAAAAAAAAACAAAGAAAAAGTAGCATGTCACCATTAAACTGCAACAAAACAGTCATTTTATTAAAAAAAAAAAAACAAACTTAACTATTTTGTCATTTTAATCAATATTTTATAACTAACTGCAGCTATGTAAATGAATTAATTATTTTTAGGCTCTTTTGGTTTAATATAGAGTTATCTCCCTTTGTCAGTTTTATACAAAACCTACCTTGTTCTTTTTTCTGCTCTCCAAAATGCTACACAGTGTCTATTTGAATTGGAATTTCTTAAGTTTCTACCTAATGAATTAGCTGAAATTAATAGAAAAATACACAATTAATCTGATCTTCTTTTATTTCATTTATCTTCAAAACTGTGTTGACATAAAATTGACAAGTTACCAAATTAAGGATTTTTATTTTATGGATAATCATTATTTTCATTTTATTGATAATTACTGCAGAAATAAAAGTTTTCTTTTTACCAACTTTTTACAAACTTAAAGAAAAAGATAGTTTTACAACCTGTTAAATTATACAGTTCTGGTTGATACAGAGATGGTGGAGGTAACAAGATGGCCCAGAGAAAACCAATGACTACTGTGTTCTAAAAAGGATCTAACACATGTAGGCAACATAAAAAAGGGGTATATCAGTACCAATAAATACATGCATCATAAATTAGTCAGCATACATGTGCAAATCAAAGAACAATTTTAATAATTTTAACAATGCAATTCAATTTATCTTTAGGGGCCTTGGTGGCCGAGTTGTCTAAAGCGCGCGCTTACGGATCACAGTGCCTCTCACCGCCTGGGTTCGAATCCCACTCGGGACAGATCCTAGTGTGAGAAAGTTTGTCAGTTCGCTTGCCAGAACTGACCGCCTCCAAATAAGTGAAAGATGCTTGACTGGGGCGTAAAAAACCATTACTCCACTCCATTCCACTCAATTTATCTTTATAGTAAAGATGTAATTTTTTTCTTTTCTTTTTTCTTTTTTTTTAAATTTTTTTTTTTACATTTTGGTCTACTAGAAAAAACAGTTAAGAAAATTAAAAAGCATATATAAGGCCTGACACTGTGCAACTGAAGATTGATGGTTTTCTCTGGGCACTCCATTTTTTCTCCACAATACCATAACTGACCCCCTCAATACAAGTGACAGAATCTCGACCATTACTCCTCCATCCAATAACACCAAATTTATTATTTATGCTTTACCTGCATTAATTTCAGACAAGAGATCATCATCATCTTCATTATCATCGTTTGTATCTTTTCCTTCTTTTATAAGTTTTACTTTCTTAGCTGCTGCCCGTCTTCTTGCTGTAAATATAGAAATATAGTGTGTAACCTACGGAAATTTTCATTTTAGGACCCATAGAGTAAAGTTCTCTCCTAGATTAAATCCTTATTGAAAAATGTTTGAGAATGCATGAACATGTACTTTTAAAAATGCTTAAACTTGCGCATTACAAAAAATATACCTTTATTAATTCTGCTAAATTTTAGCTTTTTCAAAGCCTACTGCCTGAACACACAAAAATTCTGAAATAATGCCTCTATATTAAAATTTGAAAAACCAACTATTCCCACATAACAAGAGGGCCATAAAGGCCCTGGGTGCTCACCTGAAAATGATGTACACTAAGCTTGATTTTTGCCAACTATAGCTTCTATTATTAAAATATATTTTTTTTTTAAATTTGACCTAGTAACCTACTTATTGACCCAATATGGTTCATATATGAACTTGAGCAAGCTTTTGTCAAGAGAATAATTCTGAGCAAGATTGATGAAGATTAGACTAAAATTGGGGCCTCTAGGGTGTTAACATTTAAAAGTTGACACACCATGGTTGATGCATAGTGGACAAAGACCCATCACAACAGCTCACAAGAGTATTTTGTGCTCAGGTGAGCTAAAAATTATAATGACAACAAGATGCAAAATCCTTCTGCAAATATTTTATATTGGTATTTCATCCCCATGTGGTGGTATCTAGAGGTATTTAAAAAAAAAAATCTGGTCAAATACCAAATAAATATTAAATTTTGATATAAATATGTATTAGTACATGTACATGTATTCCACTTTGGTTGGTTATATTGTATTTGCACTTACAATCATGCCAAGAAGCAAAAGATTAAGTTTGAGATTATCTTGAAATGATGATACATGAAAATGTATCGTTTTGTTTAAGCAGGCAAGAGTTACCTTCTCTTCTTTGAGCTTTGTCTTCATCTGTTGTGCCTTCTTCATTAAATATAGCTTCTTCTGTAATCAAAAATAAATAAATAAATAAATAAATAAATAAATAAATAAATAAATAAATAAATAAATGAATAAATGAGTAAACAAACGAATGATTGAATGAATGAATGAATGAATTGTTAAGTTTGATGTATATCTATATAAAACACAAAATACAGTGATCTTCGACATTCCAAAACTTTTCATTTTAAATTGCCGTGGAAGGAAGAACTGTCTTCATTAACTGATCTATACAGCCAACACTGGATCATGGGTGTACCAATGGATCTATTCCAAAAACATAAAATGTTAAGAAACGCAGTTACATTCATTGTCACCTTTGGCTATGTCAGATTTTTGCATCATGAATACTATGGTGATAAATCAATGAAGACTTAAGGAAAAAAAATACAGGATCATTATCATATACATCAGCATATTTCTTTGTCATGCTTTTAAACAAAAATTAAGAATTTTTTATCACACATAACAGATTTATATGAAAATGCTTTATGTTTAAGAGAAATATTTTCTCCGTCATTGAAAAGTTCCCAAATGGAACAGACAAAACATTTTCATAAGATTAGTGGGGCTGATAAAACAATTTTACCATCTGGCCCAGTTTAATTCACAATTTTTCACTCAATTGAGTACACTCAACTCAAATTAAGGAATATTTCAATGTCAATTTTTAAGACATTACACAGTTAAAACTGAATATCTAATATAATATTTAAATTGTATAGTGTAGGTTTGTCGAACAAAACAAAACATTGTCTCATAAAATTAAAAATTTTTAAAATATTGATGAGTGAAAAATGTGAATATTTGAGTTGAGTGTACACTCAATCGAGTATACAGGCAAACAAATAATATGACATTATGACATCAATTTTATGTCTGTCTATATGACAATTATGACATTCATTCTTAAAAGTAAACATAAATTAAAATGTTCGCATATTCCCAGCATTGGGAAATAATAAATTTATAAAAAAATAAATTAATAAAAATTTATGAGGAAAAATATAGATGTGAACCTTGGTATTGGGGCCAATTTTTAGCCCAAATTTTAGAAGTTGTTTTAATCCTGCAATTGATATCATGCAGAATGTTCAACCTTGAAGCATACAATGGCACCGTCTTTTACTGACTTCCAAGAAACTGGTCTTGAAAAGGATTCTCAAGGTCAAAAACAAATTTAATTAATCTATTTCATTGTGTTTTTAAATGAATTTTTGATAACGACCTTTTTTTTTAATTAATTTTGAGTACCGGTACTTCTAATATAACAAACGTAAGTAATGATCAAAGATTCACACAGAATAACAAGTCCAATAAAACCTGAGACATGAATGCTTGAGATAGATCTGACCTAATTTTTAAGATCATCAAGTCATCCAATTTCATTAATTTCACATCAGCCAATTTTAATAGTGCCCTAAACAGAACAATCCAATTTTTTTTTAATGGTCTGAAGAATTGATGATTTCATTTAACTATAATTAAAAAAAACAATTCTAAAAAATGAACCATACATGCGACTTAAAATTCCTCAAGATAACTAATTCCAGTAAAAAATGAAGTCTTGATTATGGAGTAAAATGAAAAGTGATGGGAATGGTTATCTAAAATTGGAAGAATTTGTTCCATCTAAATTGAGTGAAAACTGCAGGGAATTATGTTTGGTTCCAGTCAGGACATAAAATCTCACTAACTATAAAGATAATGGGACAGAAATTTGTATTATTTAACCTGTACAAAAATACTAGTACTTTATAGCTATAGCTAGAATAAATTTCCCTAACATGCGCAAATGTGGTTTTGTTGTCTCATGCAATTGTTTTTGTAAGGTCTCATCCTACGCTGTGTTTTAAGGTCTCATCCAACCCTGTGTTTTTATGGTATTGTCTAGCCTGGTATTTTTATGGTCTCATCCAACCCAGTGTTTTAAGGTCTCACTCCAAGCCTGTGTTTTTTAATGGTCAAATCCAATCTAGTGTTTTCAACAATTTACCCAACGGTATCATTAAAACTGTTGAATTCCATTTGTGTTTGAGGGCAAGCCAAGATTTGACAAAGAAAAAAAACAGTGATTACAGAAGTAAAAGATTACAATGTGAAAACAACATTAAGATATGATGCAACAGTAGCTCAAATGGACCTAATATTATACATGTATATACACTATACAATATGACTGATACAGTACAGTTAGAAAGTTATGTTACAACTGAGATTCAAAAGTAAGAGTTACCATACAATACAACTGATACAGTACAGTTAGAAAGTATGTTACATTTGAGATTTGATAGTAAGAGTTACCATACAATACAACTGATACAGTACAGTTAGAAAGTTGTGTTACATCTGAGATTCGATAGTAAGAGTTACCATACGATACAACTGATACAGTACAGTTAGGTTAGAAAGTTATGTTACATCTGAGATTTGATAGTAAGAGTTACCATATGATACAAATGATACAGTACAGTTAGAAAGTTATGTTACATTTGAGATTTGATAGTAAGAGTTACCAGATGATACAACTGATACAGTTGAGTTACAAAGAGAGTTACAAAAAGAGTTACCATACGATACAACTAATTGATACAGTTCGGTTAGAAATATGTACATCTGAGATCTGACAGAAAGAGTTAGCTTTTAAACAACAAACACATGATATATATATTTATATATTTTTTGTGCCTGTAGAATTAATTACATACCGTTGCTATCCTATTTGCAAATTTCATATTTATATATATTCATCAGGCCTGTAGGATCGATTAAAAATTGTTGCAAATTTTTAGTCATTTACATTGAGAATCTTAACAGGATTTCTTTTTACATAGTTACATTTGCTTAATGAGTTTATGCAAATGTTTTGGTCATCTGCAGTGGTGACAAAAGACCAATCAAATGCAAGTTCCATTAAGGATGTCCTGATCCAATTTGTATTTTACAAGTACAATTGTACTTCCTACACTACATAATGACCCTTTGACAACATCTAAGTGGTTTTCTAACTGCTTCAGTTCACAGCAAAGATTAATTAACAAGAAGTTCGTCCATAAACAGTTATTGTGAGATCTGCCACTGATGGAAAAGATAAACTGACTAAGTCAAACTATCAAAGATTATTGGCCAATCTATCAATAGAAATTGCTAGAACACTAACACACAACGTCACAAGATTGGAGTTCAAGTATTAGATAAAAAAGCTTTGGGCTTAATTCAACAGGTTTTAATGGACAAGCTTGGTTATGTGATATGAATGTAATCTTATTTTTTTGTAATATAATAATACAGTACATAAGAAGACAACACTTACCTTCCCTCTCAAGCAAAACATAAAAAATCAATCTGAACACACTACAGCTAGCATCTAGCCAACTAGATCATGCTTTATAACTCTCTCTCTCTCTCTCTCTCTCTCTCTCTCTCTCTCTCTGTGTGTGTGTGTGTGTGTGTGTTTGTGTGTGTGTGTGTGTGTGTAAGTTTAGCTTTCAGCTGAACAGATTATAAGAATCCATTATGAGTATCCATGTAGGATAGGGAAATCTCACCCGAGGGGTTGAATATTTCAGTCAGAGACGAGGCTTCAAAATATTTTAAATTTCATCATGGACATTATATCTTTTAACCAAGAATTCCTGAAACAGTTTGATATGTGCAAATGTTTTCCTCAAAGTGTTTTGGTTTTCGTTTTGCTCAATAAATTCTGTGATATCTTTAGACTGGAAACGGGAAGCCATGCTTGTTTGTTTGTCAACAACACAGACGAAAATAGTACCGGAAATGAAAGATCATGTGGTCATGTGAGATACACATTTCTCACATGGGGAAAACCCTATTTCATCTCACATGAGCAGATATGGAAGAAAAAAGAAGTCCTTGGATGAATCACAGTGGATGTCAAACATGAACACTGATGGTCCTTTATAATGCCATTGTCCTACCATAAACTAACATTAAGTCTCATCAATCAGTGCTCAAAATCTCACAAACAACCTTATACTTTGATCTCGTTTTCAAATTTGGATAAAATCTAAAATGGGTATCAAATTCACGAAGTCCAAATTTTTGTAATTTATAAACAAAAAGTTTTCATTTTATATACAGACAAATTCTAAGTGCATTCACTTTCATGCACTCTATTTTAAAGGAGTATACGAAAAGGGAGTTAACGCTGCACTATAGAAAAGCCATTTTTAGTAGGCTGGAAGTCTTTGCTTCATGGTGAATAGTCTAACAGATGTGTACAGTACCATGCCAAAAATTGGAGAACAAATATTTTTCCTTCTTTATCTCAAAACACTTTAATTTCTCAGGAAGTTATAAGAAATAAGTGATATGATGACATTTTAATTTTTCGATTGAAATAAATTTCATAGTTGAAAATGCACTGATAAAAAAATCAACATTTTCATCAGATGATCTCATTTTTTTCAAAACCTGTATATAATGACCAACTACAGTACTTAAAATATATAAATAGCAATTTGTCAAATTTCCATTTTTCACAAAGAAGGAAAAATGGCAGTTCTTGTGAGTAATTCTTTTGGTAGGGTACATGTAATATAATGCTGAAAAAAAAAAAAACCTACAAAATAATGAAAATTCTAAGAAGATGTGTTTTTAAGTTTCTAATAACTATAATTCATGCTTTTTAATTCTATCTCTGCATGGTGATAAAAATAAATCCTTCAAATTTTCTATTTCTGTGCAACACTAAACCAACAAAAAATACCCTTAATTTTGTCTTAACATATGCTAATGCTATCAATCCCCATGCATCTGTAGTGGCATCTCTTTTTGTATTAAAATGGAAGATGCCACTATCATTTACAGGGATGGATAGGTTGATTTTGATTTTCAAGTAAAACAAAAAATTCATAACAGGTTTACATTACAATATTTTTGACCTACCCTCTGCAACAAGAATGCAATAAAAATAAAATATATATTTCACATAAGTAAAAATAAAACTATACTGAGTACATATAAAACATTTCATTTAAACAAGTTTTTGGAACTTTCCTCTTTTAAACACTGAATTTCAGATAAGCAAGAGGCATTTAGGATTTATTTAAATTATTTCAGGTTTTTATCATTTTTTTAAAAATATCTTTCAATAGAACAATAGAGCATTGATTCATCAAAATATCATCTCATATGAGCTATTTATACTGTAGACTATAGTTCATATGGGAGGGGGGTGGGGGGGATAAAGCAGAAGTTTTTCATTATGAAAATGAAGTATTTGGATTATCCAGATGAACTATATTTAATATGCATTTTTCTTCTGAAAAATGTCTGATCTTTTTTAAGGAGGTCTCACACTGCATTGCTTAAAGAGATGTTTAAATTGCATGTGTAAGTTTTCATGGAATCCCCATTCCATGACAAATTTTGATTTTTCGGAAAGGACTATTATAGAGCTAACTTTTATTTGTTTTCAAGAAAGATCATGCATCTTTAATTTTATTGGCATTTTAAATTGCACTGCATAAAAAGTTGCCTCACTGGACTGGATCATTGGTTGGTGGGTTGGTTAAATGTTGATTTTCATCACATCAGCAATTTTTCAGTTATTAATGATAAGCCACTTTTCATTTGTCTTAAAACAAGTTCATTTGGTGTGCATAAGTGCAAGTGTTTCTGATCTGCATAGGACTAGCACAGACACAAGTTGACCTTCGGAGTGCTAGAACTCATCTGTAATGTTGCAGATAAATAATGCTGACCACTAAGTCCATTTCGCTGAAGCAGAGCCATTAAGAAGGAGCCTACAACAAGCACAGCAGTTAGAGGCCTTGGGTTTGAATGTTTACGTCTTTACCAATTGTCCACCAAATGAAAAGGCGTCAAGTCTGAGGCAATTCAGAAAACTCCAGATACTACATTATCTTCAAAAATACTAATTTGAAATTTCCTACAGGCTGATTAGCTTTATTAGATTCTATATGGCCTCTGTCTTAATTACACTTGACAACAGAAAATAACTTTTTTTTGCAAGACTAGAACATACTCACTGTGGTAACAATTTATAAATGTAGGTCAAAGAGCATATAAGATGTCAAGGTCAACTTTATATAAAGTGTCCTTGACCTTTACTTAACTACAAAATAAGGCTCACCTGCTTTACATATCCATTCTAAATATCCATCTAATTCTCTATCAATCTGTTGTTGTCTTCGCAATCTTAGGAAAGCACGTCGGTTTTCTACTCTCTCTCTTTCTTTGGCAAACTCACTGGAAATAAGAAAATACAATGTGTTATTTATGAAACTGCAAACATGTAAATCATATGTGGTACAAATGAGGCAATAGGTGTTATACAAATGAGTAATACAAAGCACATGTAATGTAATCCCCCTAGCAATGAAACTGTTGTATGTCACATTTAAATGAATGCCAAGGCAAAAAATAGGCAAACAGGTTGTAAGGGCAATAACTCTGAAAATAATGGGAAGTAAAGCACAAATTTTTCTGAAATATTGTTGTAATTGATCCTGTATAAGGTTTCTTCAAATTTCATTCATGTGTAAAATTAAAAATTGTTACAGCAATGACAAAAAGTGTCAAAAATGAACCCCTGTACAAATGTAGGTAAAATCTCCCTTAAGAACCTCATTTGCAAGGGAGTATAATGAGCATGTCACAAATAACTCTAAATCATTTGAACTTTGAAGTTTGATAATTTACCCATAATTTAAAAATATAATTATAATGCCCCTTGATAACTTTGCCAACTTGATTTTTTTTTACCACATTTGATTAAAATTTGAAATCTAACAACTTTCATTTGTGTTTTTTTTTTTTTTTTTAAGTTTCTTGCCAAAACCTTTTATAATGCCACTGAAAAATGGTGGAAAAGAATCTGGTTTTACTGTGTGTAGATTTTGTTAGTTTTTATGCAAGCCAAAGTGCTAGTACAACATTTGCCAAAAATCGTAAAATAAACCTTACAGGTCACTCAGTTCATTCATGCAATTAAACCAACTGTTAGAGGACAGCTAAGATGCTTGCAGCATGAATATCCTTGTTTTAACTTTGGTTTGGTTTAAAATAAGTAGAGGAATTTTTTTTTTGCTAAAGCTATATGTGTAGTTTCATGCTAACATTTCAAAAAAAAATCTATTTTCTCTTCTGTCATGATGCAGAGTTTTGATCAAAATCCTACATTTTACAGGCTGAGATACATGTATGTATTTAATAAAGATTGCTACACTATGGATAAAATATTGATGATTGCTACACTATGGATAAAATATTGATTTTGTGTTCTGTACAGGAGTAAATTGAACTCTATAACGAAAATGTAGCAGTATCTAATAAAAATATGATATAAAAATGAATCATGTTTAAATACAAAATTTCATCATTTCCACCATACTGCCCAACCAACCATTTAATATCAACGGGTCACAGTGCCTCTTATTGCATGGGTTTATATCCAATTCCAATGGACCCTAGTGTGTTTATCAGTTTGCTAGCCAAAGATTGGTGGTTTTGACGTGGTACTCTAGTTTTCTCAAACATTCCATTATTGACCATCTTGATATAATTAGGAATCTTGACTAGGACACTAAACTTATTATTTCACTTCGCTTATTCAATAACCATTGAGAAATTAACTTGACCTCGACCATCTTATCAATTCACCCACCCACCCTCCACTCCCTAGGATCCTGGTGGCTAAGCGATCTTTATGACCAGCATACGGATAAGAGTGTCTCTAG
This sequence comes from Tegillarca granosa, assembly GCA_029721355.1. Lineage (NCBI taxonomy): Eukaryota > Metazoa > Mollusca > Bivalvia > Arcoida > Arcidae > Tegillarca > Tegillarca granosa. Next base: position 16,613,357 of record CM056606.1, on the reverse strand, counting down.
CCATCTTGGTCTGAATTGTATGAATTTCACTTTTGAAAGATCCTAGTGAAATGAACTCAGTATGTTATAGATTAGTGGTTTTCCTTATGTAATTGAGATTGTTCCAACATTCATAAAACCCTGGCCATGAAATACCATTACTCTACTCAACACATATACACCTAGGTGGCCAAGTTGGCCTAGAGCTCACATAACCCTTCCGGAGCACCCGGCCTCATTTCCTTGATGGAAGTTCACGTGTATAACTAATTTTGCCAGCTTTCAAAGTTTTTTCATTGTTTTTTTTTTGGATTGTGGTTTGGACAAGGACTGGTATGTTTGTTTTATTTTATATCTATAGATCACAGTGCCTTTTACTGCCTAGATTCAAATCCTGTTCATGTAGATCCTAGTGTATGAAAATTTGTCAGTTTGCTTGTATGCTCTAGGTACTCTACTTTCCTCCACCATCTCAGAGCTGACAACCTTGATATAAGTGAAAAAAAAATCTTGACTGGGGCATAAACACAATTAAATTAACCCAATCCAATCCATACATATAGCTATATGTGACCAAGTGGTTTAATGAAGCTATAGTAGTGCTTAAAGTTGTAGGTTTTGGATTTTAACAGGCTAAATTAGACAGGAATTGTACCAGGTAATAATAGTTGTCTTTAAGCAACATTTTTTTTTCATCCAGATGCAAAATGAATCAACAACAGAAGAAATGCTTAAGTTTGCATGGTTATGGTAGATAAATTACACACAATTTAACATGTTATCATTCTGAGAGTGGATCAGACCGATACTGCACGAGTAATTATGCTTTAACATGAAAATGGCATAAAACTCCTAGTTATTAATTATCTGATACCAAGATTGAAAACAGACTAGAAAATTGTTAGTGATTTAATCCATATGAAACATGTCGAGAATAGTTACAAAAATGCTGATGCAGCTTGTAACAACAATTCACTAAATCACTCACTCACTCACTCATTCTTTTACTCACTCTCTCACTCACTCACTCACTGACTCACTCACTCTCTATCTGACTCAAGCACTCTCTCTCACTCTCTTTCTCACTCAATCATTCACTCACTAACATTTACTCACTTATTCACTCACTCACTCACTCATCCATTCAATCAGTCACTATCTCACTTACTCACATTTACTCGCTTTCCCTCTCTTACTCCCTCTCTCACTCACTCACTCATTCACTTACTATCTCACTATTTCGATATGAAGCACTGCCACTGGTTAAACGGTTTCATCAGATAAATAACGATGTAGTGAAAATATTCCATCATTTTTCTGTCACAATATCTTATAAAATTATGTATAATAGGTAAGATTTAAATTTAATTTTGCAATGCCACAGAACACCAATACAATCAGGGCCTTGTTGCCTGGGCGGTTAGAAGTGCCAATCTCCCTATGTAGATTTAAATTTAATTTTGCAATGCCACAGAACACCAATCCATCCAGTGCCTTGTTGCCTGGGCAGTTAGAAGTGCGAATCCCCCTTTGAAGATTTATATAATTTTGCAATGCCACAGAACACCAATCCATCCAGGGCCTTGTTGCCTGGGCAGTTAGAAGTACCTATCCCCCTATGAGGTTTTAAATTTAATTTTGCAATGCAACAAAACACCAATCCATCCAGGGCCTTGTTGCCTGGGCATTTTAAGTGCCAATCCCTCCCAATGTCTCTAATTGCTGCATAACCAGGTTTTATACTGAAAAGAATTAATTGAAATTCAATATCTTTTATTTTTATTATATGGCAAATTATTTTTCCTCTGGCTGAGAGAGTGTTTAGCTAGCTTGAATAAATCAATTTGTTAGTCAGGATTTCAGACTTGAATCCCCCTAAATCCAAGTGAGATAAGTTTTAATACTTTGTATTATGATTGCATTGTATATGTAATCAAAATAATTACAATTTCCTCTGTATTAAATCTATAAAAGTGACAGTTTTATGATATTTGCTGTGTTTCAGTTATTGTTGAATTTGTATTTCTATGATAATTATTAATATATGAATATGAAAAACCAAGCATTTTTATCTTAAAGATTCTGTGGTTTTTTTATTTTTTAAATATATGCTGCTTAAAATTACTGGTCACTTCAGATTTGGCAGATACAATAATTTATAAACTTTATAATCCTGTATGACTCAAATTCCATTTAGTAACATCCATTTAAAGGAGACATATACACATATGTGTAAATTGTTTGTTTGTTGGTTGGTTGGTTGCTTGCTTGCTTGCTTGGTTGATTTGATTTTTTTTACATCAGCAATTTTTCAGCTATCTGTGAGGAGACAATTTTATTAATCATCATTCATATGGTAATTTAGTGTGGAAATGTTTCTGATTTGCACTGTACTGCACTTAAAACAAGCTTCAAAGTGCAAGTACACTTGCCCACAATATCAAAGATAAACATCGCTGACCACTAAGTCTATTATACTTATACTGTGCCAACAAGTAAGTGCATACAACAAGGAAAAACCTTTTTCATTTGCTGTCAAAAAGGGTCCATCCAACAGTGGTGAGACACCTTGAGGTTAAAGGCTAACACCTTAAACCAGTAGGCCACTGTGGCTTCTGCAAAAGTTGCGGAGTGTCACACAATATACAGCTGTAATTCTAGTAAAATGGAAACAATCTCAAAAAGCATTTGTCAGATTAAAAGTTACCCTAAGTGATCTTAAAGAAGTAAGCCTTGAAGGAGAAAGACAAAGTGCATTAGTAAACTTGAAAATTATTCAGAATTAGACCTCTTACATAATAAGCTTTACAGATTACAAGGCAAAAACACTGTCTGATAATTAATTGAAATGTTTAGTATTGAGAATGACAGTAAATTAATGAGAGTGTTGTCTGTTCAGAGACATGTTTCAAGGTAGTTAACAAGAAATTTAATTAAGCTAGACTTTGCTTTTTCTACAAGTGTAAACTAGTTCATTGTAAGCTAATACTGTTGATTGAAACACAGTAGTCTTCTCTTAATCTTTGGAAGAAAAACACGAGTCACGAAATAATTTTCACATGGTTGGTATGACATTTGGGTCTATATAATTTGTACGTGTAATCATCATTTCTCTTCGAACAGAGAACATTAAATTATAGTACAAAAATGTCAGTTTTGATATTGATTAAAACACAACATGATGAGCGAGCGACCAGAGTGGAGGCCATGACATGTTTGTCAGCTGATAACATTATTACCCATCATGCAATTTTGTATTACCCATCATACTTTTCTTATCACCCATCATGCAACAGTCAATGTAACATCAATATCATTTGACATATATATATATATATATATATATATACAGATTGATTTATGTTCTCAACTTTCAGATGATAACTCTTTTGTAACATCAAATCATTTTTGCCCAGCAAACCTAAAAAATATCAATATGATAAGTTTACCAATAGTATGAAGAGCAAAGGTTAAAGTTCAAAAATTGACCAATCATGTCATCAGAATAAAATTTGCTGACAACAGTATGAAAGGTTAAAGGTTAAATTTCACCAATGAGTGCTACATACAAATCTATAAATATCTTGCAAGCTAAATTAAAGCTAAATGTACTGCTTGTCAAATGGAACATTAAGCCTAGCTACTGGAATGGTTTTAATATTATCAATCTTGTATTCTGACTGTGTCTGCATGATTAACAGGAGAAATGTTACTGATAACCCTCGGTATGTGAGTAAAACTCATTAATCTGTTTAGGAAATGACAATTTTTTAACTGGGATTTAAAGGCATGTTTTTTTCTCTATACTTAATTAGAGAGAAATGATTTGATTTAATGGTGTTTTAAGTCTCAGTCAAGAATGTTTCGCTTATATTGAGACATCACCAGCTATAGGAGAAGTGGCAGAAATTTTGACCTTTGACTAGTGAGGGTTCTTAAGCATGCCACAGGGCAGTGGTTTTTAAGGTTTCCTCAAAACGACTCAGTAACTTTCATCCCTAAATGCCAAGTGCATTGCGAAAAAAAAAGTCACTTCAATTTTTAAGTCTTGGTTAGACCCAGCCAGGGTTTGAACCCCGAACTCCCATATACCAAGTGAGCACTCGACCAACTGAGCTACTGCAGTGGTTTTATTAATGAGGAAACAAAATCTGTCACTGTAGAGTGGGGACTGATGATAATGTTTTACAGCAACTTGAGATTGTTTCACTGATATTGAGATTACAGTCAGTTTCGTGATGGTGGAGGAAACCAGAGTGCCTGGATAAAAACAACCAATATTCTACAAGTAACTTGACCACCTAGCCCATGCTTAAAGTATCTCCCTCATTGGTGTTTAAACCTTGTTGATTAGAAGCACTGTGATCCATATGTGTGCACTTTAGACAACAGGAAGTGCATAAAAACTCTCTAGGTTTTATTATGTTTTTAATGGATTAATCCAAGTAAACAATGTTGGATCGACTCTTATTGAAAATACTGCTTTTGAATATCTATCCCAAAAACAAGAGACTTCAATGCTTAGGGTCTTTATCATCATCAAAAAGGACACCAGTACATCAGGTAGATAGATATAGGTTGCAGTTACTATTCAAAGTATCCGTGACCTTGACTACAGGTCAAGGTCACTACAGGTCAAGGTCATTCAACTTATGTACAATATAGCTTTATATTTATTTATTCACTAAGTAAAATTTGATTTATGAGAAGTAGGTGTTGGAAGGTTTAAATATATAACATAATAGATAATATATATTTATATATAAAACACTTTGACCTTGAAAAAAAAATTATAAGGACATGTGACCTTGAACGAAGTTTTTCTATTTTTGTAGCCTCTGTTGCATTCATAATATTAAATAAATATTTGAATATATAGAACACTGCTACCTTGAACAAAAAAAAATATATAAGAACATTGTGACCCTCAATGAACTTTTCCCCCATTTTTTGTAGCCTCTGCTACACTCAAACCAGTATATGTCATCTAAGACTTTTAGAATATATATATATATATATATATATATATATGGGAATGGGTAAAAATTCCTGTACTGGTCCTAATCATGCCTTGTAGCTTCTAAGTTTTCATCTAATCAGGTCACTATTATTTTGAAAAAAGTCAGGCTCATCCAATTCTGTAAAAATGCTAATGCTTATTAGGAACTTTTTGGCTTCTTAATGTTTAAAATTATGACAGGAAATTGTTAAAAGGTTTTAATATAGAAATATAAATTTTAAAAATATCTCTTAAAATATATAGAGTTTAAAATGACTCTTAAGATATATATATGAAGTTTAAAAGGACTCTTAAAAAAAAACTAAGCTTCAGAAACTTGGTGGTTTCGGCAAGCAAACTGACAAACTTTCTCACACTAGGATCTGTCCCGAGTGGGATTTAAACCCAGGCGGTGAAATGCCCTGTGATCTGTAAGCGCACGCTTAAGACCACTTGGCCACCAAGGCCCCATTAATTGATAGAGGACAAGAAACAAAATATAAATACAAAAGGTCAACAGAAGCCTTTAATTTGTAAGCCGGTCAACTCAGCAAATGTGACACCTTTTTATCAGTAAAAATAATTGCTGTAATGTTGTTTAACAATGCATCAGCATTTTTTTTAGCTATGTGCGATAAAATCAAGGTGATAATATTTTAGGTATCAATCCATGAACAATCTGTATATGTGTGTGAAGTGTGAGAGAGTATTATGGTCTGGCTTACACAAGCATGCACATCAGGGCTTCTTTTTATCACCAAATCAGCATGTTGCAAAAAAGCTTACTAACCCCCAACAGTTAAAACTCATGTCCTCTTAATGCCAAAAGTCAGACGAGGAAGCAAAATGTTAAATTTTAAAGTTTTATGTATGACCTGGCTGGGATTTGAACCCATGACCTCCCGCTCCTGAGTCAGACACTCTACCACTGAATCACAAGGGCAGTTCATCAGTAAAATAGTGTGGAAAAGAGTAATAGTTTTAGACATTAGTCAGGATTATTTTACTTATATCAAGACAGTTTCAATTCAGACATGTTGGAGGAAATTAGATTGCCCAGGCAAAACCCCCGACTTTGGACCAGCAAGCTGACATATTTTCTCACACAAAGAATCTGCTCTGACTAGAATTAGACCCTTGACAATGAGAACTATTAACGTAAACTCTAGTCCCTTTGGCCACCAAAAACCATCCCTTTGTTAGTTTCAATAATATTTCTTCATATAAACACAGTGGTTTTGTTTACCTAAAATTACTACCAAAAAAAAAGGTAGTTTCCCCTTGAAAAATATGAATAAAATTTCCCAATTTGACAACTAAAATTCCCCAAAAGGCTACAGTGACACACAAAATTCTGAGCGCAATATGTGACATAAAAAGGGTCCAAATTTTCCCAATCTAAAAGGTAGAAGGTAGTTTTAAAAACCATAGCAAAATCATTGAGATATCCTGCAGTATTTGATTAAAATCCTATTAAGGTTTGTTTTATTTCAGAACTTATCCGTTTTTGAGCGCTAAATGGTCTATTGGCAAAACAGCACTTTCAAGATAAAAACAATGCCATTGTGTGTGCAAAGAAGCGCTTTAAACAGACAAGTTCTATGGAAGTTCATTAAATAATTATTTTTCTTTACTTACCCACTCAAAACACCTAATACTAAGTTGAGCATGAAAAATGATCCAAGGATAATTAGTGGATAAAAATAGATCCAATTGAAATAAGGCCCAAAGACATCATCTGTCTGTAATACAGAGAAAAAAAAATTACAAATTAAATGGTGAAATATACATGTAAAATCTAAAAATAGATAAAAAAAATATTACACATTAAATGGTGAAATATACATGTAAAATCTACAAATGGAATAAAATATAATTACATTTTAGCATATTTAGGTGATACTGTGAAATTATATATTATTTTCTGATATCCATTTTTTTCATGGTTATAAGTGAGTATTCCATTTTGTTTCAATTCAGGATTATGAAAATCAAAAAAAACAATGAAAATTAGGGTAACACAAAATAAATGATTTCTGATCAGTATCAAGAGAAAACATCATTCTTCTGACTTTTTTCTAACAATCTAATCTGTCTTCTTTTTGACATTCTAATCTGTCTCATGTCTTTTTCGGACATTATAGTCTGTCTATCTGACATTCCTGTCTTCTTTCTGACTTTATAATCTGTCTTTCTGAATTTCTTATGTGTCTTTTTTTCTGACATTCTAATCCGTCTCATGTCTTTTTCTGACATTATAGTCTGTCTATCTGACATTCCTATGTCTTCTTTCTGACTTTATAATCTGTTTTTCTGATATTTTCTGACATTCTAATCTGTCATTTTTCTGCAATTCTAATCTTTTTTTCTGACATTCTAATCTGTCTTATTTTCTGACATTCTAGTTTGTCATTTTTCTGTAATTCTAATCTTTTTTCTGACATTCTAATATCTTTTTCTGACATTCTGGATTATCTTCTTATACATATAAGCCTATCTTTCAGACATTCTAATCTGTCTTCTTTCTGACATTCTAATCTGTCTCATGTCTTTTTCTGACATTATATTCCGTCTTCCTGACATTCTAATCTTTATTGTTTAAAATTGTTTAAATTGTTTCACACACTTCTAATTCAAATCTGACCTTGTTACCCTGGACTAACTAAGCAATAAGCACTTAGTCATAGGCACTGATCAATACGTAATGAAGCTAGCTACATGAACAGTACATCCAATTACATTGTTAAAAATACTACAGGGAAATCAAATAGTCCATTCATAATACCTCAGTACTGACTTATAGTTGTACTCTGGGATTAGTCAATGTCTATACCTACCATTAATGTCCAAAATCATATGTATTAAAACCAATATATATACCAGGCTCAAGTTTCACAATCATTTCTTAACTAAGAATTTCCTTAACATAAATTTCACAAATTTGAAATCTCAATAAGAATGTTAATTGCTAAAATTTTCTTGAATTTAAGGTGCCATTTTGAAAATCACTTCAAGCTTATAACATTTGTTTTAATTTTAATCACAAATATGTATTTGTAATTTAAAAAGAGATCGCCAAACTTTGGTAGTTTTAAGTAAGTTAAGGATTGATTGTGAAACCAGGACAAGTTCACAGGCTGACCAATGGTATATACTATTTGAAAATTTAGACTGAACAATTTCATTTAAATATTTTTTTTTAATTTTCACAAGCTGACCAATTGAATTTATTAATTGAAAATTTGGACTGAACATTTTTTAAAATAATTTTTTAATTTTCACAAGCTGACCAATGGAATTTATTAATTGAAAATTTGGACTGAACATTTTTTAAAATAATTTTTTTTATTTTCACAAGCTGACCAATTAAATTTATTACCGGTATTTGAAAATTTGGACTGAACATTTTTTAAAAATTTTTTTATTTTGACAAGCAGACCAATGGAATTTATTATTTGAAAATTTGGACTAAAACATTTTCATTTTTTAATTCTTTTATTTCTTATTTTATTATTATTATTATTTTTATAGCGTGATGTTAATATTTAAGAATAAATACTGATAAACAAAACACAATATTTTAATAAAATTTCATAATAAAAACATTTCTCTTTCAAAAAAAAAAAAAAAAAAAAAAAAATATATATATATATATATATATATATATCTATATAAATGAAAGTAAATTAAATATGACTTGGTGGTATGCTTTTTAGCGACAACCATTAGCATCTAAACAAAAAGTTATCCTGAGCTACACTTGTTCAAGGCACAATAGTTTGTACATTTTACACATACGTAACATGTTCTAGATGAATATTCAGCCATTAAAAAACTTGATCTCATTGCAAAAGACCACTAGGGTAGCTTAGTTGGTAGAGTGCTTGCTTCGTATGTGGGAGGTGTGGCTTTGAACCCTCGCGGGTTATAAGCAAGACCTGAAATTTGGTAGTGACCTTTCATTCACTAAGCATTCGGCATTTAGAAATAAAAGTCAAGGGGTTCTTTAAAGAGAACTTAGAAGCAGATGCCCCATTTAACAGCAGGCATGGCATGCTAAAGAACCCTTCCTGCACATTGCCCTAAGCCAACTGTGCGAAGATAAATTTTTTTTTCCCTAAGTGCATGCTGATCACAATGTCTCTCACCATCTAGGTTTAATTTCAACTTGGATAGATTCTAGTTGGAAAAAGTAAGAAAACCTAGAAATCATATCACTGACAACTTTGATAGGGGAAGAATCTTAAATGAATGTAGTGTAAACTCACATGTCTCCACTCAACTCCAGATTTAAGAAACTCAAAGTGGAAGGTTGTGGGTTCGAATCCTGACCGGGTTCTGACCCAAGACTTGAGAGTGGGTAGTGACTGTTCTTTTGCCAAGCACTCGGCATTATGAAATGAAAGTCATGGTTCTTTTGGATGGAAAATTAAAATAAACGAGGTCCAATGTCACGTCAATGTCTCGATATAAGTGAAATATTCCTGACTGAGATGTTAAACAGCATTATTCAACTCAAATCCCATTGCTCCAATACACTCCAGATTTCAGAAACTCAAAGTGAACTTTTGAATGTATTTTTTTGTTCACAATGGATATTTTTAGCAAAAATCATTATACAACATTTTCTATGATACTCAAGTCTAGCAACCAATCAATTCTAAATAAATAATGTTCGGTGAATTAACTTCTTGATTTCAGATCTCAGCCATTTAGACATCAAGACTCAGCCTCCCACATTCTTACAACTGTAGACAGTTTTATCGTCCAATGACAAGTTAGAAATCAGAGAGGTAATACATGTTTAGAGTACTTTATCAATATTTTCAACACCCCCACACAAGTCCTTGTCATCAATAATTTCTAAAAACAGTAATAATAGGACAAAAAGATAATAAATCTTTGACGTAAAAATTAATAAAAAAAAATCAATTCACAAATATGCTTAGTATTGTCTTTTTATACTCACAGCTGTAAAATCATGTAAACAAACACAAAAAGTTTTTGTTTTTTTATTTATTATTATTATTTTTTTTTATATTTCAGACATTTTTTTGTTCTTTTTAAAAACTTCACATTTATCTTTTCAATCAAAAATATTTATTTAGCTGCCATTTCATTTTAATGATTTTCACGAAAGAGTTGAGTTGACCAATGGTGTTTAACCTCCCAGTCAAGAATATTTCACTTATATCGGGACATTGCCAGCTAAAGGTGAAATGGCAGAAATTTTGGCTTTGTGTTGCACTGATGGCATTATACAGCAGTGCCATGGCTACAGTGACACAGGACCTTGTTTATTTTAATTTCCCATCTGAAAGAACTGTGACTTTCATTTCATAATGCCGAGTGCTTGGCAAAAGAACAGTCACTACCCACTTTCAAGTCTTGGGTCAGACCCGGTCTGGGTTCGAACCCACAACCTCCCACTTACAGAGCTACCACAGTGGTTTTTCACAAAAGATAAACAATGTTATTAATCATTACTGATAAAGTAAACATAATAATTTTACATGTATATAATACTAAACCAAACAGAAATACGTGATTCTTGATCGCGCTTACTGGTTGCAAGACACTATTGAGGCTAACTTTTTCTGAGCTCAAACGATTCAACAACAGTAAGTTGAAGAAAAAACATTTACAGTCAAACTTCTGTTATTCGAACTTCTTTTATTCGAATACCTTAGATTATTTGAAGTTCTCCGTATGTTCTGACCGCCCTACACTATAACTTCTTATAAAAAAAATTTCACTCATTCGAACTTAGCAATTCAAATACCCGTGATTATTCGAACCTATTTGAAAACACTTTCAATGTGCAATAGAATACTATTGTGTCTTAAGACAACGTACGGTGGATCGAAGTTTCAAATTAACTTATTCGATTATTCGAACCCCCCCCCCCCCCCCCCCCCCCCCCCCCCCCCCCCCGATTATTCGAACCTAAAAAGAAGACCCTTCAACTTCGAATAATTGAAGTTTGACTGAATATCATTTGTACCAAGATGTCAATCAAAGCGAATCCTATGTTTGTTAGTTTGCTAGCTGAGGGTTGACATTTTTTCTGGGTACTCTACTTTTCTCCATCATTCTAGAACAGACTGTTTTATATTGGTGAAAGAATGTCAGTAAGACATAAAATTCCAAAGCTCCCTCTTTTTATCAAATAGTACACTGCTTTAAAAATCATTTAAAAAAATGTTTCTGGTGGTTTTGTTTTGTTTTTGTGTTTTTTGTTTTTTTTTTTTTTTTTAATTTTTTGTTTTTTTTTTTTTTTTTTTTTGTTTTTACATTTTTTTTTTTGTTTTTTTTTTTTTTTTTTGTTTTTTTTTTCTTTATTGTTGTTGTAAAATGATATCATTTCCAAGGAAACAGGTGAAGTCTACAACAGCCAGCACATTGCCAAAGATACAACCCTTATACTATAATGATGTCAGATGTTATCTACATATAGTGTGTAATGCATTATAATTTATACAAGGAGTAAAAATGGAGTGAAGTTGAGGGAAAGGGAGGGAAATGACATTGAGTTGAGTAGTGTGGTTAACACCACAGTTTAAACACTTGAAGTCTATATTCATATTTACAGATATGTGAAAATGGAAAACTCATGGATCACTTGAGGTTATACTGCAAAGATTCACAGTACATGTATATTAACTAAAATACGTTTTAAAAAATTGAGAAAATTGTCTTCAGGGACAGGGATTGCAATAATTAGTTGATTCCTCTGTATTATTGGGGGTTCATTAGCCTCCCATGTGATGCCTCCTATTTTTATTTCAAATGAATATGCAAAAACTTAAGTCGCAATTTCTCTAAAAGTGATAAAATTATGGGAAACTTGTGATGTTAATGTTTCCATAGATTTCACAGAAAAGGTTAAAGGTCATATGGTAGTTGATTGACAAAATCTTAACCATGGTAACTAAAATACTTACATAATATAATACTGTGGACCATCCTTCCATAGTAACACATTGAAAAACAGTTAACATAGCATATCCAATATGATCAAAGCTTGTGATTCCGTAATTAGGTCCAATCCAATAAACTCGGCATTTTGATACATTTTCTCGACACTGAAACCCTCCCGGGCCAAATCCTCCGGTTAAAGGATCATGACACGGTCTAATATCCGCTTCATCACCTAAGTCAATGTCATCTTGAAAATATGAAAAATTTTACTTAATAAACAAATCAAAGAGGAATACATTCCATAATCTGATCTTCAAATTATAAAAAGAAATACTCAGTGGTTTCCAAGGTGACATGTGTAACATTTAAGAAGCCCATTAGAAGTGCAAGCAGTTGAAAGCACAAGAGTAATTGATTACGGTGCCTCTCACTGCCATCGTCTGAATCCCACTCCAGCAAATTTAAAAGTGATGAAGTTTGTCTTCAAATTATAAAAAGAAATACTCAGTGGTTTCCCAGGTGACATGTGTAACATTTAAGAAGCCCATTAGAAGTGCAAGCAGTTGAAAGTACAAGTGTAATTGATTACGGTGCCTCTCACTGCCATGGTCTGAATCACTCCTGCAAATTTAAAAGTGATGAAGTTTGTCAGTTCACTGGCTGAAGATCGAGGATTTTATCTGGACACTCTGGTTTCCTCCACTCAACCCAGAATATCTTCATATCACTATACCTGAAAGATCTTGACCAGGTTATAAAACATCACTACTCAATCCCCTTTACTTTTCAAGTGTTTGTTTGAACTTTGAACTTAAGTTTTTAATTTGATCATAATGCCAAGAATTCAATGTTATTGCTCCCTAACCATTCAATAGACATAAAAATTGTATGTGTGAGTGCAGTGAAAAGCAACTGGTCTCTTGAACAAGCTTCAGTTTATAAGTTCCGTTGATTCTTATTTCAACCAAAAAAAGACCCTCAATAAAAAAAGGGCCTGTCTAAAAAGTCCACATTTATAAGGCCCAATGAGCAGTCGTTATTTACAGGTTGCCAATATGTTACAAAATCACGTTTTATTTTAATAAATACCTTCACTATTACTAGGAAGTGTTCCTTCTTTGAAACATGCACTATGGAATGCACCTCCATAAAATTCTAGTCCAACTATAGCAAATATAATAATAACAAAAAATACGAGTAAACACACTTGTAACAAGGGCGCCATTGCCCGAAGAATGGATTTTAACACTACTTGGAGACCTGAAAAAGAAAGAAAAATTACAAGCATTAGATAACGCAATAAACACAATTAATCCTAACAGTCCATTTTAAAATTTCCTGCAATTTCTATTTATTCAAAACCTGCATTTTTCAAGTTCAATAAAATCTTTTCCAATGTAAAATTTTATTGTAAACCTCAGCAAAATTTATGAATCTATTTACGATGATATTATAATTCAGGCAATTATATATTCGAATTCATTTTCTTTTCTGTGTGTTTTTTTTTTTCTTTTTGAAAAAAATTCCCATAACAAGAATATTGCTACTAAAAAAAAATAAAATTTGATTTGTTGCATATAAATTGACAGAGCAAATACAGGATTTTAAAGCCATTTATAATGCTTTTAAATAGAATTATAGCAATACATTACATATATTTAAAATTAAAAAAAAGGTTTAAGAATCATGGTTTATAATTTTATAACCCGATTATCCATAAATAATAAGCATTTATATGTAAAATTATTCCAAAATCATAAGAAAAAAGAGACATATTGAGAGAGAGAGAGAGATATGTTGGGAGAGAAAGAAAAGAATAATAGGAAGAGAATGAAAGAATATATGTGTGTGTGTGTGTGTGTGTGTGTGTGTGTGTGTGTGTGAGAGAGAGAGAGAAAGAGAGAGAGAGAGAGAGAGAGAGAGAGAGAGAGAGAGAGAGAGAGAGAGAGAAAATAATTTTTTTTGTCTTTGTGACAATCTCTGATCAGGCAAACAAATTATACAACATTCAAATTTAATGTTTTGATACATACTTGGTATACCCGAAACTAACTTTAACGGACGTAGAACTCTCACCGCCCGCAATGTTCTCAAGTCCAAATTTGTACTCGAGGCAAATACTGTGATAAACCTGCAGAAAAGAAAACACCGTAACCATGTAGCTACAAACTACATACTATAAACTACAGATTAGGACCAGGTGAATGAGCTGGGTGTGGCTTAAATGGGAGGAATAGAAAATGGCACAGTATAGAGCTAATGGGTCTAAATGGAAAAAAATAATGAAAATGGAAAGATGAATTACTAATGTTCAGATTTAGCCTGAAGTTTAACCAGCTAAAATATTTTTAAAAATTTACAAAATATTACAGGTTTAACAAAAATATTAAAAAGTAAAAGGTCTCACTGCCTTTAGATCTGGCCCCAGGTTCACAATCATTGACTCAACTGAGTGTCAACTCAAATTAGGGGATATTTAAATGTCAATTTTGAAGACAGAAACAGTTAAAACTGAAAAACTATTGTTATATTTTTCTAATTGGTAAGTGTAGGTTTGTTGAAGATAACAAAACTTTCATTTCGTAATGCAGAGTGCTTGGCGAAAGAACAGTCACTACCCACTTTTGAGTCTTGGGTCAGACCTGACCTACGACCTTTCACTTACGGAGCGAGCACTCTACCAACTGAGCTACAGCAGTGGCTTTTGAAAATATTGATGAGAGATAAATAGGAACATTTGAGTGTACACTCAATATTAAGTAAATGATTGTGAAACTGAGACCTGGTCTAAATTCTGAACCCTAAATTTCAGCTAACATTAGGAAATGTTTGAGGTAACTACATTTGTCTTGCAGTAAGCACCAGCTATTAACTGAACATTTCTTGATTTAAAAAGAACAGTAGAACTTCCACTACTTTTATAACGTTTTCTTGTAAATTGTAAACAGGTGTTAGAACTATTGTAAGCTAGCTATGACAGATAATTGCTTTGAATTTGAAATTAAAATGTGAATGCCCGAATTAATGAAAGTCTCCGACAAATAATTTTAAGTCAACCGAAAAAAAAATATATGTATATACCTGTAGATATATATATGTGTGTGTGTGTGTGTGTGTGTGTGTGTGTGTGTACATGACAGAATGACAGTTTTGTTATTGGAAAATCTAAATTCATATGAAGTCAAAAAGGAGTTATCTCCCCTTAGTAATGATGTCATATGTGTTTGTGTGTGTGTGTGTGTGTATGTGTGTGTGTGCCTAGCTAACAATCTTATGATAAAATTGTATGTTTTTTTCCATTCAGATAAAACCATTTAACAATTTTAAATTTGACAGAATGACAATTTTCATATTGAAAAATCTAAATTCATATGAAGTCAAAAAGGAGTTATCTCCCTTAGTAACAGTCAATGACAGATGTACTCTTCACAAAAAATACAGTCAAAAAGATAAAATGTTCAACCAGTGATAACATCAAAAAGATTTTTATGAAACATTCCCATTACAGGTTTAATCCTTAATGAAAAATTCCATTGCAATCATTTATTTTAGCCAGATTTGAGCCAGTTATCAATCTTCTGACAACACAATTGAAATGTTAGACAGGAACAAAAGATAGCATAAAGGCGTACAATTTGATTGATTAAAACTAAATGCTAACTATTGTTGATAAGTGATAATGGAATTAAAGTTTGCCTGGTTCAGTATGTCAGTTGCTGTATATAGATGAAATTAATAAAGTTAAAATTAAACTTACGATTAATCTAGTGGCATAGGACAAAACTTAGCATGCTAGGTCAGAAAGAGTTTTCACCTTATGATTGGCAGTTGAAGCCAATCTGTTAAATTTTGGTGTATATGGGTTGATTATTTTTTCTGGTTCAAGTTGAGATACAAAATGATTAATGTCATGGTGGACAGTTCAAGGTTGGTAGAGAAAACTTTATTACATGAAAAAAACCATCGGCCTTCTGCAAGCAAACTGACAACCTTCTCGAACTAGTATCGGATCAGTATCTAGTGACTAGTATCTGGCACTGTGATCTGTAAGCACATGCTTTAAACCACTTTGCCACATGGTCCCATTTTAAGTTTGAGTTCAGTAATGTGGTTTTTGACTCGTTTAAATTATTTCACATATATTTACTTGGTTAGTCAGGGTAAAGGAATCCAGAGTGCCCAGAGAAACCAACTGAACTTTTTCAAGGCAATCTGACAAAATTTGTTATTTGGATTGCAAGACAATAACTCAATGTCTTCAGTCGACAATATACCACTGTGGTAACTCAGTTGGTAGAGTACTCGCTTCGTAAGTGGGGGGTTTTGGGTTCAAACCCCGACCCGGTCTGACCAAAGACTCGAAAGTGGGTCATGACTGAAGGTCAAAATTTCTGCACTTTCATCTACAGCTGGCCATGTCTTGACATAAGTGAAATATTCTTGACTGGATCATTAAACACAATTACTCAACTCAGTTGACAATACATTATATTTTACAGCCAACCAACTATTGTATCTGTAGTATTTCTGCCATTAACCAATGAAAATTCTGCAATAACTGAATGAATTTCATTGGATAATTTGGTTTTGCATACATTTCTTAAATTGTACCTGACAGGGCTTTTAAAACAAAGAGACAGATAGATAGACAATTGAAAAAAAATATTTTGTAAAATCAATAACATTTTGAAATTTAAATTTTAATTGTCGCCATTTAAATGAATAAATTTTTACACCAAATATCAATTTTAAATGGGGTTTTACTCTATCCTAGTTAAGGACCAAATATCAACTCTGATAAAATGGGTTTTTCATTTTTTTTATTTTCACACCTATCATAATTTTGGCCTTTATCAATCAAAAGTTTAATTTTAATTGGATGAATATGAATTTAAACTCTCTACCTGTAGAACAATTACCAATTTTATTTTGTGAATAAAATGGATGATTTGCTCTCTTTATCATTGGACCAAATATCAATTAGAGAATAGCTCCTACAGATTTAAATAGTGATAATCTTTTCATTCAAACTTCCAAACAGATATTTTGTGCTTTCACTATCCTTACACAAATTACCAATTTAAAATGGATAATTTGCTTTCTCTGTTTTCAGATCAAATATCAATTTTAAATTGTTGAATTTGCTCTCTCTATTCTCAGATCAAACATCAATTTCAAACTGGTGATTTACTATCTCTATCCTCAGACAAAAACGGCAATAAACATGTGTGATTTGCTCTTTCATTCCTTAAACAAAATACTTATTAAAATTGGGTATTTCTTATCTACATTCAAACCCACAAATAAAATCAATGAGTGATTTGCTCTCTATCCCCACGAACAAAATCAATCTAAAACAAATGATTTGCTCCCTCTGTCCTCACAAAATACTAATTAAAAATGAGTGACTTGCTCTCTCTATCCTCAGAAAAAAAACCAAATAAAATTGGGTATTTCTTATCTGCATTTCACTGACAAAAAATCAATGGGTGATTTGCTCTATATCCTCAGAAAAAAAACTTAACAAATGATTTGCTCCCTCTATCCTGAAAAAATCTCAATTAAAATCAGTGATTTGCTCTCTCTATCCTTGAACAAAAAATGATTTTTAAAAAGAGGTATTCCTTATCTACATTCCAACAGAAAAAAATCAATTCAAATGGGGGGGGGGGGGGAATTGGCTCTTCTATTACCTCCCTCAAACAACTATATCTACCACTTGTTGTTAATTCTATTATCAATATGAATAAATTATTCATACTTATATGAGGAGAAGAATACAGGAATATTAAAACTGATGTAAAATTGACTGGTTACCATGGTAACAATCTTATAATATTCATCTAGGGATATCTGGATATTGGTTGGAATATCAAGTACGGCATGTTTCCTCAAGATATTGAAAACATATAAAAAGCAATTCCTGGAGACTATTAGTACATTGAGAATAATCTAAATTCATCCAATAAAATTGTCATTGCATGCTTATAGAATAATGAAAGAATTGGATGTGCATTTTATAAAGTCTTTTATTTCAAAGAGAGAACAGGTTCCCAAATGTGTCTCTTGTTCAGATCAACAATGCATCCAACACATTTTGCTGGATTGTGTTGACCTTGCATGCACTTACATGTGAATCTTTTTCATTTTTATTCTGCTGCACAGATTCAAAATCTTTTTAGCAATGTCATATAACATCAAATTTTAAACTTACTTTGGGGAAAACTGTTTTATAAAATAAAGATTTTTATCATATATCATCCGGTGTTTATTTGCAACTATTCCGTCATCCATAATATTGCTGGCTTTTATCAATTTAGCATTAGTTTTAAGATCTGCTTGATTTAATGTAGTTTTACAACAAAATCAAGAATATTTCACTTCTGTTGAGACATCAGCAACTACAGGTGAAGTAACAGAAATTTTTACCTATGCAGTATGCATCAGGCAATGTGCAGGGACGGTCCTTTTGAGTGTCTCTGTCACCTGCTGTGACATGAAGCATTGGTTTTTAAGCTCTCCTCCAAAGGACTCTGTGACTTTCATTTCCAAATGCTGAATGCTTGGTGAAAGAACAGTCATTACCTTTTTACAGGTCTTGGTCAGACCCGGCTGGGGTTCAAACTCTGACCTCCCAAATATGAAGTGAGCACTCTACCAAACGAGCTACCATAATAGTCTTTGTATAGTTTTAGAACAATTTAATGTTTTAGTGATCCCCAAAAACACAAACATACTGGTCCATGTCCAAATCACAATCCCCAAAAAACATACCAGTCTATGTCCAAATCACAATCTCCAAAACACAAACATACCAGTCCATGTCCAAATCACAATCCCCAAAACACAAACATACCAGTCTATGTCTAAATCACAATCCCCAAAACTCAAACATACCAGTCCATGTCCAAATCACAATCCCCAAAACACAAACATACCAGTCCATGTCCAAATCACAATCCCCAAAACACAAACATACCAGTCTGTGTCCAAATCACAATTCCCAAAACACAAACGTACCAGTCCATGTCCAAATCACATTACCCAAAACACAAACATACCAGTCTATGTCCAAATCACAATACCCAAAACACAAACATACCAGTCCATGTCCAAATCACAATTCCCAAAACACAAACATACCAGTCCATGTCCAAATCACAATCCCCAAAACACAAACGTACCAGTCTATGTCCAAATCACAATACCCAAAACACAAACATACCAGTCCATGTCCAAATCACAATCCCCAAAACACAAACGTACCAGTCCATGTCAAAATCACAATCCCCAAAACACAAACATACCAGTCCATGTCCAAATCACAATCCCCAAAACACAAACGTACCAGTCCATGTCCAAATCACAATCCCCAAGACACAAACGTACAAGTCTATGTCCAAATCACAATCCCCAAAACACAAACATACAAGTCCATGTCCAAATCACAATCCCTAAAACACAAACATACCAGTCCATGTCCAAATCACAATACCCAAAATACAAACGTACAAGTCTATGTCCAAATCACAATACCCAAAACACAAACATACCAGTCCATGTCCAAATCACAATCCCCAAAACACAAACATATAAGTCTATGTTGAAATCACAATACCCAAAACACAAACGTACCAGTCTATGTCCAAATCACAATACCCAAAACACAAACATACCAGTCCATGTCCAAATCACAATCCCCAAGACACAAACGTACCAGTCCATGTCCAAATCACAATCCCCAAGACACAAACATACAAGTCCATGTCCAAATCACAATCCCTAAAACACAAACATACCAGTCCATGTCCAAATCACAATACCCAAAATACAAACGTACAAGTCTATGTCCAAATCACAATCCCCAAAACACAAACATATAAGTCTATGTTGAAATCACAATACCCAAAACACAAACATACCAGTCCATGTCCAAATCACAATACCCAAAACACAAACATACCAGTCCATGTCCAAATCACAATACCCAAAACACAAACATACCAGTCCATGTCCAAATCACAATACCCAAAATACAAACGTACAAGTCTATGTCCAAATCACAATCCCAAAAAAACACAAACATATAAGTCTATGTTGAAATCACAATACCCAAAACACAAACATACCAGTCCATGTCCAAATCACAATACCCAAAACACAAACTTACAAGTCTATGTCCAAATCACAATACCCAAAACACAAACATACCAGTCCATGTCCAAATCATAGTACATGTCCAAATCACAACCCCCCCCCCCCCCCCCCCCCCCCAAAAAAAAAAAAAAAAAAAAAAAAAAAAAAAAAACAGAGTAAAAACTATGAAAACTGGCCACTTCAGTTATACATGTAAACTTCCATAAAAAAATTATGGTCAGGTGCCACAAAAGGATTATCACCTCCTGTCTAGCTAGCTACAAACGTCATATGCAAAATACTTTTTTGAAAAAAAAAAAAAAAAAGTAATAAATTGGTTAAGTTACAAAATTGCTCCAACAGATTTAATATTAATGATTATCCTTTTAGAAAAATTAAGTTCTACAAAATTCTTATTTATCTGTACCAAAACTCATGTAATTTAAGTTCCTGTAATACTAATGTGAGTTAATTCATTCCGATCCCCTTTTGATGTTGTAGGGACAAACACAATAAGCCAATGGCAATAAGGCAAAAAAATCTGTCGATAATCTAGTTATAAGCATGAATTGTTTTTGTAGAGTGTACCAAATATCAACAGCACTAAATAACTATAACAGGAGTTCTTTGAATTATATTTACTATAATTTGTATTTCCAATTATTACTATATTAGCGATTTAAATCAGGTAACAATGAAGTTGAATTGTTTTTTACAATTTTATCATTGGGCTGTCAGAAAACCGACATTGACCTTAGTAATTAAATAAAGAAACTACATGTACATAGCTACTAGTAGGTTAGTGTTTATAGAAATTTAGATAATAGATTAATTGATTGATTAACTGATTGATTGATTGATTGATTAATAGATTGATTGATTGATAATTACATCAACCTAGTGAGATATTAACAGGATGGAATTTACTTTTTGATACATGTATGTGTTGTGAAGAAAATACTTAATCAAATACATGTGTACTACAATTAAAAAAAAAAAAGACAGCCTAAATATATATATATATATATATATATATATATATTATATACAGTAAAACCTTGTTATAACGCCAACATTTATCCATTTATACTTTGGTGTTATAACAAGTTTGGCGATAAACTTAGGGAGACAGAAACCGAAAGTTGACATGGGTACTTTTTGTGGTTGGAGTGGGATACGTACATTTAAATCAGAATTGGAGACAGCTAGATTAAATTGTTTTCAGTGGTAGACTCATGTGATTCAAAGAATAGTTTAATTGATTTATTATATTCTGGGCTCGAGCATTAGTAAACACAACTTCAACGCATTTTCAGAATACATAGTACTCCCGTGTCATTTTCTTGGGAGTGCCTCCATCACTGTCAGATTCATGGGCAGCATTAGCTTCTTTGCAAGCTAAACTATCAGCAACAGTTCTCCGTTTTAATATTGCGGTTACAATAACGGTAAAAATGATCATTTGTTATCAGGTAAGGGTGGCGGATGGAGATAGGCGAATTTGGCATTAAAATGGGAGTTTTTACGTCAGGGGAAAACGCGTTTAGATGATACTTTGGCAATAAAAGAGTTTGGCGATAAATCAGATGGCGATAGATTGGGGTTTTACTGTGTATAGTATATAAAGAGAGGAATTTTATGTACATTTTATTGATTGTAATGATTAATTGTATATATAGTTTATTTTACAATGATATTTGTCTTTGAAATGTAAGTAGATATAATAAAAAATGTTAATTTTAATCAATTTTTTTATCCTTTATGCATCACAACTGCACATATATTTATTTACATACAGTCTATTAACCAACTTATTATCGTTTTATTGATAAAATACATAATTATGATATGACTAATACAAAATGAATGTACATGTGACTTTTATATAAACCAAAAACCTTGTTTTAATGCCCTTCTACAACTTTGCAACCTTACTTTTTACCAATGTCAAAAAGTCCGTTTTTCTAAATATATAACACAAATACCTGTTAAATTTTGATTTGCCATATGTGCACATTTCGTTAAATCATTCCTCATCAGTGACACTAGGGGCAGAAAAGTTTGATAGATAAAAACGTAAGCCTAACAGTTGAAAATTAATGAATCTAAAGTACCAAATTATATGAATCCAAATCCAGCTATTAGGATTGCTTTGCATGAGGGAACAAATGTTAGTTTCAAATAAATTTCAAAAATTAATCTGCTGAAAATTTTGCTAAATTGTAAAAAATAATAAAATCATCCCGAATTAATCCCAAAACATCTTTATAATGTCAGAAATTAGTCTTCAATTAATCCCCAAACCCTTCCTGCACATTGCCCTAAGCACACAGCAAAGGTAAAAATTTCTCCCACTTCACCAATAGCTGGTGACATCACGATATAAGTGAAATCTTCTTGACTGGGACGTAAAACCCCATTAAATCAAATCCTCCTTAACCCTTTTATAATGTCAGAATTTAGTTTAATAAATGGTGGCTGACAATCTAGGTGTAACTGTACATATATAAATTAAACACACTTTTATTTACCTATAATATTTATGAAACATTTTATGATGGGCTTCATCAATGTACCAAGTGATATTTAATAACATTTGCATGACACAATTATAAATTTAAATTGAATATGGAATTGCGTAAGTTGAAGTTGTTTTCATAAAAAATATCATTTAAAAAATATGGAATGTAAAATTTTCCACGAGGATTTACATACCGGTAATCAGAAAGTGGTTTCTAACACATGACACAAAATCATTCATTGGGTTTTTCATCATTGTAGACAGTATCTATAATCACATTTAAGCAAAATGGATACTTATTTTGGATACTAAATATCCAAAAAGAAGATTTTCTCCAAAAATAGCAATTTAATCTAGAAAATTACAAACATGTTTTCCGTAAAAAATGTTACGATGTAATGATCACACGTCTTTATACATGGTGCATCTTGTTAATTAAATGTTTATTGTGTTTTTGTTGCATTAACAACCTTTATTATGTTATATGCAATAAAATACACATATATATATATCAAAGCTAAACAAGAGGTTCATGTCGTGCACAAGTCTGTAAAAATGTTTTTGATGATTTTTCTTGTTTTTTTTTTATTTTATTAAACTACATTATTTATTTTATACTGTACATAGTTTGAACATTTTAGACTATAATATTATAAAATAAAATCACAAAAAATTTTCAAGTCACATTATTTTTATTACAAGCCTACTAATGAAGGCTCCACTATGGTAGCCCAGTTAGTAGAGTGCTCGCTTTGTACGTGGGAGGTCGGGGTTCAAACCCTGGCCGGGTTTGGCCAAAAAAAATGAAAATTGGTAGTGACTGTTCTTTCGCCAAGCACTTGGCATTTAGAAATGAAAGTCACTGGGTCCTTAGGAAAAGATCTTAAAAACCCATGTCACAGCAGGCGTGGCTTGTTAAAGTTCCCTCCCTGCAAATAGCCATAAGCACACTGCAAAGGTAAAAATTTCAGCCACTTCACCTATAGCTGGTGACGTCTCATTAACAGTGAAATATTCTCGACTGGGATGTAAAACCTCATTAAATCAAATCAAATCAAATCAAATCAAGTCACATTATTTTGATGAAAAGCCTGTCAACTCAATTTATAAGACATACTTCAGGCCCCAGTTTCACATTCATTCACTCAAATGAGTGTACACTGAACTCAAATTCGGGAATATTTCAATGTCAATTTCTAAGACATTACACAGTTAAAATTGAATATATAATGTAATATTGAAATTGTTTAGTATAGAATTGTTGAACAAAACAAAACATTGTCTCATAAAACTTAGAATTTTTAAAATATTGATGAGAGAAAAATGGGAATATTTGAGTTGAGTGTACACTCAATTGAGTGGATGATTGTGAAACTGGGGCCTGGGTATTACAGGTTGACTGAAGTATAACTCAAACCCATTCTGATGAGATATTTTAGGTTTGCAGGTTAACATGTTTACCACTTGGCCTCACATTTCTTGTTATATTAGTAGTGTTCAGAATTCGATGTTCCATATTACTTGTTTAGTGTCAATCATCAACCATTTATATTAATTCTTTAGCAGCATTTTATAATATTTTCAATGCAGGGAAAATTTCTTATAAAAAGTTAAAGGGGCCCAATGTGGCCAAGTGGTCTAAAGTTCCAGCTTACAAATCACATTAACTCTCACCATTAAGTAGGTTCAAATTGCAAAAGGTTCAAATTCTAGTGCAAGAATTTTTGTCAATTTACTTGCCAGAATATGTGTTTTTTTTCCTGGGCATTTCACTATCCTCTGCCATCTCATAACTGCATCATGTCCACCTTAGTAGGTTCAAATCACAATGGATGCAGATTCTAGTGTTTAAAACTCTGTCAGTGCACTCAATGCTAAAGTATGTGTTTTTATCTGGGCATTCCACTAACCTCCACCATCTCGGAACAGACCAAGGTTTTATGTTAAACTACTTCATCACTACTGAAGGTCTTATTTAATTTAAATTTTTCATTCTACAACTGACTATTCTACTTATGATACTGTCATGCTTGGCCCACTAATGATTGTCTAAGGAATTGCAGATCAAGGATATCAAAAAATGCTTAAACCATCTAACATGATCCAAGCTACCTGTTAATGCCAAAATTCAAAATTTTTACTTGGCATCTTTGCCCCAACTACTGATATGAAGCAAAAAAAAAAATCTAACATTATAAAAAGTCCAATTTTGTGGAGTGCTAGGAAATTGAATTTTTTTAAGATGAGCCAGTTCACCAAAGTGGAATTTAAAGGCTGTCTATGAATTTTCAGGCCAATTCTACTGACAAATCCAGTTGTAAAAAGACTCACTTTCAATTCCAGCAACTAATTTGATTGGTCGTAAAACTCTCAAAGCTCTAACCGCTGGCTGGTCAAATGTGGGTCCAAACAAATTTTCTAACAGACTTTGAAAATTATTAAAAATAATAATTAATTTGAGATGAAACTTCTATGGAGAGAGAGAGAGAGAGAGAGAGAGAGAGAGATCTTAATCTTCTTGTGTATATCTTTTTTACATTTATATGCTAACTGGAAATTGAACCGTTTATTTCGTATTTTGCAGACTATGGATAGAAATTCATATAGAAAGCCTTATGTCAATATGTCTGTGTTTGAATGCGATATACTTACTCATGCATAATTAAATGCATCAAAAGTTATTTTCTTTGAAATATATATGTATTTCTGCCGGTCAAAATAGCAATGGTTTCTTATTTTTAAATTTACTTTATAAATGCATTAATTAATTATTAATTTATTTATTTTGTACATTTGTTTACAATGGTTGGTTGTTTACAGGACGAAATTAAGCCATTTTCAACATTTCTGTGAAAAATAGTGATAGAATTCAATGGTTGGGTGGTTCAAAAGTACGCTTAAATACGCTTAATTAAAAAAAAAATTACCTGAAAAGCTTTTAAGAACGACATATTCATAATCATTTCTTGCGTATAAAAATCCTGCAAGAAGTGACTTTTTGTAAGACCGTTGTGCAAACAACAGAGAAAGCAGCTCGTAGACACGTGTAGATGCAATTCGAAATAAAAATATTATATGAAATTAAATAATTCAAAGCACTGCAACTGTCACGAGGCTTTAAACTCAAATCGCATGGATAACATCTTTCATTGGCAAATTAATCCTGTCGATAGTATTACTCCTTGTAGTACGTCACGTGAAGATAGGTGAACTTCCTGTATACGAACTCACGGGGGGAAATGCGTATAAAGGGTGAAATCCGATGACGTTTATTCTTAGGATTTACTTTAAACAATATTTGAAATCCAAAGCTCTTCACTTCGTTTGACATAGTTAGTTTTATAGTTCTTTTGAACACTTTTAAACAATGGTATTTGGAAATAAAACAAACTCTGATTAAAACATGGCTAACTTACAAGGCTCTTCCAACAACTAACATATTTCATTAATTCTATCTTACTATGCCAATATGTGGTTTTTCCTCTCCTTGCCAGTAAAATCAATGTCTATTTTTCTAGCAAAACTGTGCTAAGGATTTCAAAATATCGAAAGTTTGTTTGTTTGTTTTGTCTGTATGTTTTTGTTTTTGTTTTTGTAATGTTTGTGCAAGTCCATAAATATATACTATTTCAATTTATTTTTAAAAAAAAAAAACCGCCAAAATGACCCAGTATTATTGTTAATGAATAAAGTTAAATAGAACCGCACGAAGACGTTCTGAAAATAAAAATGCAAAATATGATATATACATACCCTGTTACAACTACAACAAAATCCATAATGTTCCATACGTTCCGAAGATATGAACCGCTATGTAATACAAATCCTAAAGCTACAATCTTCAATAAAGCTTCTACACAAAAAATACCTAAAAAATACACCTCCGTGGCTTCCTGCAAAAATTTAATAAAAAATGTTGTTTAAAAAAATTATAATAAAATAAAATAAAAAATTAAAAAAAAACAAAAAACAAAATAATAATAATAATAACCCCCCCCAAAAAAAAAATACACTTCCGTGGCTTCTTGTAAATGTAAAGAGAAGTTCTACACAAAATGGTAAAGAAGACCTATGTGGTAAAGAGACATTAAGATACCGAAACCGGGAAATTCATCTTCGTGATTTCTTGCAAAAAATATAATAAAAATTTCGAAATTAACCCTAAGCATATACAGAAAAAGTAGTTCAATCACCTTAATGAAAATAATGGAAAGCAAAGTTCAAACCTTCCGAGAGAAAGACACTCGAGTGTGGAAATGAACAATCAAATATAACGGCTCAGCGCTGGCTCCGATAAGAGTAATATCTTGCTTGAAATCTCAATGATCAAACCGATATAGCTGCTAGATGACATCTGTGTATCAAACCGTTGTTTCTACTTGCTGAATTGGAACCTCTTGACACCAACAAACCCTTGCATTTAATTGTTTAACTAAACCGAAACGTTTAAATGTCTTGACAATTACTACTAGCATTTATTTAACAAGGTGATTACTGATACTTGCCAGAGTTGTTCAGAAAATGTCCTTTTTTATTGAGGCATTTTTGTTTTTTATCAGTAAAGAATCAGATTTACTTTGAACTATGTCTTGGCAAAATAAACCAATGCTTGGTACCAAACCTTAGAATAGCGTAGTGAAAAATACGGGTATTCGTCAGCATTATTATTGGGAGGATGGGGGGGGGGTGTTTAATTAGACACTAAATGGTCCGACCAATCCCCTATAATAATTGGAAACAAAAGGCTCTGTTCCTTGTGAACAAAGCATTATAAAATAACTGCTATATACAGAATTTTAATTTTTTACCAAAAAATATTAAAAATTTTATAAATATTCAAAATTCAGCATAATTCTCGGTAATGAAATAAACCCGAACATGTTTACTTAATCATAGCGTTCTGAATACGATACATTTGTACTCCTCTTCTTTGGAGACAAAGATAAATGCATTTGGTTCAAATGAAGGTTGTAACAGTGCAGACAAATTACTTCCAGGACAGTTTCACCATAATGCTATATTTTCCGTATAATTACTTTTATCGCATACCTATGACTTGTTATTCAAAAACAAATCACTGCATGATGCCGACAATATTTAAATTTCATATAGAATTTCGGAAAAAAGGACAAGAAATGGGAAATTACCATTTTAAAATGTTACGCGGTTATTGATAAATATGTGGCGTACATTGTATAAGATATCTCATAAATATTTATTGGAATATTTTCAGTAAAGAGATAAGAATTTGTCTTTTTTAATCCCGATGCATTGATTAGAAACATGCAATGTCGTCAAAACTATAGTAGGCAATGAATCCATCAACCGGATTGTAAATTGTACCATCCTGATAAGATGACGTTTAATTCGAATGGTGAGTTGGTGGCCAAATGGTTTGAAAAGGGTGCTTATGAATCACAGTGCCTAGAATTGAATCCATTTGGGAAGATCATAGTGTAAGAAGATACATAAACAATATAAATTTGCCAATAATTTGTGGGAGTTGAGTAATGGTGTCTTACGCTCCAGTCAAGATTCTTTGACTTATATCAAACCGGTCGGTTCTGGGATGGTGGAGAATACTTGAGTGCCTTAAGAAAACCACCGACCTTCGGCAAGCAAACCGACAAACTTTCTCGCACTAGGGTATACCCGATTGGGGTATTCAAACCTATAGGCGGTTAGAGGCACTGCAATCCGTAAGCCCGCGTTATAGACCACTAACTATAGGATTATATACTAGTTTCCATACCATACAATCAGCTAAATGCCAGATTATGCAATAAAAGATGATTTTTCTCTAATCTTTTAATGACGTCATAGTAATTAATGACATCATAGTATACTTACTAATTGTAAAGCTAGCGGAGTTTTGTCTTCTGCTGGTAGATGTTCTTCCAATGCTAGAACTATACAGTTGGCTATAATTGTCAGCAATACCATGTACTCGAATGGCGTGCAGAGAGTTAAGGAAAATTATAATTCAAACTGACAGGGTAATATCATAGTAAAACTTCTCATGATTATACATATAAATTATAAAAACAAGAATTCCACAGATTTAAATGTCTCGCCTGGTTAGTTTTTGATCGAGTAGAAAATACATTACTTTAACATAAACTTTCACATTTTGACACACAGCCGCCGCCGACGACACCTGAAAAGTAACACCTAATTCTCGCCTTGTGGCAATGCCAGGCTCGACAACAACAACAATAATAATAATAATAATAATTATAATGGAATGATGATGATGATGATGATGATGATGATCTGTATTTCCTTCTCAAGGAAATTTAGAAAGATAAAAAAGTAAGGTAAAAAAATTATTAATAATAAAATCAGAAAGTAAAATAATTTATAAAATGTAGAAATAGACAAAAAAAAAAAAAAAAAAAAAAAAAAAATTAAAGTAAAGCTCAGAAAACCGTTTTGAAATGTTTGTTAAAATTACAGCTCGACACAATGACATGCAACAAGAAGCTCTGAATAATCGTAGACGTCAAAGTGGAGACGCAAAATTTTGTGTATCAAAGAGTTTAGCTTGTTGACAACAATTGAGGTCAAGAAAGTCATTTACGTTCTTTTCGGTTATGTATTCTTTTTAGATGACAATATGGAAAATTATAAGACTTTAAAACACCGAAATTTGTAAGGCATCACTATAACAAAGAGTGTATAGTGTGATTAAAAAAAACAAAATGTACTTTAGTATATATTTAAGAACAAGCAATGCAGGCAATAAAAAAACCCAAAAAAAAAAAATAATAATAATAAATAAATAAATAAATAAATAAAATAAAATAAAACAAAACAAAAAAAAACAAAAAAACAAAAACAAAAACAAAAAACAGGAATAAAAAACGAGAACACTGTTTATACGTGTGTTTCTAAAATACACTGATATGTGTATCAGTGCAAGATTTCAAGTTTATGTTTTTTTTCAAAAAGTTCGTAATTAGTGCGAGATTTAAGGTTTCTTTCTCTTCAAAATGTTCTTATTTAGTGACACTAAACATTAAGTTTCTGTTCCCTTTATAATGGTTGAAAAAAATCCTCGTGGAACTGCGTTCCCTGTTTTTCATGTTATAAACATAACCGTATCGTTGATTGCACTTAAAAAAAATCAAAGTAACGGCTTTAAGGTACGCTGTAACAGGATTTGGTCACAATTGATATGAAACAGACGTAAACGTCCCATGTTCTTAAATCGAACACGCCAATTTATTTTGCCATCATTATGTAACTTGAAAGATTTTAATCTTGAAAATATAACAGCTAACAGTTATCAAGTTACATAATTTTGGTTTTTTCTTGTACATCAACACCAAAAATCACGCAAATCCCCATATCTAAAAATATATATAATCAGAAAATCATACAGTGTAGATTCATCATGACAATGTCAAAGAGTGAAAATCGATATAAATTATTCCAGATTCCTGTCGTTATTACCTGTGCAGACAACTACCCGTTATCTCGAATAAAACTCTTAATTCAAATAAATTTTATTGATTTAGCCGTTTAATGGGGTAGAGATAGAACCGTATCACAGTTCATTGTTTGTATATTGTTCCATAATTAAGCCAGGGTTAGAAACTTGAGTTAACAATAATTATACATGTCTTATACTGTTAAATGCTATTTAACACGATAAGAATATAGAACTTAATTTAACTGCATTTTGAACTCGTATTTCGCATTGTAAACGTAATTGTTTTCCTGCTACAAAATTTCCAGTAAATGAAAAACATTAAAATAAATCAATATTACGGCTTCTTCAATGAAATCTGTACACTAGCGTGTTTTCTAACAAAACATTTGCATTCATTTCAAGAAAAAGGAAACACTCGGCCGGTTTTAATCCTTTTTTTAAGAAAATATCTCTAACTTACAGGATTTACTGTTACAGTAATCTGCTGTTCCCTATACTTGTTGACAGAAAAGAAAATCTAGAAATGAACGATTTGCTTCATTATTGAGATAAATTTACTTTCTATTTTGTAAATGTTGAAGTTCGTAAGTTAAACTATTATTTGTAAGCTAGCAATTTGAAATTTTTAAATTTTTACTGATTAAAAAATAGTGGAGTGATTTAGGCTTTCCAAAAATACTTAAAGCAAACTTAATAAACTAAGCTAATAATTTTAGATTTTCAAACTTGCACTAATTAAAACAATTGATTCAAGCTTTCCAAAAATACTTCAACTAAATCAATTACATGTAATTGGATATTATTGTTTTTGGATGCAGTGCCTCGTTTAAAGTTGGGAGTTTTAAAAGTAATATAATCGGGCTCGCGATCGTAACACGTTATACCGCAAAACGCTAGCCCAGAAAAGCAATTTTTATTGGAAATTTAAAAGCATACACCGTCGGTTTTCCGTGACTTTATTTCGGGAAATTCTTACGTTAATTTTTTCTATATTGTTCCTAAAATACTTAAAACACAGCTTTCGAAACAGCATCTACATTCTTACTCTGTTTGTCACGAAGTAGAAAAAGGGATACGAATGTTTCCGCTGTTCGGAGCTTTGTTAAAAAGTATTGATCAAGCAGTAAGATATCACCTTCGATAGGCATTAATCAAATCTGATTTCTGTGTACTTATTTTATTTGTTTATTGTTTCGTGTCCTTGGTTGCATTGGAAAAACCCAAATACATGTTTTAAGTTACAAATTGTCTTCATTCATTTTGAATTGTTTTATAACACAACGTTCAGTTAAGTACGTCTGTGTCTGTCCCGACTTTTAATTTCATTGAATGATAGCCTATACATCATGTTTGTTTACTGTGCACTCCTTTAAACATCGATCTCACAACATTGATTTATTTGTAAGCAACTCATACAAACAAGAAATGTTATTTATGCTAGAGACACTCCTGTGACAGCATGCATTACATAAGGGATAAAAATCTAGTTTATTTCGATCGTATGCACATCTTAATAAATTGGCTCGTTGGTTGGTTTATTGCTTATTGATATTCGGAATCTTATGACGCAATGCAATAAGATATAATGAAAAGACCAAAGGTTTCACGAAAATACGAGAACACAAATAGAAAAAAAAAATCAACAGAGTGTGAAATAAAAAAAGCAAGATGTCCATGAGCTTTGAATCGATACAAATTGAATTTGTAAGAAACTTATTTCAAAAAAGTTGAAAAATATACACAATTTTCTCATACAATACTTCATGCTAGGATGCTTTGGTGCTTAATATCAACGGATTTGCATACATGAATCTTGGTTGTTGGTCTCCAAAACTGTCCAGTAGACTAAGAGAAGTAAAAGTATATATATATATATATATATATATATATATATATATATATATATATATATATATATATATATATATATATATATATATATAAGGTGTGTAAAGTATTAATAACCATACCGTATATGCTGCAGAGAAAGGTTAAAAGAAGACCAAGTAGCGACAACCTCATATATAGAACTTCTCAACACTAGCATTGACATATACTTCATACGTAGGATCAAACTTCCATTGTAGAGAATTTATTTTATACCTTCAATTTCACTATCACAAATACAGCAGTGCTGTTAAATGATCTAGATGAAAAATGTACATATACAACACGTAAAGGTTATAACAAGAAATCAGATAACAAATATTTGTAGCTCGTCATAAACCTTTCCAGACAAAACAATACATAATATGTATATAAAGCACTGCATATGAAAACGATAAGTAAACCTGTAGCTACACTAGATGTGAAATGAATACATAAAAATAGTAAGGTTAGCTTAAAGCAACCTCGTGTAAGGTGCTGTTTTTGAAGAATAATAAATTATTTTTTAAAAAAAATGTATTCCGAGTTAGCACAGACATTGTCATGTGCTGATTTTTATTTTATTTTTTAAATTATATAATAATAATAATAATAATAATAATAATAATAATAATAAAGGATTCAAAGTCAAAGTTAGCACAAAAATTTCATGTGTTATTACTTTATTTAAAACAATTAACACATGGCAAAAATAAAAATAAACTGCATTTAAGGAGTTGGTCGTGACCCTTTTTCCAAAATAGAGTGTTTTAGACTATAGTAGTCTATATTTCAAAGATTAAGATTATGAGATAGACAGTCAAATGTTTATTTGCATATCACATTCGTTTAGGAATAAAATTTTTCTTTTTTTATTTAAAATACCGAACTGTACTGATACTTCCAACTGGAAACACATAGGTTTATAATTTTAAAATACATACATCATCTCAAACTGTCTTAATTTTTAATTTTGTAAGGATTGTTAAATATATTTACACTTGTTTGATTAATTGTGTTGCAGAAATATTTTTTTTCGTGAATTTTTCGATATTTTGCTATAATATCAAATTTAAATTTCAGCCTCTGCTTCATGCTATGCAGTAACATGCATCGCTGGTTAAATAAATTACTAATTGTCAGCTTAAAAACAAATTTATCCAAAATTATCTTTGTACCCACTGTCACTTAACCGCATCTTTAAAAACAAAAGAATTCTTAACAAGGGGAATTAATTCTTAATTTATGATCACGAATCGGGTTTAGCTCAATCAATCATATCTGATCTCGTTTTTCTATATTGGTTGGCACAAATTCACCCTGGAAAAACTTCGTTCTTAGTTCTCAACATAAACACGATGGAATGATTTATAGACTTTATTTATAAGATATAGCTTAACAATTGACAAAAGACATGTGACTGTTAGTGTTAATATAGGTATTGTGAAATTGCTACATCTTGTCTGTAGGGACAACATTAATTTTCGCTTGTAAGACACCAGTGTAACATGACGAATTGTAAGAGAATAAAACGCATTGATTTTTGTTTCGCAACTTTAGCTAAGATCTACAATATTTAATCATAAGATGATGGCTAGCAATAAACCGAGGTGATTGTATGAGTCTGATATTTGTCACACATATAACCATCTAATCAGATTTCAAGATTTTTTTCAAATTTGTTCTGCAAGATTTCTTTAGTTTTTCCTTTTTTGATTAATTAGTTAGTCGATCATTGTTTCAGGCAAAAAATCAACACCTTTTATGCTATACTTTAGACAAGATTTTTAAAAAAATAATCTCTATGATTTATTAAACAAAAGTTTATTTTTTACACGTTATTAAACTATTATTTGTGTTTGAAATAAAGCGTTTTAATGACTTTGATGTGATAGAAAGATGATCATTAGTGTCAAAACTGTTATCGTTAACATCTTGAGTATTACGTATAGGCTGTAAATAATGAAATAATAATAAAATAAATATTAAAAAAGTAATTTATTAAAGATCAAGCAACAAGAGTTGAGGAAACCGGAGTACCCTGAGAAAACACCCAGCAAACCGACAAACTTTCTCACATTTGAAACTTCCCGATCCGGATTCGAACTTGGGGGTAATTATAGAGCGGTGTGTTCTGTTACGAGGCGCTGTAGACCACTCGGCAACTGAGACCTACAGTATATTACAAGTAAACCGAACATAAAAGACAATCCAAAATACAATACATATATCTGGCTAACTAAATAAAAGAATCTGAACAAGAAAACACACAACTCTTATAAATATTTTTTAGCCTTTGAAACTTTTGCTTTTTAAGAATTCTTATCAATTTTAAATAATTATGATTCATCTTGTGCAAAAAACGTTACAACGCAAAAACAGATGAATAAATGCAGATTTTATAGTGTTAAAAATACAATTATCACCTATACAAAGCAATAAAATTTGAACAATTAAATTTTAAAGGCAGCATTCATCCATCAAATGACATTTATTTGACTGATATGCTCATGTTCTCACAAATTTAAGATTTTTTTTTAAATTTATTGTTATCAGAAAATCTCTCAGATAAATTTAAAAAATAAGATTAATTCAAATGAAAAAAAAAAATCTGAATAGTTTGTTGCGCAGTTTGAGAATAGGTTGAGGCCGTTTTGTTCCCAAAAGGCCTCTAACCATTCGCTTCACCGAATTAAGGTGCAATAGAGCACCAGTTATCATGAGGGAAACTTCGAAGGAAACCAGCTACTAGATGGTTCGATTAGTCTTCCGCCCATATACCTAAGTTTGACGATCGATTTGCACGTTAGAATCGCTAACGGACCTCCACCAGAGTTTCCTCTGGCTTCGTCCTACCCAGGCATAGTTTACCATCTTCCGGGTCCCAACGAATATGAATTACAATATTCGTAATAGTCTAAAGGTTTGAATAAAAAATGAACATATTCAATGCTCAAGAGCCACAGATAATTATGTGAAAAAATTGCTTACAATAACCGGATCGATGACCCAGACAAACAATTTATAATGTAAACTAAATAACCTACCATCCCCGGTTTTATTGGAATTGTTTATTTGTTAAGACGATATGAAATCTTTAAAACACCTAAGTGAAATCGATGAAAAACGTCTTGATAACCCCAAGCCACGCATCTCTCAAATTAAAAGATGTCTTGGCGATTATGAGCGAGTGAGTAGGGTGAGGTACTGAATTATTTTTTTAAAAACGACAGACAACTTAAAGAAAAGGCGGTATATAAAACTGGTTGTTTAGTCTAAGTGAAATGTACAACCCGATTGGTCCCTTGAAAATACATGTTTATATAATTTATACTCTTTACTTATATATTTTTTTAACTTGCAAGCTAAAATGACATTTTATTAATTTTTGATACAATTTATTTTAAAAAAGTGTTTAAACCAACAAGCAAAACATAATAGAAAAAATGATTTAGTTGCTCGACTGCTTATATTAAAATTAAAAGAAATACAACCTCAGAAGTCTTAGAATTAATGACATAAATAAATAATGCTTCTTCAGAAATACATTTATTTTCATTCATTCATTCATTCATTCATATATATATATATATATATATATATATATATATATATATATATATATATATATATATATATATATATATATATAAACACATATATAACACATAAGAAGCTGTCAGAAGAACGGTGTAACTTGGTAGCTTATAAACAAAAACTAAAAGTAATACAACATATGAGGCATCTTGTTGGAACAAATGAAAAATAGATTACTGTTGTTTCAGCAAACAAAAGCTTTTTTCATTCCTTAAAAATAGAGATATAAAAAGATTTGTGACACAGAAAGTTTTTACAATAATACAGCAAATCAGATATCTTGCAGAGAAAGAGAGGGGGAGCACATACATACACACACTACACACACACACATAGGGAGTTAGAGAGAGAGAATGAGAGAGAGAGAGAGAGAGAAGAGAGAGAGAGAGTTTTTGTTGTCTTTTGTTGCTCAGTAAAACAATAAATAATAATAAACAATGATTAAATAATTGACGAAACAAAAAAACTGTTAGAAGGACAATATTTCTTTACTTCTAACTCATGGTACAGAACATCAGATATCTTAAGCTTGCAAAAGGAGAGAAACATCAAGATATCTTGCACAGAGAGAGAGAGAGAGAGGGGGAGAGAGGGGGGGGGGCTGGGGTTTGTTGTAATTCTTTACACAATAAAATAATATTCAATATATAAACGAAACCAAGAAGAGTCAAAAGAACAATGTCGCTCGACTACACGTATAAATCTCCAAGTTAAAACAACAGTGCAATAAGGATATCAAAACGCTTAACAGATAAATTACTGCTGCTTCTAAAACAGAGTACAGCGGGTTGGCCATTTATAAAACAGCAAAATAAAGCAATAACGTTTCGACTATCAATTTTAAAGACAGCGCTCATTTATCAAATCTCGTTTAATTTTGATTCATTACTAGATCTTTTAAGATTTCTGTAATCAGTCAGAATGTCTGAAAGTGTAATCCAAACGAAACCATGTATCTGTAAACTGAAACTTGGGATATATTATTTAAATTTTTATCTATCTAAAACGATCTATATGGACAAATCACATTGTTTTAAAATTAATATCCTGGTCAGATTTTTAAAAAAATAAATAAATAAATAAAAATAAATTCATTCTTAAAATGCATATAACAGCTTTCGGATTAGAATTTTTGAATGTTTTATTTTTAATAGAAATACCATCTGATATTATACTTTAAATTTACGGTAAATAAATGTAAAATCCGCAATAATAATTTAGAGAAAAACAGCAAAATGGTATTTTAACAACATTACTTTTTCCAATCCCAATAAGTTAATTTTGCAAGTCATTTTCACAGACTTCGATAAGTGCCAGAGTGATATTGAGATATTTTGTTTTTAGGGATGAAGTAAATAAATTTGTAGTTTATATAACTACAAGCCCCCTAGTTTCACAATCATTCCTTGATTTCGATTTCCTTTGAATTCAGCAAATACACCAATCTTTTACAGCACTAAAACAAACCAAACATTTAGTTCAATTTTTAGATGAAATAGGCCTTAGGTTATTTTTTTAAAATAAAACGTTGACTTTCCAAATCTCTTCATAAATAACAAAATTATTGGTAATTAACTATTTTTTTTAAAATTTTTTGTTTAAAAAATTATGTTAAAAATGATAGTGAAACTAAAGCCTGCAGAATTAAGAATGGAGGGGAATGGATTAATGTCGGTTTGAAAATTTGGTTAATTTTTTTTTTTTACATGTTTCTATTAGATATTTTGTTTATATTCTTATACTCGTAAGAAAATGTGAAGTACTAAACTTGCCGTCTTGGTATCAAAGTGCATAGCTGTCTTGCGTTTTAATAAATTTAAATATAGTAGATTAATTGGATGCAGCGCTCTGTAAAACACTTTATTTTAAATTTCGAATTAAACGTTGTGAGATTTCTCATTTAGTACGTATTATATCACGTTTTAAGTTGCACGCTTAAAGGCATCGATTTTGTGTTCGTTTAATCCATTAAACCAAAACAACAACATTTTTCAAATGATTGTAACCACAACGTGCCCGGAAAACGTTTATATAAATTACTGGAGGGACTGACATTTACTGCAATCTCGTCGTACACATGATATGAGGCCATCCAGATATATAACATAACTATTTGCTTAATCGATTAAAAAGTTATCGATCTACGGTGCATTAAAACTAGGAATAATGTTACACGGTTCTTGTGTAGATCAACATAGAGCTGAAATAAAACTATCCGGAATGACAGATAGATAAATTGTTTTTTTTTTTAATTTGTGGTATATATTTTTTATATTTTAAATGTGATGCATAATGGAAGATAGAAATTTATGACAATAGCTAAGGAGACGAAGAATACGACAAAATTATAACTATGAATAACGATTTTTTCTCTCTTCGACTTTGAATAAACTCGGTTTTAAAAACATTTCGACAGTGAAGAAGGCAAAAGCCAATACAACAAAGAACATGACACAACACAAGTCAATTACAAAATAACGAACTAGGTTGTTGTTGTCGTTGTTGTTGTTTACGTCGCACCAGCATTTTATCAGCTATTTGCGACGAGGGCAAGGATATTAATCTCTATGAATAAATCTAAGAACAAGTTCATATATACGTGAGTAGTTAAAGTGTGTATTATGGTCTGCCGTGTACTAGCACGCATTCAGGGCGACTTTTTGTAAAGTGCTAGCTCAATGAGTCAGTATGTCACAGGCAAACATACCCCCCCCCCTAAGTCCATTATTCCGACACCGGGGAAACCAGTCTTTCCTATGCTGATTGCCAGATGAGAAAGAATTATTTCTTATTATAAAGTTTTATGTATGACCCGAACCCAAGACCTCCCGTTCTCGAGGCGGACGCTCCACCAAAGAGGCACCGAAGAAGTTAGCAAACTAGGCCTAAACTATAAAGGACAAAGACACGAGGTCACAATGTAAATTTTCCGAATTAGAACAGACAATAGAATATAATAAAAGAACCCTAAATCATATTACGACCAGTGTTTTTAAAATACACACATTTAAAAATTCTAAAACAAGTCTTTTATACTATAGAAAAATCCTATAATGAACTACGTTATCTGCTGTTGGTGTTAAAGTATCTTTACTTTTTTTATTACTTATAACCTTTATATTTATTTTGGGAAAATTAGCAACAAATGTACATTTAAGTGCTCTAAGTTTTGAGGAAGTTATTAACGAGTATTTTGTCTCAGTCAATAGCTAGAAAGCAACATGACAAAACACAGCTGATTATTAAATTCCGGAAGTCGGACGGGTAGCTTTAAATAAAAGCAAAATAGCGCTGAGGCTAAAATGATATTAAAAAGCCATTTATCGATACCCATATTTTACAACAACTCATGGTAAAAAAACAATGAACAATTTAAAATTAAGTAAGTGCAATTTCGCTTTGTAATGATGATGGTATTAGAGATGTAATGCCAATCTCCTTTTTACATCGTAGAAATAAATAACCAGATCTGATCCTATTTAACATTTACAATCTGTTATACTAATATTATAATTATCATATACAAATAGAGATCCATATCCAACAGTAAAATCCTATCTTTGATATCAACAAACAGAACGATTATACATATCTATACTTTATTATTTTATACTGTTTATTGGAAATCCGATGCTATATTTTTTGCTGTGCTGTGGAAAATTTTCATCCTTTTTTCAAATCGGGTCATGCTTCTTTTGTACACAGTGTTGTTGTTTTTTGTTGTTGTTGTTGTTGTTTATTTTGTTTGGTTTGGTTATTGTCATATACACGAATTTAAGTTGCAACAATATATTTCATTGAGAACGTTAATGATGACGTTTTCATATTTGAGCAGAGCTAAGAGAACCCTTGTTTCCATAAAAAAAAAAAATCTGTCGAGTGAGTTATTGATATGAATGTGTAACAAATATGTAACGAAGCAACTTGCAAATAACGTATTATATATTATCATTATTGTTGTTGTTGTTGTTGTTGTTGAAGTTGTTATTGTTGTTGTTTTGTGTACTTGCATTAGGTATCAATCACCACGAACAATTTAAGACAAATTACACTTCAGTTTTAGTCCATGTTTAAAAAGTTTTCGTTTAGATTAGAGTAGAACATTGAAGGTGTTTCTAAGATAACCACTGATAATGCCAATTCATTTATTTTTTAGAAATTAACCGTTTTAACTTGAACAACATGACAAGTTAAATTTCCAGCATTTCGAAAGACACAAATTCAGACCTTTATTGCATACGGTCATTGATTTTTTAACTAAAAGAATAAAGATTTAAAGAATAATATTAATAATTTTTAATGATAATAATAATATTAATTTTAAGAAATAATAATAACATTTTAGAGATTATATCAAAGAAAGAAATTATGTAAATTGAAAGTCTAACAGAACAATGGAAAACAAAACATATTCCTGTTAATTCACGGCGGTTCAAGTCGATACCTTAGAGCAACAGACATGACAAGATGTCGTCTGCTGGCTTCATCGGAAATCTCAAAAACAAAGATTGGACACGATCGAATTATCCAGAATGGAATTACGATTTCATAAAAGTTCATCAAACACGTTAGGAGGATTATCTGCTACTGGATAATGCTTTTATTTCAATCAATAAAAGTATTAGAATTTATTTCATCAAGTCTTTTTATCAAATCCTATTTATCTCGCTTAATATTCAGATTGCGTATTTGTTATATTGCAGAAATGTGCATTAGGTTTTTAAGTCGAAGAAAGAACATTTTAAAAAAAATATGTGGTATTGAGAGGATAATGGTTGTTGCAAAATCGCATCAGCAATCTTTTAACTATTCACAACGAGAGCAAGGTTATTAAACTCTACAAGGGTTATTATTCTAAGAACAAGTTCGTGTATGCGTGTGTATTCTATGGTCTGCCATGCACTAGTGCGTACTCATGCCGACTTTTTGTAAGGTTGGTTGCAACGAGTCAGTATTAGGAAAACATGCATAAAAACCAAGTCACATTATTCTAGCACCGGGTGAGCCATTCCTAGTGCCGAGGGCCAGGTATGGCAGTAGTATCGTTAATTTTAAACTCTTTTTATGGCCCGGTTATGGTTTGAACCATCGTTCAACCGCTCTAGAGGAGGACGCTTTTCCGCTGAGCCACTACAGTCTCTTTGAGAAGAAAGAATTAAAAGTCTACCAATTAACAAAGAAAAAATGTTGACAAAGGAAAGAGTGGAGTGAAGTGGAGTAATGGTGTTTTACGCCCCAGTCAAGATTCTTTTTACTTATTTCGAGGCAGCCAGTTCTGGGATGGTGGAGGAAACCGGAGTGCCCGGAGAAAACTACCGACCTTCGGCAAGCGAACTGACAAACTTTCTCGCACTAGGATCTGTCCCGAGTGGGATTCGAACCCAGAGGTGTGAGGCACTGTGATCCGTAAGCCGTGCTTTAGACCACTCGGCCACCGAGACAAGGGAAAGAAAATATAACATCATTATAAATAAAAATTAAAATTAATAATACATAATCTATACAGAACGAATTTCTTGGTTCATGAATAGATAAATTAACTTTTTAATTAATTAGAAAATGAAACGCCATTTTGTCAACTCGACAAAGAAAAATCGGATCAAATGTAGACAGATGATATATTCAAGATTAGACATGGCTTCATTTGGCTTTAAGAAAAAATATCAAATTGGAAGCCGGCTTCCTTATTATTCTTGTAGCAACCAAACCATTAAGACAAGTCTAGTTTCAGACACACGCTTTAATTTAATTGTACTAAGCCATCACATACACCATCCACTAGACGAATTTGTGTTCATATTAAACTAAAAGTTATGGTGGCTTATTTCTGACATCGACATAATTTGAGTCGACATAAAATTATCTCAACATGCCGACTTAATATCTGGACAAGTCGAGATAATAAAAAAAATTGTGTCACAAAATATAAAGTTGTATGGTGGCTTATTTCTAACATCGACATAATTTCAGTCGACATAAAATTATCTCAACATGTCGACTTAATATCGTGGCATGTCGAGATAATATCATGAAAAGTTGTGATACTATGGTGGCTTATTTCTGACATCGACATAATTTTAGTCGACATAAAATTATCTCGACATGTCGACTTAATATCTTGACAAGTCAAGATATTATCATGGAAAGTTGTGATACCAAAATGAAAAGTTGAGATAAGTAACACGACTTGTCGCGATAAAAATAAGTCGAGATATCGAGATAATTATCACGACTGGTCAGCATAAGTATCGCGACATGTCGTGTTATCTATCTCGACTTTTTATTTTGATATCACAACTTTCCATGATATTATCTCGACTTGTCACGATAATAAGTCGACATGTCGAGATAATTTTATGTCGACTAAAATTATGTCGATGTCAGAAATAAGCCACCATATGATACCAAAATAAAAGTTAAGATATGTAACACGACTTGTCGCGATACTTATGTTGAACAGTCGTGATAATTATCTTGATATCTCGACTTATTTTTATCGCGGCAAGTCGTGTTAATTATCTCAACTTTTTATTTTGGTATCACAACTTTTCATGATATTATCACAACTTTCCATGATATTATCGGGACTTGCCAAGATATTAAGTCGACATGTTGAGATAATTTTATGTCGACTAAAATTATGTCGATGTCAGAAATAAGCCACCATAAAGTTGAGATAAATAACACAACATGCCGCGATACTTATGTTCCGTGAGTTACAAAAAATAAGTTGTGATATCGAGATAATTATCACTAGTCAACATAAGTATCGCGGCATGTCGGGTTATTTATTTCAACTTTCATGATATTATCTGGACTCGTCAAGATATTAAGTCGACATGCCAAGATATTAAGTAGACATATTGAGATAATTTTATGTCGACTTAAATTATGTCGATGTCAGAAATAAGCCACCATAAAAAGTCTAAAATTCGTGTGTATTAGAATATACATATATATAGCTTTGCACTATAATATTATTGTGATGGATTATTTTTATAACGTGTTGTATGAAGTGCAATTCCAGAAGATAAAAAACGGTGTTTTCATGCAAATCTTGACGTGCTTCATTGATTAAAGCAGCATAAATACAGTAAACCATCAATTTACGGTTATTTAATGGAGGGTAATGAGAATATTGTGACGTCACTGTATCATTAACGAGTGATATATGGCGCAATTTAATTGGTGCATTCTATCCGTGCCAATTATTGGATAACTGGGTCTGATCTGAATTACAATAGGTCAATCAATGAAACCATAAAACATAGAACTAGATTTATTCTAGAACATATAACTAAAACAGTTATAAATTGGGATTCAGGTCAATTGTTCTTACAAGCTCTTTATCTAAGAATTAATTGCATTTTCTGTTTGTTTAACTGTAACAATTCATCATTCATCAGTAATAAAAACAAAGAGCTATAAATTTAAGTAATTTTAAAGTATAAATAAACGAGTAAATTCCGTCATAATTTCACCATTTTCTGCATTTCGGCAAATCTGGTTGAAACGGAAATTTTTCTATTAGATAAAAACGAAATGTCAAAGCAAAGAAAAATTAAAATGTCAGGGCAAGAGAAACAGGTTTTATTAAGGGTGAGTTGATGCAGTTTTTGTTACATGGAATTTGAAGTTATGTCCAAAATACTCAAAATCGATGATAATTTACGGTGTGCGCCCTCTGTATGCGCAAATA
Source organism: Tegillarca granosa (assembly GCA_029721355.1). Taxonomy (NCBI): domain Eukaryota; kingdom Metazoa; phylum Mollusca; class Bivalvia; order Arcoida; family Arcidae; genus Tegillarca; species Tegillarca granosa. The sequence goes on along the minus strand of CM056606.1, from coordinate 16,570,204 downwards.
AAAGGAATTACATTTTTACATGGTGAACATAGTACCTAAAGTTATAATAAACAAATTCCAAAATATATTAAAACGGACATACAAGTTTGTATCGTCTGCTTTTGTTTAGTTAATCTAGGGCGCCATGAAAATCCGTTGTCTTCTTTGCATTTTTGGACATATAATTAGAACAAATGGATTGGAAAAAATTTTGCCGTTAGGAAAGATCAATGGCAAAAAAACAGAGGAAGGCAGCGGAAAAAGTTCACAGACAGCCTGAACACGATCGCAACAAACCATTGATCTCATCAGAGGATTGTGAATGCGAAAGAAATGACCGTAGATGTCTGCAAGACCAGACCTGACACATTTAATTTGGAAGCATCATGTCAACTCAACATCGTGGAAATTTATGCGCTTCGAACATTTTTTGCATGTGTTTTGAGGGGTGAACATATCAATTAATTACGCTTTGTAAACAAGTTTTCGTTCAACCAAAAAAATGCAAAATAATTGGTAATAATTATAACATGTTATTTGTACAAATGCAACTGTGAAGAAGAAACATTACACGATATAAGTTTCGTTTGATATATTAAAGTATCTAGTTATGATGGACGCCAAATCTAATCGTAATATATCCTTGACCCGCCCTGTCGCGAAGAAGAATGATGAAAAAGCGATTGTAAATAAAAAGTACGAAACTGCGTCGTCTGTTAGCTATAAAGTTTGCGCACGGTTTAATTACTTTGAACCTCATACACTTCGTGAAACGTGTCTCGTGGTATAATTAGTTGAAGATATATAAATTATTGATAATGTTCGATATGGCATCTCTCATTTCCTGAGAAATCAATAATTGTGTTTGGAGTGATGTACTAAACAGATACTGCTAACAGCAAGGAGCAGACGACAGTTCAAAAACCTCATATCCTACCTTTTCATATACATTAAGAAAGGAAAATTTTCACTATATATGTAACATTACTATTATAACACATTACAATGGTTAACGCCATGGAGAGCATTCACTCATTTTCTCTACATGAAATAGATAACTTCTTTTTAAAAACAGTCAGTAGGCTTCAGTGAAGAGAGCATTCACTTTATATGAGCTGAAGCAGAGGTTGACTATTTCTGCCTAGATTCTACTTAACCTCTTGATATAAAATCGTAAAAAAATAAGGACAAAATTCATTTACCACTTCTGTCACCTGCATAAGTTTTCAATGTTTTTTTCCCCGCCAAATTTAAAAAAAATATGCACAAGACACTTAAGTAGAGTTTTTGGCAAAATTCATCAACTTCCGCTTCAGTTATTCAGTGTGTATGGTGCGTAAATGGAAATATAATTTAAATTATTTTTTTAGTGAAAAAATGTAATTTCAAACCTTCGTGAGTGCAACTGTGTTATGTTTCCTATTACGAAATAGATGAAAGCATTTCTATTTCGACTTTCGGAAGTCGCAATTCTACGAACAAAAAAAAGCGATATACATGTATTATTATTATTATCAATATTATTAATATTAAAAAAAGTTTCTGCAAAATAATTTATGGGTTTGAAAAATTTAATAATGTTAACCTATTAAAACAATGTTTAATGTTAAAAGTCTCAGTAGATTGAATATTAATTGTAAGAACAGGTGAAAAAAAAACCCTATGTGACCATTAATATCCATTTTGTAAGTCGTATGGTCAAACAAATTTTCGTATGCATAAGCGACAGACTTGGAAAAAAATACTTCCAGAATACAACCATGTAGCTGGTTGTAATGGAAAAGATAGATATTGGGTATTCAGGTCTTTTGTCGTTTCAAATTATGACTCGCGAGATTTACGAGAAAGAACCAATCAGGAAAGGTCTGTTTGTTTTTGACAGTGGTAATCGTTAGATACAAACTGGACAGAACAACCCTTAACAGAACAGTCAATTGGTGTATCGGTACTAATGATGTAGTTTAAATATCCCAGTAAGGGCATATTCATTCCATTTTTTAACCGGTGACATCGAAATAATTCAGCATGTAAATGAAAATCTTTCTTTTACAAATATGTTATTGAAAAACTTCGATGGTGACTAAGGGCCCTTTACAGTTAAAATGATGATGATGATGATGATGATAATTTTTTTTTATTATTATTTAATCATTATTATTATTATTATTATTATTATTATTATTATTATTATTATTATTATCAACAATAAAAGAAAACACATGGAATTTTAGAATTCTGCAAATAGTACATTATTTTAAATTTGTTATGAAAAATGTTTGGCAAGTTATTACTCCAATACATAGCAATTAGTAGTTTTCCTTCAATAACAAGTAATTCAGTCGTCTTCCTGTCATTAAAAAAATCAAAGACAGCAACAATTCTTCTATTTATATAAAGCCAACACAAATTACAATATCATCTTGACCCAAAGTCTCTGAATGCTTGTTGATTAATCATCTTGGGAAAAAATGCCGTATTGACGCAACTATCGTCCTAACTTAAAAAATCGAGTTCATTTTATGTTCGTGAATAAATTTCGTGGATATAATGTTTGCACTTGCGTGTATTTTATATGATATAACTAAATGCATGTCGTTATATTGAAGAGGAACAAGAAATTTCAATACGGCGTAACATCTGAAAATAACAAATAACGTTGAAACTAACACGCATGGTCCCTATTTCACGAGCAATTCTTAACTAAGATTTTCCTTTACTGAAAGCTGCATTAAGTTTTCCAAAGAAAAAATTAAAACGGTGCTAATCTAATAAATGATGGTCCTAATGAACAATGTTACATTTGGTTCAACGATAAAAGCTCGAATAAATACAGAAATTACAGTATTTACCCAGCGAGATGCAGCATTTGGGATCTAATATTAGAACATGGTTACGTCATCAAAACCCGGGTCATTTAAACATAACTTTCAAAACGGTGAAATACGATAAATTAAACACAGAACTTCGTTGAATTTGTCATTTGTGTCTTAGTTAGGGATACATAACACCATTTGAAATACATCTGGATATTAATGAAGGACAATTAATGCAATCTGTCATGTTTCACCTTCGATTCTAGGGTTTTCCGTATATCCGTGCACATGCTCCAAACTCATAATTACCATCGTAAATCACTGACCAACCGGTCAGAGGATTCCGTTTATTTACAGCTAAAAGAAATAAAATTTTAGAAAATGAATGTCACGGATTGTGGTTAGAAGATATCTATTTTTAAAAAAATATATTTTTAGAAAATAAAAAAAAAATCAGAAATTGAAAAACTTAATGCAGCTTTAAAGGCAGAAATTTTTGGCGATCAAAAACAAACATACCGATCCTTGTTTGAAACATATCTTAATCTTTATAAGATAGACCATAATCCTTTTTTCCGCGAAAGTTTGTCATAAATAACGGTCGCCTCAAAGTAACAATATTTTGATATTGAAATTTGATTTGTTAAATTTTTAAATGTGACATGCAAAGAAAAAAAGTAACCAGTTGGCTAAAAAATTCGACTCGAGAACATATAACATTGGTTTATAATTCTTCATATTTCACAACTAGTTCTGATAAAAAAGTAACCAGTTGGCTAAAAAATTCGACTCGAGAACATATAACATTGGTTTATAATTCTTCATCTTTCACAACTAGTTCTGATAAAATTTGTGTATTACACTTCGACTTCATGCTGTTTAACTAAAATAACTTTAATAAAGTACTTACCTTGTTTTCACACAATAAAAATTACAAATTTTCATATTTTGTATAAAAAGGATATCCCCATTCTATTATTATCTTTGCATACTTTCTGATGAAATTCTCCTCACTAAAGATGAAAAGGGATCTATGATGGGAGCCAGGACCGCCTGGAAGACTAATATTGGCTGCCGTTTTGGCAACGCCACCTAGTGAGCCGTCATAGGGGCCATTGTAGTCCCCGTCGTCTTGACCACGGCCTGCAAATGTTGCCATCCTATAAAATAATAAAAGTTAATTTTTAAAAATAAAATTCTTCCATCAAAAATCGCTACAAGTTAAGGTGGACAATATAAGTAATACGCATTAGGTCTGCATAGAATGAGTATACTTAGTTTAAAACTTTAAAAAGGTTCGTTTTATTGATTGATTGATTTATTTATTTATTTATTGATTGATTGATTGATTTATTTCTTTTTTTATTTATTCATTTATTTATTATTATCATTATTTTATTTTTATTTATTTTTATCATTTTTTCAACTTTATAATGATAATATCAAAAAAAAAAAAAATAATAATAATATTATTATTATAAAGTTGAAAAATGATAAAAATATATAAAAATAAAATAATAATAATAATTATTAAAAAATTGTCGTTGTTGTTATTTTTGAATGATTTTGCAGAATATAATAGGTATGTAACTTGGTCACAGTGTCATTTCCTTCTGCATTTCTGCTTTAATCGCCAAATACATATTTCAGTAATCAATAACTTCCTCCAGTTTCGTGAAATCTTTAAACACATTGCATAAACATTTATCTTTTTTGTTTTAATATTTTTCGAAATTCTGCCTGGCAACATAATTTTTCCCGTAAAATTAGCCTACAAATTTTGTGTACTGTTTTTTGTTTTTGTTGGCATCGCAACATAAATGTTAACCACAAGGAAGCGACCTTGTGTGAGTCTGGGTTTAAGCAAGTCTTTTTTCTTTCTTTCCTTCTTTGTTTCTGATATTTCTTAAATACATTTAAGTAATTTCGATTTTTTTTCCAGACATTAGATTTCAATGGGTATTGGCGTGTCCTTATTTTTTTAAATTTCTTTGAGATATTCTAAAAGATATGTTATGAATCGATACAAAATAAAATAAAGTTTGGGCAATATTGCGGGATAAAGTAACATTTTCAAATAGATAACTAACTAAGTTAATAAATAAATAAATAAATAAATAAAAAGACAATTACCATACTAAGACATTTTATTTAGTTTTCGAGAAAATTACCCAAATTGAAATTTCGTAAAGAAGCTTTATAATTACTAATTGTCATTCAATTTTTTTATTTCGGAGCTTTAGTTGTAAGCATGGCAAATAGATAAAAACGTCGTGAAAATCTGAGCCTAACTGCACCCAACCGTGTACCAGATGACCGTCCTTTTTATTGCTTCAATTCAAGAGTTTATCATTGTTGATGGGTAACCAATAGTGTATAAAGGTATAATAAAATACAAAATGGAAAACGGAATGAGAACAAGAAAATAAGAAGATAATTAAAGTAATTCTCTCTACTAGTGACTTGTGTAAGTTATCCCATATAATACTTATTGATTAAGATACAATTAAGGGCTAGTTTTCCTGATATTAGATGGACGTGAATTATTGTAAGTCGATAAGAACACAAAATTATATATTAGCTGTCAGAGATACGAGTCAAGGACGTTTTATTTACACTAGTAAAATAAAATCATTTTCAGATGAAAAATGAGCTTGGCGATAACCGATGTAACTGAGATTTAAAAGAAAACGAGTATTGCTTGTTCGCAATACATAGGAAACAATAGTTATACAATCTATGATACTTGGCAACAACCGTTGCAACTAAGAACACATACGAAAAAAGACATAACACACGGCAAGAAAATACATAAAAAAGAAAGAAAGAAAAAAAAAAAAAAAAAAAAAAAACAATAAAGACGACTGGAATAAAAAAGATTCTCAATCAGGTCTGTATCGCGTGTCCTTAAGGCAAACGAAGATCTGTGGTACTTAGAGATAACCGATGAAACTGAGAACACAATACAAAAAAGAACGAAAATTATAAAATATAAAAGAGGCTATATCGCGTGTCCTTAAGACAAACAAATATCTGTGATACTTAGCAATAACCGATACAACTGAGAACACATACAACAAAGGGCGACAGGAATATTATAAATAAACGATAGGTCCAAAAGTTTCTGTATCGCGTGTCCTTATGACAAAGAAAGTAGTAGTTAGAATACTTAAAGGACTAAGGTCCGGACTTTACATGGTACTTGGAAAAAGATAAAAACTCCAATGAAAAGCATCTTATTTGCATACTCTCTCTCTCTCTCTCTCTCTCTCTCTCTCTCTCTCTCTCTCTCTCTCTTTGATAAGCTGATAGCCACTATTTAAACACTTTTTTACACATTAGACATACATATATACGTTTACTGTTTCTTTCAGTATCGCGTAGTAACAGATTTATGTATTATTCACTATTTGGTAACTATTTCGAACAGCGGTTGCAGAATTGAGATAAATAAAGCGTTTGCTTCCCCAAGCTTCAAACCTAAAATTTTTCATAGATGAAAGTCTGACCTCAGATAAGAAAGCTGTTGTTGAACTTGGTAATCAGCAATGTTCATTTGCAACATTCCAGGCGAGTTTGTTATTACCACTCTAGATATCGTCATGTAAACACATTAGTACAATATAGGGACCAAGTCTGCACAAGTGAACTTGTTTTTATATATGAAGCTATAGAAAAAATTGTTGCTGATGCGACGTGTCATATACCACTTTTTGAATTTAATCATAAAGATACATTCAAAAAGTGGTATATGTCAGACGTATAAAATTTTCAACATTTCTTTTATTAGTTTTAATGGGTATGATCTTGTGTAAGTATGTCCGAGTTGCACATGTTATACACATAGCAAGTGATATACTTGACTGTTTGATTTTGCAATTATGATTGTTTTATTTATTTATTTGTTTATTTATCTATTTATTTATTTATTTATTTTCAATATGTTATGATCTTCATAAAGAAACCTAGAACAACCGAAAACATCTCAGAACAACACGTAACCAATTTGCAGATTTGCCGAAGATCTATGATCTAGAGACAACTTAAGTTACCCGTGAATTGAAAACTGAACAATTTGTTATGCACTTCTATTGGATTTTAATGAACCAACCATAGAGCGGGTTATTTTTTCGCGGGGTGCAAATTTTGGTGTGTTTAAGCGGTAGTATTAAAATCGCCAAAAATAAATAAATAAATAAATAAATAACCTGAAAATTTTTGTGTACTAGTCGATCATGAGTATATTGTTTTAGATCACAAAATAGGTATGTCGAAATTGCTAAAGTTTATAAATTGGCCACCTTAAAATAACCCGATATACGGTATTTTCAGAAAATTTAAAAATGATCTTGACAGATAAAATGCCATATAATTGAAAATTTTAACACGATACTGTAAAAACATTTTTTGTAAACACGCAATTCAACCTCATGATTTTTATTTTCTTTTATTAAAAATCTAATTCTTAAATAAATAAAAGCAAAAATGAAAATCTATATTCCTTATTAAAATCTAGGTCAATGAACATGGAAATCTATAATTTTAATTTCAATCCAAGTTTATTTTACATTTTACAATTCTTAAAAAAATAATTTTTTTTAAAAATAATTGTAATTCTATTTGTTCCAAGCCGCACATGTCAGATTCTCATGTTGATGTCATTTCGAATCAATAAAGAACAGAATATTTGTAAGCATAGCTAAATGGGCTTTTGTAAACTCTGGTGTTTTTTGGTGCCAACTAAACCTTTGTGCCTATGTTTTTTATAGAGATGTTCATTAAATTTCATGTCATACATGTAAGTATTGAATTAATTAATTCGTGTGAGTTTTGCCAAACACAAATTTGGTGATAGAACATGGTTTTTTCATTTAGAGAATTTTTAATTTTGTTTAAAAGTAAAATATCAATAAAATCTGCACATGACAGGCATAGTTATACACTTTAAATGAAAATAAGTCAATACTTCTGCATGCACATGCATGACTTGAAATACACATTGTTTATTTACATAACTGGGGTAATTTAAAGAATGTCTTTTGTTGCTGAAGTAATATCAATTGAATGAAAAGAAGTTGCAACGAAACTAAATAATCTATTGAATCGAAATCTTATAGTAAACTCAGGGTATTATAAGTACAATTTTAGTAGCTTTAGAACAGGAAAATTGTCTGTTTTGTCAACTTTTTGAACGCTAAATCACAAGTATAACTACTTGCGTATTTTGGGTACTAAAGTATTGAATGATTCACTGTTTTGTACTACTGTAACAATAAATTGAGTTTATTTGTGAATCGCAATATATTTCATAAAATTTGTATTAGTGTTCGATTAAGGTTGATAAAATTGGGTTTAACATCCCAGTCAATAATATTTCGTTTATATTGAGACGTCAATAGGTATTGGTGACGTGCCAGAAATTTTACCTTCGCAGTGCGTTTAGAGTAATGTGCGGTAGTAGTGTGCCATGCCTGCGGTGACACGGGGCATCGGTTTAAAAGGTCTCCTACAAAGGACCCAGTGACTTTTCTGAATGCCAATAGAACACTCTACCGATTTTCAAGTCTTGGTCAGACCCAACAGGGGTTCAAACCCCGACCTCTCACATATGATGTATTTGTGTGGGCCACTCTATTTCCACTGAATATATAACCACGTAGTAAGCCAACGAATTTCATTCACTAAGCTTTTAGATACAATGGCCTGCAAAAAGTAATAAATATGCTGTCTGGTTGTTTATTTCTCTTAATGATGGGTTGTCTTGGTTACTTTGTGTTTTGTAGAAATCATAAAAATTTTAGTGGTGAAGAATTTGTCGTTTTGTAATTAAAAGAAACTCCAGCAACAATAACAAAAATTGAGGAGTTGTGTTTTGTGAAAATACATGACATTTAGGGCCTTGGTTCGATTTATTAACTAATTAATTACTTATTATTGATAAAAAACTACATTAACTTCACCTAAGAAAACTACAATGAACTTCACCTACAACCCAATCCGTTATATATATATATATTATTGTTTCAACGCTGTGTTTTCAGCATCAGTTTTTTTTTCAATATGAAATAGAGGACAATGGCCTCCTTGAAGATACAAAAACAAAAAAAAGCAATCAGTAAAACGTTATCAATATGAGCTTGACATGTATAGTGAGTAGAAACAAGAAACAAGTCACAATGGATCATGAAGAAAGACAGTAAGACAGTTTTATTAATGATAAATTGTCCTCTTGTAAGTCAATATTATTAGCCATTCATTCAATCTATTGTCCTATGAATTAATCTATATAGACGTGTAGATTACAAACTGTTTTTAAATGTTATCAAAAACAAAGAAAATTTAATCCTGTGTCACTTTTACTACAGAAGCTCATTTTAAAAGTGAATTTTGAAAAAAAAAATTGAATGGACACATACATTTTTTAATTCGTTACATTCGCTCACCTGTATTCCAAATATGCATGCAGGCATGATTTTACGAATTTCACACCGATTTTTACTGTGTCGGAAGAGTAAGGAGGTCATATAGAGTTATGAAGTTTTACTCCAAAGTCAAGGATTTTTTCACTAATATCGAAGTAGTAAGTTCATGGATGGCGACTGACCGCTAGTTTTAAGGACAAAACCACCGAATGCAAACTTAAAAATTTTTCACACTAAAGCTGTATCCTAAGTCGGATTTAAACCGAGGCAGTAAGAGGCGTAGTGATACATAAGTTCTTTTTCTAAACTCTACAGCTATTTAGGCCCCTGGAGTAAAGGTATCCAAAAAAAAAAAACCTTTTGCACGTACAAAAGATATCTATCAGGACAGTATGAAACAATAAACGATACTTCAATGGACACAGCCATCAGGTCCAAATTTTGCTACAGCCATCAAGAAACAGTAAATGCAAATAAATATATAAATTAATAAATAAAAAAATAAGACTTTACACATACAGCCACGACAATCACAAAGTACTGTTGATTTATTATTATAACTTTTTATATGAGAAAAAAATGTCCATAAAATTCTTTTAGAGATTTTTTTCAAAATGTATTGATTTGGACAATATTGGAGCAAGCATTAAGACAAATGTCGGCTGGTTTTTGTCCCTGTAGGTCATTACTTGTTGAACAGACAACCTCTTTTGATTAAAAAGCATTTACACGACCAAGACATTATCTGCGTAATCAATATGGCGTCTCATTCTATAGATGGAACAATTAGGCAGACGACACTTGAAAACAACGTTTGCACATTAAAAATTTGAATAAAGTAAGAAAACGGTAGAAAAATCTCTTAACGAAAGTTTCTATTTCTTAGATTTTTAACAGCTTTGCTTATTTTGCTATTTTCAATAGGGAATTTGAATAATTCCAATTTATGATTATTTGGTCACAAACATTAAAAGGACAAAAGCTTGTGACTTGTAAAGAGTCATGCCTTTACGTGAAAATGTATGACGTCATCTTTGTCATGTCTTTAGCCGACATGACTTCCGTTTCAAAAGTATACATTTTGTTAGGATTACGTACAACTTGAAAAAGAATTTTAATTAGTTTTCAAATGATATTTAATTAAAAAAAATTGATGTTTATGCAACTCAAGACTTGCTTATAAAATGCAACTGGTTCAATAAATTTAATTTTGCATCAACACTTGTGTAAGTTGCACTTTTTAATCAACTTCAATTTACTTAATCGGTTAAACCTAATCTGGAAACAAGCAGTATTTAAATGATTTATTAAGACGGAATTACATAATGTTTATAAACTTAATCCCAGTGAGGAAATAGTACAGGTAAATTGGGGATTAAAATAGAATCAATTTGAATTAAAATTTAGGAAAATTGTAAGGAAGTTCACCTGGGAAATAGCTTTTGATCGTAAGAGAATTATAGTAATTTACAAAGTAAAAAAGGTGCAATAATGTATTATAACGGAAATTTTAAAAAATACTATAATACTTAAAAAATTATACTTGAAGTCAGTCGAACAAAGTTTATGCCCTGTAAAGAGTTCTTTCGCGTATTACCAAAATAGCAGTGTTTATATGAAGAAAAAAAAGAACGGTTTACAGAGAACAAAATAAGTAAGCGAACAGGTAAAATATCCTTTGCATTTCATTTCATGATTTTGTTGTCGCACTTTATCTTCACAACTGGGATTGGAGCCTAGACATTAATTGATTGATTAAATTGATAGATACATGGATAGATAGACGATTAATTGATTGATCGATTGAGGTTTTACATACCAGTCAAGAATATTTTACTTATATCGAGATGGCACAAGCTCAAAGGTAAAGTTGCAAAAAATATGTGAAGGCAGGGTTCTTTAGCGTGCCATGCCAACGGTGAAACGGGGCATCATTTTTTGAAGGTTTTCTCCGAAGGACCCCGTGACATCATCTCTAAATGGCGAGTTCTTGGCGAAAAAAAACAGTCGCTGTCTATCAAGTCTTGGTCAGACCCGACCAGGGTTCGATTCCCGTACCTCCCACATAAATATACGAAACGAGCACAAACAAAACCTAGACATTGACATGCGCACTTTACTTCAAAATAACATTAGCCATTTAGCATATGAAAACATATAAATGAGACGTTCAAAATAAGCAAAGCAATTTACAGAAAGGTGAGATTTGCGAAATAACTTAGATGCAAAATAAAAAAAAAATCATCATAATTAAAATGTTCTTAAGTTGATATGGCTACAGTTTATTCATTTCAAAATCAGTGAGCTCTTGGAAAAGAAAATAAAGAAACTACCTTAGCAGTTTTAAATTTCCTTGTTATAATACAATTCAATATAGCCCTTACCTATGTACTCTCGAACACGAAGTGTATCCATCATGTTGAGCTATAATTATAATTCTTTTATACCAATTTAAAAGAAAAGAGAATAAAGGCTCTGGAAAATAAGCTTACTTAAGCTTAGCACATGAAACACGAAGCTTATGTATGCTTTTAATAAAAAATGAAGTCTGTTATAGTTTACTGTTGTCATGGAAACAATGTTTTTGAAACACAAACTATGTGCCTCGGAATTCCTCTTTACAATTTTGCATTAATAAATAAATAAATAAATAAATAAATAAATAAATTAATTAATTTAATAAATAAAATAAAATGAGAAATAAACTTTGAAATGTAAAAGACATAAGTTAGACTTGGGAAATAGTTTTACACAACTAAGCAATCTTTGGACTATATATATATTTTTCAATTGATCGAAAATCATTCATGTTTCATTACAAATGTTGTTGCTTTATCAAGATTAAGCGCTTCAGTAAGCATCACGAGTTTACACACACTATTTATCAGATTTCATTTGTTTGTTGACAAGAGTTTTTATTGAAATCTTGTGATAAATCAATTTTTGACCATTTGCGCCATTGAAAAGCTGATTCAGAAGTCTGGCCTATTTGTCTCTTCAGTTAAGAGAAAGGCAAATGAATACTTCCCGGAAAACTCTTTTTTCTATAATATATATATATATATATATACTAAAAATGCTTTTGAGTATCCTATATATAATGACAATATATGTTTTTTTCATTTTTTAAAATACAATTTATATACATTCAGAAAACTTTAGATGAAAAAAGAACATTTTTGAAGAATGTAGTTTGGTTATGCGACAAATGGAAATGGATCTTAAATCTAAGAGATAGATATAAAATAAAACACAAACATACCAGTCCATGTCAAAATCACAATCCCAAAAAACAAAGTAAAAACTTTGAAAACTGGCAAATTTAGTTATACACGCGAACTTCCATCAAGGAAGTGAGGCCGGGTGCTCCGGAAGGATAAGCACTATCCTGTCTAGCTAGCTACACCCGTCACGTGCAAGTCAATTTTGAGAATGAAAGGGACAAAGAACTATGGTAAGTCAAATATATTAGTATAAGTTTGGATACAGTGACTACATACTTATCAACAATATTGTGATGACAGGACATAAACTTCTAAGGCACTTGATTAGCCTTATTCTTTGTATGTCCACCGTTAGGTGAATCGCAAAAAAAAATTAAAAATTAAATAAATAAATAAATAAATAAAAATCAAGTCTCAATGCAAGCTTGATAAGAAGTAACGGATAAAGAGAATAGGTCGTCTGCGTCTGCTGTAGATGACACTTATTACCGCAAGCGACAATAACAGACGGTGTAAAGTACACCTGACTGAAAATAGTAGATAAAATTAGAAGTAATGGTGTTTAGCTGTCAAGGTGAAGAGTATTTTGGTTATACCAAATAGTACTTTAGTTATACGAAAAAGGTCATGGTTGGACTTGATTTGGCAAAATGTACATGCACTTAAAGACAAACCACATAACCAAGTGTCTGAAGAAGAGGTGTTTAACGACCCAGTCAAGAGTATTTTCACTGATATTGAAGAGTTCCTGAATGGAGGAAGAAACAGTAGTACACAAAGGTAAACGCCTACTTTAAGGTCAGTGAACTGCAAAACGTGTCAGATTAAATCTTTCCAAAGGAAAACTCGAACCAATGCATTGATTATCATCTAAATCGTTTAACTGTTTTAAAACACTCAGTCATCGAGGCCACAAAATCGCAATGAGTAATATTGTTCACAGAATTAGTCTACAGGCTGATCATCGGAAGCATATAATGTGTAAAACCTGTATATATAATTTGAGCATTTCAATAAATAATAAATAAACCATAGAATACAATCGTAAATAAAGCTGTTCCTAGGAAGACCAATCAATGAAGTTATGTACAACAACACTCAATACTCGCTAGAACACCTTAATAGAACGTCCCAATTGTTTATAAACCAATACATATACTTACTTAATTAGGAAATAAAGTCCCTCGAGACTGAGTACATAGTGACTAATCCAGTACTAATTCATAATGAACAACTAATATTATGTATGACTAAATGATAGATCTGTACTGTACTGTACTGATGAACATTTTGTATGTTGCTGAAGACAAAAGAACAATCAGCGTGTCATAGGGCTGCCTGGATCAATATATACAATTATTTCTCCTCAACATACATAGAAACTTATATATTTACTTTTTTTATAGAGTATTAACTGGCTGACTGGCAAGTGTTCGATTTTGACACACACACACACACACACACGCGCGCGCGCGCGAGAAAAAAAAACAAGAAGACATTTATTACTATCTGAAGCTAGTTACAGGGGAGGTACATGTAATTTCATGCGCTTCAGTAGTAACTTCATGTACATGTATGCACTGTAAATAACTGTGACCTACATTTTGTCTAGCATTTTCGTGACCTATATTTTGACTGGTGTTAAGTCATTTAAACTGACAAGATTTTTTAAAAAAGTCGGCACACACATGTGTCAATAATCCAAACACAAAATTAATTTACGTCCAGTGAAACATTAAAAATTAAAAAAAACAAAAGCTGTTTAAATCTTATTTCCACTACAGCCTTTCTGATAAGACTCAAAACTAAGGGGGGTATTTCTTTGCAGAATTAAAAAGGGACATGTTTTACTCGGCTTCTACAGGGGGCGCTTTTTAAAGGGGTATGAGACAGAGTGAAAACCAATACCAGGTACAAAGCAGACATTTTGTAAGTTATTATGTGTAATATTTAGAAATAACACTTTCAAAGATTAATATAAATAGAGCTTTTTCAGTTTGGTCTGTTTTACACGGACCTGAGTGAAAACACTCTTATGTATTTATGCACTTCCTATTCGTTCAAACGACCTTCAATATCATTAAGATTACTGAGTTTTCGTTTCCAGAAATGCTAGAACCAACCACCCCAGAGAACTCCGTAAGACATCATTGCAGTAACGACCTCGTATAAAGCGTCTGTCCTCAATCTAGTCTGTTGATTCACGATTCTTTTGAATATCACGCGAACCATGGTAAAGCCACTTCCTGTTAATGGATTACCATACTGGTTGACAATCCACGAATTAGAAATGTTCGTTATTATATATTATTTATCACAAGCTAATTGAATTTTTTAAAAAAAAAAAAAAAAAAATTCAGAATGGGGAAATTTTCGAGCAACAGTTTTCCTTAATTATCATTTTTAGTTTGAGATACTTTCAAGAGACCGTATATTTGTGACCCCCCCCCCGGTTTTTTAAATGCTATAAACATTTCTGTAACTTTGGCATGCATTTTGGATTTTGCACAAATCGAAAAAGAATTGCATATCTGTTTTGAGTTCTTATAGAAAAACAAGGCTTTAGGGGAAGCCACCACCATCCACCACCACCCACCACCACCACCTCTCTCTCTCTCTCTCTCTCTCTCTCTCTCTCTCTCTCTCTTGTGTTTGGTTGTTTAGTTGTTTTTTTGTGTTAGTGTGTTACTGTGTTTCTGTGTCATCCTATAAAATTACATTATACGTAAAATTAGTCCTATTCTTCAAACGATAAGCAACATGAAGTTAAGAAAATTTTAAAAGGACTAAATATTTTACGAGCTATATAATGTAAACGAATCGTGATTTCTGCTCTTATTCAGTAAAAAAATTATCTTTAGTGAAATTGGCTTAAAATAAAAACATAAAGTCCTTGAATGTTAAGACTGTAATAAACATTTTAAAGAATTATGTAATTTTATGAAAATAAGTCTAATTTTAGTTTCTTTGAAATTTATGGTCAATTTTAGAGAAGGTACTTTAAACAATGAACAAAAATTTGGAGAAAAAAAAAGTAATTTCATTAACAATGTCAAAATTAAAAATACTTTTTAATTAATTGTCGGAAAACATAATTTCCCTCGTTCTACGAAAAGCTTTTTGTTGCCATGGTAATGTTATTAAATATGGTTCTGATCATATCATATTCTTTTCTTTAAATTACGCGAAAAAGGAGAAAATGATGGATCTATTTTGGTTTCAAATTACTCGCATAACACATTTAATAGATAATTAAATAATTATATTGTAAGCGTTAAAGTTAAAAATAGAAACAGAATAATGCAATTTATAACAAAAAAAAGACCGATAAATGTTTTAACAATGGATGGAAAAATATGTTTGATGTTTTGAAAATTTATTTAATAATATTAACTGAGTTATATATGCCATGGTGTAATATTAGCAATTTGGTAAAAGACTTTAAGAGTATAATTTCGCCAATGATAAATATAAATAAATAAATAAATAAATAAATAAATAAATAAATAAATAAATAAATAAAAGTAAAAGTAAGGAGAAATACAAGTTTAAAAACACCTCTCATAATGGAGTGGAAATCTGTAAAAAGTCTTGCATAGTTGTAAATGTTTCAGTCATAGTATTAATAATAAGCATCGATTTTGGCTCCAATTTGGGGTATACCAAATTTTAATTTTGGAAACGTTGTAATGTTTTGTAACGTAATTGCAACAGTCCGACGTCAAAATGTTTTCATTGTGCCTACAACCCTTAAAGTTGCTTACTCATAAACGAAGAAGAAGACGAAAAAAAGAAGAAGACGAAGAAGAAGAAGAGAAGAACAGCAGCAACAACAACAAGAAGACAAAGACAAGAAGATAAGAAAAAAAAGAAAAAGAAGTAAAGAAGTATAAGAAGAGAAGAAGAAGAAGAACAGCAGCAACAACAAGAATAAGACAAAGACAAGATAAGAAGAAGAAGAAGAAGAAAAGAAGTATAAGAAGAGAAGAAGAAGAAGAAGAACAGCAGCAACAACAAGAAGAAGACAAAGACAAGAAGATAAAAAGAAGAAGAAGAAGAAGAAGAAACACAATACAACTAATACGTTCCCCCAAGTTTGGACATATTTAACTGTTAATTGTTGTAATAACAGTGATGGTGCTTTGTTCACTCAATACTTCTTGTCAATTTTTAATGCCACAACATCATCTAAAAGACCAAACGTCAAAAAAGTTAAATTGACATAAAAATAGTTATTATTGCAAAGGCAAATTATGATAACTTGAACATGGCAATTACACAAGTTCTTGTAAATCATTTTAAACTAAACATCCATCACGCGTTGTGTAACAAAACAGTTCATAATCAAGAAAATAGTAACTGAATGCAATAGAAATAGAAAAAAAACCAGTTTATTGCTGTAATTTTTTGGCAATATCCAGTGGAAAAAAAAAACATATTGCAATGAACAAATGAAAAAAGAAAACATTGCAATATTTTGATTGATTTAATTATAGAAAGCCATGTTTTGAACGAAAGCAAGATGAAATGAAACAATTACGTCTATTGGTGTGGTTACAGTACTAGTAATACTACTACTGAAGGGGATCCAAAAACGTTATCATAATAAGAATCATTATACCATTCTCCACCTGTTGCTAGGTGCTATGATTATTTTTCATCAGCACTTTTTAAAAAAATATTCCATGGTAATAAATATGCATGTACTTATATGTTATTAAAGTACAATAAACTCTGAAATTAGCTTTATAGATTAAAATGCTAATTATTCCACTGAGAAAGACCATCTCCAAAACATCATGTTTAGGTCATTTTAACTTATCAAGTCTTTATTCTACTTTATTCTGCGGTAACTCTTTAAGGAACATTAACTCTATAAGAAAAGTTTTATATGCAAAATCTTCATGAATTAATTTGATGAGAGCCTAAAACGAGAGAGAGAGAGAGAGAGAGAGAGAGAGAGAGAGAGAGAGAGAGAGAAAATTCACTTAAAGTATTTTATCAAAAGAACCCCCATTTTTTCAAATGCTTTTTTTTCAAAACCATGTTCTTTTTAAGTCCTAAAAAGGTGTCATTCTTGTTTTTTTTTTCCGACAACTACATGTCGTAACCTTTCCAAAAAATGTAGTATACGGCATAGCAGTTTGGTTTGAAGGTGACAATAATATCTTTTTATGCATGGTGATTTCAACGGATAATTAAACAATAAAATAATTTAGGAAATTCATGATACTGTCAAATTTTCACAAAAAGTCGAAAGCCATGTATAATAAATAAAGCATGTCAGCCTGTTCTAGCAACGAACATATGTCGATTTCATTCATGAAATGTATTATCATTGACACAAGGCCATTAACAACCTACAATTTTTTTAAATTTAAAACATATCAAATTGTCAGGATGATTTTTAACGGAGAATTTTTTTTTCAATTATAACAGATTTTCCTATCTCATTTCAAGTTTTTTTTCTCTCTCATATTTAACCTGATAATCATTGTTGCTCAAATAAGGTAATTTATAGGCATACTATACAATGTTAGGAGGAAATATATATGATGATAATAAATTAAATATACCGTACAGAGTTGCTACTGAATAGATCAAACAGTTATTTTCTGGGAGTAATGCTTGCGGCAGCTGTATAGTTTGGAGATCGATAATCGATCGATACTGAACCTGTTGTTATATACAACATGATTTCCGATCAATTTTACACAATTCTATAACAATATTAATTCATCTAGACTTCTTTTGTTAAATAACCAATGATTATATGTGTACATGTAGGGTATGGCTTTTTTTGTGAGGTTGTTTGTTAAGCAAACATAAAGATTTTTTATTTCAGAATAGATTTTTGCATGTTAAGTCCCTCTATTTTTGTTTATATTCGCTTCCGTTTGTGATTTTTTAGAAAAATTATGTAAGTGGAGTTTACATTTTTTATGGTGCAAGAGAGAGAGAGAGAGAGAGAGAGAGAGAGAGAGAGAGAGAGAGAGCAAGTAAGGGAACATACTAATACTATTATTATTATTTTTATTATCATTATTATTAATTTTATTATTATTATTAATTTTATTAGTATATGTATGCCAGCAAGTGGGAAAACATTATTATTATTTTTTACTATTATTATTATTATTATTATTATTAACTTGTAGTAAATTTTTATATGAAAATAACGAAATATGATTAAAAAAATGTACAAAAAAGTAGTTTGTCAAGCCAAAAATTAATACTAAAAAATTTGATAAATAAATAAATAAATAAATAAATAAATAAATAATTCCTTTCCTATTTACAGCTTTACAACACAACCTGGAAAATCCGGTAATTGAGATTCTTGTAATCGTATTTATCACAGCTAATAAATAGAGGAATTTCGAAATTAGGTCTTTTCTTATAAAATTCGTTCCCTCCGTTTTTCATGCATCAAACTCTAGCATATCATTTGCCTAATTTTTAAATCATTTTACCTCAATTTTAAAAAAAAAAAATCCTCTCAGAAATCCGTCTATTTGTCGAAAACGTCACTCCATTACAAATCAATTATTCCAGATATTTGATAATACATATGTGTATATTTATAGTGTTTATTTATATATAAAACAATATATTCAAAATACAAACCTGGTAGTTGTTAGTTCCAATTCTCAAAAATCTTTAAAACGCATCATACATTAAAATCAATCCACAGAATTCTAACTATTTACATATTTTGATGACAAGTAGTCCAGTTGCTCAATACATTATTACAACACTAACTAACGCAGTACTTGTTATAACTACTGGTAACTAACAGACGGTTACTGATATATAAATGTACTAATACAGACAAATAGTCAATATCTAGTACTGATAGAACGTCATATATAGAAGTGAACAATAATTAAGTACTACCACTTAACAATATATAGAGATAATACAATGGAATTTATCGTCAACCATCCACAAAATTCCTGAAGCGTGCAACTATGAAACCGGAATCCGCCATGATAAAAACATCAACTGGCATCGTCCAATTGATTTTATGCAAGATCGCTAGCGAACGAATTGCATACCCGATCAAGGCTATAGTTTATTAATGGATTACATTTAACAAAAGAAGATTAGTCTTCTCTCTGTTTTTCCGTGAATTAGGCTCAGTTGTATATTTACAAACACATAAATGCTATTTATAAAATTTTCTAAAGAAAACCATTTTGATTCATATTTCAGAAATCATAACATCATTGGTGTATGTGATCTATGTTGGTTTCCATAAGGTCAAAGGTCATATAAAAGGATGCCGATAGAGGGAGAGGTACCATGGTGCATTGCATAAGAATTTGAATTACAAATCGATTGTATTATCAAGTGTATATGTTAGCATACTTGATAGTGTCTGTGATGAGGAAATGTGCGAAAATTCTTAGATTAACATATACGATTGTGTGCCCATACAAGGTTTATTGATCCGATGAGTTACAATAATGTTCAATTTTAATGTCAGATGTAAAAAGGCACTAATTCTACCCTGATTAATTGTTAGCTAAACTTGTTACTTAATTCATAAAAATTCCCTTCCGTCAATTTATGAGCAATAAAAGTATCATATATGTTGCAAAGAAAAACAGACATTTTACGGTTAAATACATTCCATCAATATTTTTGTTCAAGAATTTATACTTTAAATTTATATCATTGTCAGGTACAGAAATCAAGTGTCATGTACCAATTTTGATTGTCTCATTTTATGTAAAATTTAGATTTGGCACAAGAAAGAACTACTGTATTTTGGTGAAACATTATTTATTTTAATGGAGGGTGTCATGAAGTAAAATACAAATTTATCTATAAAACGACAATTTGATTTGAAACTCATAAAATTGCCAAATTCGACATAAAATCTTTCATTTATGTGGTACGTTTGATTTTTTTAGAATTAAAAACAACATCACTTTACAACGCGTTTTTTTGGATATAATATACTATATACTATATATGTATAAAACAATTATTGACCTAGTTTGAACTCATTAGCGATTTGGATCAATCCTAAACAATGTGTGTTCATCGAGGAAGTCTGGACATAATGGTATAATTACAAACATTCAAATATAAACTCTCTGATTGGTCAGCAATAGCCGGAAGTTTGAAACAAGACAAACTGTGCAACATTTCCTGAAGCAAACAAAGGACATAGAATATTGCCTGAAAAAGGTTTTGCTAGAGAATGCGTATGAGGGCTCAGGTATCTGAAAAAGCCCCTTGGTCTGCAAAAACTTGCCCATTTTATTGGCAAAAAAAATTTTCTTTAAACAAATGCGCATTAGAGCTATGTCCCAACGGTATCTGAAATGAACCTCAGGTCTTCAAAAAAAAATTTACCAGTTTTATTGGCAAAAACCTTAGTTTGAACTACAGGTACTTGGGGACGGGTAACGCCTCCCCCCCCCCCTTTTCCCGGATATTTGTTTTCTGGACGATTTAATAAAATTATATAGACTTTTTTACTTTTAAATATTTCCTGAGATTGACGTTTGGTCGTGAATTGTGTTGATGGACGAAGAGAACAATCTAAGACGATACGAACGACACAAACATTTTGAAAAATAAAGAAATATTTATTGAGTTTAAGTTGGGATTCCCTCGCGAGGTGGAAATTTTTTCGCCAGAAGTGAGTTACCTTGTATTTTTTATGATGTGATATGGTCGATTTTTTCGACTTTCTTAAAACGTATCGTACTCGGGTAAAAAATGTTGTATTATAGTTGATTCATCATCAGGAAATATTTAAAAGTAAAAAAGTCTATATAATTTTATTAAATCGTCCAGAAAACAAATATCCGGGAAAAGGGAGGGGGCGTTACCCGTCCCCAAGTACCTGTGGTTTGAACACCGCAGTTTATCAAATGATTCTAATTTAGCACAATTAACCAACCCTGTGTGGCATTTCAAAAGGGGTTTACCCTTGGATGTACCGAAAACATCTTGTTAAAACTGTCCAGGCCCCAGTTTCAAAATCATTCCTTAACTTAGATTTTTCTTAAATGAAATCTGGCAAATTTGAAACCTTATCAATTTTGATAATTAGTGAGATATTTAGTAATTTAATGTGTCATTTTGAAGATCACTTCAAGCTTATACAATCTGTATTTAGTTTTATCACAAATGATTTTAGCTCAAAAAAGAGATTGCTAACATTTGCAAAATTCAAGTTAAGGAAAATCTTAGTTAAGGAATGATTGTGACACCGGGGCTAGGCATGCAGTATCTATAGAAAAATAACTTTAGGTCTAAAATAGAATTTGCTTTGTTTGCCGTTAACCGCCCGACCCACTTGAAATGCCCCCACCCAAAAAAAATTATTACCTTTAATTCCATTTTTCAATAATGCTGGCAAGCGAGACGACTTGTGAGCAGGTTTATACGGTAGTAAGGAAATTCCGCTGTATTTCTCCATGGAAAAAAAACACAAGGAGGAACAAAAAAGAGTTAAGTCAAATGTGTTTTAAAAGAGACATATGAACATATTTAAAAGTGTAATAGATAATGTTTTCAAAAAAAAAAAATACCTTACCTACCTACCCACATGTGAAAAGCATGGGTCGGAAAACGACAAACAAAGAATTTTTTAAGTTAGGCCTTATACTGAATAGGGCAGAAAGAACAATTGCATTAGCTGCTGAAATCTACCCTACAGCACTACCCGTTCCAGGAATTTCGGGAATATTCATTCGTCTGTAATTTGCATATATAACACATCTCCACGAATCCAAAATATTAAAAAAAAAATTATATGATATAATATACGCACTGTTACATCGCCTTTATCACCGTGTCACAAATGCGATTATATCAATCCACAGAATTAATAATCCACAACTAGTAAAAACTAAAACATCATCTTTATTTAAATCCCACGGTGCTTGTCACATGATTACAGAATCCAACCACAATTTTTACGCAATAACACAATCCATCCTCATTTTGTAACATATCAGCTAAGTTCCATATAAGTTATCCATGCATATGGTAAAGAAATACTTAATAATCCAAAATCGTGATTAGGAAGTTTGTTGGGTGCAATGTTTTGCGTTATCCTAAGAACTTTGATCTGTCAGTATATCAAATAGTTTTTCCCATTAAGCTGACCGCACCAGTATATATTTTTTGTGATTAGCTTGCCCATACCCCTGGTCAAAATTTGTCATTAAATTGACCAAATTACTTAACATCGTTTTGTAATCAAATTGACCACATAATTGAACATTGTCTTGAAATTAAATTGACCACATAAATGGACAATATTTTGTGTCCAATCGACATTATCAAATTATTTACACCACTTGACGCTGTTTTCTCATCAAATTTACCAGATCATTTCAATGTTTTGTTATTAACATGACCGCATCATGTCATACGTTTGACCATATCACTGAACATTGTTTTGTCATCCAACTGACCACAACACTAAACACTGTTTTGTCACCAAGTTTAGTGCAAGTCCAAAGTCTGATGTTTTATTGTCAGATTAGCAACACATGCTTGTTCTTTCTTGACTTGATTATTTGTCCGTTTCGCTTTAACTCTTTTGGTTCGTATTTATCTAAAAAGCATATACGTTTCAACAGCCAACGCGACCAAGAACAAGACACAACACAAGGGAATGAAAAAATGTTAAACAATTTTACATTGGATCACCAACAGAGTTTACTAAAAAACGAAATGTTGTTCATAGAATCCACTGAAATATTACGATTCAACTGATATATTACGGGGCACTTGTCCGTTGATAAAGATCTTTCGAGTTTTTTTTTCAAATTTAAAATTTCACTTAAAAGCCCGGATGCTCTCTTTATCCAAACAAGCGGTTATGTTTCTTATTGTTCTAAAAAGCATTTACGTTTTTACAGCCAAAGCGACAGAGAACAAGACAAAGCACAATGAAATGGTAAAATGATAAATGCATTCATATTTGGTCACTATCAAAGTTTACTCAAACAAGAAATGATGTTCATATATAACGATATGAAATATAACGAATTAATTGAAATATTACACAACATATGTACGTTGTCGAAGATCTCTCGAGTTTTTTGGCATTTTAATTTCACTTTTGAAAAAGCCCTGATGCTTTCTTCATTCACACAAACGGTTTTGGTAAAATGTTAAATACATTTATATTGAGTCACTATCAGAGTTCACTAAAACACGAACTACTATCCATAGAATCCAATGAAAAATCACAAATTCACTGAGATGTTACGAAACACGCACATTTTGTAACAGATCTTTCGAGTTTAAGCATTGAATTTTCAATATTGAAAGCCCGAATGCTGTCTTTATTCAATTGAACAGTTTTTCTTATTTAATTTTCTTGTGTTTCTAAACACATTTATAGAATATATCTATGATTGGCTTATCTGTGCATCCATGATCCTTATATCAGTAGCAAACCGATGTACTGATCCTTCTAATCCAAGCACAATAATCCAACTTTCTCTAATAATCCAATATATAACGATTAAACATAGTTATCCAATACAATAATCCTCCTTAAATTATATTTTATTATAACTCTCCATCACAATCCATTTGATATAATCCAGTTGATATAATCCATGATGGAATATTTTACAACACAACATTACATAATCCAATATATTTGAAAACATGTATTCACTATTCTTAAAACAATTTACGTTAATTTCCAATCCATTAAATCCAGATTGATCTCTTTTGTAATCCACAATTCTTTTCAGTACTATGTGTCTTATATATATATATAGATCATAATTCAATATATCGCATTATCCAACTTGTGACACAGTTTATAACATTTTATCAAAATATCTTTTTTTTTTTACTAAACGTTACGATTTGGCAAAATTCCTTATAATTCCTGAAATTCTAAAAAATCAATTGAACAAGCCAAAATGTTTTCGTGTGGGGTGGGTAGGCTTGATTGGGAGAAAGGCAGTAGTGTAAGGGAGCTCTATAATTGTTCTTTCAAATATCCCTATTACATATGTGTATTTTTAGTTGTCAAAACATTGAAAAATCTAATTAACTTAACGTTTAAAAGTTTGTTCATTTGTTCTAGTGGCAATTGTCCTCTGTAGCGGATTTAAAAGTGACATAGTGCTTAACGATACAACAAAAACACAAGGCCTCGATTAAATGGTTCATCTAAAAACATAAAAAGAAAGGAGCTCCCCTCCCCCCTCTCTCTTTTTAAGAAGATCAGTTTTCGTATGGTTTTTCGTTGATCAGGTAATGCGAATAGTTTCTCGAAGATCGGTAATTCGTTTATTTATTTATTTATTTATTTATTTAGATGTTTGTATTTATTTTTATTTCTCGGTAATCCGTTTTTGTTTTTTGTGGATCAGTAATCATTATGATTTTCCGTTGATCGGCAATTCGTGTTGTTATATTATGATGACGTTCCTAATTTGGAAAGGAATGGTGATTTAGATTAAGATTTATTTTACCGCTGTAGTAGTTTTTGTGTTAAACTTTAAAAACATGCTAGATTTTAGAGGATTTGAAAAAAATCTATTCGTATAAATGGAAAAGATAACATTTGCTGAAGATAAAAACCTAACTCAGGAGAACGTCCGTAATTTACCAATTAAGCAATAAATTTAGAATATTTTACTGTCAACGTGTTCATTTTGCAAACTCAGCGTAATTGAACACTGTTAGAATAAATGAATTCCTCAAGTTTGTTTTGGAAAATTAGAGGAAAATATTGCGCCAATATACGTATACGTACAATCAATTTGTAGCTTAATGTTTTAGAATCAAATCTGCCATTCTTCCCAAGCCTGTTTTAACATTAATGTTTCATTAAACTTAACTTCAAGCGAAAGATTAAATTTTCAAGCTATCTTGCTACTCAAATTAGCATGACATCGGCATAATATGATAATGCATTGTCAAGCACATCAATTATGCATGTAATTCGCGACAAAATGCCCAAAGGCAAGAAATAAAATCTTTGACAGAAACACCAAAAAATCAATACACTGACAGGTTGTTGTTGAGAATATGGTATTACGTAACATTTGAACCAATCATCATTCAGTTTACATATGTACCTTGTCTAGGAATGATGTTCGACTTCTTAAAAACCGAGTATCGTTTACATTTTAAAGGCAATCTCGGTGACTTATAGCTATGTTTGTTAATAAACAAACCGTATTGCTAACATCAAATAAATCAACCTATATTTTATTCTTAATCGGAAGTAAAGTGCTCTCTGAGACAAAACAGATTTTTTAAACTACTTTTTTGAATTGTCTGTATAAAATTCCTCCCGGTTAATTAAATTTAAAATTTGCCATTGCTAAGCTAGATCAGCGATGTTATTTTTTAAAATTTATTATGTGTTAGGTTGATTAAATATTCCTTTACGTCACATCAACAATTTTTTAGCTTTTCATGAAAGAAATTTTGTTTTAATCTTTTAAATCCAAAGGATTACGTTTCACGTAATTATGTTTTGTGAAATTTTATGATCTGCTTTTTGGCCAAATGGTTAAGACGTTAGCCTTCAAACCAACGACGTGTCATTAATGCGAGTTTACTTCAACTCCGTTGGCCTTTACTGGTTGGTACGTACGGTACCTGCATAAAAAGTGGTCCGTGATGTCATTTTGCGACGTTGCAAGTGGGTATACTAGCACTATAAAAGTGCACTAGCACAAAAAGGGTTAAAAAAAAAACAAGAAAAAAAAAACATTTGAATACCATTTAATAAACTTTGCATACAAATGAACAATTGAAGAAATTTTAAAAAAAGGTCTCGTCGCGTTTAGCTAAATATTGTAAAACAAAACATATGTAGCTATATAATTTCAAGAATACTGAACGTTTTGTTTTCCTAAAAACGGTCAAAAATCAGCATTTAAAAAAAGAGAAAAAGAAATGTTGACTTTATCTATCAGCGGGGTATCGTTATTAATTCGACTATTATCGCTTTCTTCGCTATGGCAACCAGAAGTTCAAACAGAAAATAAGATACAATTAATACCAAATTACCTCCATATAATTCGTTTAACTTTTATTTCGTAATTTCGCCTAGTTTGGTAATCATCTTTTCGTTAATTGCGTTTTATTTGCTTATATAAGTGGTATAAAACAATACACACACACACACACACGAGAAAAAGACAAGAAGACGTTTATTTCTATCTGAAACTAGTTACAGGGGAAGTACATGTAATTTCATGCGCTTTAGTATTAATTTCAGAGAGAGAGAGAGAGAGAGAGAGAGAGAGAGAGAGAGAGAGAGAGAGAATTTGCTGAAATAATTCAAATAATTTCATAATTCGTTTTTTTTTTTCATTCGTACTTTCGCTTAGTTTTGTAATCATTTATTCATTAATTACGTTTTATTTGCTTATATAAGTGTTATAAAACACACACACACACACACACTTGTTTCCTTGATGTTTCCATGGCGTTTTGGAGAATGACGTCAGAAGGTCATACACGTCCTCTCAATGAAAAAACACCTGTTGTCATATACAAATGCACTGATTCACAAACTTTTTAATAAATACATGTTTATTTTTTTATTTATTTATTTATTTTTTGACTAGTCTTTACGGATTTTTTTATTAGAATAATTCGCAGCTGATACATTAATGTAGTGCTGAATACATTATTAAAGTAGGCTTATAGCGTTGAACGAACTATGACAGATTTTTTATATCTGAAAACAGCTTTATTAGAAGAACAATGTCATCATTGAAAATTACTTAGGAAAAAAATCATCGAAAACTGTTTATTGTATGGTGAAATAATTTTAGGATTGTTTTAAACGAATTTGAACCCTGGTATCTTCCTCATTTTTACTATTTTAGGTGTCTAGTGTTAATTGGATTAATTATTTTTCAGCAAATTTTATTTTTAGTCTCGTTGTTTTTCCGTTGCCACGACGATGTCAACGCTGTCAAACTAGAACCCACCTAACAATATATATATAAGGCAAAAAGTAAAAATACGGGCTTTCTAACAATGCGAAATCTTTAGAAATCACAAAATTATTATTTTTTAAATTAAAAGTGTTTGCCCTTATTAGAAAGATAGAATTACAAAATAAAATAATTTGAAATTAAAGGTTGATAAAATAATACATATCAGTAAATAAGTTTTTGTATATTTTGCATGTAAAGTAGTCCAAAGCATAGAAAAACGGATCAAAGAGTAAAATGTTCGAATTCCACTCTGAAACATCCCTAAAATTCGGAAATTTGTCAGCAGCTTTCTGAGTGTCAGCGATTTTATTTCGGTTTGTACAATAAAGTAACTCAACTTATTACAAAATGAACTTTTTATTATTTACGTTTATTTATTTTATAGCATCAGGTATATCTAATTAAAAAAAATAACTTGAAAACCAGTATAAGTATGTTTTTATATCAGGTAAATCATAAGTCTTTAAAATTTGTTATACTGCTTCCTAACCTGTCGCATGACGATAGGAAAACAGGGTATTGACTAGTTCCCCCAGTGTCAAAGATTTTTTTTTTTTTTGTATTAATTAATTTTATTCAGGTAAACCAGGCTTTCACACAAAACTCCAGATCCTACCTGACCGAATGATCTTGAATATTATTTTATATGTATAATATTAAACAGTTCATCTTAATAATATTGTTCACACACATATACTGTATATATATATTAAACACATATATTTATATATTTTTGTCAATATGTATTTTTACGATTGCCATAAAACACGTTAGTATATTTCTTAAACATGTTTATATAACATCACACATTCCCCCAGTGTCAAAGATAATGTGATTGAAGGAGTGGAGAGGAGTGGAGTGGAGTAATGGTGTTTTACGCCCCAGTCAGAATCTTTCACTTATTTTGAGGCAGTCAGTTCTGGGGTGGGAGAGGAAACCGGAGTGCCCGGGGAAACTGAAGGAGTAATATGCTTGTTTGCGACATATTGAAAGGTGAGCTAGCATGTTAAAGACGCCCTAAATGCAAGCAAGTATAAAACAGGCCATAAAATACTCTTGCACATTTCATGAACTTGTTCTCTGATTAATCATTAAAGATAAGCAAACTTGCTTTTTTCGCGATTACACGGAGTTGAAAGGTTAGCCGTATTCGACTGGTTGTTTTCCGTCGAGCAAGAGGCTCTTCCATTAACCGATGTTTTTCCACCAATCAGATCACAGATAATTGCCATTCGACTGGTTCAGTGATCAACAGACTTGTCACTTCTGAAAAGACTGTTGTTCACGAAGGTCGCATTGAAACAACTTTTTAGTCGAATAACAAACGTGAAGTTGTTGTCTGTAGTCTGATTAGTCAAAAATAAAGGTGTGCATATATCATTTAATGGAAGAGCCTCTTGCTAATCAGAAAACAACCAGTCAAATATGGCTAATGCTGATGCTTTTTTGTCCCCTATGTTACGCTTTTTGTTCTGCCTACCACTCTATATTGTTAATATCATTCTTGATTTTACTAAACAAATACGCGTATTGTTATAAAAAATTGGAGTGGAATAAGAGTACATTTGAGTAATGGAGTTTAACGTCTAAATCAAGATTTCTACACTTATATCCAAGCAATCAGTTCTAATATGGTAGAGAAATACGGAGTACAAAAAAATCGACTTTGTTTGCAGTATATATAATAACTAAATTAATTGAAAAAGTTTGGTAATTAAAAGGTACTTGTAACGTGCGTGTATTCAACTATTATATATCACAAG
The DNA here is from genome assembly GCA_029721355.1 of Tegillarca granosa. Lineage (NCBI taxonomy): Eukaryota > Metazoa > Mollusca > Bivalvia > Arcoida > Arcidae > Tegillarca > Tegillarca granosa. The sequence continues at coordinate 16,541,034 of CM056606.1, read as the reverse complement.
AGTTGTTTAATATTACCATATATCATAATCATATAAAACTTTTTTTGAGAATATTAGTTATCAAAAATTCAAGAATTGTGATATAAAAGTAAGAATGTAGATTTTTATGCGTCGTTAATATGCAACTTAAAAAGCAATTTGTCTGCCATGTGGAAAATTTCAGACGCAAATCGAGCCAAGACTTGGAGCTAACCAATTCTATATTGTGAAGCCATTAAGTAACCATTTATAAATCATTTCTTCAATATTATGGAGTTAATTCATGAATATGTACTAGTATCTATCCAGCCTTCTCTGTCCCGGAAGTATAATACACCGCTTTAATTATCCCATCGGAATACCGGAAGACATGCAAATAAGTAATTTGGCATTTAAAGATAAATTATTTGTGAAAATAAACACAAAAGTTGGAACAAAGAAACTACAGTTTCACGTTTTATAGTCGTTTCAAATTCTTTGAATGGAAATTGAAAAAAAGCGAAACTTCAATGTGGATTTCTTTATACTGAAGCTAATATATGTGTTTGCAATTCACTTGTGACAGCTTAACGCTATTATTTTAAAGCACAATACGAGTCACTAGTTTAAAACACGATATATTTATGCAGACCAAAAATATTTTACTTTTTGTCAAAAGTATATTAAAGGAAGTGATACTGGTTAACTTTATTCGGCAAACCTCGGTAAAACTCGTAATGCATGCTAGCCTCGGCTGCACTGTGGTGGTTGATTTTATGTACAAGGCACTTTTAGGTTTTCTTGAGAAGAAATTTTCAAGCTGCCGAGAAAGCTAAATTTCAAAAACATTTTAATATGTAAAGAATTTCGAGTCCGATTTCGACGAACGCAACAAACGAACTGGGAATAAGTTGGTGGTTGGTTTGTTGAATGTTTTTTTACGCCACATCATTTTCAGCTATTCGTGACGAGACATTTTTTCTTCTCAATATCCAGGATGATTTTAACACAATTTCACGTGTTCGAGCTTGTGCCAGTATTTCTAATCGGCATGGTACTAGTTGAACTTTTGAAGTGCTGATACACTTGTTCGCAATGTTGCACATTAACAACACTGACCTTTCAGCCAGTCCATTATACTAATCCCGAGCCAACAAATAAACGCCTTAAGACGCGGGAAAAATCCCATTTTATGAGTTCAGGAGACTTCACGTTGATGAATAGAGTTAATTCAATAGCTATTAAAACATTTTATAAAGAAATTTTCCATAAAAGACAGAAAGCTTTTTTCTGAAATACATTATGGATATTTTGAACATGTTTATACAGAAAAAGAAGGATTTCTGGACATTACGCCTTATGTTAACTGACCATATGAATGGACTTTTTGTATTTATATAGAAAAATCGAACTACAGATACGAAAATATTTTTTTCTCAAGGGGAAACGTTTAAGGAAACTCTATTGTTGCCGTTAAGTATCTTGTCGAACATTACATTCAACATTCTGTACTTGACAAGTAATTTAATAGATATTGGTGACCGCGAATGTGAAATAACAATAGATATTCCCACTGCTATATTAAATAGTCAACAGCTTATCGCTTTGACATTAAAAGAGAGAGAGAGAGAGAGAGAGAGAGAGAGAGAGAGAGAGAGAGAGGGGGGGGGATGGGGTGTAAGACAATACAATACAAAACGGTCTTGGCGATGCCTTGCACCACTTTTGAATTTTATTAAAATTATATATTCACAATATTGTCATTCGACACTTTGAATTCATTCTTTTATAATACAATATTGTCAGGTTTTGAATGTATTATTTAAAGAAAAAAAAAAGGAATAAATAAATAAATAAAAAGATAAATAAAAAACTGGAGGAAGGTTTTACTAATAGCTGACATTTAAAAAATATTAGGGTTCATCTACAGCTTAGTGTGCCATTATTATTATTATTATTTTTTTTTTTATAAAATTATGGTAATATAGAATATGTCTTAAAGAAACGATTGTAAGAATAAATAAAACGCTTTCAGGTGGTCGGCGTCTAAACTGCACTATATTGGTCAAAGAACGCGCTCCGCTTTTCACGACTCCACTGCTTTACAGAGTCGTTGTCCCGAACATAATTAAAAAATTTGTCAGGGGGCACCTCCGCTTAGTATAGCAAACCTGATCCGCCACTCGATACATATTGCTACTTAAAACGAACCCCATATTGCATTGTTTTATATATATATATATATATATATATATATATATATATATATATATATATATATATATATATATATATATATATATAAATTTAACCACATTTTATAATCAATTTCCTTATAGATTGATGCAATTGGAATTTCATTATCGATTATTGCAAATAAATTCAGATCAAACGCCTTGAATTCTTTTAAATGTAGTTCAAGAGAATTCTGAACTGTATTGCCTGGGTCAGCTTGTCGAACGTGTCGATGTTTATCCGCCAGATGACACACGTTTTAATGTGTTTTAAATAAACAAGGCGTAATTAACGATAAATGGATCACGTTTAGTCACTTATAAACATCATTATTATATCGACATTACACCAATCGTCTTCAGATGAAACACGTTTATCGATCGACATACAGCTACACTATACACTGACCCGGCCAACAAGTTTGACCCGTCTGTTTTTTTTTTCTTATTCATTTATTTATTTATGTGAACACTTAAAACACTTACAGTAGGTTGATGAATATTTTTTAACTGACCCTTTTCGTATTCATTAACATTTAAGACCTTGATTTTTTTCTTGATTATAATTACTCCTCTCTCTCTCTCTCTCTCTCTCTCTCTCTCTCTCTCTCTCTCTCTCTCTCTCTCTCTCTCTCTCTCCTACACTAAATCTAGATAGCAATCACAGTTTTGATATAGGCATCACCGTTCACAGATTTATAACTTTTGGAAGATACGTGTAGAGTGTAGTTAAACGCCCCGCATACTTAATTTTAGAGAGTTTATAGAAATAATCATATCCGTCTGTCTGTCTGTCTGTTGGCCTATTTATCTTTCGGTCTGTCTGTTTGTGCTAATTTGTGCTACGTATTTAGGCGTGTAAGTCAAAGGTCAAGGTCACAAAGCCGCCAACGAAGAACAATTAGAGGCGACATGGATCGGGATTTGGCTCCAATGTAACAGTTCTAGACACTTTTTGTTATAAGAATAATCGATATTTTGTCTGACAAGATTTTGACTAGATGTTCTTAAAGCAATACATTCAATGAATACATTTTGGTATCTGCTGTCCATTAACGCGGGAAAAAACATCGAATATTTTCCGCATCAGCAGACGTTTACTGAGCAATGTTCGATCATTTCTGCGTTTGTAAGTAATGTGTATTTTGTATGTTCACAAACTGTGATATTCCCAAGCTCTTAACAGATATAGCATTCGTCTAACCGTTTGTTATTACACAAATTCACATTTGTATTGCATGTTTTAAATCTAAATTCATATGTTTAATTCAAAGCCAAATCTTTTTAATCTGAAGCTGATAAACATACACGTACACGTTACAAAATAATCAATCTACCGACATCAGTTTTTTATTTTATTTTTTTTTCCAAAATGCACGGGTTAGGATAGTCTTAACTAGTTGCTTACTTTCAGTCATTTCAACGATTGTAGAACTTAGCGGCCCACTGTTTACTTCAACATGACACAAAAAAGAAACAGCGAGAACAAAAACAAACACATCTTATGAAACATTTTACAATATAAGTAACTTAACCTTCAATGACGATCTGTTCAAATATATTTGTACATGCACATGAGTTTGTTTTTTTTTTTTTCAAAATGCGAAAAAATGAGTGGTCGGTTGGATAACATTTTACCACACATCAGACCACCATTTTGGACTGAGCATTTTTGGTCTTATACTCGAGGGCAGTAATTTCGACTTTTAAATGTTTTTTCAAACGGTTTTGCAGAGTTATTTTCGTAAATTACTTTGACACACACGTTGTACTGTTTTACACAGACAAAACCGACGCTCAATACTCGCGGGAAATTAAAATTTTTATCTGACGTGTGATCGAATGTGCAGTAGCAGACAATTTTAACGCGCAAGATAATCGTAGTAATTTGCACAAATTAAAATTGAATTCAGCTTTTTTTTTAAATTCTACATATTACATTATTCATGTCAAACTCTGCATTTCAAGACTTTCACGCAAACCTTATAGGTGAACCCCTCTGGTAACAACTGCCAGAAAAGGAAGACGAGATGCTTAGACGATTTAAAAGAGTTAGTTTTACGTAAAAATATCAAGATTAAAATCAAAATATTATTTTCAATCAAATCGAGACTGCCAGTTCTGGGAAGGCGCAGATAATTGGAGTGCGAGTGGAAAACCATCGAAACCTAAGCAAGCAAACTGACAAACTCGGACTAGGACGTGTCCTTTATGGATTTCAATCCAAGGTGTTGTGATCTCTAAGCACGCACTTTGGGTAACTAAGGCACCGATGCACCTCACCAAAATTGTGGAGAATCATATCACTAACTGGGACATTTTATCAATGGATTCTTTCTTTATATAATGAAACATTAATTGAAAACTTCTGTTGCTGGTTACAAAACTTAAATTAATCAATATATTTAATTAAATCGAATTGAATCGGAAATGTTTATTTTGTTAAATGTAAACAATGTATTTTATTTCCTGCACTTAAAACGTGTAATATCGCATCAGAGAAACAATGTTATGCACTTTTCCATATTTATATTCAATATTGCCAAAGCAAATCACCAAGTGCAAGCTTCGTTTGCTTAGAGACGGTCTGGTTAGCTTCTTTTGTTTTTTGTTTTTCAAGTTCATATTTCAAGCCATTTTGATAATAAATGTGTAGTCATTCGGAACTAAACAATTATTTAATAGTGTTACAGATGAGAATAGAGTTCCGAAGGGAGATGTATAAAACAGTTGCCACATAAAATGTGATATTTTCAGCCGACTCTCAAGGAGCCAGGAGTAGGTGTTGCGCGAGCAATTTTTAATTTGTTTTGTTTTATTTTATTTTATTTAATTTATTTATTTATTTTTTTTTTATTGTTTTATTTTTCTTGCACTGTTCCGAAATTCACATGATCAATCAAGTGTTTCGTATGTTAGGTATAAGAAAAATGATTCTTAAATAATGTTGAATGCTTGGACCATAATCATACACATTGTATTGAATTATTATATTTCCTTAATGAAATATTAACAAAATAGTAGTCATATATACTAAATTTCGGTAGCTTGGTATCGTTATCTGGTTTTCTTTTCTTTATTGATGTACAAGTATTGGTTTGCATTTGGTATGACCATTTCGGTTTTTCCGATTACATTTTTTCCAAATAAAACGAAACAAATTTTGTGTTTATGCTCATTTGATCGCAGTCGATGGAACCGAATAGTTTTTGTTTCGCTTGCTTTAGTAAATACATGTAGTTACGAACTAAAAGGTGACATATATCATTAACAGGGATGGTTGGACACTGGTCGACCGCAAGTGGGAAATGTTTGAATGATCGGACTGCTACCAGTAAGAACTGATTAATCTACGATGTTTTAGCACTTCTGTCAAATACCATTTTTGAATGTATTTGATGAATAAATTAAAAATGGATTTGGCACTTCAAAAGGCGACATAAATGCGCACTAACACCGTGAATGCAAATCGGAAAAACTTCACACCGCAAATCGTTGCGAGAAATTTTAATGAAATTTTGTTTCATGAAAATTAACCCCATTGGAGACTATGGGGATTGAAAACAATTGAAAACTACGTAAATTTCATTCACCGTCAAAAATCTCCCCCCCCCCCCAAAAAAAAAAATCGCCACGAGCATTGGTGATTTTACAGTCCTCATTTTATCTTTTCAAGACCATTGCAATCAATGAATTGGATAAAACAAGACATTTGAATTTACAACATCATTCTGTATTCGCGAGCTTGCTGTATGTAAAGCCTTAAAATTACTACATTTACAAAAACCCCTGAATTAGCTAAAAGCTAAATATCTTATTTTCACATTGTTTTAAATAAACTCTCCTAAAATCAGAAAATCGATAATAATCCACGTGCAGGAATAAAACCTTATAACAGTATTACTACGAAAACAACGCAATTTTCCAATTGTGAGAAACTACCAATATAGGTCTAGGGAAATAAATTTCCGATCGATATTTGAGGCTCCGATAAGGGACCGTATGTTCCGGAATTTCCTTTTTACATATATATAGCTTATTTTTCTCGAGAATCGTTGAATAATTATTTATGTCATTCACAAAAGCTAAACGCTCAATTTGAAAAAAATTCTTTTGATGCAAACTGTATTACAATTTAAATGTTCGTGAATAAATTTTTATTTCTATTATCATTTATTTCTGAGTTACGTTGTTAGCTTTGCAGAGTAAAGTATAAATTAGGATCTGGCAACCATTCGTTTTAATCAAAATTGAAAAAAATACACAAACAATGTCTTAATAAAAATCAATAAACAAATGTGTCATGATATTAAAATTTTGTTTCTGCGACTAAATATATGAAAAACCCAATATGACATATCATAAAAACGCTGCTTAATTCAAGATCCGCGGCCGGTGTTTTTAATAATGGATGAACGTTGCCTTGAAATTATATGGTTTTTATTATCAATTAAGCCGTTAAATGAACAGCTGTCGACCCACCATCTGACACCTGAGATAATCACATGTTCGTATCACTATTTTTATGTTGTACTGTTTATAAACGGATATCGATTATCGAATTTGCCATTTTAGGCCTTGGGCAGAATTTTAGTTTCAACTGAAGACTGAAGGGAGATCACTCTCGTCAAAACTGTCAACATAGTCTTGTTGGCCTGACGGAGTTAATTTTTTTAAGAAATATATATATTTATGTTGTGCTGCTTATTAACGGATGTCGATTATCGAATTTGCCATTTTAAATCTTGGGCAGAATTTTGGGTTTCAACTGAGGAAGGGAGATCACTCTCGTCAAAGCTTTCAACTTAGTCTCGTAGGCCTGACAGAGTTCATTTTTTGAGGGAATATATATATATATATATATATATATATATATATATATATATATATATATATATGTTAACCTTGAGTTTTTAAAATTGACGGTAGTATTTAATATTTCAGTCCAAACTGATGTAATTAATAAAAATGACTTCCAGATTTTAAAACTTTTTATTTTTATGTTTTTTTTTTTTTTTTTTTTTTTTTTTTTTTTTTTTTTTTTTTTTTTTGTATTTATCATAAACATATTTATATTCATATTTTTATTTTATTTATCTATTTATTTATTTAATTATTGTTTTATTTTGTTTTTGAGAAACAAAGTTAACACGACGAAGTATATGTTAACTAAAATGCAAAAAAAATATATATATTTAAACCTACTAATCCGGTATTATCTATAAATTTTGACATTTTATGTATAAACTTTTATTTATATTCTCTTCTTTATCTCACGAAAATGTTCGGTATATTCTATTTTACTGATCAATAAAATGAGTAGAAAGGCGTGACCTTGTGTATGTGTTCTGTTATTTAAAAGCTTTGCGACAAAGGCTTAAAAAAGAAGTGTTTTTATCACATTTCCAATACTTATTTTAAAAATAGGTGTTACAAAAGTGTTTCATATGGACTAAAATTGAGGCCACAGGTTTTGATTTCCTGTTTTAAATATTTGAAAAAAGGCAAATCGCTTTTTACCGCTACAGAGGAAATTTACCTATTCGAAGTGATGAAACAATAACATTTAGAAGCAGTAATAAATAAAAATTCTACTTACTCAGGATAATGTTTGACATTTTTCAACCGGGTCTGTAATATGGCACATGTACGGTAGTCTGAAGTATCGACAGCCCTCCGCCTGATAGCCGGAAGTTTTGGTCCGTCTTCATCATCCTCCGCCAGTTGCCCCAAGTGTGAAAACATGGACGGTGAGGCGGCCGGGGTGGCGAGAGACGCACGGCGGCGCTGTGACATATGGCGGCTTCCGGTAGCTCCAATCATGGTTCTAGATTTGTAGCGGAGCCTCGCGCTGGCTGCAAAGAAAAAACAAAATTGCATTTAAATTTATTTTCAATTGTTATGGTTGGAACCATTGATGAGATGACAACAACAACAAAAACAGCAACAGCAAATTTTATAACCCAAACAAAAAAAGTAATGAACTATTATATTAAATAATGATAAAATTATCTTTGAGATGACAACAACTTTTTCATCATCAAGACTTATGCTTTGATAGGATTTAAAATTTTCGGCCGTATATATATTCTTTTTTCTTTCTTCCGGGAGATTAGAAAGATAGGATAGCAAGAAAAGGAGTTACCCAATGAAAGATAGAAAAGGTTTTGAACAGAAGAAGTTCATGATCGTGGAATTTATTTGAAAATTGAAATTATTACACTGGCACTTTGAAGTGTTATGCTTTGTAAACTAATGTTAAGTCCACATTTTAGAATAACTTGCTAAAGTTTACTGTTTGTTGTATCAAATGACAAAAATATCAATATACGGTAGAATTCTAACGGTATTTACTGCCATGCCTTTTTTTATTATTTTTTATTTTCATTTATTTATTTATTTTATTTATTTATTTATTTATATATTTTTTTGCTGTCATGCCTCCCAACACTATTCATTCTTTCTAGTTTAATGCCATTTAGATTACAATGTATACATCTTTGGGTATAATGTAAGTAATATAATACACTAACAAGCTTATAAAATTTTGTTTTCTGTGGAACTCTTTCATTTTTACGTTAAAAAATTCAAGTATACCGACAATATTTAACAGCCAGTCTTACATCTTGTAACTCCAACATGAAACACTCAGCATACACCGAACAAGACGACGTTTTTTTATTCTTTTATTGATAAAACACCATTTGAAAAAGTTCACCTAAAATTTTGCAAATTTGTACTTGGTACTAAAAATAAGCTACAAATTTTGCTATTAGGTCTGAATTAGGTAGGTTGCCCATTGAATATTTTAACAGTTTTATACTTAGCAAGACTGAGCATGAATGATATCAATCCTCTGTTAAAAGAATCATTTTTATTAAGTCAAGATTTAGATACAAAAGGTATATACTCTTGGCACACTTATGCAAAGGAAATATTGTCGGATCTGGATATAAATAATGTTTATACATGTAAAACAAAAAAGATCTAATTTCATTGAAATCTATATTAAAAAACGAATTCAAAAATAAATACATTTTTTGTATTAAAAATTACTCAAGAATAAAATTGAAAACTTTAATCATAATAACAAATTACAATTATACCAAAACTTAAAGAAACATTTAAATAAAGAATTTTATTTATCTTTTCCAAATTTTGAATTTCGTAGACTTTTAACAAAATTTAGAATTAGTGATCACACCCTAGAAATTGAAATTGGACGATACAAGAAAACTCCCAGAGAAGAAAGACTTTGTAAATATTGTAATATTCTTGATGATGAGATCCATTTTTTCCTTCGTTGTAAACTTAATATTATACCAAGAAACAAATTAATTGAATCTTTCATTATAGAAATTGCTGAATTTATACATTACTCTGATATAAACAAAATCATTACTCTACTAAACCCATCAACACCCAACCAAGTTAAAATAGTAGGTTCCTTTATAAAACAGTCTTTAGAACTGAGGACAGAGGACTCTTAGTTTTGACTTGTATTTTATTTTAAAAAAAAATATCATAGTTATGAAAGTTTATAATAATACTGTTTTATGTTTGTATATGTATATAGTTGTTTTGTGGTCACAGATTCAGTTGAATCTAAGGACCTAATAAATAAATAAATAAATTCTAGTACTGCGTTCGGATTATTTATCTTTTTATTTCGAGAGTAGCAGCTAGTGAAGTCTGTAAAGATCTTTTGTCACTGCTCATTCGGATTATAGAAAGATGTGTTCTAATGCTAAAAACAAGGTGATTTTATAAATAGCTAATGTCCATATACAACAGCTTTTTCAACGTTCGTCACGAATTCCCGATTGCTCAAGAATTGCAAGAACGTCATTGCCTGTTACGTCATCAGGGACTATACAGTTCGTATCGACAATTGAAAGCTATATAGAAAATGTATGTTCAATATGTAAAACATTTTTTTCCCTTTATTTACAACGAGTTGCCAAAATGATATAAAATATTTCATTTTTAAAAGAAATTTAAATTTAACCATTGAATCTGATTTTTTCCATATACAACAGCTTTTTCAACGTTCGCCACGAATTCCCGATTGCTCAAGAATTGCAAGAACTGACTACGGATCAGATACAAACTTTACGAACTGATAACAAATCGGCTACGAATCCAAAAATGTATCAATTCATGGCGATTCGTGGGATTCTTGGTTTGTGTGGAATAGTAGCATAAAACATTTCGCCAATAGTAAATATTGCAATAGTAATGTAAAAAAAACGTCCTTCAAGACATTGTATCTTAGCTAAAATATTATACATCTATGTATATGAAAGGATTTAACTTATTTTACCTAGGAAAAACGTAATTACGAAAACAATGAATATTTGCTAAACAATGAACGATTTACTCCCCTTTGTCCGTTCATATATCGGATGCATTAGTGTGTGGGTTAGGAACTTCAACAAATGACACACTACATCTGGTGACATACATGCGATTTACAGACTGACAAATTGTTCATATAATTTTATTGATCAATATATATCGTAAATGTTACAGACATAAAACTACAGGGCATATAGACTCAGGAAAAGTACATTTTATCGTTGTCGTAAAATCAATAATGAAGTCCTCTTGTACGTTAAAGAATGCTCGGATTTGTTTATGAAATGGACATTTACGTCAATCTTATATAATCAACAACATAATCGAATAATTCTATTGGTTAAGAGGTGCAAAATCGTTCAGCGCCAATTAACCACGCCAAGTCACGTACCTAATGGCGTTAATTGATTGTTACGTCATCAGGGACAATACGGTCCATATCGACAATTGCAAGCTATATAGAAAATGTATATTCAATATGTAATAAAAAAATTCCTTTATTTACAACGAGTTGCCAAAATGATATAAAATATTTTTTTTTTAAAGAAATTTAAATTTAACCGTTGAATCTGATTTTTATTCGGGCATTGGGAAAAAGTCAGCTGAATGGAGGCTGTAAACATTTTCAATTTGTATGCAACGTCTCTTTAAATAAGTTTTTGTTGAATGAAGAACACATTCAATTCCCAAGTTGTTGTTGTTTTTTGTTTTTTGTGGTTTTTTAATTTTTGGTGAAGTTATTATCAATAACAGTGAATAAATAATCTATTTTTACGCATCAAGCAACAGAGGTTTTTTTAAAAACTTGATGATAAGGTCTAATTCAAAAAAGACTTTAAATTCTGATTGTGTTTAGAGAAAAAGAAAAGCCACATTATCTATTTTTCATTTGAAAGAGGACAGGAAATGCCTAAGTTATTTATATAAAATTAATTGGCATATGAATTTTAAATATTGAGAGAGAGAGAGAGAGAGAGAGAGAGAGAGAGAGAGAGAGAGAGAGAGAGAGAGAGAGAGTTTATAATTGATGTATACCGAAGAATTTATATTGTTTAAGTCTTTCCTCTTTTGTCATTGTCTTTAATTTTTTGACTTTCTTGGGAGTACCATTTTCATTACAAAGATCACCATGATATCTTGTTTCTTTTGGGGCAGAAAATTTTTGCTCCGTGTTTTGATCAATAAACTTTTTAAACCGATGGCCAATTTTCTTAGTTTGAACCCTTTTCAGAACGTCAACCCAAGATATTTCTCGTTCAGTTTTAGGTTTTTCCTTATTCAAAGTTGACGCAAGCTCTGGGTCAGTTCGAAGAATACTAGCGTTAGCGGAAGCCATTCGCACCACGGCCGGAAGTGAGTGTTTCTGAGGCTGACGGGTAGCTCTCTTCCACTTATCAGCATATCTCCTCTGCTTATCAATCCCAGCCATAATTAAGCAATAATGTATTTCTAAAAATCTATTTTTTTCCAGTTCTAATTTTAGATTTGGGCCCAATCAACGGGTATGTAAACAATTTTCCAAGAATTTGATCTATTTTCACTTGTAACAATCCAAATTTCCAACTAATAATCCATTTTGACACTGATAATCCAGATGAAAAACGTGTAAACAAGCCACATGTAGTTTTAATCCATCTAAAATCCAGGTGAATAAGTTATCTAAGTAGAAACGAATGATAATCCACTAATCCACATTTCTGTGCGATTGATCTAAAACATCATTTTTTAAAATAATCCAATTTGTGTTTATAACACAAATCCGATATCTAGTAACTTTTCTCTTGTAATCCTTAAACTAATTATAATCTGTTGATTTAACTAAATAAATCCATTTAATCCAATGATTTCGGATTCTTAATAACACCAAATTGATTCTAACTTGCTAAAATTATCACAAATGAAATGGCCTTTAAAATGTAAACGTTTTTATTAAAGAATTTGTGCACACTCTTTAAAAAAAGACAGGTATTATTAATCCAAACATCCTTGACTTACGTCACACAGAGGTAATTTTTCGTGTTTGACTTAAATGTTTTTTCTCATAGTCATACGCAAATAAATAAATGTACATCCAAAAACTCGCCATAATTCGAAATTTAAAGCCTCGCTCATCTAACGCGTCTTTTTAAAATGTGTGAGGAACTATAACACATTTATTTAATTTCGCAATAGTAACAACGATTCGGTGCTTATATAAAGATCGTGAGTCTATTAAGTTACTACATACAGTATGAAGTAGAGAAGTACATATCTATTGACAAAAAGGATTCCCCTTTTTTAAGGTCTTTAAAGTAATTCTTTATACAAATTTTAAAATATCAACAGACTAGATCGTCAGTTTTTAAATAAAGGTAAATATTCTAGAATAACAATACAGAATGACCTTAATTTTGAGTAAATCTCCCTGTAAAGTAGCATTTTAAATTACTTGGTTTATTTTTACTTCTACTATAGGTGTTCAACAAGGGGGATCATTATAGACCACTGTATTCTGTTTTTAATATTGCTACCTATGTGTCACGTTATTTATTATATGATAAAATCTACTAGACACGGTTCATTTCACAAGATATTGTCAAAAAGATGTAATTTTTTTGAATGGTTATTGAAATATGTTTTTTGAAACCAATTGAAATTCTTTAAAAAGAGTTAAGTTTCAATTCACATGGTATGTGTTAAAAATAAGGACGAAATTTTATTGCTATAATGATTTTAAAATTCGATTTTTTTTCACAGCACTCTGCAGGAATTCAGTATTCATCGAGCTGAATGATCCATACATAAATCTCTCTCTCTCTCTCTCTCTCTCTCTCTCTCTCTCTCTCTCTCTCTCTCTCTCTCTCTCACTCTCTCTCTCTCTCTCTGAGATAAAAATGTTTAATTTTGATTTAATGGGGTTTTACGTTCCAGTCAATAATATTTCACTTATATCGAGACGCCATTAACTATAGATGAACTTGCACAATTTTGTCCTTTGCAATGTGCTAAGTGCAATGTGCAGAGAGGGTTCTGCCGTGACATGGGATATCTGTTTTAAGGTCTACTCCAAAGGACCCCGTGACTTTCATTTCTAAATGCATAGTGCTCGGCAAAAGAGCAGACATTACCATTTTTTAAGTCTTGGCCAGACCCGACCGGGGCTCGAACCCCGACCTTCCACATACGAAGCGAGAGATAAAGGATATTTCAGTTCAGTTGTACAGATTGTTGTTCGCCTTGTAAGTAGAAGGACCCAGGATTGATCCGACAAATTGGATACTGTTATCTCAGTCGTCACTGATTCCTTTAGTTCAGATCTTGAACTACTTTGTTCCTTGCCATAATTTTAAAGCCACCATACTATAGAATAATAGATCTTAAACTGCCTGGACTTGTTTAATGATAGTCAAGCAATGTTACAACTGATGATCACTTATTTACAAGTGGAAGGTCGTGGGTTCGAACCCCGACCGGGTCTGACCCAAGACTTGAAAGTGGGTAGTGACTGTTCTTTCGCCAAGCACTCGGCATTACGAAATAAAAGTCACGGTTCTTTCGGATGGGAACTTAAAATAAACGAGGTCGCGTGTCATGGCAGGCGTGGCACGATAAAGAACCTTGCTTTATAATGCCATCAGCGCAACGAACAGCCAAAATGTCTGCACTTTCGCCTATTGCTGGCGACGTCTCGATATAAGTGAAATATTCTTGACTGGGACGTTAAACACTATTACTCAACTCAACTTATTTACAAATATACATCTACATTCAATATAATTCAGGACCTTTGTATAAAACTGAGCTGTTGAATCTCGTTATGACAAAAAATTGACTGAGACATAGACACAATTGTGAATAATTCAATTCTTTTTTGTTTAAAGCATTTTGATTGGTGAGATCCTTTCTGTTATTTTTGCATGAAAGAATTTGCTCTGTTACCGGAATTACTTTTCTGTATTTTTTCTTGCACATTGGTGATGTAATTTTTTTACTTATTATTAATGTAAGTTGTAAAAGTTTTGATTACTACTTTTTTTTTATTCATTTTCCATATTTAAGAGAAAAATTAATTTCATTCCTATAATGAACATATCTCTTCTATATTCAATCATGTCAATGCTTTTGTCCGCATTTAAAATGTTTTTCTTGCAATCTCGAGTTATTTCTCTTTTTCCATTATCATGCAATATTCATAAAAATATAGTTAAAATTACAGCATCGATATCATATACCAGTTTACAAATTAATATTTTTTGAGCTACTACATGTAAACGATATGTTTATTTTCAAATAATTTATTTCTAAAATTCAACATAAAATAGATAAATAAATAAATAAATAAATAAATAAATAAATATTAATCTATTTTAGTCCATTTGGACGGAAATTATTTTAGTTGGAGATACACTATTAAAATATTTTATTATCACGCCACATGTGAATATACATTTGAAATAAAACATTTAATATTCTTTCTTAAAATACATGAAATATTGATACCTAGCCACAAATGGCTTAAGAGACACATAAAAGTGATTGAAGTAGATTATAAATTGTTAAGACTAATATATCAAAAGATTTCAGAGACGTAGTGATAACATAATTAATCATTCGTTAATTAAATCTCTCTCTCTCTCTCTCTCTCTCTCTCTCTCTCTCTCTCTCTCTCTCTCTCTCTCTCTCTATATATATATATATATATATATATACACACATGTATATACATCTTGTTTGATATACTACTTATATATACATGTATAATATATAAATCAGTGATACAGCTTATAATGACATCTACAATATATATATATATATATATATATATATATATATATATATATATATATATATATAATACTATATAAAGATATATATATATATATAGTATTATAACTTTATCAATTATAAGACTTCTAACACATTATACAGCAACACTGACTTACACAAGATTTAGACGACAGATCGATATGATAAAGGTATTATATAGTTGTTTGTAGGACTAAGTTGTAGATGGTCATCAATATACAGTAAAATGTGAAGGTTGAAAATATACCATGTCCAAGATCTGATGACAGTAAAATACAACCAGTCTGGTATGAGTTTGGTTTGAAATCTTGTTTTACATCTCATCAGCAATTTTTTTCAATGTTGTAGATGGATATCAATTTACGATAAACTGAGGGTGGAAGATAAACTTTGCTTTGTGACAACCCAACTCAAAAATACCGGTCCACGTAATAAATCCAGTCCATGTTGATAATAGAGTCATGGGCAAAATTTTTTTAATTTTTACAAAAAGAAATATTCAAAATTTTGCACATGAAATTTTTTTTCTCCAAAATTCTGCACGTGACAATAGGTTGGTTGTAAAGTTGTTTAACATCACATCAGCAATTTTTTATTTATACGCGGCAAGAGCAAGAATATTAATCACCAAGGATAAATATAAGAACATGTTCCCGTATGGAACAGATTTGCGAGTGTATATTATGGTCTGTAATGTATTAGAGCGCACTCAGGATGGCTTTATTTAAGGAGCTAGCTCACAGAGTCAAAATGCCGCCGACAAGCATACCACTCACTTAGTCCATTATACTGGCGCTGGGAGAACCAGTTGATAGTCTATTCTCCTAACACCAGATTCAATAAATATGTATTATAAGAGTTTTGTTTTACATCAAAATCAAGTAATTTTTACTTTCTCTACTATTTTAATAAAAATAAAGTTTCAGGAAGTTTTAATTACAAATTCATTATTAAATATTGTCAAGATTTTCAATCCTGTTTCGTTTCACAACAGGATAACAAATTGATTGTTAATAACAGCGCAATTTGTAACAAAATCAACTGAAAATAGCAAAGGTGACGAAATTTTGGAATAGATAGAAATATCAGTATGACAACAAATATGATCATTTTCTAAACCACTTCCGGTTTAAGCACCATAAACAATACAATAATACCACAAATGTTGTTTTAAGAGCACCAGGCTGAACATATGCAATAAGATAGAGTAAGTTGAGTTGAGTTGAGAAATGGTGTTTAACGTCCCAGTCAAGAGTATTTCACTTATATCGGGACGTCGCCAGTTATAGAAGAAAGTGCAGAAATTTTGCCTGTGCGTTGTGCTGATAGCATTATACAACAGAGTTCTTTATCGTGCCACGCTGTGACACGGGACCTCGTTTATTTTAAGTTCCCATCCGAAAGAACCGTGACTTTCATGTCGTAATGCCGAGTGCTTGGCGAAAGAACGGTCACTACCCACTTTCAAGTCTTTGGTCAGACCCGACCCACGACCTTTCACTTACGGAGCGAGCATTCTACCAACTGAGCTACAGCATTGGCTTTTGAAAATATTGATGAGAGATAAATAGGAACATTTGAGTTGATTGTACACTCAATATTAAGTAAATGGTTGTGAACTGAGGCCTGATCTAAATTCTGAACCCATTTTCAAGTCTTGAGTCAGATCGGTGTAACGAAGAATTATGACCCGGGTTGAAAATTGACCCGGGGGTTCATTTTTCAACGTTGAATAATGAGACCGAAGATGTTGAATTTAGACCCCAGTCCGTTGAAAACTACTGTCATGTTGCAAATTTTGAATTTACTGAATGTTTGTAAATACAAATAACATGTTACGACACTACTTATCAAATATTAAATTTAAAAGTTAATTTTCCCAGAATAATAAGTAAAATTTCGTCTGAGATCACCCAATGTCCAGCAATACACGGTTAACTTATTTTCATGTTTGAGGCCACATGATGTCAATAACAACGACATTGTTTTTGATTTTACGGCATTTATTGGTTTTGATTTTTGCGTTTTAATTATGATTCTTTATCAAATAAAATAAAATTTATGGGATTTTTGGACCCGCACATGGCACGTCTATTAGGATTTGCAGCGTAATTTTAGCTGATCGAATGAATTCATGGCTCTTTGTAACTGATTTTTTTTTCTTTTATATACATGTAAGCAGAAAGCCGCTTCGAATACCCCTCCCTTCCTTTGAGTCAAAAGGTTGTCCCCTAATTAAAATCAACTTGTCAGTATAAATAACAAGTCGATATACGAGTCCAACATACATGTATTTTAACTGGTAAAATAGTAGAGATTCTCGAAAATTTATATCTGACAGCATTATTAATGACAGGGGTCATAATTATCCGACTAGACAACATCATGACATTCAATTCATTCGACTGAAAAAGTTAAAAGAACTTGCCACATAGCAATGTAATATTCTAAAATTATTTTGTCCGATTAAATGCAGGGTTATCTGTTTGTGTTAGATTTTTTTTCATAGCCCCCCCCTCCCAAAAAAAAAAAAAAAAAAAAAAAAAAAAAAAGAATAACCAACAAAACCTCCAAACAAACAAAATCACAAAAATGCCCCCACCCAATAGAACAAAATGACCAAAACAAAGCACATTAACCGAACCAACACCCCCACCCCACCCCCTCTTAATAAAACATGACTTATATATCAATCAATATCAATATATATCAATCGCATCTAACATTTCCTGAATATTAAATCATTGAATTTTAGGATTATAAATAAAAATAGAGGAATTGACTGAATTTTTTTTATTGAAAAAATCATGGTTTACGATCTAAGTTCATTGATATTTACTTTTATGTTGTTAAATTTTGAACCGGTTTTTCGATCAAAATTCAATGACGTGGTTCAATTTTCAACGGACTGGGGTCTAAATTCAACATCTTCGGTCTCATTATTCAACGTTGAAAAATGAACCCCCGGGTCAATTTTCAACCCGGGTCACTATTCTTGGTTACACCGGCCGGGGTTCGAACCCACGACTTTCCATTTACGGAGGAAGCACTCTACCAACTGAGCTACCGCAGTGTTCGTTAGAGTAAGTGAAGAAATGATTTTAAATGCTCTGTTTAGTACTCTTTGACTCCCGTATATTAAGGTCGTCAGTTCAGTGAAGGTAGAAAAATGCTAAATACCCCGAAAATGACCGAATTGACAAACTTTCTCCTACAAGACCCTGCCCCCGTAGGATTTAAATCTAAGCGATAAGAGTTGGTTTAAACCGTAAACACCATATATATAATGAAGCCGATATAAACCTTTCAATTTATCGCGTTTTTCTATCTATCAACAAATAAATATTCTAAATCTGCAAGTAATAAAAGCATTGCAAAGTGAACTTAACGTATTAATCGCTTAATGATGAAATTTTAATATACTTCTACGTCAACCCTACAAAAATCAATGACAATGAAAAATCACCAAAGGAATACCTGGATGAATTAATATCAAATTTATATTTCTGGTAAAGCTTACATTTTTATACACAACTATAACAAAAATTACAATGAACAGAGCGTTCAAAATCAATATAATATTCTCAAATGTTTTTATTATTAGTTCGCAATTAGCCATCTTGTCACTTAGAAACCAATTTCTAAAGAAAAGAACTCATGTTTTTCTAATCTGTAGAATGTAACTGATATTCCCACAACACTGTCGGGAAATTAAAAAAATAACAAATGGAAATTATTATTAAAGTTATAATATTACTTTCGTATTGAAAAGAAACAACTATGTCAGTCATCGTTTGTTTGAAATTGATATTGATACGATACAGCATGTTCTATTGGCTAACATCATGTTGTCGTCAAGTAGGTCCGTAATAATTTGGTCATAGAGTTTCTATTGGCGACTACGGAGATGTCTACATGTAGGTCCGTAATAAATTACAAATTTACATCTCTTTAAAATGTTATTTTTTTAAACTATTATTATTTTGACAATCAGATACTGACTTGAAATTCAATATAAGCGGTATAAATTGTTTTGCACTATAAGGTACCATATAATCCAGTGCCTCATAAACATACATTTTTTCCATCAAATTATGGCTCTTTTAACACTTTGTATTATTGTGCTAATTGCATGTATTAATTATACATTGGTCAGTTATGGGTTTATTTGGTTTATTATCTCAAATTATATCATTTTAGATATAATTTTCATGAGAACAATTACTGACCGAAAAACTGTCAGGGCCACTTTAAAGAGCCTTAATAACCGTCACGAGAACAGTACCTTTTTTCAATGTTGCTGTCGCAAAACCAATGAGGTTAAAGGCATCATTTCCAATAAATAATAAATAAATAAATAAATAAATAAATAAATAATATACAATAAATAATGAGATAAAAACTATCGTTATGTTAATTTCGATCTCAATGTATTTTTTATTTCAGAAAAACATAAACCAATGTCAGATTAAATTACACCATATTATGTAATTTTTATGTTTCAATTCCAAATGCAATATGCTGAAGTAAAAAATACAGATACTCTGAATAATTAAAAAAGAGCCAGTGAAACATCGTAACCAATTTAATTTCAATCTCCATGAATTTTCATTTCATGATCAGATATCAAACCCTATTTTATCATTTTTATTTTAGTTTTAAAAATCGGATTCACTGAATAATCTGAATGGCGTAGTGATCAATACTAATGCACTGAGTAATGCGTACCTTTGAGCAGATAACATAATGAAAGACTAATCAGCTAATGGGTAATGTTACAATGAGATGTTTGAGGCAGTTATGATTTATATAACTCAATATAAAACTTCTTTATATACGACGCAACAAATTGTAATGGGAATTGATCAGGCAATTATTACTATGTTACATCAGGTTTGTGTTGTCGCATGTTGTTTTACTTGGTGACATAAGTTGATAAATCATCAGGATTGTGTTGTCGCATGTTGTTTTACTTGGTGACAGGAGTTGATAAATCATCAGGTTTGTGTTGTCGCATGTTGTTTTACTTGGTGACAGAAGTTGATAAATCATCAGGTTTGTGTTGTCGCATGTTGTTTTACTTGGTGACAGGAATTAATATAACATCATGTTTGTTTGTCACGTGTCAATATATGTCACATCAGGAATTGGTCAAGCAATTTTCCTTGTATTACATCAGGTTTTTTTCGTCGCATGTTATTTTACGCAGTAACTGATTATGCAGTAATTCCTGCATTGCGTCAATTTAGTTTGTCGCATGTAGATTTATGTCGCATCAGAAATTCATCAAGCAATGATTCCTTTATTACATCTGGCTTTGTTCGCTTCTTGTTATATGTGATGACAAAAGTTGTTCATGAAGCAATTCCTGCATTGCGTCAATTTCGTTTGTCGCATGTAGGTTTAAGTCGCATCAGAAATTAATCAGGCGATTATGTCTATACAACATTAGGTTTCTTTGTCGCTTGTTGTGTTTCGTGGTCACAGACGTTTATCATACAGAATTTTTTCTATTACGTCCGTTTATATTGTGGCAGGTTGTTTTATTTCGCATCATGAATTGATCAGACAATTGTTCATTTTTGTTCCATGTTGTTTTACTTGTTGACAGAACTAATCATGCAGTAATACATATATAACGTCATGTTATACTGTCACATATTGTTTTATGTCGCATGTTGCTTAATGTCGCATACTGTTTATGTTGCATCAGAAACTAATCTAACGATAATTCCTACACTGTACAAGGTTTCTCTGTCACATAGTGTTTTACATTGCATCACAAGTAGAACATGCTATAATAACTTCATTGCCTAAGAACATTTGTCGCTTTTATTTATAATAACAATCTGTAAAAGATTAATTGTCGCTTTGTCATAACAATACAATAGTGTCCATGGAGAAGGTTTTATTTACTTCAAGCCGACATATTTTAAAAATAATGGTTTTTAAACATGCATATTTCTTTCTTTTCTTTTTTTTTTTTTTTTTACAAAAACCAAAATTCAAGCTTTAAAAAAATTAAAGGAATACTTTTTAAAAAGTTGTTCCCAGTTCCGAGCAACCTATGCGTTATTTATTTGACAACAAAGTTCATTACCCTACCATCAGCGTCAAAAGGAATATAATATGGGCATCATCAATAATACAATAAAATAATGTTTTGTTATAGTATTTTAAAAGAATTTTAGAAGCCAATCAGCTCTTCTAACTACAATTATATTGATTGTTAAATTGATTAAACCAGGAAGTAAAAATAATATAAATGTACCAGGAAACACAAACCGTAAAATTCATGCAAAGAGTTTATATTTACCTTATAATATCTAACTGTGTCCTTAGTAAAATCCATTAAAGGACCGTTTACTATTTTCCATAAAAATCACTTAAACCACGTGTTATTCCCCAATTTTCCATACTAAAATCATTCCTTAATTTTCACAGAAAACACTACAATCACATTTCTCCTATTCTCTTTGTCGGAAAATTTACCAAAATGTTATTCTAAAATCATAATATTTCAGATCAAATGTTCTATTTTTACACAATGACTGATGGACCTTGTGACAGGGATCTACGTCTGATTTTTCTTCATAAAATTTCTGTATCATAATCTAAGGTCCTCCCTAGGATTTTGAAAAAATCATTTCTGAAAAAGTTTTCAACTAAACCACATTTAATTCTCCTTAATTTAATTTTAATTCTATATCAAAGATATGAAAGCTAAAAAGCATTAAATATAAGATCAAACGGGAAAATAAACTCACAATTTCTTTTAAGTATGAAAATAATAATTGTGGTTTTATTGTGAATTTTATTTTCCCCTGGGAGCCTCTTATTTTAACAAGATGTTGCCATTTTATTGATTACTTTATTTACGCAAAGCGTTTAAAATTTCACCTTATTCAGGTGGAACATTGTTGAATATTATCCCCATCTGTAGGTTAAAACGCACCTGAAAATTTAGATTTGCATCAATGGAATTAGTGACATCATTTATTTTGAAATTACATGACACATTCAGCGAATCATTAACTTATTGATTATTTATAATAATGACATATGATATCTTTTTTTTTTTTTTTTTTTGACCAAGTTTAAATTGATGCATGTTTAAACATTTGGCTGAAAAAAAACTTCAGTAATAATGATAGAAAGAGAATGATTGGCTGATAACCAATAGGGATTGTAATAGTACACCGGAAGTTTCATTCATGGCAACGTGACCCTTTTCGTGATGTCATCTAACCTCGTTTGTATTACGTAAGTTTTCTAAAATAATCACGCCTTTATTTCGCAACGTGAAATTTTTTAGATGTTTTAAACTTTTTTTGAAATATTGAGACGTTCTTAACAATTTTTTAGGAATCTGAAATGTGACGAATGATCGTTGCTTTTTGTCGAACAGCCGAGTAGGAGAGAAACTTACTATCTACGTTTGCTGTATGACGTAATTCTCGAGCCACGCCTCTTGAAACCATTTTGTCATCATGCTTTGGTTTCCCGCCAAAAATGGTTTTGTTAAGTTTGTTGGGTCATTCTATTTTTTGCCCAAAATAATTTTATTGTAATCGCACAATTAATTCCAATTTTCACTGTATTAAAAACAAAATTACTTATAATCGTGATAGTATGATTGTTTATTGCAATCTTTGAATAATTTATTTTTCACTGAAAAGCGTACTTTATAGACAAGGCATGTTGGCGCCGTATCAACTTCTCGTCTGCTAGAGCTTTCTTCGAAACCTTAAAGGCTTTTTTAAGGCGTTCTTGTTGGCCAGGTGATACAAAGTGCGCGTTTACAGATAACAGGGCCTTACACCACCTAGTTTCGAATCCTACTCCGAAACACCACCTAGTGATAGCGTTTGTAGGTTCGCTTTTAATTACTGAAGACCGGTGATCTTTTACCGGTAACACCGGTTTTATCTCCCAGAACTGACCGCCATGATTAAATCAAAGATTCATGAACTGAGGCATAAAACACGGTTATTCTAATTTAGGCCACATTGACTTTTTTATTAGGCATATTTTGTATTCTTTAATTAAATAGTTAATCACACACACACACACATTCACACACACACACACACACACACACACACACACACACACACACACACACACACAAATATAATGTAAACTATTTAGGGATATAGTACACATGTACTAAAGGAAGGCTTATAACTAATGTCTGGGTGTATCTGAACTTATAATGTCATTTAACTCGTATCTGTCAGGTGATAATGAATTGGACATGCGACATAAATCCAACTGAATATCGATAAATCAATTATCAGTCACTAAAAAGTTTTCTTTTTTTTAAATTTAGGAAATAATTTTTTTTCTTAGATATAAAATCTTTTGTTGCTTACAATTTACCACTGAAGTACAAACTCATATATGTGATATTATTTGAGTACCAAATGTTACTTTTAAATGTTATTTATGGGATTCACATATAACTTTGTAAACAGAATTGTTATAGATATATCATTCAACAAGCCTGTATGTAAGGGCTTTACGTGTTTAATCTTCTATTTCTGTTATAATGTGGCAAATGAAACATGAGTTGTTGCAAAGCGTTTAAAAATAAATTTTAATGATTGCATAGTATTTGTTGTGCAATCTGAATTTTTAAAAAAAATCTAAAATACTGAATAACATTTTGGAAGTTCATCGGGTAACAAAACACAATTATACCAGTCCATGTCCAAATTACAACACCTTCTCCCCCCCAAAAAAAAGAATGAATAAATAAAAACAACTTTGAAAACTGGTCAATTTAGTTATACACGTAAACTTCCATCAAGGAAGTGAGACCGGGTGCTCCGGAAGGGTAAACACCTTCTGTCTACCTAGCTACATCCGTCACGTGCAAAGTCAATTTTGAGAACGAAAGGGACCTGGAACTATGGTAAATATTTTCAGTATAAGTTTGGATACAGTGACTTCATACTTATCAACAATTTTGTGATGACGGTCATAAAATCAGGTAAGCAATTAAATGTGTTCATGTAGCACATTTGTATGCATTTAGGTACCCCATAAGTAATGACATTAGTCTGGCATTAAATCATTGTCCGTACTATGTCAAGAAGGCAGTGGTTTTACATGGTACAGCTAAACATGTCGCGTAGAAATGATTTTCCTTCTTTTTTTTAAACAATAATGTAATGAGTTACATGATTTCGAATTTGATTTTTAAAAAATGTTTTGGGTTTGACAAAAATAATCCAGAAAAGTAGACAGTACAACCAACACAAAACACCACTACAAGCGCATTTAAATGTCCAAAGCATGAATATGGAACGTTCCATTTACAGGAACGACAATAATCGCTAAGTTCAAATTACTACACCTTATTGAAGTAAATTAGACTGTTAATCATCTTTGTAATTCACAGTTGTATAACAAATCCATGCTGCAAATATTTCCTCGGAGGCAAGCAAAAAGCCTAAAGCATTCAAACAACGTTTTCGACTATGAATCTAAGGTTTTGAGTTCTAAGAGATAATTGAACCAGTTCATCAAATAAAAATGATAATAATTATAAAATAATAATAATAATAATAATAATTATAAAATTAAGCAGGTTAAACCGAAATTAAACACCCTAAACAGTGTTTTTACTTTATTCTTTATCTAAACATCGCTAACTATGTTGACCATGTTTAAGTTGTACGTAATGGTAAAAAAACTGTATATATATATATATATATATATATATATATATATATATATATATATATATATATATATATATATATAATAAAAAGAAATGAAAAATAAAAAAAATAAAATCAAAAAATAGCTTAAAGAGACATTTTATCAGAAAGCAAATAATCACTCTCCAACTCTCCAATACAGATCTACAAATTTTATGCTCGATCATAAGTTCAATTGGAAACGTTGCTAGACGATACGGAAATAAATAAAACCTTATAACTTAGGGGCGGCTATTTTTGTGTCCTCAATCAAATAGGTCCAAACCTTGACGAAGTGGACTGAATTCCAGTTTCATGTTAAAGAGTTGTTGAGGAGTTATTTCCCTTTTAAGAAGGAATTAAATTGATAATTTTTTTTACTTTATCAAATGTTAGCAGACTTTTGACTAAGTATTATTAGGACATGTGAGGTTTTACAAACTACAAAAAAAAATCAAATTAGTTTAAGCTCAAATCCGTTTTGACTGGACAAAAGTGTTTCAACTTTAGTCGTGAATAAATCCTCACTGACAGTAACGACAACTCTAAATGGCACAGGTAAACTACCGATTAGATTTACGCCGCCTGATTAAAGTACCCGATAGCTGGAAATAGATAAAAACTGGAAATACCAAAATTGCTAAAACATGACAAAAAAGAGCTAGTCAGTTTTGATGAAGAGTTTGGGTTGAGTAATGGTGTTGAACGTCCCAGTCAAGAATATTTCACTTATATCGAGACGTCGCCCACTATAGGTGAAAGCGCAGAAATTTTGCCTTTGCGTTGCGCTAATGGCATTCTACAACAGGATTCTTTATCGTGCCACACCTACCGTGATTTTAAGTTCCAATCCAAAGGAAATGTGATGTCGAGAGCCTGGCGAAAGAACAGGCACTAACTACCCACGTTCAAGTCTTGGGTCAGACCCGGTCGGGGTTCGAAACTCACGACCCCCACTTACGGAGTGAACACTCTACTAACAGAGCTATTGAAGTGGTAGTTTTGATGAAGGGTACTTTGTGCTATAATGAAGACAACATCATGAATGACAAAATATACATTTCCCATCAAACCGGAAATGATACTGGTTTTAATTTTTTTTTTAAATTATTATTTATTATTATCTATTTTTTCATTTATTTTATTTTTTTTAAAAATCTAATTTTCAGATCTCAATCTTTCTCTTTTATTTTTTATCATTGCAAAAAATATTTAAAATAATTATAATAATTATTCAAAAGTTTCTCTCAACAAAAATCCATAATTTAATAAAAGTCTTATACTTCTAACCACTTCAATCAGTTTCATAGTTTATTGAATTTTATTCTGCCTATCGATTCTTTAATAATTAGTAACTTCATTTTTGCCTCTGGTACTCATATTTATAAATGTCTTACATTGCTCTATAATTGAAGCAACATTAGTTAATTAAATGACTGATACGTGTTGCATTATATATATAGCAAACATGTCATTTCTATTACTAATTAGTGCGGTCAATATCACGCCCGAAACTGCGTTGACAACTTCGTTATGTTTCTTATTCAAGTAGATGTTTTTAAACATAATTAGACTAAGGATGTTTAAAAAATTATCAACTCGTCGATGTTGTAAGCGTTACTACAATATTGATTACCATTACATATAATAAGATTTCTGATAGGAAATCATTCCAATCGATAACTAATGAATGAATAACTAGTTTTTTGCATTAGACACAGTCAACAAAAAGATGTAAACAACGAAAAATAAAAACAGAAAAATCTTTTTTTTTCTTTATACAAAAGGAAAGTTCAACAAGTAGATGTAAACAACGAAAAAAAAAAAAAAACAGAAAAATATTTTTTTCTTGATACAAAAGGAAAGAGTCAACAAGAAGATGTAAACAACGAAAAGGAAAGACAGAGAATTTTGTTTAAAACTTTTGTGCAGAAAAAAAAGGAATTTTGAGAATTTTTAATACATGTATATCGATTTCCATGGCAACAGTTGTAAATCAGAGCCATAAAGAAAGTGCGACAGCATGAAAAATCTTTTTGTCACTGGATTTGCACTAAAGTTCCATTAATTTGGTAAAGTTTGCCATTTTTAAAATGTCAACCCTTTAAAGAACCTCTTCTGTTGATTTAAAACAATAATGAGGGGTATCATTAAATTTGAATTTGTATTTTGCGAAATGCATTCAAATAAACATTTTTATAAAATCGTTTTTTTTTTTTTTTTGCACAAATTTTAATGCACAATTACTTTTGCTATATTACTTCAAGTAATACATCACTATGCCTGGGACACATTTGTGCAAGAAAACGCACAGACAGATTTTCGTCGTTAGAGCCTATTTTAGCTTCGTTAGCTCAACCAGATAGTTAGCTTTGAAATTTTGTGTTTGAGTCAAAACTTTTGAAAAATTTCTGTTCAAAAGTTATGCATACATATGTTGTTATGAAACAGAAGAAGACGAGATTGTCATCCAGATCCCCCGCTCTACTCGATTTCTATTTTCCACCAATAGTTTCATGATCAGTGATAACATCTTCTATTGATTATCATGTTAAATTTAAAAAGTCTTTTGTTGTGTTAATAATGACAGGAAAATATAATGTTTTGAAATTCCACAGTTTTTTTGAATCAAAATATCAACAATGTACCAATCATTTTTCATTAGTTACACATGGATAGAACTTGATTATTTTTTTCTCTTTGTTGCTGTTTTTGCGGGGGATAAAATATGAAGTGAAAACCATTGTCCAAAATAAACTATTTAACTTCAATAACATTAACGTTCAATTTTCACTATCTAAAACAATGTAAAAACGAATTTGAAGCAGGGAGTTCTTAGTCCTTGGGACATCAACTTACCAATTTTAAAAGCACATAAGATTAAAGACAGAACCGTTACCGTCTCGGTATTCTTTACATTGAAAACCTTGACATGTAGTAATTTGCCTTTGTGACTGTTATTATGCTTCATAGCTTAAAATCTTAATCTATTTTCTAAAAACGTGTCCTATAATTTGCTAAAACACGAAAGGTACATGTTTTTTATGACATAAAGCGAATGCTATCACGATTTTATTTCTTTTTCATGTCTGATAATAGTATTAGGTTTGGGTGTGTGTTTTCAGAAAAAACTAAATTCAATAGTATAAGAAACAGTTAATACTAACAAAAATGCATATAATATAAAAGCATTTTGTTATGTTATATTATTCTATGTTATTTTATGTATTGTTATGTTATAATATGTTATGTTATGTTATGTAATGCGTTGTTATGTTATGTTATGTTATGTTTGTTATGTTTATTATCTTATGTTATGTTATAATATGTTATGTTATGCGTTGTTATGTGTTGTTATGTTATGTTATGTTATGTTTGTTATGTTTATTACGTTATATTATGTGTTGTTATATTATGTTATGTGTTTTTATGTTATGCATTGTTATATTATATTATGTTATGTTATGTTTGTTATGTTGTTATATTATGTTATGTTAGTTATGTAATGTTATGTTATGTTATGTTTGTTATATTATGTTATGTATGTTATGTTATGTTATGTTTGTTATATTATGTTTGTTATGTTGTTATATTATGTTATGTTTGTTATGTTATGTTATGTTTGTTATATTATGTTTTTATGTTGTAATGTTATGTTATGTTTGTTATGTTTTTATATTATGTTATGTTTGTTATATAATGTTTGTTGTTATGTTATATTATGTTTGTTATGTTGTTATATTATGTTATGTTGGTTATGTTATTATGTTATGTTATGTTTGTTATGTTGTTATTTTATGTTATGTTGTTATGTTATGTTTGTTATGTTATGTTGGTTATGTTATTATGTTATGTTATGTTTGTTATGTTGTTATTTTATGTTATGTTGTTATGTTATGTTTGTTATGTTATGTTATGTTATGTATGATATGAAATCGTATTACATTATTTTTAATCATATTATATTTAACTATATCATATTGTCTTATATTATGAGCGCAATTTACAAGTCAAAAAATCCATTTACAAATCCAAATAATACTCGTGTAGGTATATAAAGTTCTTCACATAAAAACATTATCTAATTAGCTCGTGTCTCGTTGCCCTGGGTTGTTAAGGACGCCTCCTTTTAAATAATAGCACCTTTTGCTGTCTATATCTAAGTCTCACTTGAGACAGATCGTTATGTGATATAATTTGTCAGGTTTTTTCTCTTTTCTTTCTTTTTTATTTAAAGTGCTAAGTGTCGATAATTTGTTGGGGTTTTTTTTTCCAGCTATTAAAACCAACCAACCAGAACTCGGCGATATTGACAAATAATGAATTTATATTGACATCATTCTACTTACACAACCCCGACTTATCTACTGTACTCGCCGACTTTGACAAATAATAAATTTGTATTGACAATATTCCACTGACACAACATACTTATCTAATGCATCTAACGCGCACATGTTCCTCTTTGTTTAAAAGTTAAAAAGTTTTGCTTACAATTGTTAAAATGTCGGGGATATTTAAGAGAAAAAATATCTGGAAAAATTACTGTGGCGAGAAAAAATCACTGCACCCTCTAACGCATCCAGTGAGAATTCTATCTGCTCAAAAGAGGTCAAGACGTGTTAAACTCATAAGTGTTTAATAGTTCTGCCTAGTTCTGGTCGCTCACCGTTATATGCAGGCATTTCGATCGGAATAAATCCTCAACAATAAAATCTGAGTATATTAATTTTTTGTATAAGATCGATTTGGTCAATATTAATTTTCTAAACCATTGGTATGCTTTAATCACTTAATTGGCAACATATGGACGCTGAACAAGAAAAAGAATCACTAAAAAGTGAACGGCCACTCCGACTTCGTACATTACGTATATTAACATACAAAGGACAAAAAATATATAAATAATAAATAAATAAATAAATAAATAAATAAATAAATAAATAAATAAAAGCATGCACGCAGAACTCTTGACCGCCATATATGTTTCCTTGCTGAAATGACTGATCAAAAGGTTGGTATTTTCTGGTATAAACCCGCTTGTTAACACCGTCCCAAAACAGACCGTCTAAACTTAGGTAAACAAATATGACTGAGGCATAAAATCTAACATATTTATCACACTGTTTTTAGTATTTTCTATAAAAAAACAACATATGTTCACCTTTTTCGTTTACAGCACCAACTAAACTCTGCAAAATCTGCATGTAGACTTATATTAATACGACTTTTCCACTGCTTTGATTCTCAATACGTGTTTATTTTCTCTCATGTTGAGGTTCTTATTGTAGAGTGTTTTGACGATAAAGACTTAAAACTCTTATTTAGAACTGTCATGTGCTACTTTGAATGTATTTCATAAACATTCAAACGTAGCACATGACAGAACTTCAAATTAAATAAAAATGTACTTTGTATCAACCACTGCAACCAAAAACGCTTCTTAATATTTGTATACTAGAAACTGCCAAACAAGACAAAACAAGGCAAACACATATTAGTACCACTGATTATAAAACCGACACTGGAGTAAATGTCCGATGGTGTGGTTAATTTTCTAACAGAGAATGGCTGACCCTCCATTGTCTATAACATGTAGTGGTCTATTAATGCGTCTTATTATAAAAAAAAAAAAGGAATTAGCCTTACTAAACAAAACAATTAAAAATCACCTACTACTGAAAACAAGGTCTTATGTGCATTTTCATGGAAAGTTTACTTGAGATTTGAAGCAACCTAGATACAAATGCCAAATCAACAAATGTTATTGATATCAGCCTTTAACGTCAACATGCAGTAGTAGTAGAGTAGTAGTTGAAGTAATGAGCACTTGTTGAAGCATAATAATAATAATAATAATAATATTCAATAATAATAATAATAATACATGTAATAATAATAATAATATTCAATAATAATAATAATAATAATAATAATAACAACAACACTATTCAATAATAATAATACATGTAATAATAATAATATTCAATAATAATAATAATAATAATAATAATATTCAATAATAATAATAATAATAATAATAATAATAATAATAATAATAATAATAATAATAATAATAATAATAACAACACTATTCAATAATAATAATAATGAAAATACTATTCAATAATAATAATAATAATGTAAGAAACAACAAGAAAAAAACATATAGACATCATTCTTGAAAGATAGTAAATCAAAATTATAAATCCAAACAATAGACGGGCACCGTGTATGTTGGCATTATAGTATGTCACTGCGCATAATTAATAAACAAATAATCGTAGAGTCTAGTAACACTTTGTAAAATAGAATAAAAATTACAAGTAACAACCAGGTAGATATAATTTACCAGGAAAGGAATATTCGTAAATGATTGTAAAAAATGGATGGAAATTTATAATGTTGTTTTGATATTTAATTTACATTAAATAAAATCTTTATAAATATTTCATGTCTTAACAAGAAAATTTGATTAAAATAATTTGTATACGTTTGGTACTTCATTTATATCGATATTCACACCATTTTTAAATCATCAAAAATATTACAATGTTAAATTTGAAAATACAATAAATTTATAACACAAGATTTTAACAAGATGAAAGTAAACAAAATAAAATTTACCTGTTCGACTCATAGTAGGCATCTTGGAAACGTTTTGATGTACGTCTTCACTCAATTGTTGTATAAAGCATCTTTGTCACCAAAAAACAAACATGCAATAGATGTAGATCGGAAGTAATGTTATCAATTAGAGACTTGCAAAAGAAATGGAGATTGAAATAGCTAATCATCTTACATAAAACTGAGTTGATATAATCAGGCTTACGACTTAGCTTTCATCATAGTGAATGATTCTCTAAAACCACGACACATAACAACCAATCTCAGATAAGTTTTGCAATTACAAAAGGCGATACCATTAACGCAGACTGAACCAGTATTAAATGAATTCTATAAAATCCGGATCATTAATCAGGATATAAGTCTTCCACCTTGAAGAATATATGAACAAATATATCTTTTTTTTCAAAAAAAAAATTTTTATTTTTCATATTTTGTCTGACTTTTAAAATTACAAAATTGATATAAAACTTTACTTTATCTAAATCACTGCAAAAGAACTTGAAACGCACAATTTGGTTATTTGTCATAGTGTCTGATGTTGGTTCAAAGTGTCAGTTCTAATTATTCCTTTTAACTAATCTTCAACCACAAGAGGTTCTTATTTTGGATCAAGACTTTTTTTTGCAAGTAAGTTACTCGCTTTCAAAGTTGTAATTGGAAAACTGATTTTGGCATAACCGGTATAACTTTTAAATATCAATCTGATTTAATGTTTTGCGCGGTTTTTTTTTTTAAAAAATTTTTCCCCTCGTCTTGTCATAAAATATCATGGGCTAATTTAGTAGTAAATTTTATATTCTGAAATAAGATTTGCTCTACGAACCCCTAAATTTTGAAGGTCAGTGATATTTACAATGATTTTAAAAATAATACCTATGTCGAGAATTTTTAGTTTAATTAATATTTAGGTTTAGCCTCCTGGCCAGACTTCTATGTGGCTTCCTCTCCCTTTTTCCTTATAAACGTTTAAACGACTATGACATGGTTGAGAAAAACAAAACAAATGCTATATATTAAATTAGAAAACTACGATACCTTAAAAAACTAATCCGTAATGGACAGGTAGTCTTATTAAATAGGATAGTCAGGTAGTTTCATTCAGATAGACAGGCAGTTACCTTAAACATGGATGGACAGGTAGTCTTGCTGAACAGGTTAGATAGTATAGGGATAGAGGGCTGTTATTCCCGGCATGTGACAGAATTTTTTCCAGAGACCTCGCAAAATCATCCATCTTTATACGTAACTAACGGTGCCGTTTGTTCTCTGACTTCAAAGTGAGGAGAACACGGTTACATCCGGGTACCAATTTAACGATTTTAGCCGAAACTAACCGAACTATGATTTAGATGGCTGTAAACATTTCCAGGTAAAAACGTTATTATAAATCTCGGCTCAGACCTGAATTACCTCCAATATTAGTGAAACATGTCTGGCTGAAATTACTCGTAAACCTAAAAATGTATTTTAGCAAATAAAAGGATGTGTACCTTTTAGTATCTCTCTTTGAACTTTTTTTATATTAATTGTGATAGACTTTTATGATTGCTATTGAACGAACAACAAATTTCTCATCAAAAAACACAAATTAAATGAGTCGCATCTATAATTTGATCGATAGCTTCATTAGACATTAGACTGAGCCAAACCCATTCTGACATAAGTCATGCAAACGTTCAACACATGACGTTCATATTGTTAATACTAGTAATGTCCTTTCAGGGGCGATCTCTTGTTTAGAAACTTACATATCTTATATATATACATTGGTCACTGAAGTTGCATTGGGTGGCTTGCGAAAAATAAATTAAAAAAATCAATAGTCCCAATAAACGTATATATAAAGAAGTAAAGGTCCGGTGTATCAATGGGATCCCTAACATCGCTCTATTCATGGTATCTGTTCAAAATTAAAATATTCAGTAATTTTTTTCAAATGAATTTTAGGAGGCTACCACCAGTGCTTTAATAACTTCTTTTAAAAAGAATATGTTCATTAATCTAATATGGTTTCAAGTCTAATTCAGAATATTTTAATTATATCGAGACGTGCAAAAAAATTGGACATCTGCAGTGAGCTTCTTTCCATGACACACCCCAAGGAATTTTCAAATCTATCCAGAAAGAGCTTGACTATTTGTCTCAATGCCGAGATCAAGCAGAAACAAGTCGTTGCTTTTCTTTTTAAGTCGCCGTCGGAACCCGCCAAGGTTCGAATCCCGACGTTCCACATACGGTTATCATATTTGTTTTAAACGGATTTTGGTTAAATGGGGAGGTTTTTTAAACTAATCAGTTTTACAGCAAACTAAATATCATGATTTTTTACTATATCATTATTTCACCATCTTACCTAACTAAGACAACACCAAAAAAGTATTTAGAAAAAGACGCCAAAAACATCAATAGATTGTGTTTATCTAAAAGGTAGCCACCAACCGGAAAAGAAAAAAGAAAGGAAGAAGAATGAAGATTAGAAAAAAAGAATTATAAAGGATTTGAAAGGACAATGCCTATATGGTCTGGATTTGAAAATATTGGGCTGGTTTAAGAATCTTGCACTTAAGGTGACAAAAAGCAAAAGTAAGCCAGCTTTTGTCTTTTTATTCTAGAAAATATGACGTTACTTACATTAAAAAGCAAATAAATAAACAGATTAAAGTAAATATTTGCACATGTCTTGAAAGCATTTTCAAAAGAAAGAGAAGAAATATTGCAACAGAAATATGCACTAAGTTACAGCTAGCCAACGCAACCAAAGACTCAAAATAAAAATTAAAAAAAAACTATGATAACAAATAAGCCTTATTTTCTCAACAATGAACCGGCAATCCCTTACATGTTTTTGTGAATCATAAAAGCCTGAGAACAACTCTACATAAAGCCTCAGAACAACTCTACACAAAGCCTCTACACAAACCCTCAGAACAACTCTACACAAAGCCTCTACACAAACCCTCAGAACAACTCTACACAAAGCCTCTACACAAAGCCTCAGAACAACTCTACACAAAGCCTCAGAACAACTCGACACCAAGCCTCTAAACAAAACCACAGAACAACTCTACACAAAGCCTCAGAACAACTCTACACAAAGCCTCTACACAAAGCCTTAGAACACATCTACACAAAGCCTCGGAACAATTCTACACAAAGCCTCAGAACAACTCTTCACAAAGCCTCAGAACAACTCTACACAAAGCCTCAGAACAACTCTACACAAAGCCTCAGAACAACTCTACACAAAGCCTCAGAACAACTCTACACAAAGCCTCTGCACAAAGCCTCAGAACAACTCTACACAAGGCCTCAGAACAACTCTTCACAGAGCCTCTACACAAAGCCTCAGAACAACTCTACACAAAGCCCCAGAACAACTCTACACAAAGACTCAGAACAACCCTACACCAAGCCTCTACACAAAGCCTCAGAACAACTCTACACAAAGCCCCTACACAAAGCCTCAGCACAACTCTACACAACGCCTCAGAACAATTCTACACAAAGCCTCAATAACTTTACACAAAGCCTCAGAACAACTCTACACAAAGCCTCAGAACAACTCTACACAAAGCCTCAGATCAACTCTACACAAAGCCTCAGAACAACTCTACACAAAGCCTCTACACAAACCCTCAGAACAACTCTACACAAAGCCTCAGAACAACTCTACACAAAGCCCCTACAAAAGCCTCAGAACAACTCTTCCACAAAGCCTCAGAACAACTCTACAAGCAAAATACAAAGCCTCAGAACAACTCTACACAAACCCTCAGACAACTCTACACAAAGCCTCTGCACAAAGCCTCAGAACAACTCTACACAAGGCCTCAGAACAACTCTTCACAGAGCCTCTACACAAAGCCTCGAACAACTCTACACAACGCACCCAGAACAGTCTACACAAAGACTCAGAACAACCCTACACCAAGCCTCTACACAAAGCCTCAGAACAACTCTACACAAAGCCTCTACACAAAGCCTCAGCACAACTCTACACAAACGCCTCAGAACAATTCTACACAAAGCCTCAATAACTTTACACAAAGCCTCAGAACAACTCTACACAAAGCGCTCAGAACAACTCTACACAAAGCCTCTACACAAAGCCTCAGATCAACTCTACACAAAGCCTCAGAACAACTCTACACAAAGCCTCTACACAAACCCTCAGAACAACTCTACACAAAGCCTCAGAACAACTCTACACAAAGCCCCTACAAAAAGCCTCAGAACAACTCTACACAAAGCCTCAGAACAACTCTACACAAAGCCTCAGAACAACTCTACACAAGGCCTCAGAACAACTCTACACAAAGCCTCAGAACAACTCTACACAAAGCCTCAGAACAACTCTACACAAACCTCAGAACAACTCTACACAAAACCTCAGAACAACTCTACACAAATCCTCAAAACAACTCTACCAAATGCCTCAGAACAACTCTACACAAAGCCTCAGAACAACTCTACACAATGCCTCTACACACAGCCTCTACACAACTCTACACAAAGCCTCAGAACAACTCTACACAAAGCCTCAGAACAACTCTACACAAAGCCTCAAAACAACTCTACCCAATGCCTCAGAACAACTCTACACAAAGCCTCAGAACAACTCTACACAATGCCTCTACACAAAGCCTCTACACAACTCTACACAAAGCCTCAGAACAACTATACACAAAGCCTCAGAACTATTCTACCCAATGCCTTTACACAAAGCATCAAAACAACTCTACACAAAGCCTCAGAACAACTCTACACAAAGCCTCAGAACAACTCTACACAAAGCCTCAGAACAACTCTACACAATGCCTCTACACAAAGCCTCAGAACAACTCTACACAAAGCCTCAGAACAACTCTACACAAAGCCTCAGAACAACTCTACACCATGCCTCTACACAAAGCCTCAGAACAACTCTACACAAAGCCTCGGAACAACTCTACACAAAGCCTCAGAACAACTCTACACAAAGCCTCAGAACAACTCTACACAAAGCTATTAAATATATCCTGCTACAAAAATTTTTATTTAATATAAATTATGTAAAAAATGCATTAAGTTACAGCCAGCCAACGCAACCAAAGACTCTAAATAAAAAAACATTGATAAACAATAAGCCTTATTTTCTCAAGCAATGAACCAGCAAACCTTACATATTTATGTCAACAATGAAAACTTCAGAACAACTACACACAAAGCCTCAAAACAACTATACACAAAGCTATTAATATGTACATCTTGCTACAAAATTTTATTTTATATAAATTATTTAAGACTAAAAACACAACGATTTAAAAGATATAAAACCCAAAATATAAACAAAATAGATTTAATGCATAATGATCCATTGTAGACCACTTTTTAGTTTATGATAAATTCATTTGGCCACCTTTAGTTTGAGTGAATAGTAAATAGATTTAATTGGAGGATTATAAGGAAATCAATGAAAGATAAGGGGAGTCTGTAGAAGATATATACAGTCATCCCGATCACTTCTAGACCAATGTTTTCTTAACACTAAATAAATTGGTTTACCGATATTTTATCAAATGTCTTCTAATCACCTACAATGTACTTTGTATTGATTGGATTTTGTTAAAAAAAAATTCTCCATTTCTAGGCTTATCAATAAATCTCATTATTATAAACCATTATAATTCCAGCAGCATTTTTAGAATATAATGATTCTTATCAATACGAGAACCAAGTCTGTTATATTGCAGATTAGAAGGCTCTTTGGTTAAGACGTCTTTAGCAGTACCTGCTTTTTCTTATATATGTGTGTGTGTGTGTGTGTGTGTGTGTGTGTGTGTGTTCCATTTATCTTTGATTAGTAAAATAAGACCCTCTGATCTATGAAAAATAAACTTAGTTGCTATCAATTTATGATAGCCACTTTAAGAAAACTTCTTTTGCCATCATAATAATTCATACATTAATGTATATTTTGTTGGGTTTAATGTTGGTTTACGTAACCTCAGTAATGTTTTCATCAATTTGTAACGAGATAGATAAATTATTTATCTCGAAGATTAATCAAAACACAAGTTTGTGCGGTGTGTGAATGAACAAGTGTGTCTGAAGTACTTTGTATTAGTGCGTATTTATGGCAACATAAGCGATGCTAGTACACTCACTAGTAACGCTGCAGAAAAACAACGCAGACCACTCGGTACATTATATTTATACCAAGCCAATCACTAATGACCTATGACAAGAAAATAGTTTCGACCAAGTTCGATTGAACCGATGCGATAAGACGCTTTAAGCTTAGAGAATAACGCCTAAACCACTTTGCCACCGTGTCGGTATATAATGGTTTTGAAGTATTCTGTTATTATAACATTTGTTCTTGAGAAACCAGTGTAATTTTTTTTTTATTATTTGAGCGCAGTTGTTTAATATAAGTTTCATCACTCACTCTTAATGTCAAATTCCGATGCAGCCTTTATATTTGCATAATTTGATTTTTTTAACGATTACATATTGAGCAGTTATGTAATAAAATATGTGTTGAATAATTAGATCTATATTTTACCATATCATATTACGTCTAAAATTCAAATAAACCAGTTATATCAAACGGGTATTGAATTTAAATCGTGTGCATCAAATCGTAACATGTTTTCTCGTAAATTATTTTCTCTTCTGGGAAATAATTGACTTTATTAGGTTTTGATGAAGGTTTTGAAGTTTTAAAACATTTATTTAAAAAGGTGTGTCGTTCTAGGCCAAAACTGTATGAAATTGACTCTTTATTACAATTATTGATATTTGTGTTGTTTCTCGTGTATTTCAATAATACACAAGTGCAATTCGGTAGTTCGTGATGTAAACTGACCAGCCGGCATATTTTGTATACGCTACTGTCGTATATCATTTTTGAATTTAATCATAAAACACATTCAAAAATGGTATATGACAATATAACAATTTTGAATGTATTTATGATTAAATTTAAAAATGGTATATGACACTACGAACAAGCCATGTGCATTTGTTCATGAATGAAATGCGGCTAAAACAACACAAATGTCATAGTTTAAAATAAATAATTTTCATGATTGTTTTGCTTAGTGACACAAGTTTTAAATTAAATAGTTCAATGTATTGAAGCATTTGTAAAGTGTATGACGTAGACGTATCTTAACCAATCAGAAATCGTTGTAAATGGCACATAAAATTGAATCTGTTGAATATCATAACGAAAAATCAGAGTTCAGAGGAGAAACAGACATTTTCCAGTTTATTGCCAAATTTTTAACATTTAAAAATTTACAAAAAAAGAAAAAAAAAAAAAAAAAAAAAAAAAAAAAACAGCGATTATTTACAATAAAACAGTCCTTGTCCATATCACAATCCAAAAAACAAAGTAAAAACATTGCAAACTGGCAAAATATGTTATACACGTGAACTTCCATCAAGGAAGTGAGGCTGGGTGCTCCGGAAGGGTAAGCACCTCCTGTTAACAATTATATAAATGTAATAATAATTATATAATTATGAACAATTTATAAATGTGTTAAAATTAAATTAAGACTACAAAGAAACAAATGATTTATTTTTTTTATTAATCTTTATCCCAAAAAAGGTTAATATAGCGATTCAGCGATTCATTTATATATAATAAAATTAAAAAAAAAAAAAAAAAAAAAAAAAAAAAAAAAAAAAAAAAGAGAAAGAAAGAAAGAAAAAAAGCCTTAAGAATATTTCAGAAAAAATATTTATTTATTTATTTATTTTGTTATTTGTTAGGTAATTATTTTATTTATCGATATTAAGCAAGATGACTAAGGTTGAATCACAACACCTTCTCAAAACATGTTTTTTCCTGTAAGAACAAGTGATTGACCTATAAAAGTACAGAGAATCTAAATTGAGTATCCTTTCCTGGACCTTCAGCAAAACAACACGACAGGTTACAGCCGGACAATCCTTGAAGAATCCAACTTAAAAGTTCAAATATGACCACAAGTACAGTGTATGTACATACTAAATATAGATAATTTCTGGCATAATAATTTAATTATGAATTATAAATATAAATTAAAGGCATGCTAAATATTCACCAATGTTATCCAGAAAAGCTGAAAATAAAATTTAGAAACCTCTGATAGAAAAACATTTTGCAGACAGTGATTCATGAGCAGCGCTTAGACAGACTTTGGTTCAAAATTTATTATCATTATTATTATTATTATTGAAAACAAAAAAAAATAATAATAATTGAAAAAACATCATTAACTTTAGCTTTGACCTGGTATATTCTTGCCGAAACAAAATTACACATTTGGACATTACGTATCGTTGTTGTATCCAAATTCGAGATTATTAACGTTTTAAACACGAACTGTATTCTATATTCTATCGTTTGTCTGGAACGAAAATCTAGCGAGTTTGAACACTGGTTCGTTTGATGTTGATTCATGTTGATTCATCAATTTAAGCTATCCTCAAATTTAAATAAATGTTCGGAAGTTTTGAATTCTGTGCAAATATTTCTGATTGTGACCTTTAAAATGAAACACTTTGGCATGCAATGTCTTACATAAAAATCACAGACTTTTAGATAATAATACTGAAACCGAAAAATCAACCCAAACCGATAGAGGCTACATGGCTAACGTCTCAAACATCCGGGTATCACGCTCCCTTGTCGAGATGTATAAAAACCTAATACATACCATTCACGATGCCATTTTCTCCAGTAAATCTTTTTCATAATAATAAAAGTGCATTCACAACACTCCTCTTACGTAATGTTCGTTATATATAATGTTCCGCGTGACATGATGTCGCAAGTGACCACAGAATGGACTGTTGGAGTTCAATTAAAGTTTTTTAATTTCAACGTTTACAAATACCGATTTGCTCTTCTGTAATCCGTTTTTTTTTTCATAACCAAATTTAAAAAAAATCCATGTATGAAATGTAAAAAAATTTTTGATATAGTGGAGTGGAGTGGAGTGGATTAATGGTGTTTTACGCCCCAGTCAAGATTCTTTCACTTATTTCCAGGCGGTCAGTTCTGGAATGGTGGAGGCAACCGACCTTCGGCAAGCGAACTGACAAACCTTCTCACACTAGGATCTGTCCCGATTGGGATTCGAACCCAGGCGGTGAGAGGCGCTGTGATCCGTAAGCGCGCGCTTTAGACCACACGGCCACCGAGGCCCCTCATTTGATTTTGATATAGATATATCTTTAATAAACTTTCCTCACGAGACAAAAACATTAAATAAATATAATTAATGGGTTGGGTTGAATAAATTTTTGTTTAAAGCCAATGTCAAGATTTTTTTTTTACTTGCATTAAGGCGGTCAGTTTTCTTTCGATAATGAAGGAAACCGGAGTGCCCCCCAAAACGCCTTACCTTCTGCAAGAGAACTGAAAAATGTTCTTATCCCGAAAATCTGTCTAGGATGAGAATCGACTTTAGGTGGTAGGAGGCGCTAGGGTCTGAAAGCGCCCGTTTTAAAAAAAATCGATGTCATAAAAATTATTTAAGATTTTAAATTTAGTAACTACTGTCTGATTCACGTCTGCCGTAGCACTAGTTTTTCAAGGTTTTAGAAGAGATATCCAAAAATTTTGTAGCATGTCACATACCGTTATGACGTATGCATTTAATTAACCGACACCAAACTAAATGCCATCTTAGCTGGAGTATAAAATGCAGAGCTTTTTAAAATCCTTCCGGGGATTTAATATGGTAAAACACACAAATACTCATTCCGGAAATAAATCGCTGTAATAATCATGCGGGTTAGGGTAGAAAACTCTGGAATAGTCCACTCAGCTGTAGGTAAGACCGCTTTCGTTAGAACCACAGAATATACCCTTTTGTTGTCAAGCTAGCAGACGATATTAACTGGAGAGCAAAAAATGAGAAAGTAGGTCATGCGCAGTTCTATTTTCTTAACCCGCATGATTTTCAGCGATATAATTACGACAAAATGCAAACGTCATAACGGTATGTGACATGCTACAAAATTTTTGGATATCTCTTCTAAAACCTTGAAAAACTAGTGCTACGGCAGACGTGAATCAGACAGTAGTGAAAAAATTAAGTACTTTGTAGCTGAACAGAATTGGCAAAAAAATATCAAAAGTTAATGCAAAGAGAAAAGAACAAAACAAATACAACAAAAGATATATCATGATAAAAATATATTGATTGCTTATGATTAAAAAAAATCTCAATGTCCATAATGAATATATAGATATTCAGTGATGTGAATTATGCATAATACAACTGTCATATCTATGTTCCAAGAAATGAATTAATAATAATAATAATAATAATAATAATAATAATAAAACAACAACAACAACAACAAATAGATCCATCAATTACAGATCGAAGTTATGTTTAGCCTGTTTTATCACAATAAAGAGAAATCTTTGGTTGGCCATATTTTTTTTTATTCAGAAACAATCAGAAAGTACTAGTTCTTGAAGAAAATGCTTTAAAGTCTTTTACGTAAGTTCCTTTGAACAAATGCTAGTACTTGTGAAAATGTTTTTAGATATGTGCAAGACAGAGACAGAGGCATTGATCGTAAGACTGAAATGTACAACGATAAAAAATTATGATCGATTATCATCGTCATTTGTCGCTATTTAGTAATGTAATTGACAAGGAATCGACATGTTTTACTTTTTTTGACCTCAAGAGGTCAAGTTGTCTATGACTTTGGCTTAACGAGTCACATGGTCTCTTACTTTAAAACATTTAGGCTAATTCTAATATTAGTTTTCATATCAAATTAAAGGTAGACGATTTTTATTCCAAGGAACTTCGGTTTTCTTTACTTCCATTAGACAATCCGTTTCGAAACAAGCGAAATATTCTTCTCTCGGGCGCGAAACATCGTCAGCATAAACTCATACTAATGAGTGTAAAATGTTAAACTCATCAAACAATATTAATGTAGAAATTCTTAGAAACCATTTTGCTATAACCTATCTTTCTACGTGTAAACAAACATTACTGGCCCAAGTTTCACAATCATTCACTCAATCGAATGTAAACTCAACTCAAATTAGGGAATATTTTCAATGTCAATATTTATGACATAACACAGCTAAAATTTAGTATCTAATGTTATATTGAAATTGTTAGGCCTAATTAAAAATTCTTTGCTTGCTGTTTTCCGACCCATGGTATCCACATGTGGGTAGGTAGGTAGGAAAAATATTTTATTTTACTTTTTTAAAACTTAATCGTTTACACTTTCATAAAGTTTAAATTGGTTTCATATGTCTCTTTTAAACACGTTTACAATTTTTTTGCAAACTAAGTCTACTTTGTTCCTCCTTTTGTTTTCTCCCATGGAGAAACACAGCTGAATTTCCTTACAATCATATAAACCTGCTCACAGATCGTCTCGCTTGCCAGGGTTATTGCCATTTAATACTGTTATGGTAAACGAGAAGTAAAAAAAAAAGCTTGTAGTAGAAGGCAATAAAATGTTTTGGGTAGGGGCATTTCAAGTGGGTCGAGTGGTCAACGGCAAACAAAAGTTAATTCTTTTTTAGGCCTTATTGTATTTTTGTTAAACAAAACATTTTCTCACAAAACATAAATTAAAATATCGATGAGTGAAAATGGGAATATTTGAGTTGAGTTTACTCTTAATTAATTAAAACATTGTGAAACTGAGGCCAGGCTCAAGTTTTACAATCATTCACTCAATTGAATGTAAACTCAACTCAAATTAGGGACATTTTAATGTTATTTAAGACATTATACCGTTAAAACTGACTATCTAATCATGTTATATTTAAATTGTTTAGTGTAGGCTTGTTAAACCAAAAAAAAAAAAAAAAAAAAAAAAAAAAAAAAAAAAAAAAAAAAAAAAAAACCCGTTTGAAAAATAAGTGAGAGTTGAGTTGGGTTATGGTATTTAACGTCCCAGTCAAGAATATTTCACTTATATCGAGACGTCGCCAGCTATAGGCGAAAGTGCAGAAATTTTGCCTGTGCGTTGCGCTGATGGCATTATACAGCAGAGTTCTTTATCTTGGCATGCCTGCCATGACACGGGACCTCGTTTATTTTAAGTTCCCATCCGAAAGAACCGTGACTTTCATTTCGTAATGCCGAGTACTTGACGAAAGAACAGTCACTACCCACTTTCAGGTATTGGTTCTGACCCGGCCGGGGTTCGAACCCACGACTTTCCACTTACGGAGTGAGCACTCTACCAACTGAGCTACCACAGTGGCTATTAGTGAGATGAAAGAAACAGGGAATGTTTGAGTTAAGTGTACTCTAATTTGTTTGAATGATTGCGAAACTGGGGCCTGGTGTATTGTATTGTATGTGCAACACAGATATCAAAATAAAAAACTAATACACCCAAATCTTCAAATTTATGTTTTGCTTTTTCTATCGCCTGCCTTACAAAGTAAATATATTTCAAAATACCACAGAATTGACTTTTAAAAAAAGCATGTACGATTCCTTTACAATATGTCCTTTAAAGATATAAACATGAATACCTAAATGAAGACGTAAAAATGTATGAATTGATATCCCCGTTCTATAAAAATCGTTCTCACATTGTATGGCTTACAAAAAATACACCAGGCCCCAGTTTCACAATAGACAATAAACCACAATACAAAGAAAGAATTGAGAAGCAACATTTTATAAATATACACTTTTGTATGTTTGACATGATATTCACATTTAACACAAACAACAAAAAT
Source organism: Tegillarca granosa (assembly GCA_029721355.1). Lineage (NCBI taxonomy): Eukaryota > Metazoa > Mollusca > Bivalvia > Arcoida > Arcidae > Tegillarca > Tegillarca granosa. The sequence goes on along the minus strand of CM056606.1, from coordinate 16,496,635 downwards.
ACTGCTCTTAAGGACATTCGGTACACTTACCGAATTACAGTCTTACTTCCAAAAAAGAGTTCCCATAAGCTTCCAGAAATGTTTATCTTGAATGCATTATAATATTAGTTTAGTTGTACCAATATGAATGATAAATACTAGAGTAGAAATCTCTATTTTCAAACGAATCTTCAAGTATTATTGATTAAAATTTCAAAATATATCAAGGAACCTTAAAATAACCTGATAAATAATCTGATACTGTCAGTATTCAATAAAAGACACACCAATAATATACTGAACTTACATAAATAGAATGTTTTTCAAATTATTTTTGTGTAAAGTACAGGTATTCGTGATTATTTTTTTTAACATTTTTTGAGGATGTTGTTTATTAAGCTAGACTGTTGATCAATGAAGCTCTTTCGGAGAAACTAGATATGACTTTAAAACAATATCAACCTATCTTTTTATAGTAAAATAAACAATAAAAAAAAACAGAAGAAAGTAATTTGTAACTGAAAAAAATAATCAATTGACAACAACCTACGCCACCTTCAAAGAAACACAAACATACCAGTCAAATAACAATCCAAAAAGTAATATGTTAAAACTAAGAGACCTAGAAAATGAAATTCAGTTAAATACGTCAACTTTTACCGAGGAAGTGAGGCCGGGTGCTCCGAAAGGATAAGCATCTCCTAGCTAGCTAACTACACGCGGTACGTGTAAAATCAGAAGTAAAATAAAGAGGTGTGTGTGTGTGTGTGTGTGTGTGTGTGTGTGTGTGTGTGTGTGTTTTAACGTGAGGGGGCATGTGTGTATGTAAGCGCAAATAGGTGCCTACATGTCTTTGTGAGCACTTTTTTCTTTTCGCGTGCGTTTGTTTCTAGCATATTTCATGTCTTACTGATGTAAGTGATAATACTTTTAAAAACAATAATAAGTTTTATAATTTTCATTTAATCACCGTCTTTCCTAGTGCATGCTGTCATTTTTGTCAACATAACTTCTGTTATATAATCAATAAAAGATAACATCTCTTCTATTAAATTCTCATTTCTCATAATTCTGTTGTCATGGAAACAGAATCAGCTTTATGTATCTAAAAATAATAAGTAATTTATTTCATCTGTTTGATAGTAGCTTTGACAGTTTTATGGAATTTTAATTAAAAAGGTTGTCTTTTTAACAATTGTTATCAGTCATGATTGGAGATATTTGTACAATGATGTCGGATATCACAAAATACTTCATCAGAATTATGTAATAAAAAGTTTTGAGTCTCCTGAAACAGATGAACTTGTAGAAATCTAGCAAAAAATCAACATACGGAGCTGGTACTGGTTAATCTGATTTTCAGTATCATTGTTGGCTAACCCACCTTTAATAAAACGTCAGCACGCGATTTCATCCACCTTGATTGCGTTACAAATACTTAACAACATTTAGCACGTGCATATGGGTATTTTTTTTAACATTTGGGATACTGAAAAATATGAATGTTTTTTATTTTTAAACAGCCATTTTAAATATATTTTAAAACTGCGAGTTTGAAATTTTGTAACAAGGTTATATTTTTATAACACAGTAAGACGGCCAGCTTCGATATTTTCCGTTAAACCCGCGGTTTTATCTTCAGGGCCTTTCAAGGGGAATAATTCAATTTGGGTCACTATGTGTCGCCTTATCGTCACCTCGTAGAATTTGCATTTCGTGGTTATCGTAATAAATTATTAATTAAATGGGTTTTTTAACTTAAACTGTATAAAAATTCTCATGTATTAGAAGGATAATTGATTTTTCTAAACGACCACAACAATCGTTAACCCAACAAAACAAATTAAAACGTCGAAATTCTTGACATAATGCGGGGTGTTGTGAAAGGTCAAAATGAAATGGGCGGCGCTGAGCCAGTTTACACCCTGTAAATTGAATTGACAGAATCGCATCCCACACCGATTTGGTAAAAAATTACATGTATAACCAATAGTATTTAGAATACCGGTCATTTTGATACCAGATACAAACCATCATTTGCACCGGTTTTCACACGGGAAGTCGACAAAATTGGATCACTTGCATGCTGAGAATTTTTGAAAACAAAACAAAACACTGTACTAATTATTGGATATGCACTTATATTATTTATATATTACTGTTCTATATATTTAATTTTAAAGTTTGAAATTAATTATAACTTAGTTTTGTTTCGATTTTAGTTTTATGCAGAAAAAAATGCCATGAAAATCCAACCGCAGGAATCAAAACACAGATCGCCCTCCTGGCCCTTGTACTGTTGTAGTCATCACGATATCTTTAAAGTAATACTAAGATACGTTCATCTGTCTCAAAAATTGAATAATTTTTTTTTCACTTTTATTACTTTGAAAGATTTTAATTGTATTTGTAGACAGTGTGGTGCTAGATTAAAAGTGGGATTAAGCCAGTTGCCTGATGCAACTTGTGATAGCAGTGATGCAGAGAGATTAACTGATTCTAATGACCAACATCTGCTTTTTGTTATTGTTTGTTGTGTTGTGGTTTTTTAAATCAAATTTTCTGATTTGTTTTCAGTATGTTAGCATAGAAAGCGTAGAACCACAGTTAGACCACTGAATTAGTATGCATACAGTTGTGTCATGTATTCAGGTTCCATTGGTCAGCACTAACACTGAAGGAGAGACAGATGAATTCACAGTAGAATTTTTACTTACAAAATATTATCAACTCGAACAGTTTTGAGTTTATGAATTTACAAGTTGTGAGACAGTGAATATGTCACTTTGCCATCTAAATATTAAGTTGTTTTTTTTTAAACTTAACTTTCAGGTTTATTTGCAATCTGCAGTGCCTGAGTATCCAAATCTTGGATTTAGCATTTGCTATGCATGAAGCCATGATAACTTCAAACTTGGTATGATACATGTTTGACACCTGAGCTGATTCTAGACTCACTAACATTTGATGAAATTGATATCTTTTGTTTCAGAAAAGTAGTAATTTATTAAGGTACAATACAGTGGTGTTATCTAGTCTACATAAGAGATTTATACAAATCAGACAGTATCTGTTTTCAACACCAACACTACATGTAACTTTACAATTTCAGATTTAGATACAAGAAAGCTTTGCCATTCACCTGTATGGTTACTAAGAATGCTACATTTTAAGTCCACATTTATGCTTTGTCTGAAATTCTATTGTCCTTCCAACTGCAAGATGAAAAAGGAACAAATTTACTTCTTTGCCTACATACCACAGTTATAACCTTTGAAAAACAGGTTGAACATCTTAACAACAGAATGTAATGTTTTGAACTAAAATTTGTTGTTTCTTCTAAATCTATTTGAGAATTATGGCATACTGAGTTTGTTATTATAACTCAAGGAAGCTGTCAGAACATATGCAGCAACACAGATAAACATGTCATCATATGATTAACTGTCATATAAAATCAGAAAATATCTAATTCTGTTTTGTGAAATTTATTTTACAGATTAAAAATATTCAATTTCTCTCTTTTATTAGTAGCTGTACATTCAATACTCAGAATCTACAGTGCTTCTTCCCTTAACATCTTTTAGTGACAGATTTAGCTGACAACTCCGACTCAAATTTTTCAACAAAAAAATAATAAATAAATATATTTGATATCAATATTGCTTTCAAATAAAGCAAACTTCAGAATTCTAAAATTGAAAAAAAGCACATTGGCACACGCACTAAAAACCCCTGTTGATTCCAGGATTAATCATTTGTACAGATTGGAACTATATATTCCATTTTTAATTTTGTTGATATTTTCATTATTTTGCACATTACACATTTTTGCAAATACAAATAAGGAGCCTTATAGGTTGTAGTATAAAGCTCACTTTAATATCACAGTACCTCTCGCCACCTAGGTTCGAAATTCACTTTGGCTGATCCCAGCGTGAGAAGATCTGTTAGTTTGCCTGCCAAAGGTTGGTGGTTTTCAGCAGAGACTCTGGTTTCCTTCACTTTCTAAGAAACGGCCCCCTCTATAAGTGAAATTTTGACTGGGGCGTAAAACAAGGTAACTCCACTCCACATAACCACAGATAAGTAATCAACTTTTTTTAATTAAAAAAAATTATTGTTTATTTTTTTCTTTATATTTTTTTATGTTATTAAATTAATTATAATGTTTTTTCATGATGATTATCTGACTACCCATGCCTACAGAATTATTTCCATATACAGTGTATATGGTTATGTCCTATAATGTCGCATCAGCAATTTTTCAGCTTTTTGCAATGAGAGCAAGTTCATTAATCAAGTATATATGCAGGAGATGTGCCAGTATTTATAATGGTCTGCCTTGTAATTACTAATATCACACTGTCAGGGCAATTTATTCTGTGCAAGCTCACTGAGTTCATATGCCACACACAAGCAAACCACTTGCCCTGTCACATTGTTCTGGTACCAAGTGAAACAGTGGATATTCTGTCCACCAAATGAATAGGTCCAGGTGAGGAGACAGTATTTCAAATTTTGAAGTCGTGGGTATAAATTGACTGAGCTGTTGCATGTTGAAGATTTGAACCCCAGTGCAACTTTGTAACTGACCACATGCAAGAAATACTTGTTCCAAATTTTTAACTTTGGTTGAGGAATAATTTTTTCCTTTGTTTTATTGAAAAGAATTTTTAAGAAAATTATCATTTCTCACAAAAAAAAAAAAAAAAAAAAAAAAGGAAAAAAAATGCATTGATAATAAAATTTGAAATTTTAGCATAGTTTCAAATTTAGAAATAAAACTTTGATTATAACAAATTCTAAATGAAGTGAAAATTGCAAATAAGCTTCCATAGCATGATAGAATTCATTTATAACTCCCGAGCACCTGTGTTACACTCTATTCCTTGGACAATGTTGCATTTAGAATTTTCTAAAAGAAAAACGATTAATTTTTACTTCTTTTTGGATCTTAGTTTTCTTTTTATAGTTAAAGTATGCAAACAAAAATTATATTATAGGAAATAAGTCAATTTTTATTCGTATTCATACGAAGAACTGTAAACAAGGGAGGTAAGTATACACAAACGAAAAATCTATCGTGGACTCTGAGCAACACCTGCTATTTTCTGAATTGACAGAATCGCATCCCACACCGATTTCGGACAAAACTTGATCACATTAAGAAATGAAAATTATTTCATAACTTAATAATAAGAACCCATCATATGTCCTAATTTTTTCACAATACGTGTCTGAAGCACCGGTGTCGTCCGACAGCTGTGAGGCAACCTCGACTTTAAAAGCGTTTATCTCGTAACTTAATCGAGATATTTGGCTATTTTGTAGATTAATTGAAGGAAAAAATATTTATTGTTTAAAATATTTGTTCATTTCAAATTTATAACGATGTCATCTAACAGTTTTCTTTAAAATTCGAGACTGACTATCGTTTCCGATTTTGTACCTAAATTTAAACCGAAAGTCACGTGGCCAAAGTTATGAAAATTCAGCCATGTTGGAAGCTGGCCGTCCTACTGAACACAGACAAAAAATAATCTACTTTCATGTCAATAATGTCTATATTGTGATGTTCGCAGACAGAAATTTGATTAAGACTGACATTTCCTGCCAATGTCCATAAAAGAAATCTGAACATTTTTTGTCCGTTTTTGGAGTCAATATTTTCTTTTAAAAGAATAATATAAGGCCACAATGAAATATATCTTTGTTTCCCCTTGCCCTACCCTTACTTCTGATATTGAGTAGGTAGGTAGGCTTTTTTCAGTGTTCTTTTCTTGTTAGGAAACTTTCTTTACATGTCACCTTGTGTGTTTACTAGTACATCTTCATCACTACGGCATTTGTATCGCATTGAATTATAACTGTATAAGCGTCTTGACAACTAAGAAGGTTGGCGACGAAATCGTGAAAAGGAAAGAGAAACGAACCGGAATCTATTAGCATAGAATTGCAAAAAAAAATAAAATAAAATAAAATAAAAATAAAAAAAAATAAAATAAAATAAAAAAAAATTAGGGTCGGTCGCGCAAGGGGAAACAAACCATATTTTTATTTTGGCCTAAATACATATTTTTAATCAAATATATTGTGCTAATAGTGCCCTTGAAATTCTGTATTTTTTCGCGTAAAACATGCGCTTGGCATAATCCTTGGGTGCAGCCTTATGAAAGAAAGAATAACCAAAATAAGCAAACGAAATTATAAAAACACATTCAAATGACTGATTATAAGGCAATGTTCAGGTGATTAGCTGGTTGAATGTTGCTTTACGTCAAATCAACAATTCGTGACGAGGGAATCTTTTTATAATATCAAAAACACAACGAGTTAATGCGTTGTGCGAGTTTGTTCGAGTATTCCAAATCTAGCTGGTACAAGTACTTTAGATGACCTTAAGATTGCTAGTACACTCGTTCGAAATGACGCACATGGAAGAAAATTAAGTAATACTAGCACACTTGCACTCAACGCACGTCGCAAATAAAAAGTCGGGGATAACTAGAAACGGATAACAACTTGGTAAATTATTAATCACTTGCGACCAACGTAGGTCAAAATCACAGCATTAACACCAAAAACACCGCGAATCCCAATTGTTTCATTTATGATGTTCAATATTTTTTTTTTTTTTTTTTTTTTTTTTTTTAAAAACCTAACAATCTCTAATAATATAATATATATTTTGTTTATATAAATTAAAAGACAAAAACATGTTTTTGTATATTTGTTTGTTTAAGCAAAAATGAAAGGCATATGAGATAAAAAAAAACAACTACAAAAATTGTTAACCAAAACTTAACAAAATTAAAAAAAGCATGCTGATACAATTTAGAAAGCAATATAACAAAGAAGACAATAAATATCACTATTATCTTACCTTGATTATGGTAAACAGATAAATGAAACTCATGAAAAGTCACCAAAAATAGAAACTCAAAAATTTATATAATCCAAGTAATCATTTTTCTGTAACATGCCTGATCTTGCGACTTAGTGCTTTTATACAGCGATATACAGTGATGTTATAATTGTTTATTTGTTTGTAAATATCAACTACCAAATACACTGGTATTTGATTGATTGAATGTTATAATAGCTTTTATGCCAAAATTATAATTAATTTGACAAATAATAATCCAAAATTGCTGCATTAAAAGCTTATGTCTAGTAATATATATTATACAACTCTCTGATTTAAAGATACATTTTTCACTAAAATTTCTTCGGCTTTAAAATGCAACTTCCACATAAAACTTTTGTGTTTTAAAGATACACTTGTTACATTAAACTTTTCTTTTTTAAAGACTCCATTGTTAATGTCTTGAAGTTGCCATAGTTACGTAAAACTCTTCTGCTTTAAAGATTCAATTGTTACACAAATATCTTTTGCCTTAAAGATGTTATTTGTACACGAAACTCTTCTGCTTTAAAGTTACCAACTGTAACAGTCATCAAATGACTGTTTTCGTTTCTTACAAGTCTGGTACCACGTCTAGCGGCAAATTTGACAACCGAACGAGCGATTAGATAGGTACTTGGATGTAATTGAGATTCTCTTAGAATCTCGAACTGCTAATTTGTGAAAAATAACCTTAAAATACTAATTATTGCCTTGTATATTACACATTGAATCAGACATGCTTTGTGTTATGCAGAATCGCCAGCGGAGACCAGTTACATTGTGCTTTATCAAGGGAGCGCTATATGATTGTAAATAACAGTTAATTAGTCTAATGTGTACCCGTCAAATTATTCAACGATAGAAAGAGACATGTTTGTCAGTATAAATTACGATTACATATGTATACAAACATTCAGAAATTGATTTTAGTTTTTCATAAAAATTATTTTTTTGGGAGATAAGTAAGAACGGCAAACTGTGACTCATTTTAATTAACGTAATTGGCTACCATTTTATTGCGATTAATTTTCTCCTAAAAGTCCCTATAAATCATTGCCAACATCCATATACCCCCCTGGGCGTGTAAGGTTATGTGCAGTAGATGTTTCGTTCACGAACATCATTGTTCTTGCTCGGTCCATGTTAAAGTCATTTGAGGGTTTGTTTTAGAAACATCTTTACAAATTATATATTTATAACGAAATTCTGGGAACTGATCCGTATAGAACAATATTGTGCAGGGGAGTAGGTGGAACCCAATTATAATCGAGGCAAAAAAAATCTAGGGGAGCATGCTTCACCGTGAAAGATTTTTATTTAATTGCGCATGGTGCATTCTGGCGACACCTGAACTTGATATTTGCTAAGACTGTTTGAATAATCAAGTTTGTACAACCAAGGACAAATCATAATTTTATATTTGTTCACTATAATTCTTTTTTTTTATTATCTTTTTTCTATTTTCGTCATGTTCTGTAACAAATTTTAGAAAATACGATCTGATTTGTTACCAAGGCATTTGCCTCGGTTGCCTCATAGTAACCTACGTCCTTGTTGTAAAAAAATTTGTAAGCTTGCTTAAAAAATCCGGTGGGTTTATCCGGGCACTTCTGTTTGCTCCATCATTTTAGAAATACATCGCTTCATATTTATTGATCATTTATATATTCTTACAGTATGCACTTTTCACTTCTCCATGCAGTATGTCATGGTTGCTTTACAAAGGGAAGTGGTTTTTTTACATATAAAATTTAAATGGCTTATCTATATCACTGCTTATCTCAATAAACATCGGATCTCTTCATTACTTACAAATAAGCTTATAATTGTTTATTTTATTGTTTCTTTTTATTAATCTAGTCATGCCTGTTTCTAGACACTATAATTAATTGAAAAGAAAGAAAAAAAATCCATTTGCAAATTATTTATGAGGCAATAGAAATAAGCCCGTTATTTTTCCTATAATTGACAAAAAATCAACAAGGGAAATAACTCGCAGATTAACTTAGAGAAAGCAAATATTCAAAACTATACAGGGTGGTAAACTGCTCAGTATTTTTGTAATTATTATATCAACAGCTTTCTCTAAGTAAAAATATGATTGTGTGAGCGTATAGAATCAAAGACTTTTTCAAATTACTATATGCTTTGGTGTTTTTACAAACTACAATTTCTACAAATGTATTGTTTTTCTATTTTATTTCGAAAAAGCAATATATTTTGCTGGATGTCACTTTAATGGAACAATACATGTATTGACATAGCCTGATGTTGTCAATGTTTAAATCAAGAAGTGGTTCGGTTGGATAAAGTTTGGCCTCGATTCAGCTGTTTGTGACGAGACATTGTTTGCTTGTTGATCTCAAGAACTGAAACACTCGTCTAGTGAGTCTGTTCAAATATTTTCGATAATAAAAATTATCTAAGAAAAATTTTAACAGTTAAAAAAGACGTTCAAAGCGTTGTTCATGTAACCTAACTAAACAGGAAGTCATTAAAAATAAAGGCCGATAACTGTGTACTAAAATAATGTTATGATGTTTTTTTTTGTTTTTAATTACCGAGCAGGAGAGACAAAAATCAAAAGTTCAATTGTAAACATGTTCTTATAAATTACAATCTTGTTTTGTTTTCTTTTTCATTTAGTCTAGCTACACTTCATGTATCTATATATTATACTCTAGATAAAAACAAATATGGATTTATCAAAGATAAATCTTGAACATTGACATATAACATTGTTATAAAACGAACTTCAATTTACAAGTAGCCCATGTTAGTAAACAAATGATAGACACACATATGTCATCTAGTGTAAGATCAATTTCATTTCATTATAAGTTGGAATGTATGGAAACAGAAGTTTCATTTGTATCAGGTTTCCGATCAATTTTTCTCGTCTGTTCCCGTTTTTTTACTCTGCCTTTTATATTTATCTCCAAACATGAAGTCTTTGCAAACTTATTAAGGTTTTATTACCATTTGTATGAAATAAGCTTATTAACTTCAGACCGACAAGCTAGTGTGATTGTTTTCCTTACGTTATAAGCGTGTTCCAAAATATCTATTCAAATAATGATGATGATGATGATGATGATGATAATTGTGATTATGATCATGATGATGATGATAATTAATAAAGCATCGTCTTCAGCATTTAATCTTCATAAACAGACACAAAATCTAGCAGACTTTCTGTAGCAATATTACCAACATAATGACGAATTTACCATGGTAAGGAAAAAAAACAGAAAATAAAACGAAGCGGTTTGTATCAACAACGGTGTCCGATTTTCATCTGTTGACATTCCTTTTTATCTTATACACATGTGTGCTCTGCTTGTCTCTGAACTCGGTATCAAATTTAGTTGGTCAGTTGCTGTTTTCTGACCCATGCTATCCACATGTGGGTAGGTAGTAAGGAAAACTCTTTTTTATTTTACTTTTTAAAAATTTAATCTATTACACTTTAACAAAAGTTTAAATTGGTTTCATGCGTCTCGTTTAAACACATTTTACATTTGTTTTGCTGACTCAAGTCTTCTTTGTTCCTCCTTGTGTTTTCTCCCATGAAGAAACACAGCGGAATTTCATAACTATGGTAATAACCTGCTCACAGATTGTGTCGCTTGCCAGGGTTATTGCCCTTTAATACTTTATGTTGTATATAAAAAAATTAAATAGATAGCAATAAAATTTTTAGGGTAGGGGCATTTCAAGTGGGTCGGGCGGTCAACAGCAAACAAAGTTATTATTTAGGCCTTAAAACAATAAAACTAGAAGTTCAGTTGTTCACAAGACAACCGCAAATACTCCCGCCTACTACAACTGCAACAAACAGTTTATTTTATACACAGCAAACGTTAAAAAAATTATATCTGATAGCAACTAAATTCTGTCATGATAAATAGATGGGAATCGGATCAATAAACAAAATTTAAAATATATACATTTATTTATAAATGCGTAATGATCATTAACCTGTTTTTCTATTTTTGTTGACCATCTTGGTTTTTGTATTATACAGAAAAACACAAACTTAAATTTACTTCACTTAGGGACTCGTCACACAAATTTTAAAGTCGTTTAGACAAGTGATTTTTAGAGAAGATTAAAAGTGTAAGCACATACTCATCCACACATTTAAGTGTTTAAGAGAAATAACTACAAGAAACAACAACACGTACCAATGAAAGTACCATCGACACCTTCCCTTCCCACACACTATAAGTCAAGTTAATGCATATGGGGACATAAACTATGTGCAATGAACCTTTTTGCTTAATAAAGTAGTTTTGCAATAAACCGAGTGAGAAGCGAAAAGTTATCAACTCTTTGACTTCAAAACATTGTAACAAAAAAGGCATTGCTATCGAAGGACACTCAATAAAACAGAAATGCAAATATGGATAATATCTTTATGTTTCATCCACTGAGAGAATATTTTCTTGTTATTGCTTTTTATTTATGAAAATAAAACTCATTTTCTATATGGCACATCAAAATTTAGCAGGTATTTGTTATATATTTCTTTGGGATTTACAAGTTACAAAGTTGTGATATGATTTTTAATAAAACAAAATAATAATAAATAAAAAATATAAACTGGATGAAGTAATAATGTTTTAAGTCCCAGTCAAGATCCATTCAATTATATTGAGACAGTTAGATTTTGGGAATGTTGATGTAACCGAAATACACAGAAGAAACTATTTCAAATTAAAAAGGAAAGAGGCATTGTGATGTGATCTTTAAGTGCAGTAAGATCATTTGGTTACCTGAAATACAACATGTGTAACTTCTTGATTTTTAAATGAAAAAGTCAAATACAGAACTAGCACACGATGCAAATCAAAAGAAGTCCATGACATGTGTGGATATTTTTTAATTGAATCATTCACAAAAATGTACTTTTGACTTCAATAGCCTTTAATGACGAAATGTTTTCAAACATTTTTCGTAAGAACTAATAGGTAGGAGTACTAAAGTTCGGAAGACTAGCAAAACATATTTTACTCAAATCCAGACGTAACCAATTATAGGTGAAGTTGCAGAAATTTTGATCTAGCATTGCGCTTTGGTCAATGTATTGGGAGGTTTTTTAAAGTCTCATCCGACGGACCTGAGAAGCAAAGGAAATCTTACCTATAAAAGAAGTAAACACTGAAAAAGGGAAAAAAGTATAAACACATATTGAGGACATAAAGGATTCCAGATCATGCAATTTGTGTAAAAACCGAACGAGGATTATTCATTTGTTTTAAATTTTAATAAAAGATAACCACAAATTCAAAACAACAACAAGAATTCGTTATTCATTTTGAAATCGATAGCTCGAAGCAAAGTACTTTGTTTCAAACTAGCAATAAAACAAATTAATTGTTTTATCTCTAAAATCAATCAATTGACAAAATATTTTGATCATATGTAACATCAACAAAAAATAATGATTAATTATTTAATCGATAAGTTCGAACCAATGTACCTCAGCTCGAAAAAAAGATAATTTATTGTTTTATCTTTTCATCAATAAAAAATCAAATAATATCTGATATTATGCAACAAACTTTTATTGTGGATCAGTTGATTAGCCTCATTAAGCTTCAAACAACTGGTCCTTTAAGAGATAGGAAAGGAAAAGAAAAATATAATATTATAAATTTTATTCTGAATTAACTAATCAATTGCAGTATACAGAATTGTGGAAATTTTAACAAAATTTATATAAAATTCTTAACATTACACAATTTTGAGCAAATGATATAACTAGGTCTGATTGTTCAATGGTCCGTTAGTTTAACTAATTGGTTAGTTAAAAATAAAAATGTGATTAAAGTACTTGCAACTAATATAGATATAGGGTTTTTAACTTTATTTGTTTTTTATTTTATAATAAAAACTTGATGCATTTAAACAGACATTTCGTTAATAATTACATTATTAAGCACCATGTTCCCTTCATTCTCAAATTTGACTTTGCGTGTGACAGGTGTAACTAGCTAGACAGGAGGGGATAACCTTCCGGAGCACCCAGTCTCACTTCCTTGATGAAAGTTCACGTGTATAACTAAATTGGCCAGTTTTCAAAGTTTTTACTTAAGATTGTGATTTGGACATGGACTGTTATTTTTGTGTTTTATTGATGGTAAATACTAATTATTTCCCTAACCAGCTGGTTATTATGTAGGAGAGCTTTAACCAACTGAGTCCTCGTGTTTTTGTATTAATACATTATTGTTTCATGTCATATTTAATGTATTGTTTATTATATTGAATCTGAATTAAAGTCACATGCTACGAAAAGAATATTGGTAATGAATTGTTGACTGGCAGATATAGTATGGCTGTATATATGTCTCAATTTTATGGCTGTATTTTTCTATTTAGTCTCCCACGATTTTCCACTTAAATATCAAGTTGAGCCGATGGTCATATAGATAACAAAATATGTATCTATTCATCTCCATCATCTACATCAAATGAATTAATAAAAAAAACCGTGGAAAAGTACGATGTATTGAATATAACAATGAACATACTGAAAACGAAATATAGAGTAAATTCGGTAAAAACTGATTTATTCTCCAATAGGACAAATTTATATTGCAAGCAACTTACGGTATAAAAATAAGAAGTAAAGTCCTTTTTACTCTGTGGCAAACGAGTGTTCGTAAAACTAAAAAGGGCAGAGTGATGGAAAGCTTGAGTTCACAGATCAAAGTGGCTCTAAATGTCTAAGTTCAAATTTCGCCCAGTCAGTTCGTTTAACAAAGATTAATGTTTATCTCCAGATACTTAGATATTAAAACCTTCGACCTCCCCAGGAATGCCCGCTTTCATGTAAATAGAATGATCTTGACTGGACGTAACACATCATTACATTTCCCAACTCGTAAAAAAAAGTCAGCTTTTTGCTTTAAATTACAAAAACCATATCAAAATAATGAACTCTAGAATTATCTTGTCATATCCTTTACATATGACCTTTCTATTTATCTACGGTCGTCCTGCTGTCAATAATACGGAAATAAAACAATTATTCATCGACTGTATCACAATGCTACATCTTTGATCCGTGTTGATTGCGTTCAACACAATTGCCTTTCTTTATGTGTAGTACATATTATTTATACTGTTATAACAAAAAATGATTTATTTTTTGGGCGAATAGACTGCTAAATATTGAATGCTTCTTTTATTGATCATTTCGTGTCAGTAAAATATATACAAGACGTTTATATTTATAAATCATACTTAGCTAATCCAATACTGATATCGCGCTTATCCCTTGTCCTAAGTCATTTATAAATCATACTTGGCTAATCCAAAAATTATATCGCGCTTATCCCTTGCCCTAAATCCAACCTTGCGATTTCCTGTTTGCATTGGCATTAAGCGGCGGCCCTGCTACTCTGTCAGAAATTGTTCAGTTTAGATAAAACTTGAGATTATTATGCGCAAAGTCGCATTAAAATATTTTTGCTACCTTAACATCTTATTAACAAACCAAGTCTCAGTGCAAAAAAAAAAATAACTCCAGTTTAAAAATATTCCATCCCGATATTAATTTTAGAATCTATATTTAATGATTTTTTTTTTTACTTAAAACAATTATTCTACCTGAGAAAAAGGAGGTTTTGGCCAAGAACTCATCGGGTGAATTTTTTGGTAATGAAAATTTGTGGGTCAAATTTGTGATTACAAATAAACGTTGTTTAATAGGCTACTATTGTTTATAGCAAAAAAAAAATAAATAAACAAACAAAAAAATAAATAAATAAATAAATAAATAAATAAATAAATAAATAAATAAAAAAAAACAAACAAACAAACAAACACACTATAACTAAAAAGACTATAACGACTCAACGACTCTATATACCCTTGCTCTTTAGTCCCAAATGGGTCCTTAATCTTTTTTTTTATTATTATGACGTCATTTAATATTGTATAATTTTGCAAAAGGGGATGAAGATGTGAGTGAGAAGTATTACAGTTTTAAGATTTCTGACAGTTATTTTCCTACTGTTTTAACTTGCATTAGTATATTCAAGACACTTTTTGTAAACCACATGGAAAATTCTTAAAAAAGGACAAGTATGAGCAAGTTTGTGAGTTTTTTATTTCATTTTCTTTGTTCTAGCACGTGTTTATATTGACATGTAGTTCGCTAGTACACTTTTACACAATGTCACAGTTAAACACCAATGATCATCACAGTTAAAAACCAAGGATCACTTAATGCGTTATAATGGTATCAATATCAACGGCAAGATTAAACATATCACTAATAGCGCTTGAATCCACAATAACGACAAGCTTTAGCTTCAGATACAATTAGCCACCACGATCATGTTGGATAAGAGGATGATGCTAATTCTGATGACGAGACCTTGGACGAATCCATCACATGCAGGTTGTATTATTGCGTGTATTCAGTAATTACATTAAGTTTTGTGAATGTGATAAGCTTAATATAACTACTGCATCGCAACTTTGTCCTTTGATTGATTGGATTTCTGTACACTACCAGTTAAACTACACCCTTGAGGCATTATTTAGAATATAATCCAAGTTGGTGTTTTTATGTGAAATAATCTCTATAATACAACTCTCCTGACAGATAATTTTTTGTCATCAAATGTCTGCACAATTTAATTTTAATGATAAAATCACCACAACCATGTGTTTACAATGAACAGATTTTAACAGATCTAAAAAATTAACTACATTTAAATGTCATTCTATCAAAGAGAGATTGTTAAATCGTAAGGAGAATGTTAGGTAATTGTTTAAGGTATTTAGTCAAATGCCCTAAAACGCGTAGAATGAAATAAAATAAAACTTGGTAAAGAAAAAATATATTAATCCGGTTTAGACACATTGCTCTATCGTAGTGATTTGCAATCCATGAAAGAGAACACTTATAATATTATGTGATGAGGTTAGTTTATTTTCACAGAAAGCGCATTGATTTTTTGTTAACAAGATGTTAAAAGGTAAAGAATATAAACCCGGTTTCAACGCATTAAAACTGGTTTATACTTTGTAAACAATGCCTTTTAGTAAAAAAAAACGTGCAAGTAAATTTAAACATAACAAATAAAACAATAAGTAATTAGGGATATAAAAGTTGTCAAAGAAAAATCTGTTCTTTAATTATTCATGGAATTTAATCACAAAGAATTGGTATGTTTACATAACAGTGATTAGTAGAATGCTTTTAATACATTAGAATAAACACTCAATTAAACAATAATTCGAACATTTTAACTGTTGTTCATCTCTACGTAAACAATACAGTTCAATAAACAAAATACTAAAATAAAACTTTTTATTGAAGCTTTCATGCAAACAGTTGCAATATGCATTGTCGCTGAGACCGTTGTATCATATAATGGTAAGAGCTTTAACGGGGAATTATTTCAGATTATCATTTGGCGAAATTTTGTTATTCTAAATACTTTTACACATGTAAAACAAAATTACTTTTATTATTTTGATTTCACTGAAAAGAGCAGTTAAATTTAACAAAAAGGGGGAAGTTGAAGTTAATATTTTTGTTGTTTTAATGCAGATGAAAATTGTTATTAAAAGTCTAAAAATCTTAATTCAGCGACAAATAATACCGCAAATATTTGTTAACAAATTTTAAAGTACTGTTACTTTAACTCGGAAGGTTAATATGAGTAATTGTATGAAGCAAGTATATCAGTCAAAATATTAATATTTGCTCTTGAAAAAAATGGAATACAAGTTACAGAAAATATATGTGTAATTAAAAACTTAGGGTATTAAACCCAATGAATTCTCTCTCTCTCTCTCTCTCTCTCTCTCTCTCTCTCTCTCTCTCTCTCTCTCTGAGAAAATTGTTGAAATTGTATAAATCAGTACTTAAATCAAATTTTTCAAAAAGCGCTTTAGTTTCCAGATTGAAAATTAAATGTAAATCCGGTTGTGGCACATTAACTTATCTTAGTGATTGGCAAACCATGGAGTAAATACAAGTCCGATTTCTAAATAACTCGGATTGATTTTCCTGTTGTTAAAATGTGAAATTGTAACAATATAAATCCGGTTTTAACACATTATAAACTGATTATTGGTTTGTAACAATGTACTTTTAGTTAAAAAAGTGTTAACGAAACAATAAGGTATGTATAATATTTATATATAACAATTCTGTCCATTTAGATTTTTGTCATTTTTAACCTGTCACTAGAACCTTGACATATCGGTTTTCATTAGAATGCCTATAATACATTTAAATGAATAAAAAACAATGAATAACACAATTTTTTACTGCAGCCATATAACAAAAGAAAAAGGTTATTTAAAATAACAATACACTAGTAAAACATACTAGTAAAAAACTAATAAGAACCTTTTATAAAGTCTTTTATAAATACACACACACAGTGAGGGAGAGACATAGAGAGAGAGGGGGAGAGAGAGCTTGTTAAAGTTTTGTTGTTATCTCCAAGTGTTCAAACTTATTTTCCTATTTATTTACTGAAATCCTCTGTCGATAACTTATATGTAAATAAATCTTGCCTAAAGATTTAAACAAAATTTCTCCAACCCATGAGTATATAATCCATTAAACAAGCGAGTGACTAGGCGCTCCTAGCACTTAACGTTAAAAATGATCGAAAAAATCATCTAAATGTAGAAAAAAATCCATATATTAAAACCATTTTCATACAATATAACAGATTCTTTATTTCGTAACAAGATGGTCTTTTACATTTCCCTGCAGTAGTCTAAATGCTACTTAAGTAAACCTAATTCATCAATTTCGCGTAAATATTACATAATGCATTTGTTATATGAATCGTATTTTAAGTGAAGATACATTTTTCATGTTTTATCACTTTTTTATCGCTTTTATTCATTTACTATCGTCTGGGAATCAAGTTTAAAAAAAAACTTAACTTTGCAATGCATTAATAAAGATACCCAAAACTAATAATCAACCACAATTATTTCTACTATTTCTACTATTTTTATGTGAATATTTTAGAATTATTTATAAACATTATTTCGACGATTATGATTTTCTATTCATTGTGTTTTATTTCAGAGAATGGCATATGCTTTTAAATAAACGTAATCAGACTCGTCAGTTGCGTCAAATGTAAATGTTTCACAAAAATCGATTTGGCAAGTATTTTTGACCCAAAAGATTCAGAAGCAAACGCAGATCATGTGACCAGGCTTAAACACCTTATAAGTATTGCAAGTGATTCAGTAAAAACTTGTTATCCTAGCTCCTTAACGGTGATTAATTCAGGAAAAGGAAACTATTTTTTAAATGCAAATTTTTGGTTTACTTTTACTAGTGGCTGATTTTGAATTGTGTTTGATCTAGCCCCGGTGTTTGTATTTTTAATTTCAATCATAAACTTTTTATGCAAATGCCATAAAGTCTTCTTATCAAGCAGTCTTTGTATTTAGAAAACTCTTCATGAATTTTAAAAGTTTTTTTAAATTCAGCGAACATCATTAACTATTTTAAGGTATTCTTCATTAGTCATCTATTTTCATGACTGGATATGTTTCTATAGCATGTAAAACACAAACTTTAAAAATGTTTCCATGACAACATAATATGAAAACTAAAATGCTGCATATAAGTACATGTGTACAACATACGCATGTCTATATAAAATCGCAAATTGCAAGTAACAAATCAATCACCTGAAAGACAACAGTAAAGGTTTAATTGGTCCTTTGCATGCGTTTCACATATTAGTGTCAACCTTTATGATGGAAGGATTTTAAACCTTATGTTATTAAAGTCTTTTAGCGAGATAGGACAATTAATTCTAAAATATTTATATATATCATAGAAATAGTTATACTGTAGACATTACATAAGAAGATAAAGTATGTGACGAGTAGAACTGTTTCTCCTAAAAGAGTGAGTAGGTAGAACAGTTCCCAGGGTTCATTACATAATGAATCATTGGAGCGATGTTATTTCACTTGACAAGGAAGTGCCTTCGGTAAATTCGACACTGCATCTATGATTAGACAGTTTATTTAATAGGGTTCAATTTTAAAACTATGATTTTTTAATTAAATGGCATATTCAAAGCTAATCTAAATCTAATGTGACCAAATAACGTTACTTGTGCAAGAGGCACAGGTTCTAATGAATAGATTAAAATAACAGTAGTGTTATTTTTAACTCCTATAGCCTTAAGAGTGAAGTGAGGGTAATGTTATTACAGACTCCCTTCCAGATTCAGTCTCTTTTATCGAGGCAGTAAGTACTTGAATACTTGAGGTAAGCGTTGTATCCTTAGAAACCGACCTTTGGCAAGCGAACTGAAAGCACTAAATAGGATCTGCTGGAGTCAGATTTAGAGAAGGCCGAGAATGACTATGTATGTTAGTCCACCATCAAGACCCTTATGTGTAAAGGCATACTCTACAAATGCAATATTTACTTCAATCTCCTATGATTAATTATTATATCATATAATTTAAATAATTATATAATTTTTTACTGAAAATAATAAAATAAACGATGGAAGTCAAAAAAAATAAAGATACTAATAAATCGATAGGTCTAAATATGATAATTGATTAAATAAAAAATAAATGTAATTTAATAAATAAATAAATAATGATTGGATGATTATAAATAAAATCCTATTTTCTCTAGTGATTTTGACCTGTAAAAAGCTAATAAAGAAATCATTATCTTATTAAATATTTAAAGATATAATGTTTTATCATGTAAGAGGAGAATTCCTTGTGGATTTGTTTTTCATTACACTCGTGTTCTGTGAAATGTACCAAAGAAAACTTTTATGACAGCTAAATGCTGTAGAGATCTTTGGGAACACTCACTGGGAATCAATGATGTGTTGATATAAAGATACGTAATTTCACTCTTAAACTGCCTTGTCTGAAGTTATTTAAATACGACGTATCTAAATCTCCAGGCATAGTCAATGATTAACTCGATTTAACAATTATTTTCTTCTTACATATCCGATTTTGTCAATTTTATAACATCATAAACCTTCATACAACTCTATTCCATTTGTGTTGGCTTTTCACACATTGCCTATTTACGGAAATATAAGTAAAATTATGACGCTTCTAGTTTAATATCGAACCGCTAGAGAATATATACTGTATTCTTTATAGTATCAATGTCATAATAACAAGTGATAAAGAATCAGACTCTCCTTTGTAAAATACAAAGAGTACGATAAACACCCATGTTTTATAGCTTTTCTAAATTGCGTATAAGCTGGAACTGCTTAAATTTGTAAACAATTTGCTTAAATTCCTCTTTTGAGAAAACAAAAATTATTAAGAATCTATCAAATATAGTTCTTAATATTTTATGCATGTTTTCAAAATAACATTATTAAATTTACAATTTCTTTATTTTTGCGATTTTTAAACAAACAAAACAATATCCATATATACAGTGTTGAATCTTAAGAAAATGAGGCGACTGTTACTTTTGAACTATAAATACAACTTACATCTTGAAATAAAAACTAACAACTGGAAAAAAATTGAACAATTCATCGACCGAAAGAAAAAAACAGGAGAGATTAAACAACAAAAACTGGCTTAAAAATTCCCACAGAATGAAACAAAACTTGTATTCAATAAAATAAGATTTTTTTCATTAAGAATGTCTAGACTTGTATATGTTTGCATTCATGGAAGTGTTAAACAAAGTGTTGGCATTTATATCTTGGGGGCTAAATCAAAATTACTGTATACCATATCTGCTTGGAAGATCAGTTGACTTCGAGATCAAGATTGATGTCACCTTACACCAGTACAGAAGTCTGAGGAGACTTCAATCACTGGTATCAATAGACCAGTTAATCTTGATCAAGTTGTTGCGAGTTTCGTTTCTCTTATCATATTCGATAAACGTAATATTACATCACATGTAATAGCCAATATGAATCTTTTAAAACTTTTGTTGATCTGTTTGTATTATCATCTGTTAGTATTATCAATGTTTTCAGTCGAACGCAAGAAATATTTCCTAGGTAAATTATATTTTAACTCTTGAAAAAATTATAAATTTTAATTTTCACCCAATTGACAAGTAATTATTTATGTTAAAAACTTTCCTCCACTGTCTTTATCTATATGAAGCATTAGAGCAATCCATTACTGACGGCATGCACACAACCAATGTACAATGTTTTAAAGCCTGATAGGATTAACTAAGTTTTCCCATTTTTGCAATCTGGATACTTACAAAATGTCCATGTCCAAATCATACCCCCCCAAAAGTAAAAACTTTGAAAAGAGGCTAAATTAGTTATACACGCGTGAACTTCCATTAGGGAAGTGAGGCCTGGTGCTTCGGAAGTGTAAGCACCCTTTGTCAAGCTGGCTACTAAATGATAAAATAGGACGGGTCTTAAAAAGTTTAATTGGTTTCAATATAATATATAATCTCTGAATTGATAAGGGGTAAATATATATATATATATATATATATATATATATATATATATATATATATATATATATATATATATATATATATCAAGTCACTTTAACATATTCAAAGTACCTTAGCATCAGTTTCCTAATGATATTGTCTTAAAGATTACTGATCTGCGAATCTGTTATTTAAATTGTGTGTCCCAAAATTAGCACCAACTTCTACCAAAAGGCTGAAAGAAAACGATAAAAGGAAGACATCAAGGTTTACACTTAAATTTTGTAAAATTTTCATTTGCATTTTATTTAAAAATTGTAACTTTCGGATTGTGATAATAATAACGCTTAGAAAAAGCGTGCATGTTTTCTCAACATTGAACACAAAAAATAAGAAAGCAACGGTAACCAAAGTTTTCGTCCACTTAGCTAAAATCAATTTTTATGACACGATCTACACAGTTTGTGGTATCTGAATAAAAACAAATTCAACATAGAAATATATATAATAATTATACAGTAGATTGTGTCAGAAATAACAACACTTGTTGTACATGTACGGTCTAAGATTAGATTAAGAAATGCAGTCACAACATCAGCTTTTAAATTAATAAAGTATCGATCCGGATGGTTTTTTAATAAAAACGTCGAAAATATATCAAGTTTAATTTTCGACTGGGATTTTATTTTTTATTTAAATTTTATTAAATTCTATTTATTTATTTTTTTTTTTTTTTGCCGTCAAATTTTTAACTGGAGCCTAAATGGATCAGATATATACATATATTTGCAAAATAGAATTGAAAATGTATGAGACCTTGACCGAACATATTATAAAAGATATTAATCGTAGACTTTGACTAGTTTTGTTGTTTAAAAGATTGTTACTTTATCAAACAAATAAAAAATATTTAAACTTTTAAAAAGATAAATAAATATCAAAGAAGATATAATAACCAAATGATTATTTTCGTAAAACAAAGTTTATTCTTATTTTTTATAAACCCCTTTAGTTAAAGGTTTTGGCCCCGGTTTTCCTTAACTTAAATTTAACAAATGATGACAATTTCTTTTGAAATACAAATAAACATTTGGGATACAATTAAGTATAGATGTAGTAAGCCTGATGTGAACTTCTAATTGACACATTAAAATCATGAATTAAAAACAATAAACCAAATTATCAAGATTTGAAATTTGCGAGATTTAGGTTAAGGAGAAATCTAAGTTAAGGAACGATTGTGAAACTGGGACCTGAAAAATGAATCATATCCACTCATAACAACAATAGCTTACCGTCTCCGATTTGTTTTTTAATCGACATTACCACATCAGGAGGGAATTCTGACTTAAGTATCAGTCGGATTCTAAAATATTGTATTACAGCTAGTAGCACAATTTTTATTGTCAGACTAAACGCGTTGTAGTAACAATACACTGTAAAAAAAATACATATTTCATTAAAAATTTCATTTTTCAAATGTTCGAATAAAGATTACCTTGCTTTAAGTATAAGATGATACATTTAACAATATTATCCTATAAACCTTTCAGTTTCAGAATATTTTGAGCGTTTGTGTTTTAGAACCAACAAGTAACATAATCCTATTTAAATCAAAATTCAAGTCTTTCGTATAAAAGAATGCTCCCCATTTGAGACCATACATGTGTCTTGTTTTGCGTCCGGAAATTCCTCATAATAAGATTAATATATGCATTTGATTAAAAGATTATGTATTGATTTCAAGAATTTATTTCAAGCTTATTCAGATTTTGGTTTTTTAAGTCTAATTTAGAAAAGTTATAAACAAACGTTGCTTTTTTTCCTAAGGATATGTTCTTTTTGATACTGCAACGAGGACACATTGTCAAAAATTATTGTTTGTTGTACCACATAGATTGTATCCATGTTAATTTCTATCTCATTCAAAAATTGAGTCATGCAAATGGGTTAACCTTAAAAACTGAAGTATAATCGTTTTGGTTTTTAACATCCTTTTAAAGACTTTGAAATTTTTGAAAAATCACTCACTTTCAGCAAGCCTACTGACAATAATTTTACACTTAGATATGTCTGAGTGCTATAAAATTTACATTCTATAATCCGTAAGACAAAAATTCTAGACCATTTGCACAAACACTAAGGCAACAATTTTAGGCAAATGTATAGACAATAACCTGATAAAAACAACGATTTCTTTATTGCAAAAATCATCTCGATATTAAAGAAAAAAATCATGTTTGGATTGTTCAATAACTAATTTCGTCTTTCTGTCTATGAAAATGACTCGCTTATTTTGATGACATTCTAATATTTTCAAAAAAAAAAAAAAAAAAAAAAAAAAAAAAAAAAAAAAAAAAAAAAAAAAAACCAAAAAACATTGAATCACTATTTATTAAATATTATGAATGTCTTTTCAAGCATAACCTTTGTTAGAGTGTCACGTACACCTTTAATATTAAAATTCCGGTTTCTAATAGCAACAATTAACGATTTACGACGTGTTGTTTCTTTGCAGAACTGTGATCAAAGCATGTCTTATAAAACAAACAAAGAAACATACTATTGATTTTAAAACTTGACATTTTATATAAAGAAACTTGTAATTAGTGTAAGCTTTCTACTTAGACATCAAAACCAAGACAACAGATCGCAATGTAATAAATAATGAGTTTATAAAAATCAATTTTCCATATGGAAATAGAATTGCAATGAGTTGTATCTCACCCGAGTAACCTAACTATAAAAGTCAAAGGATGATTTTCTCTTTAATCCTATGGTTGATCTAATTTATAATAACTATAAATAATATACACGTATATATACTAACCTATTTTTATATCGCTATATACCAGGTAATTTGTATTATGGCGCTAAAAAGGATTATAGTTTTGAGTTGATGGGTAATTGAGACAAAACGAGTTAACTGTTTTATAATCAGATTTAGCTTAATAGATAAATATGTAAATCATACTTTTTTCTCAATCTTATTCATCAGTATTAGAAGCTAAATGATTTTTTTCTAACTTTCCAACCAAATACGTATATTGTTTTTAATTATGATAGAAGTAATTTTTAAAGCGCTTTTTTTCGAATAACTGAAACATTGCCGATTGGACGAACAACAATGATGCAATCATCTAGCACACACAGACGAAAAAATTTATTATTTCATTGATCATTAATTCAAAATTCCTTTATTAGTTTTTCGTTTCGTTTTAATGTTTTCGATTAGTGCTAAAAATTTAACTATATAAACATTTGTCAATCAGTGATAGTCAACGATTTTTAAATGGACTTTATTATATAGGATAGGGTTCAATTTAAATTTTATGAATTGCGTCTACATGTATGTTAACAATTTGAACGATACAGGAATTAGATTCATAAATATTTGATCAAATATACCCAAAACGACACTAACGATTCCATCAACAGAAAGTATAATAATACCTCTTGAATAGTTTCTACAATTTACACTTATTCAACAGGCAGGGTGTCTATTTGCTCGTCGAAAGACTTTTTTTGCAGAACGCAATTTATTTGTTTACTTTTCAATCAAATAAAACACAAACATACCAGTCCATGGCCAAATAACACCCCCCCCCAAAAAAAAAAAAAAAAAAAAAAAAAAAAAAAAAAAAAAAAAAAAAAAAAAAAAAAAATTAAAAAAAATTTTATAAATAAATAAACACATTGAAAACTGACAAATTTAGTTATACACGTGAACTTCCATCAAGGAAATGAGGCCAACATTACGGAAGTCATTGTTTTCTCTTTTTTTTTTGATCAAGGTGAAATATTTAGCTAACTAGAATTAATAAAGTATAACAGGTAATTATCATTATTTTTATTATTATTATTATTATTATTATCATCATCATCATATTTATATTGCTGATAATTATATTTGAACAAAAAGTAACTTCTGAAATACAATAATATCTATTATGAGAGGGTTTATATTTATTTTGCAATATAAATGTGCCACAAAAACCAGAAAAACTTGAAACATATGTTAAATAAATATAAATATACTTCATTTATATCAAATTTAAAAAGTATTGGGCTATAAGTAAACAAAAATAATTACTAATAAGTCTTTCTCTGTTTATAATAGTGGGGGCTGGCATAGAATTCAGACCTTGACAAACACATTTGAATCTGCTTCAACCTAGGATTTCTCTTGCGCAATTCGGTTCCATTCAACCTTCTGATTTTAAGAGAAAACGAATTGCAGAGGTTGACATGACATAACACTTTGAATTAACGGTTTTATTTTTATCATTTATTTATTTCTTTAATTTACTGTTTAAATTTATTTGTTCATTTACTTTTTAAACGTGAGTTATATAATCAATGACTGAACAATGACCCATTTTTTATCAACTTTGAGCCTAATCGGTTCATGAAAAATCCTATTATGCATATTTATCTTTTTTATTAACTATTTTGGAATTTAAATTAACATCTCAGACATAATATAATCTAAACCATCGAAGGATGTCAATCTATTTTATTTATTCGGCAAAGCTGTTTTTAGAGAACAAGATTATAGTGTACATAAAACGTAATTGAAGAACGGACGCCCGGTCGTACGCATGCTTCACCATACAATAATTTTGACTGACTATTGTCATTTTAACCCAACTAAAGGCTACAGAAATTTTCGGAAAGATTATTAACCTTTGGAAGTTTCTTAAGTTAAACTTTTTATGTATTGTATACATTAACTATTGATTGTATAATAAGCAACCATTTTAGGTACGTCAAATTCGGGATTACATGCGAGTATTGGCCCTGTTACATGCTTAGAATGAAATGGTTTTATGTATTTACTGCCGTGTTCTTGGTGACGAAAAAATACTGCTTAGTAGAAACATTCAAAAGATTTATAGATTCATGATGACGCATTTCAACAACTTTAATACATGATAAGAAATTCTCTTTATATAACGTTATTAAGATATATTCTTTTTTCAATCGCAATAGACATTTTATTTGTGCAGGAATTTAAAGACATGGGCCAGACAAACCACATGTACTTCCTTTGTATATTGCTTAGAAGAGTTTTTAGCCAATATAAATCAAGAATCTTACAATGGCAGTAAATTGCAAATAAAGTTTAGATGAAGCCGATATTAAAACTATCAATTATTCCTGAGAGTTTTATACCATCATATATCTTTTAATAAAAAGAAACAAAGGGCAAGTTACGTTATTGTCTTGTAACCTAGCAACGAATCGTCATTAAGATGGCGGCGTAAGTTCTTCTTTAAAAGAGGTAGAATTTAAACTGTAGCGAGCGCCTGCTAGGTTCTACTGGATATGTATAGTTATACAAGGGTTAAGCTACTGGTTTTTACTCAATGACTTCAAGAGCTTTATGTATCAAGTATATACATGGGCATGTATCTAAGCCTTCAATAAATTGTTCTCAGCATTTAAAACAGAGGGGAATATTTTAGTCAGCAAACATAAAAATTATCGCACTAAATTCGTCCCGGGAAAAGGTTGACGATGTTAAAAGGGAAATAATTAAAAAGATCTTGGTTTAAAAATCATATTTTGGAATTTTGGAATTTTTTGAAACTAAAACATTAATTTTTTCAAATATGCTAGACTTAAATAAAATCAAACATGATCACTTATTGGGAGTTTTTGATTGTCAATGATTGGAAAACGAACAGGCATTTCTTTAATACTGATATTGTTTTCGGTTATAAAAATTAAACAAAAAACTGGGAATTTCAAAGATAGATAATCAAAATAATGACCGACTTGTATTGTAAGGGAAAAATAAAGCAACAACAACTACTACACAAAACAACAACAACAACATGCGCCAGACAAATTAATGATAATAATAATAATAATAATATATATATATATTATTATTATTATTATTATTATTATTATAGACCAGAAAAATGTAAAACGTTTGAATTTTGAAAAAATTTACATACAAAAACAATTTTTCATAATGTAGAAAATTTACGCTTAATTTTTATTCCTTTGTCAATATTAGACACATACTCAATATTTCAAATTTTAGATACGGGTTTGTTACAGTTATAAATTTGTCACAGTGAAGAGGAAACTGTGTCAATTCGAATTAACTGAATCTTCTATCTTGATCAGAAAAGAGAGAAAAAATGATGAGCGTAATGTAAGTTTGATTGAAAATGAATCAATCCATTTCCGTTCTGCAATAACAAGTCCTTCGACAAGCAAATACTCACTTTTCTAGCTCTGAAATACAGTATTAACCACAAACCTCTCTCTCTCTCTCTCTCTCTCTCTCTCTCTCTCTCTCTCTCTCTCTCTCTCTCCTTTTACTCTTTAAAGAATTAAATATTTCTCTGTCATATTACGTATTTAACCCAATTTTCTTTTACTACTATATACAATATACCATATACCATTATTTAAGAATTATCTTAAAATACATCCATAAGGAACAAGACAATACTTTTCATTCACAAAATTAATATTTAATAATATTTTAAAAAATAATATCAAGAAAGAAAAAAAAGACAACTGGAATGCTGGTATGAACAAAACTGCAGGCAGTCTCTTTTTATGAAATAAACAGTCTGCTTATAACAAGACGGATTTGTTCTCATTTTGAATATCAGACAATGCCAAAGGTGATTTTTACGACATTACAATTTATTGTCTACCGTCTATCAGCCTTTTTTTTCCTAGTACTGCTCATCATATGTCGATAAATAATCTGTTAGTTCCAAATTTGGAATGTGACTCTTAGTGAAATTTACAATAGTATATCCTTTTTTTAAATTTTTCTTTAATATAGAACAAAATTATCTTCTTAAAACATTTTCTCTATTTTTTCTACTAATTAATTTTTGTTGAAGAATGATCAAGTTAACTTAGTGTGTGTATGTGTAAAAATACTTTATGAACTTTATTTATTAATGTAAAAATTGATATAAGACCAATGTTCCAAAATACTGAATTACATATAACAGTTCTCTTACTTACTCCTACTTGAGCAGGGCCTAGAAAAGTTTGTTGTCAGTTTGCTTGCCAAGAACCAGTCTATTTCCGAGGTGTTTAGGATTCCTCCACTTCAAATTCGAAATAAGTAAATTTAACTACAAACTATAATCCATAATTTAAATGATCCCTACCAACAAGGTGTGGAGTCGATTGGAAAATTTTTGTTTTATGGCACAGACAAGATTTTTATCACTTATATTAACGAAATCAGTTCTTGAAGGACCGAAGAAACCGAAGTGCCCTGGGAAACGACCTACCTACTGCGGGCAAACTTGTAAACGTTCTAACAATAGAACCTACCAGAGTGGGATTTAAACATATTGGTAAGAAGCACTGTGATCCGTGAACGGACAAATTTGACCCTCAACAACCGTGGTTCCACCTGCCCAACAATGCTTTAAATGTTAAAAAAACAGAAGAAAAAAGAAACAATATTCCAATCCTTTTAGCAATCAGTATAATTGAAAGTATGATCTAAGACTCATGGTGTAACTGATACAGTGTGTTTTTCTAAATGTTTCATGTCCATGTAACACTTACCCTTTTTCAAGATTAATTTCAAGCCACCTACTACATCATATGTCAAGTTCAAGTCGGTTAAAGATCCGTACAACCGGAAAACGTCGGTCAATAGTTCATGACAGCCTACATGTAATAAGGACACGTCAAAGTTAACAAGAAAAGAGCTCTGAGACACACTAGTATTGTTTATGTGTTGCTAACTCCATTTGTCGTAGGAATGTTTTAAATGTGCTTGTAATTTTTCATTTACTTAACGTTATTTGAAGGTTAAAAGCATGTACTTCAGTGTGCATATAAATTAAAGAAAAAACACTAAAAAAAAAAAAAAAACAGGAAAAAGAAAAACAAAATAAATGAAAATTAATTTTAGAAAGGTAAACTCCAATTATTTAATCTCCAGTAAATGACCAATGGATAATGAAATGAATTTTATGGGTAACACACACACACACACACACACACACACACACACACACACACTATATATATATATATTACATACATAATGTATATGGAGCAATAGAAATGAACAACGTCCTAAAAGAAACTAAATAAAAAGAATGTTACATTAAAATAGTTTAGTCAAAAACATGTTTTTTTATTGTGTGACTGAATCCTTTATGTTCCATACAGGTGTGG
Source organism: Tegillarca granosa (assembly GCA_029721355.1). Lineage (NCBI taxonomy): Eukaryota > Metazoa > Mollusca > Bivalvia > Arcoida > Arcidae > Tegillarca > Tegillarca granosa. The sequence goes on along the minus strand of CM056606.1, from coordinate 16,467,122 downwards.
TATTCAAGTACTATTGTACTTCTATTTTATCATCAAAGCATGTTCTAGGTCTCTCTGACTATTACTTAAGTACAATCTATTCACCTGCAACTTATAATATACCTGTATTTCATGATTGATGAAAGGATCAAAACTAATTGAGCCTTTGAAACAATTATGATGACGATAAAGAGAGTATCTTGTAAAAGTGATAAAATCAATGTCTAAAGTACGTGAGCTGCACGATGTTAACTTTAAGAGGTATTTTATTGACCGATCATGTCCCTAATCGATTACTGGCTGACAACAGTACAAAGCAAATTCATCATCATACACTATAAGTATTCTTATACTAAACAGAAAAGTTCAAAAACGATCTGATACTAAATAAATCATATATTTTCTTTCAATTGGCGCTTTCATGTTTTCACAATCTTCAGGTAAATGATAGTGCATCATGTATTGTATATATAAAACGCTTTCAAATAGTACTTCTAACCCTCGTCGCGTTAGCGTTGTTACGAATAAAGCTAGGTACCGTTACAGAATTCAGACAACAACGGCTCTTGAATATGACTAAGCTGATAATAAGATTCTCTATTTCTATATTAGGCTTTTGACAAAGTAAGAGTTGAACAAGGTAGGATAGTTTTCTTTAAGCTTTAGATACAGTCAGTCAGTCTTTAACTCTACTTAGCTTTAGATGCAGTTGAAAATGTACAATGATTTTTTAATTCTAAATAAGATTTAGATACACTTTCAACAATATGTTTCTTTATCACATATCAACAAAAAAAAAAAAAAAAAAAAAAAAAAGAAAAAAAAAAAAAAAAAAAAAAAAAAAAAAAAATCCAGATATTTGAAGCTTCACATCTCAAAGCATTGTACATAAGCTTTCTTGACTTAATTGACTGGGTATAAGTGAATGATTTTTAAAACTAAAATTATTGAAAGGTTTTTTTAAAATATAAATTTTTTCCAAACATGCTAGCAGTTGGTATTGATCGAATATAACTAAATACTATACACACAAACTTACGATTGAGTGAAAAATTTGGAACTATTCAGTAAATTAAGTATAAAATGTAATCCCGACTGTCCTTAACATAATATCATTTATATTATTTCGAACTTAAAAAGGGATTGGATATATTGTTTAATGGTGTTTCAGTTATGTCGGAGCGGTCAATTCTCGGATAACAGAAAACCGGAGTGTCCGAATAAAAACACCTTCTTACACAAGGATTTGTTTAGACCCAGAATGAGAAAAACTCTGATCCATGACCGCGTAAGGCTTCCCGGTCACCGAGACCCTATTTGAACTATAAAGATTGCATGATGTTATTGATAACATTGTTCTAATTTTTTAAATATGTATATATTTTGTTGATGCGTCTTACCCTTGCCTCCATTATAGAAAATAAAAGTTTTTTAGTTGTATTTCAATAAGTTAATGTGTCATCTTATTTTTCTGAATTTCTTTTTTTTTTCAAATATAAATGACAAATTCATATTAAAAGTTCTTAAACTACACTTTATCGGAGTTAGACTTTATTTAATTATTTATCAACTAAGTCAACACTTTTGATAAAAGTGTTCCTCAGCAATATTTCGAGGATAAGTTGTTTCATTCACGTATGAATTGTATATTTCATCCTTTACGTACTATAAATAATGATAAGTTTGGATGGATTCCAGACAATTAATTTGATCCCCGTCACGTCACCAATGAATAACATATAAAACTTTGATTCCTTATAACCATTTCAATCTTCCATCTTATATCACTCTATCATATATATATCTATATATATATATATATATATATATATATATATATATATATATATATATATATATATATATATATATATATCTATATATATATATATATATTTATACTGAAGAGATTAACTCCTTCATTCATTACATAAACGTATGTATATAATCACAAAGCAGTGTAACCTTGTTCCTTCATTTGATTTGCCATATATTTAATTAATGCATGCTTCGGATGGACATTTTTGGTTCTTTACCACACTACTTGCCATTATTATAGTGACCATAGGTTGCCCAATGGTATTAAAGCTCCTTTTAGTTGTTTCTAGTAGAAAAACCGGTATCAAATCACTTGTATAAAGTATTGGTTTTTCCCGGATGCTCTCGTTTTCGTCACCGTTGTTTTACTGGCTTACTAGATATACGTAAATAATTTGACTACGGCGTAACAATTTTGCTGATTTTGAACTATCGTGTCAATCAGTCGACAATCTTTTTTTGTTTTAAAAAAATCACGCTGTTGGTTAATTATATCATTGCATTATTTTATCTATTTAATATACACGTATAAACACTTAAATTAATTTTGTTCATTTCATCATAGATCACCATTGTCCTGCACCTTACTATTACTCTAGATTATCTATCAGAAAGATCAGTGGAAGATTTTTAGAACATGGGTATTTAATTTCCTAAAACATTTCTGTATAGACTTCTAAAAAAATCAAGTTTTCGGCTTCAGTATCACTGGTAGAATTTACAGTTTTAACCAAAAGAAATATTTCAAATTCTGCACAGTTAAAGAAATTTGAAGATATCTTTTTGGAAAAAAATTCACATTCTGCACGTGACACCAGTTTTAATTAATTATGTTACAATTAAATAATTTTATACAATTACATGTTAATAAGTAATTGAATGTTGATGTTCAACTAAAATGTAAGAAGTTAATACCAGGGTTTATAAAGATAAAATGAACCAGCAGTCTTAAATGGAAATTGAAAAAATGCAATCTTAAGCAAGTCATCTCTTTGGTAACGCTATTTTATACCTAATTACAAAACGACTCTTATTATTAGTTTGGAGCCGAATACATATGCTGTAGCTGTCAAATTAGCGGACAATATCGACACAAAGATTACTGTTAGTAATATTTCGAATACATATGTCGTTGTTGTCAAATTAGTGGACATTATCGGGTTACACGATACAGTTGGTAATATCTCAATCAGTCGTGTTTTGTGATTAACATGAAAGTCCAATCACTAGTAGTGAATTCATGCCTACAAATCATTTTCTTCAATTTTTTTCCTGTACTAAAGTTTTTATCAGGATCAAAACAATGTTTTTCTACATATAAGGCTAAATGTATTATCAAAGCTGTTTACGTGTTGAAAAAGGGAGGTAATGTGATCGAGTGGTCTAAAACACGTCTCAAAACCAGGGATTGAAACTCTTCTTGGGCAAATCTTAGTTGTTTGAGGTGGCCTCGTTTACCACATGATGTAAAGTGCGCTAACGGATCATCGTGCCTTTCACAAGCTAGCCTAGAATCCTAATAGGGACAGATCGGGTGTAGAGAAGTTTTTACTTTGCTTGTCAAGGTCGTTGTTGGTCATTTTGGTTTCCCCCACTATTCCGAAACTGATTGTCTCAAAATAAGTTAATGAATATCTACAGAGGCATAAAACTCATCTACACTCTTTTTCAAGGGATAAAAGATTTCTCTTTGAAAGCAAAATATCAAGTTACTATTTATAGCTATTGTTCTGGATTATCAAAAAAAAATGTTTTTTAGAAATGTGTTTTTTTTTAAATATTCAAATATATATATATATATATATATATATATATATATATATATATATATATATATATATATATATATATATATATATATATGGTTGGACAGGTTATTTGAAAAAATATAATCAAATATTACCTAAAACTTGCTCGTAAAATCTCTTTAAATACTCCAATTTCTTTCATCATTTTCAAAAATGACATTCTCAATATAAGTTGAAATATCCCTGATTAGATTGTGAAACAGTATTACGCCACATCATTCTACTCCATTGTTTATGGAATATCTTTAAATGATTCAAGACCTAAGCGTATTGTTTAATGGAGTTCAACACATTATCTTGACATACCATATAAAATCCAATCATGATCGGTGTTACTGGCTTTGGTATTTTTATCACATAGAAAAGACAAACCTAAGCTTGAAAAATGAGGTGTGTACTGCTGTTAATACAACGCAGAATAACAGATCCATTAGTTAGACGAGCTTAGTAGAGAGTCTGATGAAAAAGAGTATAACAAATCACTGTTTTTGTATTAACTGGTCTTTCTTTTTCCAAGATGGATTTTTCGCAGAGATTCGAACGGCTTATTTTTGTTTCTTATGAGTTGTGTTTGTTGGTCTATTCGAGAAGAAAAGAAGTTTCTTTTTTTTATTATTAGATCAAAGTACTTTGATTTCAAAATAATGTGTTTAAAAAATATTAAAAGTTTATGAATTTTTAAGTTCATAAATTATTGTTAACCAAAACTTGTCATATAAAAAAATATATGAAATGAATAAATAAAAACAAAATTTTTAAAAAAGGCTTAAAATCTTCCGTCTTTTGTCATGAAATGGGTTTTGAGTGATGGTACTACTGGAAGCCCCAAAAGTATTTGACTTATTAAAAAAAACAGTGGTAAAATAGGTAATATAGTATCTTCAATAAAAAATGAATAAAAAATTCATTGTATTTTGTATTTCATAACGTTTTTAATACTATGGTGCTGGGGTAAACTAAGTTTTTTTTCAGCATGTTAAAATTCAAATGTGTATAATTTATGATTTACTTTTTCTTTTTATTCAGCCTTCTAAAGTAATTCTAACCAATTAAATTCTTATTTTACTATCCTCAAAAATTACAAATACCAAGTAAACTCCTATACTCGCCAAAATTGTCAGAGAGGTTCCAAATATAAGCCATACACACACATAATAATCCCGTGGTTTCTGTTTGAACGAAAAGTATCCAAAAAAGTAAAACAATAGAAAAGCAATTTCAAACACTCTCTTATCAAACCTTTTAGGCCATGTTGTAATCGTTCCGTTTTTTTTAATTTAATTAACATACATTCGGACAAGAACAGTTGATGAACTGTGCCCAAACTGGAGCATATATAGAAAAACCATACAATTGGAAATATTTCAACTCTATTCTAATTAAACCTTCTGTATTTGATAGTTATTCTAAAACTACATTAAAATATGAATTAAGCCATTCAGTAATTTGATATGAATTCAATTAAGAGATTTTTATCATTAGCATTGTTTAAACACAGCGTTAAATTTGGGCTCCAAGGTATGCGTATTTGTTCGGCTTCTATCCTTTTGTTTTTTAAGGTGTATCTTCATTAACCCTTTCTAATGCTATTAATATGTTACTTAAAAATTTTTTTGTTCATTTTTACCTCTGTTATTTCCTAAGCTTTGATATGACTGCTGCATAATCACAATGCTGATACCTGCCGTTCGAATGTGCTTCCTTTCATTCGAATTTACTCTTTTTATTTTTAACGGTATCAGGTCATGTTATATTCTACGTAAGGTCTACATTACCAAATGATTAAATTGCATGTCAAAGGAAATTGTTCCACATTACAAATTATATTCTAATGTGTCATTATTAACCTTTTTCATGTCATCAATATTTAGCTTTCCATTTAATTATATTTGTTCGACTTTTAAAATATTGTTCTCTAAGGTATCATATAACAGATGCAATCTCTCTCTCTCTCTCTCTCTCTCTCTCTCTCTCTCTCTCTCTCTCTCTCTCTCTCTCTCTCAATACCACCTGTTCACTTTAGATTCCTTTACGTTTGTTCTAATTTACTTTTTTATTTTCAAAGGTATCAGGTGACCCGATGCTCTTTTATACGATCGAAGGCCACGTCAATATCTCGACCTGAAGTTTAACAATGTTTATCGATTTTTGTGACAAGCTGTAAATGCCAATGCGTATTATAAGAACATCAATATCAATTCATATGGTATTAAATGAAATATTTCATTATTAAGTTTATAATATATTGTTTATTGGACAGTAAAATTCAATGCAAAAATATTCTGAGTTGTGTGCTTAGAATATATTACATGACGCTAGCAGAAACATAATACATACAATGTAGTTATAATAGATACAAATGTTCATTTTCTCCTATCTTTAGTATATATATATATTTGACATTTAAAAATAATTATTATATGAACTTCGCAGCCACAAAACCACTGAGCTACCAGAAAAAAATCAACACTAAGAAAGAAAAAGAATAAGCAATGAACAAAATAGAAATAAAAAAAAAACAAAAAATATAGAAGATCGCTTATTCTAAAACGCAAGTAATAGCAAAATGGTATCCAGTTAGACGAGTCAAGTGCTTCATAGGGTTCGCCTATCTACAAAGACCTTGGTAATATTGAGCCTTAAATTAATTCAATTCTTTTATTACCATATGCAAATGCTTTTTTGTTGTTCATGTATTTTATTTTTTTAACAAAGACAGCTAAGCATGGACATATTGACGTGTTGGAGTAAATAATTATTGCTTGTACGTGGATTATTTGAATATTTGAAATACAAGATCGACTAATGCCATTTTAGATATACATGTAACGAAATGCCACCTGTAATGAAGTTGCAGTTATTCAAACAAATACAATACAAAAAGCTCTTAAAGTGAACACACACACACACACACACACACACACACACACACACACATATATATATATATATATATATATATATATATATATATATATATATATATATATATATATATATCTGTTGCATTTAGATATGACCTGAAGGCATTCAACAGCATAACGAGGATAATTAAATGGTATATAAGTAGAAGCATTTGCTTCGCTGTGTAATCATGTTCTTGCTATAAGCGGTAGACAATCGACCACATAGTAGATACATAAACTCATCATCAAATTCAATATTAACATCAGACCAATAGGAGTTTATATCGGCGTTTTTTCTTCTTGGTACCAAACCAAAAAAAAAAATTAATTATACAAGCCTATATTTTATTTGTAAATTTGTTATATAGTAAATTGCTATAGTAATAAACCATAGTTTTATTTTAATTTGCGTTATTCTTTAAATTTTTCAACAATTTCAACAACTGTACTTTTAATATAAAAGGTTGAATCTCATAATAGTAGTTTATCAGATATTTATGACGAGACAGTTTTTGTCTCGAGGATAAATCTTGAAAGAAGTTCATATGGTGCATGAACGTGCACGAGTTTCTTATCTGCATTGTAATAATGCCCACTTGCGGCAAATATTGGAGTGCTTTTGACTCGCCTGAAATGTCGTAGAACAATCAATTCATTTTACTGGTACGGAGCCAAACAAAAAACTTTCTATGACAAGGATGAACCTTTCTCACTTGCAACTGACCGGGGTCAAACATTCGGCAGTCATATATTTTGCGTTTGAAGGGTAATCTTGCAAAACTGTGTACGGAATAAGTAACTGGTCGATAAAGTGTTAACATTTCCGTAATCCCCAAAAAATACGGCATCTCCGTTAAGCGTACCCCTTAAGGGTTTTTACTATATAGATATATATATACAACATCTTTATAGTGGTCAACTGCCATACGCGGTCAGTGTTCAAGGCTTGGCCATCATTTCAAAAGAAATTTTTGTTTGTTTATTTTTTATCAAAATATAAATATATCTGATCGAACCAGACTCTTTGATCACTCGTACTGATTTTGTGAGTCATTTAGATAAAACGCTGATACATCACATGGAACATACAAAAAGTATGCACTTTACACAAAAATTTATAATAAATAAAATTCTAAAAAAATGAAATTTTATATAAGTATAAATTATGTTCATCTATTGTTTGAAGTATTTGAGATATTGCATTTAGAATACACATATTTATGCACTAAATTCTACATAAAATTTAGGACGCGACAGCTGGTTTAAAGGCTTAGTCAATGATCGTTTTTATGAAAAAAAATATATGTAGGAAATATGATATAATTATCAATAAAATTCAACAATTTTATTCAATTGCAAACGAGTAACATCATCTGTATATTTTGGCTCAAAGAGGATGATGAGTTCCGTCAATATTTTGATGAAGACGGACATGATGAATATCCTCAAACTTATTCTTGTCATCACGTCAAAGGCAGATGGGTATTAGATATAGCAATCCGCATTTGTTAAAACACACCTAATATACTATTAATGAACCTTTGCGATGATTGGGATTATGTGCTGATGACAGGTCCTTGTTAACCATACATTTCTATCTAATGGTTTTTGGAAGATTTAAGAGAAGTTCGATAGAAATTCTGATAGAATGTTTTTAATGTTCAAAAACTGATCAAATAATGAGCTACATTAAAAAAACCTTTAAGGATCTTTAAGGACGTCCGCTACAGAAAACAAATTCATCCAAAAGCAATAAAACTGACTGGCCGAAATAGGAGAATCTATCCCCTTTGTATCATCCTTCAAATCTCCGGTGTCGCAAGGGTTGCTTGGTTAAGGCGTAAGCTGTTTCACCGCTTTTGGTTCGACTCCAGTCGAACGCAAGTGAGGCAGAATTTTCTTTCCATGGTCCCGCACTGGTTGGCTCGGTACCAGTAAAATGGATTTAGTTCTTTGTGATGTTTATTTCTGACATTGAGGACGAGTGAACTACCACTTTAAAAAATCCAATTGAAGCGCTTTTGTATAACTCACGTAAACTTTTTAACGAAAAGATTGGTTTTCGAATGAAAAAAATTGTCCCATCACGGGAGCTGAAAAAACGCTAACGTGACGTAAAACAACATTTACCCGACCATCCGACCAACCATTTTACCTCGGTATTTTTATATATTTGGGTCAAAGATGAAAAAAGTTCAAATGCCTATATCGAACACCATACACTTATTCTCTATGTAACACTACTCTCCGCTTGGTGCAAAACAACAATTATAACACTTACTGGATATTCTACAACGCACTGATGCTGAAATTTATTACCGAATACAACTGAATTTTATTTTTACATTATACCATACAAATAAATAAATAACCGTACAATAAACGAGGTGTGTTCTACCTAATGCGTTGCCAAACTGTCCAAAAAAAACCCTGCAATTATCTCATAAATATGGTGGCTTATTTCTGACATCGACATAATTTTTGTCGACATAAAATTATCTCAACATGTCGACTTAATATCTCGACATGTCGACTTAATATCTTGACAAGTCACGATATTATCATGGAAAGTTGTGGTACCAAAATAAAAAGTTGAGATAAGTAACACGACTTGCCGCGATAAAAATAAGTCGAGATATCGAGATATTTATCACAACTGGCCAACATATGTATCGCGGCATGTCGTGCTACTTATCTTAACTTTTTATTTTGGTATCACAACTTGTCATGATATTATCTTGACTTGTCAAGATGATAAGAAGAAATGTCGAGAATTTTATGTCGACAAAAATTATGTCGATGTCAGAAATAAGCCACCATACATAAACACTGTAGAAACACAATTACGCCACCAAGCGGTACGCGGATAAAGAAATTTATTCTATACTTATTCCATTGTCAAACGTATAGAATTACATTTATACATATTTTCACTTACTTGTAACTGTTATAACTATAAATGTAAGTTAATTATGTTATAGCTTAAAAAATCATATGAGTGAATTATTATGCAATAAACCACGATTATAACAGTTTTATTTTTTATGGCCTTATTAGAAACGAGGCGTGAAAATTACATCAAAAATTATAATGACAGAATTAATAAATAAATAAATATTATTCATATTCGCTATATTTTTGTTTTATCAAACAATTTTTTAGATTGAATGTATTAATATGAACAATAATAAACCATTGGTCACATGAATAGAAATTAACTTTGCTGCCGCTTGTACGTGTGACGTTTTGGCTGTTTCAGCAAATGGACATGCATGCCGGCCGTATGCGATTACGTTTTAAAATTTTTAAGAGAATAAAAACCAAAATGGTATTTTTAAAAAATGCAAAATATAAATATAACAGTTTATCTGTCTGGAAATGGCGTTTAATGTATCAAATATTCCACTGTCATGCAATTTAAGGTAATCATAACGCGCTATGCCGTCACGTTTCTCAGTTTACGTTGCGCGGCTAAGAAAGTTATAGCACTTTAAACATTACCTTTAAAAATTTCAGTGTTTAACTAATTTGACAAATACCTGATTTCTAAAATGACGCTTAGTTAGATTTTATTTAGTGAAAAATTCATCATAATTTGTACACTAATGTTACAATGTTTGTCAAAATGGTCTATGTTCATCAAAACTGTTTTATATAAAAAGTGATTTTTTTCAGTGTTTTTTCTTCGCCTTGTTTGATTGTCATAATTTTTCTTGTTTTGTAGCATGTGCATGTCCTTTCCAAAATACGTATGTTTTTACATTTTCACTTTAGGTACGTGATATAAATATTATTCAATCAGCTAAAGTAGTATTTTCAGCATCGAGCTGTTTTGCCGATAGTCAATTTTTAAATTCACTATTACAATCCGGCCCTATTCTCCCGCCGCATTCCTCTTTGAATTTATATAATTCAACACTCTTCATTATAACCTACACATACGTACCATTCTGGTAAAATTTGAACAGTTGCTTACGTAGGACTAAAAGAGAAAAAGCTATTGCTGAAGGTGTGTGCAACGGTGGCCAAGTGGTCTTAACCGTTTGCTTACGAATCACTGCACCTCTCACTGCCTAGATTCAAATCCCGCTCAGGCAGATGCTAGTGTATGAAAGTTTGTCACTTGAGGGATCGGTAGCTTTCTCCGGACAATCCGATTCCCTCCTATATCCTATGTTAGAAACCCGATCGAGCATATCCTCAAGAATGTTTGTCAGTTCGTTTTTTAAAGGTCGGTAGTTTTTCTGATCACTCCAGGCTTCCTCTACTATTCCTGAACTGACAGCTTTGATACAAGTGCAAAAAGCTTCACTGGGGCATAAAACACTTGTACTCTACTACATGCTAATACTGAAAGTGAAATGTACAACCTGTTTACTTGTTCATTAGAAAAATGCCGCTAGTAAATCTGTTACACGAACATTTCCTTACTTCAAACACATAATTTCTATTTAACTAAACTAACAGCAGTTAAAGAAAAAAACGTATATACATGAATCTAATAGATGCACTAGATTATAAAAATATCATTGTAAGTATGGAAACTTTCACTGGAGTTAATGAGCCGATGATCTGAATATAGTCGATCGTAGTTGATAGGTTTTTCCAATATCGTTGAGAACAATTTCAATGGAAACTGTATCAATAAAAATCAATTACAAATTAATTGTTGGTTATTCTGAGGTTTAAAGATCATCGATAGCTGTTAATAACGAGAGAAATAAATTGGTTTAGCTACTTCTAACGAAATAAACCAGTTTCTACTTGATGGACGAAATGAGGTTTACTTACTTAAAAATTGCGAATAAAATTTCTATAGATAAAACGGCCATTTTAAGAGTCTAAAGGCAATCGGTAGATGTGAATAACAATGCAATGGAAAACGTAGTTAGGTTCTTTTTATAAAATAAAACCAAATTTTACTCGAATGAACCAAAATCCTTGAAATTGCAATCAACAATAACATTTCAGATAATTTGGTGGGGGTAGAGAATAACTGAATTACAAGGTTTTAAATAAACTAAAATTTGGTTAAGAAACAAAAAACATTTTCTTATATATTGGTACTTTTTAGGCTTATAAAGTAACCCCCCGCTCCAAAAAAATAATAAATAAAAATTAAAATAAAAATTAAAATTGAAATTAAAAAGCCCCATAAAGCAAGACGGTTAACTTTCTTGCACTAAGATCTAATAGATTCAAAGTTGGATTCGGACCATGACAGCAGGGGAGGGGGGGGGGGGTGGCGTCTGATCGATTTACATATCTGCTTTACACCACACTGCCACCGAGATTCCATAAATCTCCATCTCATCAAAGTTTAATATGTTGTTCAAGTTTCTAAATATAAAATAATCCAAATATTTGTTTTTGAACCAAATTGATATTAAGTATTTTGATTAACAATGAATTTTTATGCGGATTGCGCAGCTAAGTTCTTAAGATCATAATCGTTTAGTTAATCTAAACACTGCTTCAAAATAACCACATTTTAAGGCTAGTCTAACTCATCCTTGAACAAAGCTTACCTCAACGGAAAGAAAGACAATACTCTATATAGGATTGGTTATATTTGTACCATTATAGATATATTCGTACAGTAATACATGGTGTCGTACGTGACTCTTATAACGCAATAGGAAGCATATTATGCCGTATCATTGGTTGTCTTAATGAAAAAAGAAGCAGGATATTTTTATTATATATTGTTAGAACACTTGAAAAATATTAACGACGATTAGAAATATTAAAAACACATCTTCTTGATTTCTACTCGTGTTACAAGTAAACACATTTTAGAATAACAAGAAACAAAGAAGAAGGTCACTTGAAAAAAAATTTTGAATAGGTTTAAGACAATGCAAATGGGTGATAAATAAACTAATAGCAGGTCACTTAAAAAGTTTTTATTATTGTTATTATTATTATTAATTATTTTTATTAAATAGGTTTAAGACCTTGCAAGTGGGTGATAAATAAACTAAAAGCAGGTCACTTAAAAAGTTTTTATTTATTATTATTATTATTATTATTTAAATAGGTTTAGACCTTGCAAGTGGGTGAGAAATAAACTCAAAGCAAGTCAAATATAATTATGCAATAACTCAAATTTTGCAGCAATTGAACATTGTAATTTTGAAGCCATTTATGAAACACTGATTTTATAAAATATGGTTTTGGCAAACCAATAGTATCACAACCACACAACTTGAAATGTACCCAAATGAATGTTTAAAGTCTCGAATTATATAATGGTTGGTCTAAATATAAGTGCTTGGCAACAGACAACGACAACTTGGCAACAGACAACGAAACCAGTTGATCAACACGTCAAGATAATGCTAAACTGCTAAATAAGAATGGAAAAGAGAAGAAAAAGCTGATATGACGAAAGGTTGAATCTTGAATTCTGAAGCTTTACACTTTACAATCAGGGTTTAAATCAATCTGATTACTACAATAGTTAAATATAAAAATCCAACGTATCCCTGATAAACACCCCAAACCAAATAAAAAATGAAATTTAAAAAAAATAACTAAAAAAATTAAAAGAAAGAGAAAAAGAAAAAAACTTCGATGGTTGAGTTTTCTAAATCGCGCTTACGAATCACAGTGCCTCTTAGTGCCTGGTTTCGAATACCATTCGGGTAGATTCTAGTGTTAAAAAGGTTTTTAGTTTTCTGGTTATAGGTCGAACGACGGCTTCCTCCGCCATCCGTGAACTGACCAGCTCGAAATAAGTGGAAGAATCTTTACTGAGTCATAAAAACGTCAATAATCCAATCCAATCGAATCTCAATAGCAATGGACACCTGATGTTTAGGTAATGGATTATCTTTCATATCTTTACATATTGCTTACATTTTAAATGCCAGTATATTTATCATTATTAACTTATTTACAAATAATACACACATAAATTGATGTATTATTACTTATTGACGTCATACGGTTTATGCTAACATTAATAACTGCAAATTTGTTATTAATAATGTTCCTCTTTTTTTCAGAAAACATTTTTACATTTTACATGCTTAATGACACGTGCTTTTGTAATAGGCTCTGTAGGATTTTTGATGATTAGTTTTTTATTGATCAATTATTTGAGAGAGAGAGAGAGAGAGAGAGAGAGAGAGAGAGAGAGAGAGAGAGAGAGAGAGAGAGAGAGAGAGAATATTTTACGCAACATTCAAGATTTGTTGTTTTTTGTTTTTTTTTTTTTACTTATATCGTTATATCGATGACGTCAGTTTTGTGACAGAAGAGGAGGTTGGAGTCCCAGAAAAACTACCGACTTTTGGCAAGGGAATTGACAAACATTCTCTATCTAGGATCTGACCGAATGGAATTCTAACCTAGGCGGTAAAAGGCACTGTGATCCGTAGGCGCGTGCATAGACCACTCACCTACTGAGACTCAAGAGAGAGAGAGAGAGAGAGAGAGAGAGAGAGAGAGAGAGAGAGAGAGAGAGAGAGAGAGAGAGAGAGAGATTTTGGGGGGGGGGCGCCTGTACTGATTACTGTTCAAGGTACGGAATTGTGTTGTTCTACGCTTCAATCGAAGACTCGGCTTACTGACCACAATCACTCAAAGCTTTTCGATCCGGGATTCCAAATATTAAAAAAATGAATTCACTTAATCATAAGATAAAAAGATAAAAAATGTTCGCCGAGTCTTGCTGTCTCTGGTCAAATGATTGAAACATTTTACCGTGAATGATAATTAATATGGTCATATAATTTTCTGAAGTTATTTGTCCTTTCAAAAGCGTTTGAAAGCATTTTTGTTTCGTGTGCCCTTTATAGATAACATAACGTTTCTGAAAACGCTAAAGCACAAATTCCAGAAATGTTGTCAATTTTACTGCGAAACATGTGCGCTACTACACAGCAGACAAAAATACACACTTACACATATCACGCATACATGAACTTGTTCTAAGAATAGTGTATGAAAATTAATAACCTTGCTCTTGTCGCAAATTTCTGCAAAATTGCTGATGCGACGTTAGGCAATATTACAACAACAACTAAACAGTTTTATATACAGCACATTTACTTTATGCTGCCTTAATAAATGTACGTTTTAATGCCGCAATATTACAGCAACAACTAAACAGTTTTATATACAACACATTTACTTTATGCTGACTTAATAAATCTACGTTTTAATGCCGCTATTAAAATTAATACATATTTGGTAGCCCAGGCGATTAGGAATACTTGACAACTGACTGAAGTAGTTAACACACACACACAATATAATAACGGCTTTGTAAATTGAAATCCGCGACATCAAGATTTCACGAGTGCAAGCCAAAATTGATATACGTAAAGGCGATAGCAAATTAACGACATATCTGATCAATTTATCTAGTGAGAAGCTCAGATCTGATAAATAATTGAATAGTTATTCTTCCTTCCATTATGTGATATAAATACTTCTTGCTCTTCGTTTGGGCTATAAGCGACCCTGGCCGCATACGTATATCATTTATAACAAGGCATTGAATGTTTATTTGTTGCCAAGGAAGGATGACTACTATATCTTGACATCATTTGATATAGCTAGAATATATATATATATATTGCTGATACGAAAATTGTTTCTGTTCTTTTTTTTTTTTCCGTTAAATTACATGGTCAGAAACCATGGAAGATAAAAGGTTTCTGTTGACTAGTTGACTACTTGATGGGTGAATTTAAAAACACATGCATTTTATTCGCAGTTTTTTTTTTTCTTTCTTTCGTGTTACAGAACGCGGAAAAGCTTTTTTCTCACATGTTACGTGGACTGGTATTTCAGATTGAAGATAGTTTTGGCGACATATCACCTGTTTTAAATCTAAGACACGTTTAGAAAACGTACTTGTTTTTTATAAAGTCTCTTAAAAGGTCTAACTTGCTAACTTGGATGTAACCTGGTTTTAGTGTAACCAATGACAAGATATCATAATCATGTGCATGGTTCCAATAAAGTATAAATGGCTTTTTGCCATGAACGTTTTCATAATTACTTACTGCTTAATTAGTAAGTTCTCACAATTAATATAATTGATAATTGCTTAGTTTCTTCTAATTATTGATTACTCCTATAAATTCTCTCTCTCTCTCTCTCTCTCTCTCTCTCTCTCTCTCTCTCTCTCTCTCTCTCTCTCTCTCTCTCTCTCTCTCTCTTAAAATTTCAAAAAGTCTAAAACTCTTTTTATTGTTATTAAATCATATAACATTTTGTTGAATCGTTTTGAATCAATTGTTCCGACACAATCATATTACTGAAATGGCATCGAACAATTAAATTTGTACTCAAGTTGTTAAAAATTAACATTTCTGGAATTCATCTCGTAAAAATAATTACAATCCTTCTTCGTTCGTTTATTTTGCTTGCAGCATGTAATTGCAATCTCTGGCTATTGTCAAGAACACGTTGTTGAGTTACAAACATTTTATTGACTATAATTCAGACTTTTAATTGAGGAAATAATTTTACACGAGATATGATGTTATGCAATTATTTTTTCAATAAATAAGGTGTATGACCATTTACAGTTGTTTGTAGTGTTGATGATGAAGCAGTGATGTTTTCATCTTTTCCATTTATATATATATATATATATATATATATATATATATATATATATATATATATATATATAAATGAATGATGAGGAATGAATTTCCGAAATGTGCACATCTGGCACATCAAAATTCAACTGGTATTTGTGCTATATATTATATACGTTAACACTTTTCTATCTCATTTATACTTCATGAGAAATAAATGACATTTACAGACTTTTCAAGGTTGTCGTGAATAAAACAAAATTTATCTCGGACAAAGATTTGCTCTATATCAGAGGCGTAAAAAGCAACGAATTATAACCGAGACTAAAAACTTGAAACGTCAAAAGGCATGCCCCCATCCCACCCCACCCCCCGATACAAATTTTAAAAAGTCGTAAAATGGCGACACTTGACCAGATATTTGCTAAAGCCGTTTAAATCAAGTCTGTATTACCAAGGGCAAAATATAATCAAGATAACAAAATTTTTAAGATCATATAATTTGTTTATCTTTTTTTTATTTTCTTCCGGTTTCTGTAACAAATTAAAATAATAAATTTGGCCTTGGTTTCCTAAAAGTAAGCTACGTCCCTGCATAGATAGGTGGATTACGGTCTCAAAAAAAAAACACACACACATACACACACACACACCCACACAACACACACACACACACACACACACACACACACACACATTGTAAACCTAGTTTCTTTCTGTCAGACAAAATGACACAGTTTTGTAAAACATTAGCGTTTTCATTTTATCTTTAGAAGCTTTATAAATAGACACATTTACTTAATCACCTACATCTTACGTATTAAACCTGTAACCGAATCTCAAGATATATTATGCCTATGATATAAATATATAAATTGTTACCGTATAAAATTGTTGTTATTACACAGTCTTCTACATTGTTTTGTTGAGCAGCTTTATAGACTTTCAAAAGTATGTCTTTTTTTTCATTTTGGGTCAAAAATTATAAATTTGAATTTCTAATTTACGATTTTTTCGCCAATTGCCAATCGAAATGTACAGTTTACATTATCCCTTGACAACTAATGTAAGTGAACACCGATCTGGTCTTGGCCTTGGTTTAATATACGAAAGTGTTCAGAAAACCTTCCAAAATTTATTTATTTATTTATTTATCTTTATTATTTTTCTTTTATTTATTTATTTTGTTTAACATACTGTTCGTTTTCAAGAGTATGATGTGCGTAGTCGCTACCTAGGAAGTATACTAAGATGCAATAAAGGTTATCTACTGCTAAACGAATAAATTAACTTCTCCAATAAAGAAGCTGAACGTTTTGTTTCCCATTATCTGTTATATTTGTGTTTCAAAAAAAGTTTCAGGACCTATATATATAAATATATATATATATATATATATATATATATATATATATATATATATATATATATATATATATATATATATATATATATATATATATAATTCTTCTAACAAACATATTGATTTTACAACATAGACAATTAAATGTAGTTTATTTTCAGGTATGTTTATTTTTAACTTCATATAAATCTTGAAAAAAAGACCGTAGATAAAACGTGCTTATAATTAACGAAAATACATGATATTTTGAATTATTTGTTCATTTCATGTGATGTAGGTATCGATTATATGGCATGTAGATAAATATATATTTATTTACAGGTGTGTTGTTTTTAATTACCAATAAATCTTTTCTAAAAATCTCCGACATAATGTTCCTCACATTAAAATCAAATTTTGCTTTTTTCCATTTCTTCCTACTTTTTTTTTATAGATTCTGCATCACGCAGATACATAGATATATAAGATTTTTCACGTACTTCTAATATCAAATGCGTTTCAGTTACTAAAACCTCTGACAGCATATGCTAAGAAATTAATAACAAGCACATATTTCATATTCTAGTCCATCTACAGTACAACATAAAAAACAATAACTCTCTATTTTCTTCATCCAAATTTTAAAGAAAAAACTTAACATGTTTTTAAAATTTAAAAATACTTCATATTTATAATTTTAAAATTATCTGACGAACAAATATTTATTGATTGTTATATGCATTTAATAGTTATACACATAAGATTGCTACAGCAAAACTTATTCAGGTATAATATATATAATATTATATAGTTAATATAATGCGTTACCTGGAGAATCACAGCTTGTAGGTGAGCTATCATCTTCATAATAAAAACACTCCCCGTACATCTTTTCTTTTGTCTCCTAGTAGTCGAGCTTTATACTTGTATCATATTATTTTATAACACACGTCATTATAATTCCAAGATTAAATTAACGGAATCTTATCCACTAATTATCCATTTTGATAATTAATACTGGTTTTAATTATCATCTTGATAGATATATGAATGCAATTTAATGTAAATAATGTTCAAATTCTGAAGCGCATACTAAACTCTCTAATTTCCCGGAGCGGCAGGCAAATCTAGTCGATATTTGAAGTGACAGCGATTGCCAATCGGGATACATCGGGCTGTTTCCATATTAGACACCGTCAGATAAACCGAGTATTGAATTTAAGCTGAGGTATACGTATTTTGTTCATTGAAGATATAAAAACATTTTATGTTATACAAACAATTATAAGAACATTTTTATACAAGATTGTGATTTCAGAAGATGAACTAAACGCATATAACTTATAGGAAACAGAAATTCTTTAATTAATCACTCGGCATTCGATTTCCATAAAATGTTGATAAATTTTCGATCGAAGATACCTGATGTGAATACACATTATTGTTTTGAGCATTTTAACAGCTTGTAAAACACGACTTGTTAAAAGAAGAACCTTGTTAAGTATCAATTAAGCTCAAAATTAAAAGCAAGGGTTTTTAAAATAAGGTAATTTTAAATTTCTTAATGTGTGTAACAGAAAAAAGGGAAATTAGAATTTTAATAACACAATTTTTAAACAATTTGGAAGTCATGTGTGATTTATCACATTAAAGGTTTAAACTCCGTTTTTCAATTGGTGGCACTGAGAAAATTTTATCAAAAGGGAATATTTAAACGTATTGATCCGACTTTTTACGACTTAATGTCATATTTTTTCAATTATTTTGTTTATTTTACTTTTAACTGAAAGTGCAAAATTTACAAAAGACATAACCAAGTTTACATATTTCTTTTGATTTTAATACAGGCATCGTTCGGTTTGAACAATGTTGATAGAATATTTTAAAAATACAACTAAAATAAAAAAATATTTTGATGTCCCGGTAAAAAAATAAACAAACAAGGGATGCTGGTTTATTGTTTGGTAATAAATGTTTGTTTGTTCGTTTAATTGTTTTGTTTTGTTTTTGTTTTTTTGTTTTTTTTGTTTGTTTTTTGTTTTTTGTTTTGTTTTTTTTTTTGACCACTGGCTGTAAAAAATAACAAAAAGAATGTTTTAAGGCCTTCCAAAACTACTTATCCACGTTACAGGACATCTATTCCAGGGTCCGTCCAAAATCAGGAATTAGTGGTCCTCGTATGTGTTTGTCTTTTAATTGTACTGATTTATTCGTCCTTTTTATCTTTACTCTGTATTGCTACGTGCTTATTGTTCTGCTTGTTTTGCCAAGTGCACGGTTTCAGGTTGTAAATTTCCTTCTTTGATTTCCAATATTCAGGACAGCAAACTGGGTTTTACTGTCAGCTTGATTATATAATGGTTGATAAGGTAAGAAGGCTTCAGGCAATGCAACAACTTGTTACATCCTTAAGTGAAGTAAAGTAGTGCTATGGTGATATTAATCATTAATCTTTTTAACATAGATGAAATGGAGAACTTAACTAATTAGGTTAGACAGCATGACAAGTTCTAAGGCAACTAGCGGGTAACATAAGGGCTTAATTTGATTACCGGGCTTAAAAAGAAGAAAATCATGGTTCAGTTTGTTTTTGTATAATTGAAAGAAAATGACACAGTGATGACTTCCTTATAAGAGATTTTGTTATTTTTTATTTTATGAAACGGTTTGTATTGTACTAAAGCAAGCTTAAAGAACGTTTACAAGTGACGGTTTTCTGGCATAGACTGATGTCAAAGTGGTAGTTCACAAATTCTAGTTAACAAAAAATCAGCTACTGGACTGGCGAAAAACGAAAAAGCGATAAAATGATCTTGGAATACGCAACAACAACCAAGATCTCAAAATGACAAAACAAACGAAGCCAGGTTGTTTTATTGAATAAGTTGTCTTGCGCTTGTAGTCTTTCACGCACCTGTCAAGAATCTGTTGCTTATATTGAAAACCACCGACCTTCATTAGGAGTTTTTAAACGAAGTTCTTTCAATATTTATATATGGTTCTTAAACGCAGTCAACATCTTTACATTAACATGTCTTCAAGGAAAAAAGAGATTTTCATAGAAAATGCAATAATGCCGAAAAAGCAATTCTATAGCGATCAGTTATTCAAAATCTTTTGTTAATGAGTATATACTAGAATCCGTAATAATGGTTCTACTGGGATCAGTAATGTGTATGTACCAGATGCCGTGATAATGGTACTGAAGGGATTAGTACTTTAGGAGACTTATAATTAGTATAATGATTCTACTGGGGAATCATAGTTCTTAATATCTATTTAATTACATAAGTGATTAATACCATCTCTAGTATCCCCTACGCTAAACAGGGTTTGACGGTAATAAAATGTCCAGATTCTGATTTTAAAGCTGTATTAAGTTGATCAATTACTGAAAAAAAATAAATTTTTACTCAAACTTTTTCGCAATATAAATTGTTATTACGATCTTGTGCGAATTATTTTCTTAAATTTACTCTTATTTGCCCATAATAAATTGAAATTCTAAAAGCTTGGGGTAACTTAATAAAATGTTAGTTATCAGCTTGGAGCATGCGCGAAAGTTCTACATTTATGTTAACAAAGGCGTCGACTAAAGAAATCGTGTTCGTGCGAGAACGTCAACAGGTTCATGTTATCGTGTCCACTTAATAACTTTAACATTAAGGGACTTTTATCACAAATGAATTTAACACGAAAATGGCACAAACGAAATACAGTTGTATAGGTCTGAGGTCAAGGTCATAAGGTCAAATCTTGGATTAGACACCAACAGCTGTTATTGAGGTTCGAGTATATATGTCTTTATAGAGATTGTCCTATTTTGAATGTTTCCACTTTGTAATTTTTAACAGAATAAAATGATGTGTGTTGTTTGTATAGTTTTTTTTACCTTTGATTTTAATTTCACATTAAGTAAAAAAAAATCAATTGAATATATAAACTTTGAAACAGCCAACACTGCCAAACCATAGGCTTAATAGAACGAACAAAGTAATCACATATTCAAACCAATGACCATAAATTTACCGACTTTTGAACAGATCACTGATAATATTTTCAGTGAGAGTAAATTGTATTTTATGACAGAATTATTGTCAAGTGACGCAAATATTTAACAGGTACTTTTTGACGACGTTTTAATTTATCTCTATAACGGTTTTAAAATTGTATATGCTCTATTAATTTCAAAATATGTTGAGAACCAAAATGAGAGTATGACGTAGTCACTTCATTTATAATATAAAAAGTTAAAATTTATGTAAATAGCAGCTACAATAACTTAACACTGTGCATCGTAACGATTTAATGAACTGCTTGAAGCAGACAAAATATATAATTATAAGAAAAATAAAGACACACTTTTGGTGTATTTTAAAAGAAGAAAATCTAGATATTTAGACAATGATTAGGAAAAAACGCCAAAGTTTATGAGCTGGTCATGCTGAAAAGTATTTTTAAAAACCAATTATATGGTCTGTGAAAAAACAATTCTGTGTATACTTTTGAGTCCACATTTTTGAAGCCTTTTGTCTAGTCATACCAAATAAAATCAAATTTTTGAATTTCTAATTGACATGATATAAAAACGTCTGGTCATAATAAAATTAAAACTGATTTTAAAAGAGTTCTTAGAAAATACAAAAAAAAAAAAAAAAAAAAAAAAAAAAAAAAAAAAAAAAAAAAAAAAAAAAAAAAAAGCTAATACTCTAGGCATACTTATAAGTCTAATTTTAATGAATTTTGAGGCTTAATAAAAGATACACGTCTGGTGATAATAAAAAAATTTATGGATTCTAAACATAATAAAAAGTCACATTTTAACTTGCGAACGGACAAGATTAAAAGTCAACTCCTAAAATTATAATTAAAACTTGGTATAACGTCAACGCTTTACTTAAGGTCAACACTTGTTAAAGCGTAAACAATTCACATTACTGAAAAACGTTATCTAGCGTCATAAATCTCACAAAATATTCGGAATGATCATGTATATTGGGTAAGGTTTGTTACTTACAACAAAAGATTGCATAAGTATTAAAATATTGTAAAATAAGAAATAAGATCAAGGTACTGGAAACAGTAAAAGTATCAGAAATAAACAATCATAAATGCGTTCAACCACAAATGTTAACAATAGTTATTTAATTAATTACAACAGAACTCTCAATGTACTAAGTAGTAACATAACAAAACGCAACTGGGTAAAGTAATATTGTTTTACGCCCCAGTCAAGATTCATTCACTTGTGACCGAGGTTGTCAGTTCTGATGTGGTAAAGAAAAACCGGAGTTCTCGAAGAAAATCACCGACTTTGTCAAATAAGGATTTGGTCGACTGGTATTCTAATCTCTGCAAAGAGAGCTACTGCGATCCATACACTCACGTTTCAGACCACTTGGACAACAAAGTCTCACAACATCACGCAACTGAAGGTGATCAATTAAACTCATTTATAGAACTAAAACAAGGTAGTCAAAAAAAAACCCCTCTGACATCATATATCATGTCACGTATTTATATATATCAAGTATATCATGTATGTGTGTATAATGTTTTTTCTTTTCTCACGTTTTACTAAGCTCATTTTTTCTTATTTCGTAACCTTTTCCTTCTCTTTCATTGGACGTTTTTATGATTTCATTCTGCTAGCAGTATTACCAATATATGAATATCTTATCAGATATTGGTAATCAAAAAAACAACTTATTTATCTTTCGAGCTGTTATATAGCAAACAAAATTCTTAACTGTAATCTTGTAATGTGTTTTTGTTAAGGTTTACAAATCGCGAACACATCAACAGTGTGAAGTGTATAATAAGTTAATTGAGAAATGAAGAATATTTGTCACAGATCGTGTTAAAAATGACATTGGTCACTTGATCCTTGAAGGTTCAACAAAGGATATACTCGTTTTAAAAAAAAACAAGTTACAATTTTACCCAAAATGATTATTCTAAAAAATCTCTTTTCGTTAAGAAAATATACAAGAAAACACTAAACTTCCTGGTAATTGATTTTAGCTTTTTTTAAATCAGAGTCTTGTTGTCAACAAACATGTTTCCTTTTTAGACCTTTCTTTTTCTAATTTTCCATCTTTGGATATTTTTTCGTGACAGAAAATCAATATTGTAAGACAAGAAAAGCACGGAAAAGGTCGACTAGTCTCTATAGGTATGATGTAAACACAATGTGTACATACTATAACACAAAAACAAATCCTTGGTAGACGGGGGTCTAAATCGAGCTCTCAAGAAAAACAGCGCATCTCTTTTTTAGGGTTTCGAAGCCCATTGGGGCGGATCTTAATGTGAGAAAAAATTGCCGAAGGTGGATAGCTTTTTCCAGACATTCAAACTTGCTCAACTTTCTAGGTTAGTGTCATGTAACTGAAAAACACTTGACTTGGTATAACACTATTCCTCATGTTCAACTCTATCCTTAACAAGATGAACTTGTATTGAAGCGTATTTCATAAATTTATTAGCCATTAGTCAATTAAAAATCTAAAATTATTATTTCATTATTTATGTTTTTAACATTACATTAATTTATTGAGCAGGAAAAAAATAACCGGTATTATTGTTGGATTCAGCAAACCATGAACACAAAATGTAATAAAAGTTAGAAAATGGAAAAGATATGCATTTTAACACAATTATGACGAATAGTGCAAGTGCAATCGATCGTTATATTAGTTTTTGAAAATTTGGCTTCAGTTGCAACGTTGGGTGTAAAGTTCTTATAAATAATGCGTAAATGGCGTTCAGATTTCTTACATGTGTCTGTTTTTAGATGCACATGCTGCACTTTGTAAATTTAAATTCAAAGCCTTATTCATCAAACATTTATTTTCTTTCACAAGAAGTCTGGTACAAACTCATCCATCTAGTATGCTTATAATAAGGGTGTTTAAGATGATGAAAAAATTGTTTATTATTTGGTTCCATAATTTGTACATTTCTCTGTTCTCTTAAAGGCACTGATTGCATCTAAAAAGAGATTATTCGGGTCATGATTAATATACCGCAAAAATCGTGGTTATTATGCTTCTATAGAAATTGTCATTTCTAGGATGAATGGCAAAATGAAAACCACAGTGACAGAAAACTACAGACATTTTGATACATGTAAAAACAAATAGCACTCTTACGTAGTGCAAAGTTGAAATTTACAAGTAAATAAAAAAATAATGTAGTCTATAAATATCACTTGAGACTCAACAATATTGTTAATACTAATTTGGATTTAAACAAACTTGTTTTATACGGCATTAAACTATCTTGAATAACTCTCCACATTTTCAAAATACATTGCAATTTTTCAGGATGTTTTTATTTCTCTTAATCTCTTATTGGAATTTAAAAATAGAACTTGACGAAAAGCAAAGATCATATAAATCAAATTGCTACTCTTATTTTTATATTCACAAATTAAATTAAATTTCAATCTCTCAGTTCTATTTATGGACATCAAAATGAGTTTTCTTGACATTTAGGCATCTGGGTTATTGTTTCCTTGAGAATATTAATGGTATTTCTGAAGCATAAAGGTTCAAATATCTCTTTATTAACGATTTCCTTTCTTTTATGAAAGTCATTCTCTCTGCTACATTCATTTTATGTGTTTCCTTTCTCTACAGATTCTTTTTCACTGCAACACGTTAAGCTATAAAAGAAAAGGCGCGTGCAGAAAAAAAATCATTGTTTGTAAAAATAAAGAAGGTAACAGAAAGCGATAGTGTTTAATACAAACTGCTTCAAAATTAGGCAAGTCTCATCATATAGGC
Source organism: Tegillarca granosa (assembly GCA_029721355.1). Classification (NCBI taxonomy): domain Eukaryota; kingdom Metazoa; phylum Mollusca; class Bivalvia; order Arcoida; family Arcidae; genus Tegillarca; species Tegillarca granosa. Next base: position 16,441,916 of record CM056606.1, on the reverse strand, counting down.
AGCGTGAATTTACGATTTCCAGGCAAAACACAAAAGATTTACGACGCCTTTCCTGCAACAGAATGCAGTATTATTTAAACCAATAATAAATCTTAAAAAGTTATATAGTTACTGCAAAAGCAGCATAACATTTAAACAGGACAAATTTTTTATTAAGTAACAATTAAAAATGTGTAATTAAATTTATTTCTCACCTTTTAACCATTGAATTCGTTAGCGATTCGTCCAAATTCAATTTTTGGTCCTATTGCAGTAAATAACTTTTTGTTTACTCATTTACCATTATTGACATAGGTGCAACAAATTGTTTTTATTATTTTGTGGCTATAGGTTCTGTCTACCCTGTAGAATTTAAATAAGAGAGAAATTTTTATTTTAAAAAGTTTTTTTCGGTTGGTTCGACACAAGTAAAACTATTCAACAACATTTAACCCAGCAACAAAAACCTTCTGTTATATATAATATTTTGTATGAGGTATATCAGTTGTTATGAAAACATTTATTGAAGTAAACAATCATTCCTGCTTTATATCTTTACTGCCACATTGTGCAATAAAAAAAGGCTAACCAGTACAACACATGCCCATCTCAATTTCTTATTGAATTTCTTAGAAAATAGATTAACTTGTACAAAGAATATAAATCTGGTTCAATATATTTACATATCGTATATGGAAAGTCTGAGATTGACCCTTTAATCTATACAAATCTAGTTTAAGCCTTTAAACTAATATGAGTATAAAACTTTAAGAGAGGTTGTATTAATATTTATGTTAAGTCATCAACTTATTGTAATATCGATGTTCATTTTGTTTGAGTGATAATACCATACAACATGCTATATAACAACTTTTACGTGAAAAAATTAAATTACATTACTAAACACAGACAGTTTTTCAATTACATATCAAGCAGGCTAACACGGACTCGTTGCCCTGTACGGTTTGGAAAATATACGGCAAATACAAAATAAAAACTAACGATGGCTGATATGGGAGTTTAAATATAAAATTTAACTATTCATTTTTAATTTTTGTAGTCTTTTTATATATTCATGTTTTTTATCAAACTTTTCGGTCTTAGTGTCACTAATGAGGAATGAATTTTCGAAATGTGCACATCTTGAACATCAAAATTTTACTGGTATTTGTTTTATATATCTATACTTTGAGAAGGTTTATAAAGGTTTATAAATTTCAGTTGTAAATGTCGAAGGATGATAAATATGAATTCAGAGGTATGTTAATTGTTATTATTTAAGTAAAATGAAGTGTTAGTAGAATCTGAATTTATAACTGAGAAAAACGGTCGATTGTATCCGTATCACTTTTATTGAAGAAGGAAGATGTTCATTTCTGCTGTTTACTAAGTAGACTTAACAGTGATGATTTACATATATCATTTGTGTATTATCTTGTTAGAAGATTTAAAATTGGCCTGTCGCCTATGAAGATCAAAGATCATGAAATCATACGAAAAGGTATATATATATATATATATATATATATATATATATATATATATATATATATATATATATATATATATATATATATAAAGTATTTCATATATATTAAGTAAAGATGTGTTTTTTTTTGTTATTTCCTACAGAGAGGATTATTCTTAATATATAACACAAATACCTGTTAATTTTGATGTGCCATATGTGCACTTTTGGAAAACCATCAGTGACACTAGGGGCCGAAAAGTTTGATGAATTAAAAAACATAAGCCAATCAGTTGAAAATTAATGATTCAAAAGTTCCAAAATATATGAATCAAAATCCAGCTAAGAAATGCTGTGCATGAGGGAACAAACCGTAGTTTAAAATAAATTTCCAAAATTAAGACGCCTGAAAATTTTGCTAAATGGTGGATTTTCTGACACCGCAAAGTACTGCCTACTGAGTTATGGATACCGTCGGGAAATTTTCTCTAACATTACTTTATAGAAGTGTTAAGCATCTGCACCATCAGAAAGGTTGTCTTGAAAACTAGATTGCTCTGAAACCTTAAAGTTTTATTTATAAAAACCATATACAATAATATCGGTTTATGACGCGAGGACGTAATGTATATTTCCCTGCAGTTTCCTTTGCAGGTAATTAGGAATATTTTAGAATGTTTTTTGGAACAAACCAAATAAAAAAAAAACACATTTGGCTACCCTATTTTTTTTTGTACTTTTCTACCAATGAAACAGCTGATTAATCAAATTTAACTTTGCGTCCTGTTCTCGTAAAAGGAAATTTGATAACGTGGTTCAATTACCATTTTTGATGTAGGCGCAACATATATTAATATCTTTTTTAATAGCAAAATACTCAACCCTGCCGAACTCAGAAGAAAGAGGAATGTTTCTAAAATTGGGCATTTTAGGCTAGCTCGATACCAGTTAAATTGACTGTGATGTTTATCTGCAACATTGTTTTCAGCACTTCAAATGCATAAAAATTACAGACGAGTGTGAATCTTCTCAGAAACATACAGCTGATATAATTGTGTTTATTTGTCATACAAAAATATCTAGTCGCTAATATGAAAATACTGATTGACGATAAACAACATTTAACTCAACAAGTCTTCTTAAATGTAAAATATCTTGTTACAGATCTGTATTCGGTGTATCAGTTGATACGAAAACATTTATTGAAGTAAACAAATATGTTATTGTGTCGTTTGAATTTTTACTGCCGCATTATGACATAAATAAAGGCTAACCAATATAACACATGCCCATCTTAATTTCTCATCGAATTTCTTAGAAAAAACATTAACTTGTCAAAAGAATATAAATCTGGTTTAATATATTTACATATCGTATATGGAAAGTCTGAGATTGACCCTTTAATCTATACAAATCTAGTTTAAGCCTTTAAACTAATATGTGTATAAAACTTTAAGAGAGGTTGTATTTATTTTTATGTTAGGTTATCAACTTATTGTAATATCGATGTTCATTTTGTTTGAGTGATAATACCATACAACATGTTATATAACAACTTTTACGTGAAAAAAATTAAATTACATCACTAACACAGACAGTTTTACATTACATATGAGGCAGGCTAGGACCTATACGATTCGGAAATTGCACGGCAAATATCAAATAAAAACCAACGACGGCTTATCGGGGTTTATGTATCAAAGTAGAATTCATACTTTCTGCAATAATCTTATATATATATATATATATATATATATATATATATATATATATATATATATATATAAGTTATTATAAGGCAGAGTTAAGGCTCCGGGGTTAATACATATAAATTCAAAGGAACATCAATTTCTAATATTTTGGTAAAATAAAGCGGATGTAGGATTTTCCTTGTCGACCAGATTATTTCAATTTATTATTGAAAATTACACACGATTGTGTCGGTAGTCCAGTTAGTGAAGTCAAAAGATGTTCATTTCTGCTCTGTACAACATATAGATAGCGGTTGTAATTTACATTTTTAGCATTTGTATAAATTTATTAGATAGATCTAACTGTTATGAAAATCTTACACCATCAAATTTTCATATAAATAGACGCGTATATTGTTGTTTTTTATATAGATCTGAAAGATGTGTTTATTTCCAATATTTTTACCGTTTCTATCACCTAATAGTATAGTGTAAATCGTATAACCAATTATTAAGATAGTCTTGCAGACAAGGTCGATTTGAAACCATAGATTGAATTTTATATAAACACCATAAATGTTTATATCGATGCATGGAGTCTAAAATATTTTTTCTCCTGCAGTGTACTAAGGTCACTAGATATTTTAAAAATACATTTTGGTAAATAGCAAATTTCAAAGAACATTTAATCTCCAAACAGCAAAAAATAAAACAGCAAATATTAAATTAGGAAAAACAAATACTAGATGAGCTAATTTATTATGTTATACATCAAAGTCAATTTTTCTTCACTTATCGAGACAGGGCAGGTCTAAAGAAAACCGGAAAGCACTGAGGGAAAAAAAAGCGTGAAGACAATCTTTTAACAGGAATTAACCCGATTGATATTTGAATCTAAGCGGTGAGAGGCACTGTGATCCAAAAACGCTCTTTAATACCATTTCGCAAATTTAGTATTGTCGTGTAAGAATAAGAATGTACCCGATCTGATTATTTTGTAGACTATAGAAATAAAAAAAGATGTTGATATTGCTTTTTCTGGTTACTTATTTTTCAGTTCTATACCAAAAAAATATTAATGAAAAAACACAAATATTTTTATTGATATTAGTCTTCAAAAATATTTTTTAAATATGCTTGTCTTTTAGCAAAAACGGCAAAAGGGCAAACAACATTTATATCGCCGAGTTATAACGTTTTCCTATCAGAAAGCGCTGTTTGAAAATTATTATCCTCCAGAAAAGTAGAAAAATCATTCTTCATTCAAATTCAATTTATAAAAAAGATGAGGGATAACACTTCAATTAAAACTTATGTCTTTTAAAATTAAAGAATTAAAATGAAAAATATGTAATTTAATCTAAATGTGTATTACTACTGTAACGCTACAAATTTTTCAGTTATTGTATGAAGAGTCTAGTGAGAATGGCTTGGGATTAGTCACTAATTTTATTTAAGGTTACAGAATCTTATTAAAGCTATGAAAAGTCAAACTAGCATTACCACCTCGTGTATAAACAAGTTTATATAACGTATTTTAATAATCACTGGTTTTAGATGATAATTTGATCTTGATCAACAAGGACGATAGTCTGACTTAGTACATTAAAAACTTACCCTTAATTTATTTGTCCGTATGAATCAATTCTTAAAACAACATTATTCATTGTTTTGACTTAATGGTTGATGAAAAGCGGACAAATATTGCACGGTTAAAATAAATTTATGTTTTAAAGCGAAATGTCCGGTTCAAACCGAAAACTGTATATTCTTATTGGTTGATTGATAGTTGTTTAACTTTATATTCATTAATTTTCAATTGTTTCGCGTGTGTTTTTTAATCTATCAAACTTTTCGGCCCCTGGTGTCGCTGGTGGGGAGTGGTTTTCCGAGGTGTGCACATCTGGCGCATCGGAATTTAGAGGGTGTTTGTGGTGTATTTACCTTGGTTAATTTTAAACTATTATAATTGACTTTTTTTTAATCTTTAGTATAAATCTACACACAAAGATGTGTGGTGCATGAACATGTAAAAGTTTTTGATATATACAAGTGCGCACTCATGGCGACCTGCAATTCGACATTACGAACCACTCGGGCCATTATATTGATACCGAGCAAACCAGTTAAAACCTAAGAGAAAGAAACCCCCTTCTGGCCCGTGGTCCATGATTAAGACCTTTCTGACTGAAGCATCATGTCTTTAATGCGTAAGCTATTGCAAATTTTTTTTAAGTTGCAAATTTATAAATTTATTTATTTACCTATTATTTAATTTTTTGGGTTTTTTTTTTAATAAATCAATAAAATCAGGTTTTAAAACACACACACACACACACACACACACACACACACACACACATGCATATTTATATATCACTGAAGAAAAACAAAAAATCAAAAGAGCTCTGACACTTTTTGTATCAGATTATGTGGTTGTTTGATTGGTTAGTTGGTTGAATTCTGTTTTGTATCGCAATGGCAATTCGTGACTAGACCTATTTTTATAATTCCAATGGATAAATATAAATGATAGTGATTTTTGTGCAAATATTTCCGATCTGCTTTGTAATAGTGCGTACTTGTGCTAATCTTTAGATAGAATGTTCACTTGCTAACAAAGTCAACCTGTAGATGTCCGAGGTTAATAAAAATACCATCTTTTCTTGCGGCCGACAGGGCTAGAACCCACAGCACTTAAGTCACGCAGGCACCACGGTTCCATAATGATATAAACGACAAGGACAAGTATGATATTACGGAAACTTGAAGTATAGGGTTGTCTTTTCTTTATCTGTTGATGTGAGTATTTCCTTAAATGAATCATTCCATGTATGCATAGCCGTTAATTAAATAAACCTTTCTGGTTAGTGTTAAGTTTGTCAACTCATTATAACCAATTAAATTAATATAATTCGTGTATGTTCAATATTTATACAAGTATGTACCACAAGTGACCCTATATACATATCCTAAACATAGTTTGTGGGCAATACTAGTAATAGTCAATAAGAGTAGACTAATTTGCTATCGGTCAATATTGCTGGTAAATTTAATTCCAGCTGTCAAAACACTTCGGTTATTACTATCGGATTGAACGTTAATCGCACTTGATAGATTTCATTTCTTAAATTTTCTATATATGCTTCGTGTAGCCTAAGTTGGCCGAGGCTCATTCACAAGCAGCTTGATCGTTTAATATATAAATTGCTTTATCACAGCATATAAAGTAACTTAAAACAGAAATCCACACGTTTAGTAAATCAATATTAAGCTTTATTTTGACCGAGTGTGAATTTTTTTATTTTATTTTGAATTCGTCACTCCTGTTATTTTAGTGGAAAAGTGAGTTTAATAATGCAGTATCTTTGACATGATTTTATATGATGTAAACCAATTTTGTTGTCTGGAAGGTACAATAATTAGAAAGAATTTCAACCTGCATGATACACATTCGTCAAAAATGCAAATTTTACAAAAACAACTTTAAAACGCATAATCACATACCATGTATATACGCAAACATTTTATATAATAGTGTTGTGACAATTTGTACTTAATGGAAAAAAAAGAACTTTTTCAAACATTTTTACCAATAATGTCCTCTTAAACATTTTCACATTTTCAAGAGGTATACAATAGATTAACACTAGAAAGACTGCTAACCGATATTGTCTCTAAAATAACAAATACATATGTAAGTGAGAAATGGAAGAAGCCTAGTAAATAGACTACAACGTACCGGTTTATCATGTTAAAGTCAGATTTATCTGTCCTTTTAGTGAGATACTTCTGCAATACGTAACGTCTAAACAATATAAAACATATATATGTATTCAAGCTGTTACCATAAAACATGTGTTACAAACTTTAAAGATACATTTCTGAGTCAATGAGCAAAAATTGACGATGCTACATGAATTCAAATCACGAAGATTTCAGGTGCTTGCGTATGCTTGATACAGACTCTCTCTCTCTCTCTCTCTCTCTCTCTCTCTCTCTCTCTCTCTCTCTCTCTCAGACGTATTCTAGAAATGGTATCAAATCAATAAAGCAGATATACATTTATATATAATTTGACACAAAATAATTAAGATGTTAAAGAAAATGAATTTATACATAGCAGTGTCTTTTTTGAGTAAAATTAACTGTTAAACATTAGCAATTATTTTCCAAAGGGATTATAAATAAACTTCCTATTTTGGAAAATTACGTCATAGGTAACGGATACTAAGTATACAGGTACTAAAATAAGTATGTGACAAATTGTCATGTTCTGACATGTAATTAAGTTACCTTACACAACTTCCATGGCAGTTCACACACATACATACTCGTCTTTGTAAAAAGATGACAAAGTTAAAACAATGCGTAGTTATGACGTATAGTTGTATGCCTTTTTTCGCATGATGTCAGTGTATATTCTTACGAGATCTTTTATTACCACAAATATAAAACATGGTTATTTAAAATTTGAGCCTTGTGGGAAACAAATAAATTTCTGTTCTGTAAATCGTTTGCCTTTTTTATTTTAAAATGATAAACAACCATGCCATGCGTTTCGACCAAATTATCTATCTATATAAAATAAGAAAAACATGTGTCGTCCATTTACAATTTATCAACGATGATCCAGATTGATATGAATATATTTGATTATTTGATTATATATTCAATATTCAGACAGTATGGACAATCTTTAACAATGTAACAGATTAAATGACAATGATTGCTTTTATTGCTATGTTAGTCACGCATTTTTAACAACACCGACCAACTACTACTCATATTGATAAAGATACGTTAGTTTTAAATTTAATATAGGAATCTTCTATTAAAACTCATGAATCAAAAAATGAATAAAGCTACAAGTAACACGCCAAAAATAATCATAAAAAGGGACAAGATTAATGCGCCAAAAAAAACAATCATAAAAAGGGACAAGATTAATGCAAGTGTTGACCACTGAAAATAAACTTAATTCTAAAAACAAATCCTGCGATTATGCTTGGCATTTTAACTCTTTAGCAAAATATTTCTTAAAACAAAAAGAAATCAAACATATCAGTTAAATACTCTGGATCAAAAGCGTTCGGAACATTTAGGTTAATAATAATTATTTTGTTTTCACACAAGTATAGAATTTCATTTTAGAATTCCACAAGATATTTGTGTTATATATACTTACTCTTTACTATTTTAAAGGCAGTTCTCGTAGCAATAAGCATCATCATAGTCACACTCGGTAAAGAAGAAAAGTTTGAATAAGGTTTGGCAAGTTGTGCTTGCTTATTTTAACCTTCGCAATAGTTAAGACGCGCTTACATGCTGCGTTTCACAGTCATGAAGAAAAAACGTTTCAATAAGCATAAAAAGAATGCAAACAGGTTCGTGGTATTGGGAATGTAAAGGAACTAATTTAAATAATTTTAGAACTTTAGATTCATACATTTTCAACTTGCTGGCCTATTTTTTTTTTAACTATCAAACTTTTCGATCTAAGTGTCACTGATGAGGAATGAATTTTCCGAAATGTGCACATCTGGCACATCAAAATTTAACTGGTACTTGTGATATATTTGTACGGATTAAAACGGTCTTGGTACGAAATAACCGTTTATATCTTATTGCAAAAAGCACCAAAAGGAGAGAAACAAAATAGAGTTGTATTAATGACATTTCTTTGACAAGTTCTTAAACAACAAAGTAAATCGTTAAGAAAAAAATGTTGGTGTAACAAGCATTATAACAAAAAAAAAAAAAAAAAAAAAAAAAAAAAAAAAAAGACAGAGGCTTAAACTTTCTAGACACGCTGCATGTTATTATTTTACTTGCTAGTAATGTCTTATTACCCTTCTAATGAAAGTGTATAAAAAACAACAATTTCATTACAACAAATTTTATTACCATTAAAATGTGAGAAAAAATTATTTAACGATGCGTTAGAAAAGAAACCAAGGGGAATATGCAGGGTAATGAATCTAAGAGATTTAAAGAATGTGTCAGAACTATTTGCAAATAAACTGTATCCTGTCTTACTTTTTACGACGCAATGCGAGCTAGATTAATGACTAAAGTGTAATGATAAAATTACCAACACATCATTAAATGGAATGTTTTACTATTTTATGTCATTAAGACGTCTGTGATAGTTGGTTGATACATTCAAATGTTAAAGAAACGTCTGTAGCACATGTAATAAGCGTGTTTTTGTTGAAAATAATGAATTTTCTTAATTAGTTTTCCCAGTGTGAGGGATCCTGCTTGTTTTTTTAAATATAAGTATTCTCGTTTATTTATTTTTTGAATTCACCTTAAAGAAAATTTTTTGTCAAAAGTTTTCCTCCTAAAACCACAAAAAAGAACTAAAAGATTTCAGTCCATGACAATTTCATAAATCTTTCAATAATTTTAAGTATTTAATAAATGCTTGCCAAAGAATTGGAATAAGAAAAATGGAACTATAACGAACATGTCATTTGCAACACCTAAGGCAAAAGACCAAGAGGTAAATGGTAAGAGCTACCAAGCAAGATCAGAGAAGAAAAAGGACATATTAAGACATTGATTATAAAAAAACACTGAGGAAAATACCTAATGGTCTGGTTATAGTACTCTGTCAGGGCCTAAAGCTATCCCATTTACTTACAAAATGAATAAAGACAAAATACGCTCAGAATTCTTAGAATTTGGACATTTGTTCATGGATGGGTGTTTTTTTAAACTATCACGGTTTTCTTCGTTAACATCGACTTTTTATTTGTAATATCTCTCATTGATTTAAAGATTATTTTTCTGCGATCATATACGGTAATAACATTCGTCTCTTAATCACAGTTTGCAGATTTACTTAACACGTAATCTATTTATATAGTGAATTTCTTGTTCTGATAAATGCTTAATAGCTTTTTTATTGTTATGTGTCAATTTTCATCCTTTTTCTGTTGCATCTAACATATTGAATATAATATTGGAGAAATAATCTGAATAATGCTGTTCATTATATTCAAGATTATGATTGATCAATGGAAATAAACGTCATCTTCTGTTCATGATAAGCCCCGGGAAGCCCATGAAAGACAGAGATCGATCAAGGTGAGGAAAACTCTTGACTTTGATGCTAGAAGTTATGGCAGTAATTTTGATTTTCTTTCATTCTGAAGAATATTGATAATATAATCAGTCTTCGTCAACAAGGTGCTTTTAAGATCCATCAGTCTTGAGGAATGGCTATACAAACTTAATTTACTTGTGTATATAGAGGTGTTGGGATTTCTTTCATTGTCTAATTAGCCACTGATAGTCACGATTATTTGTCAGTTCCAATATCAGTTTTTTGCAGCTCAATATCAGTTTTGGCAGGTGCATTGACGTGACAATATATATAACCAACGAGTTTTCAACTTTCCTTTTTCTTTGTCTTTTCATACTTAACTAAGGTTTGTTCCCTCATGCAAAACATTCCTTAGCTATTTGGATTTATATAATTTTGGAACTTTAGATTCATTATTTTCAACTGTTTGGCTTATGTTTTTTATCTATCAAACTTTTCGGTCTTAGTGTCACTGATGAGGAATGAATTTCCGAAATGTGCACATCTGGCACATCAAAATTGAACTGGTATTTGTGTTACATATTTCATTTACTGTAATTAAATATTTACCAAAAAATTTTGCTGTGCCGGAAACTTATTCCTCATCAGTGACGCTACTGCAAAAAAAGTTGTTATTTTAAAAAGAAATTTCGAAACATTTTAAATTAATGAAGCAAAATTTCCAAATTATATGTATTCAACTCCAGATAAAGAGTGCTTTGTGTGAGGGAATAAACCTTAGTTTTAAATAAATTTAAAAAACCTAAGACGGCAAAAAAATGTAATAGTTCAATGAAATTTTATATATTACTTTTTCTTAAGCTTGCTTTATGTAGATATGAGGAAAATATTTCAATGAATATATATATATATATATATATATATATATATATATATATATATATATATATATATATATATATATATACTAACAAGATAAATTTTGACAACGTTTGTTTCTCATTAAATTGCGTCTTATATTTCTAAAATGAACTGGATGTTTATATTCAAACAAACAATAGCAAGAACGTTTTTATTTATCTATATTGCATAGTTTGATTTTTGCAACAATTCATGAAAAAAGTTGTAAATAGAAGATTCCAATTTTGAAATTCTATATCATAGACTTGTGTTTGCGTTGCAAGAATGACAGTACGGACATAACGTCGCTTCTCGCAAATATTACATTTTGTGCAATTTTTATGATTCTATTTGTGATTCTATTTTTATGATTCGCAAATAAACTTCCGGGTGACCTATTTTGAAAAGCACATTGTGAATACATTATATCGTGAATTGTAAAGGATGATTGTTACAGCGTAAAAAATTGTTTAAAAAATCCTACACGTTTAATTGAGAACTAAACAAACATCTCCAGTCAAACTTCAACCACTACAGTAGCTAAGTTGGTAAAGTGCTCGTTTCGTATGTCGAAGATCAGGGTTCGAACCCCGGCCGGGTCTGACCAAGACTTGAAAATCGGTAGTGACTTTTCTTTTGCCAAGCACTTTGCATTTAGAAATGAAATTCCTTCCGAGGAGACCTAAAAAACCGATGCCCCGTGTTACGGTTGGCGTGACACGCTAAAACTAATAAACACCTTCCTGCACAATGCCTTAAGCGCACTGTAAAGGTCAAAATTTTAACCAAACGAATATTTATGATTCTACAGTATAAACAAATAGAAGAAAAAAATTTTCTTTGATTAATACAACTTTATAATCATTAATGTTGATAAATGTTCTTGTAGCAACCGTGTTCGATAAAATCAAGTCATCTGTTATGCGAAAAATAGGGTGTTTTTTTCACATTATTTCAAACAATAAAACTAATTGTTAATAGGAATTAATATAATATGAAAAAAATAATGTGTGCTTTTAAATTTCTTATAAATCATGACTTTGTTGAAAAATCAAATTATACTAGTTTGTTGCAATACCGTCACATAGTAACATGATATGAATTTTAAAGTTTCAATAATTTTCTTCAGAATTTGTGTGTCATATTGGCACATAGAAGTTTGATTCTTAAAGGCATATTCTATGTCAAAGACTTTTAAAAGTTTTCTTTTTAAGTTATTAAAACTTAAATAAAATATAAGTAAATATTGACGTGTTGTGATTAATGTCTTTGCTAATAACTGTAACTTGTTATTAAGTCCGAAACGCTAACCTCGTGAAAATATTAAGATGTTCTTATTGACTATGACAAAATCAATCATTATTATTGAATTTTTATACCATAGTTTTTTTCTTTTTATAAGATTTTATTAGTTTACCGTACATTCATGAAAAAGACCTGTGAAATATCCGATACGCTTTATGTAGCTAAATCGCTAAAGTAAGATTTTGCCAGTTTAAACCTTAAACACTGTTTAAAGACTGAATAATAATTTGTCCAAACATGGCATTTTACTGTAAGATTAATACCGCTTACATTTTAAATTTTCTATTAAAGACGGTAAAGTATTCATACCATTTCATGCGTACAATACTGTGCCCCAATCCCATTGTCCGGTTTTATACTACCAGTATAAATTTTCGAAATCTATAAATAACGAATCGTATGCTAAACTCAATGGTATTTATGATATAAAATAAAAACCTTATTATATTTTATTTAAAACCAATCGCTTGAGACCAAATGCATCAAATCATCTTTGTATAAAAGAAGAACGGTATATATATTTGAATCAATAATTCTTTATTGATTTACATATCTTATTCCTTGTCATACGGATTTCAACTTCCTTGGAAACCACCATCTTTAATTTAATTGTGTCATCGGTGATGACAAATATTTTATATCATAATTGATCAATAATGCATATGCTGGTAGCACTATCTTCAATGTGAAACAATAATTTGTTGTTTAAAATTCTTCTTAGATTTCAATATTTTGAACATATTTTACATTTTAACAAACATGTTAATACATCTTAATATAATATTATATAAAAACAATTATTTGCTTCCTTTTTAAGCCCTAAGTAATTGTTGTTTTCTTTTACCGTCACATGGAAATATTTCCTTAAAAACAATGTTTTTTCAACCAAATAGATTTTTTTAATAGTTGAAAAGTGTTTAAATGCAACTATAAAAATGACATTTATTTTCAGTGGTTACTTCTACTTACAAACAAATTTTTAAACAACTAAGAATAGAAAATTCTTTAGAAAAAACAACGCCTTATTTTTCTCAAATTGTTTTTGTCGTGCCAATAGTTTATTACTTTAAGATAAAAAGAAAGCATTAAAGACTACTACACTGATATCTGTTTATAATTAACTATAGTTTTGGTTCATAATTTTTTTAAACCAATTCTCTTGAAACAATTTGTTTTAATTGTTTTCGAACTAGTACATCCTATGCTTAAGCATCGAACATGACCAACTGTGGTTTTGTTGTGATGCCTTTGTTATTTTGTAAGATCTTTCTATTGATTAAAATTAACCAGACATCATAAAATATTTATTTATTAGATAGTGCAAACAACAAAAAAAAAAAAAAAAAAGAAATAAAAGATTCTCTTTCCTATGGGTGCATTAACTATAAGAGATATTTTTTAGTTTTTGTCCATTTACACATTTCCGAGTTTTGTTAAGTAACATTGTTCATTATAAATATATGTACAATTACGTTTATAGTTACAAGAATATTTATATGAATGCTTGCCACATTTATAAGATATAACATCTGTTTTTGCTAGTGTAAAAAGAGACTTTTAAAACTGGCTATATAAAGAAATCGCCAAGAGACAAGAGCTTTGATACCCATAACCGTGTGGTTGGCTACCGAAACTAACAACCGCGTGGAACTTTAGAGGAAGGAAATGTTATATATCTGACGCATTTTGTGTGCAAGGTAAAGGGAATATAGTGATTAAACTCCAATAAATAAAGGTCCTTTAAATGACATTGTAATGTTTGAGAACAAAACGCACCCAGTGCCTAGGCCATTAGTGTTCAAGTTGCCATTACAACTAAAAACAAAACACAATACGTATGCAGTAATTTTTCTTCAGGTGTTAATTATTAATATTGAGATGCAAAAATTAAATACAATGATAATTTTATTTTGTATCAAAAAAAAAAACAAGGTAACGAAGATAATTACAATAAAAATAAATATTTTGACTTTGGTTTTTGTGATTAAGCATGTATTTACACTTGATCATTTCCGTATATATATATTATTTATTTATTATTAAAACATATTATATATTATACATTTCCTTTCAAGACAAAATTCTTGTAAACTACATGTTTTTATAGAACATTTACTTATTATTTATGTCTTTAAAGGTTGCAATGCATTTTAAGTGTATGTTCTGCCATCACACCAAACATGTATCTTATAGCATTGTAAAAACTATCTGAACAGTTTAAAGTGATATGTTGTAATTAACATGCTCTGAATAATGTCTTAAATCTATGATTGTTTCTTACAAGCAAGTCTTATGACTTGAACTTCAAAGAAGTCAAACTGTGTTTTTCTTTAGATGCCCTTAGTGCCTTATTAGATATTTTTAATCGAATAAAAAATCAACAGAATCAACCGAACATAACTGGATCTTTATTGATAAAAGCAATTACACTAAAGTTAAGCGCAAAGTTTCTTTTTCGCCTGCTGCATTAACCGAGACATATATTATAGTTTTTTTTAAATTGTTTTTATTTATTATCAATTTTTTTTTAAAATTCAAATTCTCTGAAATTATTACTTACAAACGTATAACATTAAAAATTATATCTATTGTAAGAGCGTTTTGTTTAACTCTGTTAAGATCAAAATGCATTTTTATATTAGAAAAACAAGGGATATATTGGAATTAGAAAAACAAGGGATAAATTGGAATTAACACATCATGGATTGACGTATTTCATATCCTCAAAACATGGATCTCAACATCCTTTATACAACTATCTTTAATAAATCGTGCCATCTAAGATGAAAGATATTTTCATAGTCTTGAAAATCAATAATTTTAAATTGCTGAAAGAACTGAGCCTAATATGTAACAAATTACAAGTTTTCCCATAGTTTAAGAATTAAGATAAGTTTCATGTTATTTTGTCTGTCACACCTTCAATAGACATGTAACCGTTACTGGCATTTTTTCTGTTAACACGTCAACAGAAAATTAAATATTTAAAAAGCAAATCGAAAGCAATAATAGATACGTGAATAATAACGTGTCCCGCAAAATGTTTTAGATTTTTATTGTTTCGTGAAAATGATTCTTTTTAAAAAAAAATAAAAGGAAAAAATTATTCATTAAATATTAAACACCAAACAATTCCAGCTGTGAAATCCTTCTTATTGTTTCGTAAGATCTTTTTATTTGCAAAAAATCGACCTAACATTATTGAATATTTATTGATAAAAGCATTTCACACCAAAGTGAACTAAAGTTTCTCTTTCCGGTGGGTGCATTAACTGCAAAATATAATTACCAGTCTATTGGATCATAGCGGGAAGGTCATTATTTATTATTGCACAAAGATGGATGGATCAATATTCCGTATCAGAAAAACGCTTGACATGACAGCAAGCACATGCTTATCAATCTTGGATAAATGATAGTTGTAAACACCTAGGTGATGTTGACAGGAATGGAATAAAATGTTTAATATATAAAAATGCTAAGATATTGATAAGGAACAAAGAACTTGTTGAAGTGTTAAATTGTAGGGTACAAATATAGAACTCCGCACTGTGAATAAATCGCGGATTAAATTACACGTTCATGAAATAATTCATTTTTTGAAAAAAAAATAATTAAAACAATTTGATGGATATGGTTTACAGACAAATAATATTTCTACACAGCACTTGATAACACCAATAATTTTTTGAGACCCCTAGTGTATTGTAATTTTTTTCAAATTTCTATAAAGTCCTTGATGGCTAGGTGCTCAAAATAGTTCGCTTAAGGATCAGAGAATGTCTCAACGCCCTGTTTTTAGGCCTTAAATGCATCAGGTTGATAGCCAAAATTTTGTGGGATTTTTTTTCCGAAGCACCTGGCTTCACTACCTCGATGGGAGTTCACGTGTAAAACTTAATTGGTCATTTTGGGGGCGGATTGTGATATGAACATGGACTAGCATGTTTGTGATTCATTATTACTTCGAATACAAAAGTAATTCTTTAACTGTTAAGCTACTGACCCTCTATTATAAGTAAAGATTCAATAACTAGAAATATTTCTGCATCTAACTAAATTTTATGTTCTTTGAAGACAAATCTTAAGACAACAATCGTTGGTGCTAAGAATTAGTATCTCCTTGATACGTTACCTTCGACTATTATTATACGGTAAAATTATGACAATGGATAAAGTATAACAGTATCTCTCTTAACTAGAAATTAACTAAACGTCTTATCACATAAAAACATATCGGTCCGTGTTCAAATCACAATCAGGAAAACAAAGTGGAAACTATAAAATCTGCAAATTACGTTTAACAAGTGATCATCCAGTTAGGAAGTGAGAAAGGGTGCTTCTAATCAATTCATTATTTATTGGCAAAAGTTTTGTTCTGATATATTTTCATATATCTAGATATTATATAACGTATTCAAAGAAATATCAAATCAAGTTTCCTTTTGCAATAACAACTAGTTTTATAACCACATATTTGTAACCTGTATATATATGAAATGTGTGTTTGTGGCATTTGCACTGAAATGTTCCGCAACTTATAGAATAAACCTAGTTTCAAAAGTAGGGTAAGGCAAGAATAGTGACAAAAGAACACTTAAGAGTGAATTCGCTATGAAAGGTGTAAAAGGCTTCAGACTAATATTGCTATGTAACATTTTTTTCATGCAGTAAAAGTCTTTAAAACAAAGCTATAAAAACGAATAAAATTTGGAAAAATAATAATAAATTGATAAAACTCAGAGCTTACAAATGTAATATGTTAAAACTCATTAAAATATTAAACTATATTATATCAAACTTTAAGCTAAGTTCCAATAAAAAAACCATCCACATGCATCATCTGATATTATTTGAATTAGGCATGACATAACATAACACCCAATAAAAAATTCTAGCATGATATAATCACTATAATATGTTTAGCTGACGGTGGGAAAACACTTATGGTGTAATACTACTACAAAGTGGAAAAAATGGAGGTCAGCGATATCAGGCGAAACAAATTATTTTTTTGTTTTATGTCCATAGGTGGAATTGTTTCAGAATTTTAATTATAAAACAAAGAATAAAAAGCAACTATTTTGGTATGGTTTATTTAAAGTGGTTTTACGTTTCATCAGAAAAGCTCCAGTCATCTTTGATAAATTCCCGTAATAAAAAGATAAAAATCTTATTACAAATTAGTGTGCCAAAGTCCCGGGGTTTTGTGTTTGCTTCATATCTGTTTTGTTCTACGTTTAAATTTTTAGTAAACTCGCTCGCAATATCACATTTAACTGGAACCAAACTAACCAGTTAAGATCTTTTACAATTAAAATCCCTTTCACATAACCGATCAACTGGCGTCAAATTTAATGATGTTTGGTTTGAAGGCTGTCGTCTTCCTCACTCAACCATGGGGTAATTTTCTGAAACCAATCTGCCATAACAGTTGAAATGCTATTGATCTGAAATTTCAGATTTTATTGATCTTTTTCTTTGCCAAAGGGTAGTTGTTGAAAATGAGAATAATGAATTGTTAAAAGCCTACTTTGTAAATTCATGATGTTAAAACATTTAATTATGCTAATTTCAAAAGAGCATTTTATTGGGAAATTTCAATTTAAAAGCTGCTTCGTAATCACTGAAAAGTTTCAATTTAAAATGATGCTAATCTATCTTTCATAATTATGCAATTAAAGTGTTGATTCTTCACAAATAATAAAAGCACATAATTGATTTAAAAATGTGCTTCAGCCTCTATCAGCATGTTGTTCCGGAATAAATCACAAGGACAATTATAAGACCATGTTGTGCAGTTGTTTAATAACGTTGTAATTCTAAAGCAATTGTTGTTCTTTATACGTTACGGCATTTACACGACAGGTGAATTTACTTTCACACTTAACCCCATATCTTCCAGTCATTATAATTGTATTTGCTGCAAGCCGCCCGCATGAGTGTAGAATACTGTGAAATTGAAATGTTATATAAAGAATGGAGTGGGGTAAAGAAGGTTAACAACTACGTCAAGATTCTGACACTTATATTGAAGTGGTCAGTGGATGGAGAAAAACAAATAACAGTCGCTAGAAAACACAAACCTTCGACATTCGACCCGACATATTTTCTCACACTAAGATCTGCCTCAGTTGGAATTCAAAGCTGGGAAATATGAAGTGCTATTAAACGAAGGCCCGGATTTCAAAACATTTTTGTGCCAAAGAGAAACCCAAAAAAGTCAACAAGAACAAACTCACTAACAATGATAATTGTTGTTGAGTGTGAACAAAAAAAATCACCATATATTTGTATATGATAATTCCTGTATAGATGCTGTAAGTTCTTATCCAATGCAAGCTTTGCTTACAAAGATTTTTATAGATTTTTGTTAATGCTGTATATAAACTTGCTTTGTCGTTTCTTATAGAATAGAGCAATTATTTTTGTGTTACTTTTTTAAAATTTTTAAAGTGGCTTAGGATTTAAAATAAATGTTTCTTGTGATTAACTTTGCCTTTGTTATCATAAACATGATATTACATACAAAAGAAAAAGTCAAAAACATATGTCTGTCTGTTTCGGCTTCTTAAATTACTTTAACACTATAAGAATAAGTTGCTTACAATATATTACACATACATGCACAGTATGTCCATTTTATGTGGAAAGACTATATGATACAAGCAAAAGAGCAAATAAAAGTGGGGTTGATAATTTTTTTTTTTTTTTTTTTTTTTTTTTTTTTTTTTTTTTTTTTTTTTTTTTTTTTGAAAACAAAACATGCGTGTCTGGTTTATGCCTTTCAACGCGATAAGCATATAACTTATAATCTTATTAAACAGATATTGGTAGGCTCCATGCTTATTATTATATAGATTATCAAGCCGCATATTGTAAGATATATATATATATATATATATATATATATATATATATATATATATATATATATATATATATAAAGTGGTCTTGTAAATTGGAGAATTTAGTATTTGGTTTCAATAATAACCTGTGATTTTTGTTCAATGTGTCATTTTGTTCTTCTTAATTTCATTCACTTGAATTTTTTATTTTTGTATAAAATTCAAAATTGAAAATATTTAATATGCTTTGGAATTTAACAAAACATCAGACTAGAAATTTTAATATTCTAGTTTATAGCTTACCAAACTGAAAAAATTTCATTAATATTTTTTTAAAATACGAGAATGTTGACAAAGCACCTACGTTTACGTTTCCATGGAAACAAAATGGGTAATGTTACACACTGTAATAAGTCTCGCGGAAATATATCCGAGAGCATATAGAGTGTATGTGTTGTAACATCATGCTGTGCGGTTTAATTAAATTTGTGAAATAATACACAACAAGAATTTAAACGAATCTGATTGGATAAAATAAAAAATTAATATAATACAGATCAAGTACCTTATGAACATTTTTGCACCTTTGTTAGACAATTTATTCTTTTCAACTAGGGACATCGCTAGCCAGGTGGTGTAAGCACACGCTCATTTATTACACTGTCTTTCACCGGGTTGATCTGTTTTCCAATCTAGGCAGATTCTAGTGTTAGGAGGATTTTTAGTTCCTATACCAAATACTTCCAAAACATTTATTTTTTAAAAATTCGATAGAAATCCCCTCACACACTCCACCCCAAGTGAGCTTTTCTTTTAACCATGTGACGTGATAGAGTACTTGGTGGCATTTTCGCAGGTTTGAAATGACAGAAAGTGCAAACACAAGAAAATGTCGAAAATTAAATTTTTGCATGTGAGTAGAAATGGACTTCTTGTTTTGAAATAAATAAATGGTAACCCTACTTTCCCAAAAAGGCCCTAAAACCGTATCTCTTAACTACTAGAAGTTGTTAAACGTTACCATTTTATGGAAATGAACCAATCAAACATTTTTAACGTCGAAAAGAAAAACTTTAAAAATAATTTTAAAAAATATATATATTTAAAATATGGACGTTTTTTTTTTCTTTTTAATGAAGTTGCGTTCAGAACCATAAACTGAAAAACTAATTTGAAACAGCTGTTCTGTGGTTATTGTATTATTTTTTTCAGAAAAAAGTATTCTTATATATATATATATATATATATATATATATATATATATATATATATATATATATATATATATATATATATATATATATATATGTGTGTTTTAAATGCCGCTGGTTTCAATTTTAATTTTTAATTTTTCGTATCATTGTTGACATGTGTCAACATACTGTTTTTGGTCACCTTAAAAAACTCATACTTAATCTTCTCAATAAACAGTTTTCTACAACTCCTAGTTGTTACGAGATTAATGCAGAGGCTGATTACAGGATTATCGCACCGGTAATTTTCCGCTTGAATGAGTTTGTACTAAAAACCGAAATCGTCATGGTAACGCTGTAGAGATATCACTTAAGAAAAGCCCTTATCTTAGTATTCAATTAATTGTCAATAATTATCGATCATCAGAATCTCGACTTATTTCAGGTGGTAAGCATTAATAAGCGTTACATTGTAACCGTTAGGATTCATTTCTGCAGTTTCCTAGGGCGGTAGCTAATGAACTCATAACGTCCAAAAGACTTGTTAGCGTACGGAAATCTAAATATAGATTTACTGCCGATAAAACCTGAATGGAAAAATACTGAAATCAGATTAAACCTGTCTTTTATAAGGTAGAAATATTAAAAATGATTACTAAAAAGAATATAAAAATATTAGTTTTAAAAATATCTTTAATAAAACTTATGTGTTTGAAAACATTTACATAAATTTTGGTGAGACTTGAGAGGTAGGGTTGGCGTTGTGATAGGGTTGGGTGTGTGTGGGTGCAATTCGTGTCAATTAAAAATTGAATCATCGATAAATTAGACAAATTAAAAAAACACCATTTCTGCATGTTGCATTCATATATGCTTGAAAATAGTCTATAATTCATTTATAAAGGCGAACATCGATTATATCGAAACGCACGTGTTAATAATCCAATTATTTATGAGTAGAGATAAAAGCACATTGGTTTTATGAACTCTGTAAAGAGTTCCATCGGCTCAAGGCGTTTTGATATATATCTCATTGGAATGTCAGTTCCATTCAAAATAAAATCGCGACTGAACACTTTTTCCGACTGTATGCTGTCAATGTGTGTTTTACCGATGATTTAGATGTCATTACACATTAGATCTTGTCTTTTTTATTACTATTCATTTATTTATTTATTTATTTATTTATTTATTATTATTATTATTATTATTACTATTATATATTTAAGCATACGAAGAATATAAAACAAACATACCAGTCCTTCTCCAAACCACAATCCAAAAATCAGTAAAAACTTTGAAAGCTGGCAAAATTAGTAATACACGTGAACTTCCATCAAGAAAGTGAGGCCGGGTGCTCCGGAAGGGTAAGCACCTCCTGTCTAGCTAGCTATACACGTCACGTGCAAGTCAATTTTGAGAATGAGAGGAACAAAGAACTATGATTAGTCAAATATATCCAGTATAAGTCTGGATACAGTGCTTACAAACTTTTCAACAATATTGTGATGACGGCCATAAAACTTTTTAAGGACCTTGATTAGCCTAGGCTTGCAATATTCTTGCGTCAACAAATTTATTGTTAGCAGTTTGCTTCGTTGTAGAAAGTCCCCATAGAGAGAACAAGCTCTACCATAACGTATTAACTGTGAAACATATACACCATACGCAGGAAAAGCAGGGATGTTACTGCAAAGAAACGGAAAGTTGACAATAGAAAAATTGAAGTCATCACGTTTGTCGTATAGCTTCAGATGTATTCTTTCGTGGGTATCATAATTCAGGTATAAGTCTAAATATGAAGCAGAACATGGAGAATTTGTCGTGTCTTTTATTTCAAGCTCACTTGGATAGATGGCATTCACATATTCTCCAAATTTGGGATTATTTAGAGATGGAACGTCATCTATATATCTGTATGTGTAAATGAATGATTTAACGACAGTCTTTTCTTCAGATCTGACAAGGTTCTGTAAAAATTCTGATTCATATGAATAAAGAAACAAATCAGCAAGCAAGGGTGGACAGTTTGTGCCTATTGGTACACCGATTGTCTGTTTAAAAAGTTATATTGCCAAACACAATAAATATGTTGTCTATCAAAAACTCTAACATTTTGTTGATGGTATCTTCAGTAATATTTTTTTTACAGTCTGTATGGTGCTTTACAAAATAACCAGAATCCCTGTTGAGCACTAGATATTTATATCTTGGTTTACCATTTTTTGTTAAAGAATAAAAAGTAAATGATTTGGTTTAGACGTTCTTTCAATTTAGCATGAGGGATAGTGGTGTAAAGGGTAGAAAAATCAAAAGCTTTCATACTTTTTACCGAAGATAGAGTATTAGAAACAAAATGGTCAAGTAGTTCCTTAGAATTTTTGAGAATCCACATTTGGTTGATGCCAGATGTAGAATAGTACATTTAGAGGAACCTGCTATATATATCTCCTTGTATGGATTTTTGTGAAGTTTTGGAATCCAATACAAGTAAGGCAGATCAAGTTCTTCCTGTTTTTAATTGATACCGAAAGACTCAAGAACTCCCCTATGATTGGAAAGAACTTCATCTTTGGTAAAATTAGTTTGGTATAAGTAGGATTCTCCGATATATTATCTAAACCAAGCTCCTTAATAAGACATTCAACATAGAATTTCTTACAAACGAAAATAATGTTAGGAGCTTTATCAGCTGGGACAACAACATACCTGTTATGTATGTCCGTAAGGATTGCAGAAATTTCAGGGTCCCTGAGCACTAAAGAAGGTTTGGTACCCATAGACCCTTTAAGTTTGTCAATCCTTGACTTTATAAAATTTCTAATATCTAATCGATAGATGTACGATCATAAAATTGTGAACTAATTTTCCACAGTTCACTTTCCCTAATGCTCAGAGTACAGCTGTCTTATGACGGGCGGACGAGTATCAGGAAAAATACGTTCCAGAAATGGTGTTTCACAGCAACAAAAGAAAAAATTCCAACACGCAAAATTCTTTTGTCAGGATTGATGCTCTTAATTGAAAAGCAGATTAGAATTGCTCGCAAAGCAAATTGGACATCCACGATATGCATGCTGTCAATACCAAGGTGGAGATAAAGCTAAAACAAATTTTAGTTGCTACTTACTTAACCATTTTTAAGTTATGGAGACTGCAACCTGTCTCTTATCTTTCATATATTCAATTAATAACACTTCGTTCCTTTTGGATAATCCAAACATAAGGTTTGTTAAATAAATAAAAAAAAAATAAAACAAATAAATATTTTTAGGGAAAAAAACAAACAAATTCCCTCTCTGTAAAAGTATAAAATATGTTGTAATACAAGGAAAAATCCTTAACAAAGTCGTAGATACTGAAGCTATGTTTTATTCTATTTATTTTGGTATAAAACAAAAGTAGATTGACTTGACGTAAAACACCATTACTTCCGCCATATTTAAAAAACTGCGTCAATTTATCTGTGAAGAAAAAATAAACTGAAAATATATTGTATTATATGCACAAATCCAATATGTAATTACAATACGCGTTTATATACATGTAGCTGTTTTTGATACTTGCGGATTGAACTGGATTCTTTCTTAGCCAATAAAAAGAGCGATCGTTATTGTACGAATCATGTTGTATATATATTGGGTCAAGGGGAATAATTCATATGTATATTAACACATATAACTTAATCTTTATCCTCATATAAAAGTAAACAGTTTACACTGTATCAAGCGAAAAAAAAGGATTAATCTAATCATACCCTTTCTCGTGTGTTTAGTACCGATTAGTTATAATAATAATAATAATAATAATAATAATAATAATAATAATAATAATAATAAATAAATAAATAAATAAATAAATAATTATAATAATAATGTTGAAAATGATACTACTGCTTCTACTACTACTACTACTACTACTACTACTACTAATAATAATAATAATCATGATCATGATCATCATCATCATCATTATCATCATCATCATCATCATCATCATCATCATCATAACAACAATGATGAAGATGATAATAATAAAAATAATAAATAATTTACTATAGTGTCACATATTAATCAACATAAATGAACACTATTAAAACAATATATGACAGATTTATATTCAGCCAAAATATATTGGCTTATGAGATACATTTATACAACATTTACATATACGGTTGCTAAATATATACATGTTTAAGGCATTCAATGACATTAAAATATAAAAAACGTCAACTTTATAAGAAAAAAACAGTAATGAATTAATAAACATACGACTAAATAATTTTAAAAATTCATAATATCTCTTGCATAAAACTCTCGCCTATACAAAATATTTGAATAGGTACGCTGCTAAATAGATTGAAGTGAAGAACAAAATAACACTAAATGCACTTTTAAACACCTACTTAATTTTGCTTTCGCTTTGATTGGAACACTTTCTTATTACATATGTTTTAATATGAAGCCGAATATCTATATTTCGTCGTTTATAAAGTAGCTGATATAATTTGTTTGGTAAACCTAATTTAATCTCCGTGTAATTGACCTTTATGATGGTCTTCTGTAATCCCCCAGGCGTGTAAGTGCGAAAATGTGAAGAAATTGTTGTTGTTATTTTTATTATAAGCAATTTATTGATTGCATTATCTTTGGAGGGGATTGAACTGAGATCTAGTTCAACAGTACAAAGAAAAAAGAGAGATCGAAATGGAAAACAGAGAAAATTTCATGTAGAGAATTTCTGATCCTAAAATTTGCGAGCAGAAAAAGCAAAAAACAATATTCAATAAACCTGATACTTATGAACGCTTTTATTTGGTACAATTTTGGTACAAAGAAAACTTTCAAAAACAAACTCGACCGGAAGTGATCTCACATCTATGACAGTCTTGCACAAAATGTAACGCCAACATCTTCAAACTTGTTATGAATCTATATCTACAGTAGTTTTGTACAGTCATCCAAAAAAACAAAAAAACAAAAACAAAACAAAAAAAAACAACGTCTTTTCATTTTGTTGTCACAGTCTGTACACGACAAAGAAAACGAGGGCTTTTTTAATTACATGAAACATTGTTATCCTCTTTATGGCGGGCTAGTAGGCAAATAATACTGGCGTGAGTGTTTTTATGTACATGTAGTACGCTTTTATTTATTACATTTAAAGTCAGTCAAAAAGCAACGTGTTATTTATTCTGCTGCCAGTCTGTGTACACGACAAAGAAAACAACCGATAAAAACAATATTAAATCTTTTAATTGGTTCTCAACATAGAATTTCTTAGCACAATATAATTTATTTAACAACATTTTTTTAACTATATGAAAAATTGTCCATTTATACTAATTTCAATTTTGTAGTAAAATAAAGTAAACTTGAAACTTGTATTTGGCAATAGCTAATGAAAGGAAGAAAGAAGCACAAAACACCAGAGACTAATAAACCGATGAAGAAAAAAAGAAGAGATGAAGAAGAATATGCATTTAGATTACTAATTATGCCATGTGCTACTTTTTAATTATTTTTTTTAAAATAATACATTCAAAAGAAGCACATGTAAATTATACCTACATATATGTTAGAACGGAAACAAGCAACCCGCTTAAGATACATTCACAATAAGTTTTTAAAGAATTTTTCCCATAACATCTATGTAGCAAGATTGTATCAATGATTTTTAGATATTCAAGAATTTACGATGTCATTTTGAAGATCAAATCAAACATAAAGAATAAGAATTTGTTTTTGTCAAGAATGGTTATGCCTATTTTCAAAACTTGTCAGTTTTAAGAAAAGGAAAGTAATTGTTAGTTAAGGGACGATTGTTAAACTTTGACCAGTAGTCCAAAACATTTCAAAAAAGTTATTTATTTTTTTTACTTCCTTTTAATTTTTTAATTAATTATTTTGATTTAATTTATTTATTAATCTATTTTATTTATTTGTTTATGAATTAATTAATTAATTTTTTTTATTGATACGTTATTAATTTTGTTATTTATTATTTATTTATTTATTTATTATTTATTTATTATTTATTATTTTATTATATATTTATTTATTATAAACGTTATTTGTTAGTTTTATTTATTTATTATAAACGTTATTTGCTATTTTTATTTATTTATTTATTCATTTATTTATTCATTTATTGAATTGCATTTGATATAACAGAATACGCGCCTTATTGATTAGTGTCCTTGGCTATACATGTTACATTTTGTCAGGAGATGTTTTATACAATAAACACTAATTTCATTTTTATTATCTTTCTTGCATATTTTGTTAGACATTTTATAACCAATTCTTGTAATGAATCTTTTGTTGTATGTACAGAAAGTAAGTGATAATGGCCTATTAACGTCTTAGATACGAACTACGTAATTAAACAAATCGATAACAACGGTTATCGTCAGTTTTTTTTCCAACTCATATCAGCTCCCTGATCAAAGGATTCCCCAAGATTTGATCCAATAATTATCACAGGTGACCATTCGAACGCATTTTAATACATAGATAGCACCAAGGTGAGTGCTAAAATTCAGATCAATATCATGATATTATTTAAAGAGGAACTCGTGTACGGTTTTTATGATAAAGTTGTCAGTTTCCTTACTCTTGCATGTCAGAATGATAATAAAGGTATTCATTAAGGGGACACTAAAAATAAATCATCTGATTCAGGGACTTTTAAATTAAAATCACAGGTTTTTTGTACGTTTATTTTTACGACAGCATCAATTAAAGTTAAGGTTTAATAATAGTGTTTAAAACTCTGAAACATTTCAAGCCATATTCAGAAAGAAAAACTACATCTCGAAAATCAAATAATGTATCAAGGCAAGACTCTCATGTATAATATTCTAAACAAAAATGATAACAATACTGTTTATTCTAGAACGGGCCCCTTACGTCAATGGCTCCAAATAAATAATTTTGTTTAACAGAAATACTTCCTGTGGTCCAAAAATGGATTCATCATTTTTGACTTGGTTGTGTCTAAAATAAAATCAGTTCTACCTCTTTCTCGTTTTTAATCAGTGTTCATGCGCAATGAACGACAGTGGGCTGTCGCAAATTGCATGAACGGCGAAGCCCACTGTAGTTCGTAATAACGCATGAACACTTACAAAAAGAATGTCGTTTCTTATATTTACAATTTCTTTAACCATTTCAGTTCAATTTTCAGATAATATATCCAAAAAATCACCTTTTTAATATGTCAGTTTACTGCCAACCTTCACATCGTCAAAATGGAATATCCAAACGTCATGACGTCAGAAAGTTCAGAAAGGTCATTAACGTTTATTAGCATGTGACCGCAAAGAAGAGTAATAGAGTCATAGAAAGAAAGATAATAGCAATTGTAAATATTTTTCTTTGACTTGGACTAGCCCTTTTCAATATGGCAATCATTAGTGGCCGAGTGGTCTAAGTGTTCTAAAACGTGCGCTTATTTATCACAGCTGCCTCTCCCTGCCTTGGTTCGAATCCACTTATGACAGATGCTAGTGTGAGAAAGTTGGCAGTTTGCTTGTCAAAGGATGGGTGTTTTCTCCAGGCACTGTGGTTTCAACCACAAATTCTGAACTTACCGCCTACTGGTAAGTTAAACATCTTTACTAGGACGATAAAAACCATCACTTATCTCATCTCCTTTCAAATATTTAAATGTCTTGGATTTTGAAAAAAGAATTACTCATAATTATATTATCATCATTGAAACATGTTTGAAAAGAATACGACCGTACTAGATGTGAATTTGACTCATACAGGAAAATACGCGTGTACTATAAAAGAGCAAAAACAAACAAGAACAAGAAATGGAATCATTGTTTATTACGAACCTTCTCGAGGATTTAATAAACTAGATCATTGACTTACCTTGATTTTTTATTAAAATTGTTTTGATGATTCTTTATTTCAAGAAAAATTTGACTCTATTAAAACAATTTTAAAACATATATAATAAATCGAAAGGTAAAACAATTTGAAACATAAACAATATATATATTGTAATATTTCCAATATCAAATTTTAATTCTTTTTAATATAATCTTTTTGAAAACAAATAGGTTGCAATATGCAATAAATTTTACATTTTTAATACAGAAAAAAAAAATTATTTCAAAATATCATTCACCTGATATTGTGTTACTAAACATAAAGGTTTTAATTTACGATTTTTATTGATTGCATCTATGTCAAATTTCTCTAACAATGGCAAACATAAAAAATATTCAAGACAGATATTTTATTTCATGTGGATCACAATACTGTTTTTAAATAAAAAGAGCAATCGGATGTATTGTAGAAAATGAATAGATGACCGCCTCTGACACATGTTTCAGCACCTGTAAGCCGGATTCATTTCAAGCTTTATTATTTATCAATCGGTGAGGGCTTTTAGTAGTCAACCGGTAAACGTGCATACTTTAAAAAACATCATTGCCTTTCGCAGAATTAAGTCGTATTGTGAGATCGTTTAAATTTCATTTGATCGAATGTAAATGGATTTATTGGGGTTTCCCAGATTTCTTAAACATGCTAAAAAACTGACCGTCTCAATATAAGTGAATGAACCTTGAGTAGGGCGTTAAATGGGGGTTGCATTATTGTTTGATATTTTTTGTAAAACATAAACTGCAAGATGTACTAATTATGTAAACTAAACGCAGGATTAATATTTAAATCATAACAAATAAGATATATATTTTTTTCTTCATGACAAAAGTACGGTGGCACAGAGGTGACATGAAATATATTTTTCATATTACGTGCGCACGTATTACTCTTTACGTGCGCACGTATTAACCTATTACGTGCGCACGTATTAGCTATTACGTGCGCACGTATTACCTATTACGTGCGCACGTATTACCTTTTACGTGCGCACGTATTACCTTTACGTGCGCACGTACTACCTATAAGTAGTACGTGCGCACGTAATAGGTTAACCAATACGTGCGCACGTATTACCTATTAGTAATACGTGCGCACGTAATAGCAAAAATATATTTCATGTCACCTCTGTGCCACCATACAAAAGTTAACAGGAAAAATCAGAAACTTTCTCATCTTAAGATAATTAAATGTGACAAATTCTGTTTCAAATAATAAAACATCTCATTGTAAGATTGTACGAAACTAAATCACATTTTCTTCAAAAGCAATAGCTTTACAAGTCAGGCCGGAAATGCAGTCGACATTACATCCTTTGTAATATAAATTCCGTCTCGCTAAACATTAATCAAATTTTGTAGATTTTTTATACGTTTACTGTATAGTTATACAAATATGAGTTAGATCAACTGATATTAGTCTAACAAAAGCAAGTTACATCGGACTTTATATGGTATATGTTTATTTGTAAAAAGACATTATAGTTTTGGGGGCCTCAATGGTATAGTGGTCTAATGCGCCGTTCTCAGGGCGCATTTTAACGTCTAGGTTCGATTTTAACTTCGGCACTTCTGTTTTAATAACCTTTCATAAATCAGCCTGGTTATATATAAAATCTTTAAATTTGTTTTCTTACCTGGCACTCGACATTATAAGGACAGAGTATCGACTGGTTCACCAGGGGTTAGAAATGTGGCGTTGAAAGTGATATATATATGCATGCCTGCGGCATATTGACTTGACGACCTAGCAAAAGCTTGCACTGATTGCTCGCTAGTCCAAGGTAGACCATAATACACACTCATCCATACAAGGACTTGTATTAACATTTATCTTTAGAAATAATTATAGTCGCTCATATTGCAAATAGCTGAAAGGAGACAACATTACAACCATCCAAACCACTCAATCCAGTACATGGGTTGATATGGAAATAACATAAATAAGGCAATGATAATTTCAGTAATTAATATATACATAATTGCTTCAACCCCTTAAGGTCCCTTGTGGGAATTATTATGTCTTTGCTGTTATCAAAGATGCTCTCTCTCTCTCTCTCTCTCTCTCTCTCTCTCTCTCTCTCTCTCTCTCTCTCTCAAAGCAACGATGTATTAATAAACAAACTTGATTGAATCACACACACGGTGAACTTATGCGACTCCATTTTTATGTAATAAAATCCGAAGCTTTATCAACGATTTCCTTTGAAAAGAACAACCACGTCGTATTAATAGACCTCTTTCCGTTTATTGATATAAGTGGATTTTCTTTCCAATAATCTTGACTTAATTTGGCATCCTATTAAGATTCAGAAAATTCCTCCAATTATATTTGCATTCCGTAAATGCATTGTAAAACTCCTTCCCTCATTGATTTTAAATGTCTTCTCAGATTATGGTGAAGCATGCCATTGATTGAGAAAGAACGACGTCACGTTTTGGACGACAGTAATTTTTTAAAGCTGTGTCAAAATAATGCAAAAAAAAGAAACTCTCTCTCTCTCTCTCTCTCTCTCTCTCTCTCTCTCTCTCTCTCTCTCTCTCTCTCTCTCTCATTTGGATTTTCCGTGGGTTTGACCCCAGACGACTGCAATGAGGAAGGATAGTTGCTGCTATAGACATAAATTGCTTTGCTTGGTACCAATATAATAGACTGAATGGCTTACAATGTTTATTTCCATTTTTGTGTTAACACTGCGGGCGAGTGCACTAACAAAGGTTGCCATAAGTGTGATCACGCAGAAACATTTGCACAACCGCGCGCTGCATTAACTTAATTCAATCATCGAGATAAATTTTAAAATATCTTGTCACTACGGCTAAAATGATGATGTGACGTCAAACAATATTCAACCGATAAACTAATCTCTCTTTGATTACATTTTATTATTTGCGGAATAATAAAACAGCTCCTGGTATCTGTCAGCAGTCAAGCTGAAATCTCTCATTTTAATGCGACAAATTAAAATCAGATGTTCGTCGTAAAACTATCTTTTCCTTATAACAACTGATAGGATTTTGTAAAAAAGCATGGATGTTTGTAATTTGATGGAAGTAGTATAACCAGGTCTAGAATTTCAATTACAACTCATTTAAATATTGATTTTAGCTAAAAAAAAAAAAAAAAAACCAAACTCGTTAAAAAAAAATTAAAAATTTAGTCGTTTTTTATAACAGTACTAAAGTAAACGCCATGACAGCCTGAAAATGATTTCTTAAACGCTAAGATAATTAATTACAAGAGTTAGGACGCCCATGTATTTTAACATTACCACATAAATAACAAAAAAGAATTTGGAACAGAACTTCTTGTACATAACTATGCACACAAAAAGCATTCTTTCTCAGGCTTAGTAGATATATCTACTAGTAGGTCAAGTTATAATAATAATAATAAAAATAAAATAATAATGATGATAATAATGATAAGGCGAAGAAGAAAAAGCAGATGATGATGATGATGATGATGATGATGAAATTATTTAATTGTCACGTATTAAAGTTCATTGTTTACATGCGAACAAAACATGCCTCTTTTCAACTTTTACAAAGTATGAAGATATTTAAACATAATTCAAACATATGTCGATTTAAAAAAGTAATTCTCAAGACCGCTTTATAACTAAAATATCACTAAAAGCATTAAAACATTTTTCTCCTGTCGTGCTGGATCTTTAACGCGCATAAGTTGAGTAAAGTTTCAATCTAGCGATTATATAGTTAACTGGAATATCAATATTTCATCTTCTGTTGGACTGAAGCTGAAATCTCTTTCGTCCCAGGGGCCTCGGTGGCCGAGATGGTCTAAAGCGCTCGCTTACGGATCACAGCGCCTCTCACCGCCTGGGTTCGAATCCCACTCGGGACAGATCCTAGTATGAGAAAGTTTGTCAGTTACGCTTGCCGAAGGTCGGTGGTTTTCTCAGGGCACTCCGGTTTCCTCCACCATTCCAGAACTGACCGCCTCGAATTAAGTGAAAAAATCTTGACTGGGGCGTAAAACACCAATTACTCCACTCCACTCTTTCGTCCCGTCCCGCTTGAACGTTGTTGTTTCTTTCAAATTTACAAAGATACTTAAACCGTACACATGTAAATTTTATAGGTTAACAGATAAGTGGTTTAGCGTCCCAGTCAATATTCTTTGACTCATATCGAGACGGTCAGTTTGGAGATAGTGAAGGAAACTGAAATGCCCGGGAAAAGAACACCGACCTTTGGCAATGTTGACCAACACATTTTCTCATGCTAGAATCTGCTAGAGTTGGATTCGAAACTAGGCAATGAGAGACAGTTAAAACCACTCTGCCACCGAGGTCTTAAGTTAACTAAAATAAAATTAAATATATTTATAATTGTCGGGCATCTTATTGACGAACCAGTTACTAAAGCGTCTTTGCTTGAGATATATGCTATCTTGTCAAAAACCTGAAGTAATGTTTCGAATAAAAACCCTCCAGTTTTTAATGCCAAACTTTTGGAGATTTTTGTATAACCTGTTAAGATTTTCCCATATAAAACACACGTTAGAAGCCGGTGCATCCGTACTCAAATGAAATATTTCAGTAAGATAAACCTGTGTCCGTTATCACAGGTTACACTAAATAGGCAATTAGCTCCGGGTAAAGTAAATAATGTATCATCACATCAAAAACTATAAATCATTATCACATTTCAGATAAAACGTCGTGCATGGAGAAGGATTCATTCCATATAGTCTGAATTAGAGCTGTATATACCAGACTCGGTGGTCATGATGATGCTTAAATCGACATTAGAGGTTCAAAGGGGTGAAAGTGGTCTAAAGCGCGCTTACGGATCACAGTGGCTCACAACGCTTACGTTCGAATCCTGCTCGTGTAGTTCTTAGTGTCATAAAGTTTGTCAATTTAATTGCCGAAAGTTGGTGGTTTTCTTTTGGTAAAACCGTGTCAATTTAATTGCCGAAAGTTGGTGGTTTTGTTTGGGTAAACCCGTGTCAATTTAACTGCCGAAAGTTGGTGGTTTTCTCTGGGTACTCGTGTCAATTTAATTGCCGAAAGTTGGTGGTTTTCTTTAGGGTACTCGGGTTTCCTTCATCACCCAAGTACTGACCGCTTCGATATAAATTAGATAATCTAAAATGAGTTGGCTTTTGTATAGCGCATGTTCTTGAATACAACATTTTTTTTTTTTTTTTTTTGCTATTTCTTTTTTAATTGGTTGGTTATATGTTGTTTTATGTCTCTAAGCAATGTTTCAGCTATTTGTGTCGGGGCGCGCGCGCGCGCGTGTGTTTTAAGCATAAATCTAAGCACAAGTACATGCAGTACTTTCGCAAATATTTCTTACCTGATTTGTACTAGTTCGTAACCATGGCAACAAGTGCAAGTAAATTGAACAGTGATGAGTCAGATAAACATCTAGAACCACTTCGTCTTTTACATTTGAAACGAGACTATAAAAAGAAAAACAACATTTCTAACTTGCAGTCGACCAGGGTTAAACCCACAGCAGCAAGCAGACTCGGTGTCTGAGACTAACCTCGTATCCACTTAGTCACTGCGGTCCGCTTTTTATTTATTTTTTATTTTTATTTTTATTTCCTTTAAACCGTTATACCGAATCCGTGTTAGCCCTGTCCTTTTTTCTTTGGTTTCATTGTTTTCGGTGCATCATGTCCGTGTAATTATTTATTCATTCATTTATTTATTTATTTATTTATTTATTTATTTATTTATTTATCTATTTGTTTATTTCATAATTTTTTTAAATTTATTTCTTTATTAGTTATAATCATTATTTATTTATTTGGGTTTTTTGTGTCTCATATTTATATATGATGTCAAATACATTCGAGTATTCAACTAGGCCTACTTCATTCAAATTTAATACCTCTTGTTTGTCCATTTAAGCTACATAACCCTGCCCACAAAGAAACAATGTTTCCTTTAAACAAAAGACCAATTGCGAAGTTTTTTCAATGTATATTTCGCAACTTACTTATAAAATACGTTTGATATCGGATAACCAGTATTATTAATACGTGTCTACAACGAAAAACGCCTATATAATATAACATATAACCATGTCTGATGAACGCAACGGTTTAATATCTTGAAATATTAATTGAAACAATACTGCTGCGAGCATAATCGTGTACATTGTCAAAGCGAATATGAACAGAATGATATTAAATTCTGATGCAGATAAAATGAAATCGGAATGTTGGAAGAGGACCGATATTGTAGAAAATTCAATATTGTTTTCTCATTAGAAATATAACCATCGAGTTTCGCAAATTAAATTTATGATCATTTTGTAACATAATGTATTTGGGATTAGGTAAGTGACATTATATATCGATTCAATTATATTGTAAAATAGTTTCTTGATAGATTTCATAGTAGACAAGCAGTATTAGTGGAATGGGTTAATGATCCAAGAAAAATGGTTAGCTGGTTAAATTATGTTTAACGTCACGTCAGCAAATGCGCTTTTCTTGACGAATAATATTTACACCAGTTTCGTGTGATGCGTGAGCTTGTGCAAGTAATTCTGTTCTGTTTATAATAAGTGCCCACTTGTGTCAAGATTTTTAGTGTAATCACATTCGAAAGCAATATCAATGATAATCATTGCCAACCAGTACTAATTTTGTGTTTTTGTTTTTTGTTCGTCTGTTTTGGCCTGTGGTAGCTTAGTACCGAACAAACAAATTACAAAAAAAACCTACGGTGAGGTAAATCCCGTTCTATATTGCAACTGATTATCGAACCATATCGTGATGGGAAACACCTCAATCTCTTGACCAACGTGAACCCAGAGTTAGTAAGATCGGTGTTAAATAATTAAACCTTGCCACTAAGTACCATATTGTCAGAATGTTTGGTTGTCACTTCAAATTTGTTTAGTGACATATTGATTTTTGTAACGAGGGTTACTTTTTATAAAGTTGGCTTAAACGCTTGTTTAACGATCAAAGCGTCTCTCATCACCTTTATTTAAATTAACCTTTAATGGAAAAAGCAAGGTATAAAAAACATTGTCAGTTCGCTTTCCTAAAGCTTTCCTCCAAACACTCCGTATTCCTCCGCCATTAAATTACAAACCGCATGGATAAAAAAGAATCTTCACTTCAATATATATATATATATATATATATA
Source organism: Tegillarca granosa (assembly GCA_029721355.1). Classification (NCBI taxonomy): domain Eukaryota; kingdom Metazoa; phylum Mollusca; class Bivalvia; order Arcoida; family Arcidae; genus Tegillarca; species Tegillarca granosa. Next base: position 16,406,433 of record CM056606.1, on the reverse strand, counting down.
TATATATATATATATATATATATATATATAAGTACTAGTTTTTTTTGTTGGTTTTTTTCGCCTGTTGTGGCCTGTGGTAGCTTAGTTGGTAGAGTGCTTGCCCCGTAAGTCGGAGTTCGTGGTGTCGAACCCCGACTCTGTCTGGCCTAAGCCTTGAAAGTAGGTAGGGATTGTTCTGTCGTCAAGCACTCGGTATCACGAAATGAAAGTCACGGTTCTTTCGGATAGGAACCTAAAATTAACGAGGTCCCGTGTCAAGGTAGGCCATGGCACGATAAAGAACCCTGCTGTATAATGCCATCAGCACAACGCACAGGCAAAATTTCTGCACTTACGACTATAGCTGGCGACGTCTCGAAATATTCTTGACTTGCACATTATACACCATTACTCAACTCAACTTTTAATGAAGTATCTACTACACAGTATATAAAACCTTTACAGGTCAATACAGACAAAAAAGTTAACATAATTCCTTTATTTAACAACATTCTGACACAATCTAATACATAATATTAAGAGCTAATCTTAAGACCTTTATCATCGGTTGGGTAGACATATTATTTCCGGTTGGATTAGTTGATTTGAAATCTTGATAAGCCCATAATGGATACGAAATGTCAAATGGTGAAATAACTTTACAAGTAAATTATTAATATATCAATATACTTCATCAACACACACACACACACACACACACACACACACACACTATATATATATATATATATATATATATATATATATATATATATATATATATATATATATATATATATATATATATATATATAGTTTAAGCCTGCCTCGAGCATTAGCCCGATGCTATCCTGGTTTCGATGACGTAAAGCGACTACAAATATATAATACTACTTCGGATGGTTGGACGGAACGTCGGTCTATCGCAAGGTTATCATATGATATTTACATTTATCCATTTTTGACATATGATATTTACATTTATCCATTTTTGACAGTAGGGTTGTCTGGATCAATGTTTAAATGTCACGCTGTCCCCGGCCTTAGCTCGAACTTTAGGTCCTAGAATTGAAAAATCTCCGACATTTACTACTCTATTTAATTTTCATAGCCAACAAAAAGATAAGTTCTGCATGACAAAAAGTTTAACGTAGAGTTTGTTCCTTGGGAAACACCTTAATTAATTTATTTTCTTTCTGGTTCTTTTCGAATCTTGATGTATATTTTCGGAATTTTTGTATCAAGTTCAAAATTTCGAATCAATCATTGACTAAAGCCTTATTACGTCATCACGACCGTAAAACCGATTTCATAAATTTTGTTATTTGGTTGTAATGATGTTTAACGTCGCATAAGCATTTTTTCAGTTATTTGCGACAAGAGCAAGGTTATTAATCTTTAAGGAATAATTTTTATTTGCGTATGCGTAATGCTACTATTCCACACAGACTAAGAATCCCACGAATCGCCACGAATTAATACCTTTTTGGATTCGTAGTTGATTCGTTATAAATTCGTGAAGTTCGTATCTGATCCGTAGTCAGTTTTTGCAGTTCTTCAGCAATCGGGAATTTATGGCAAAAGTTTTGAATTGTTCAAAATTTTGGCCACGAATTCCCGATTCCAAAAAATCGTGGTTTGTTCGTAACAAATTCGTAGTGTATTCTCAGTTATCTTAACTTAATGTTATTCAAATCGTAGACATTCTTTGATATTTATAACTCAATCGGGGATTCGAGAACTCGTGGCTCGATCAAGAATCTGCTACGAATTTTTCACGAACCCCACGAATACATGCCTACTCATTTACTGGAAGACAATCCTACAATTTGTCAAGAATAGTCGCGAATTCATTTTTATTCGTACATGATTCGCGCATGCATTTGGCATATGCTTAACTGATTCACAACTGATTCCTAACGTCCGTGAAGCATTCGTAATATATTCTTGTAAATCATAGTAAATTCTTGACATGTACTCGAGCGATTGCAGCCGAATCCCACGAATAACCGTAACTCTATCGTAACTGAATCGTATAACGTCACGAATTGGATCTGAAAATTTGCTAAAGTCTACGAATCATCACGAATCCAAAAATGTATCAATTCATGGCGATTCGTGGAATTCTTGGTCTGTGTGGAATATTAGCGTAAGAAGAGCGCGTGTGTACTAAGTGCATCTTGTACTAGCGCGCACTTAGGACCAATGTTTGCAAATGTGCTATCTCGCCGAGTCAGTATGTCGCTGACAAGAATAACCACTCCCCAGTCACATTATCCTTCCACAGGTGAACCAGTCGAAACTATTGTCCCGTTAATGTCGAGGGCTAGGCGGGGAATCATTATCTTAGCCACAATTTAGCCACCGATGCATTGCGTTAATGAATATATTTTAGGAATACTGTGAAATAATCAATTTTCCGTGTTAATAAAATGAACCGCATGTGTAAAAACATCATCTTATGTGTTCAGTGTTACCAGATTACTCTACCTATTTCACTCATGTCGTCAAAAAGGTACGTTGTTATAAACATATATTAAACTATTTCGTTGACATGCATATTCGTGGGTCGAGGTGTCCATGAAAACAACGAAAATTGGGACGCCACGAAAACTGATGATTTCACAGTACTTGCAAGATTAATGATCGATATGCAAAGAAAAAATACAAAGAACGAAAAAAGGCAGCGTTTCAATGCAATGGATTCTGCGTGGTCTTTTCTTATAATTAAGTCAAATTACGGAACCAATTTTACACTATTGCAATTTATGTAGAATAATATAGCCTATTAGATAGTGATAATTACCTGTGTTGTCAAAGAAAAGATGTTAGAAATGATTCGTAATTGAACTCTTTTTTTCATAACTGGCTTCCAACTTGTAGAGAAAATAATGTAATGGCACCAATATTTTAAATAATAAGTTTCTTTGGTTTCGCATAATTTGGTATCAATAAATAAGCTTTAAATTATCCGGCTTCAAATTAAATCTCGATTTTTGAAGGTTTTTTATAAGATATCCTTCCGTGCTATTTAGATGGAAATGGGTTTTAATTGTACATTGTTGTGTTGAATCAATTTTTTTTCAATGCACGAGTTTTTTTTATGTGTATAGCTATGTCGGCTTTGATTTAAGCGGTATTTAAAGTACATGACTATAAGCATTTGATTAAAGCCGCTCTTACTTGCGCATGCTTTAAGTTACATCCGGACTTTTCCTTGATATAAGCGGACTTTTTAGCGCACTGCTTAGTGACATCCGGGATTTTATTTGATGTAAGCGTACTTTTACTCGCTCATGCATGTCTTTGTTACATCCGGGTTTGTTTTTGCATGATTTAGGGCAAATTTAATTTTATACTGTAAAAGTTAATCGTACAATGCTTTTTGAAAATATATACTATTTGATAAAAAGACGCCGTGAATGTCAATAAACAGTGAATATTATTTGGTCTTTTATTTAAAAAACGGCATTTGTCCAAAAAAAAATACTTTAATGAATATTCAGCGCAAGAAACGTAATATATATATATATATATATATATATATATATATATATATATATATATATATATATATATATATATATATATATCAAACAATCATAAAAATAGAGATAAGTCATTTTCTTCAATCCTTCGTTTGTAGAGATGATTTCATTGATTAATTGATTTAAGAATATTTCACTTATATTGAGATGTCCAAAGCTATAAGGGAAGTGGCAGGAATTTTGATATTTGCAGTGCACTTAGGGCAATGTAAAGGGAGGGTTCTTTAACGTGCCACGCCTGTCTTGACACGGGGTATCGGCTTCGAAGGACCCAGCGACTTTCATTTCTGAATGCCGAGTGCTTGGCGAAGAATCAATCACTACCAATTTTCTTAGTCAGACCCGGCCACGGTTCGAACCCTCGACCTTCCAGAAACGAAGCGAACACTCTACAAACTGAGCTACCTGAGTGGTTTGTATGTAGAGTCTAGTTGACAAATGGTGTTTAACGTCCCACTCAAGAATATTATATTTTTATCACGACGTCACCAGTTAAAGGCGAAAGTGCAGAAATTTTGCTTGTACGTTGGTGGCATTATACATTATTATCATTCCAAAAAATAAAAATATACACGACATCCTTTAAATCTTCGTATAATGAACAAAGACATCAAGATGAAAAAGCATGATGAAGGTCAAACTTGAAACTTTATATGAAATATAATTAATCTGTAGATAAATTAAAAATAATAACCTCTAAAACAATTTTTACACGGGGAGCAGATTTACCTGTTCGGCTCACTTCTGCGTAAAATCAATTAAAAGACATGGAATGGTAAAACGTGTGTATTTATGGTCTAAAGTGCAGGATTAAGATTTAATAAAAGATGATTTGAAATTGCTATTTGTTATAGTGTTATTGCTTAACTACGGAATAGAGAATTAACGAAAACTGATTTGGGATTTCCATTTGCTGTAATGGGATGTTAATTATAACGGACTGTTCATGAAATTCAATAATTTTATGACATAAAGTGACACTGTCGTATTGGAAAATTTAAGCGTTAACATCAACATCATTGCTAGTCAAATCCTTAAGACATTTGCGTGTAGAAGCAGAACTAATAAGTTATTACTATCATTTGACTACTCTTCTGTGTGTTGTAAATCTATCATCAATTTTGTACATCTAAAATTAATTTGTCTCTCTACTTTAGAAATAGTAGCAGTTCTTTGCTTGGTTGCGTTCTGTATTGCTCCATGGTAGCCTAGTCTTAATGGATAAATGTGTGAGAGCGCTTAACTCAATTAATTACAAAACATCTCTTCTCATGTAATTTACGTCTATAACGAAATGACAGACTATAAATTTCTTTATATCTGCCTTAATGAACCTTTTGCAGTAAGAATGCGTGCATGCAGTAGTAATATAATCATAGACGTTCTTTGGTTAAAGAGCGGAAATGCAACTCAGTAAAATTCTTGGTTATCAGAGATGCACATAAATAATATTGTTACATTGGCATTGAAGCTTCAAAAGATTACGCTCTCTCTCTCTCTCTCTCTCTCTCTCTCTCTCTCTCTCTCTCTCATATGTATATATATAATTTGTTCTTACTTATGATGTAAATCGTTCAAATTAAAAAAACAATAAAAAAGCTAGACAATATGAGAATTTGAATTTTGTAAACCTTGTGAAAAGACTTTTTTAATTTGGAAGTTAAATTTTAACACAAGGTTTTTGTTACGTGTGTGTGTAAGTGTTTTAGATCTGTTTCTTCTTGTGCAACTAGTGCGCACTAATGGTGACCTTTAATTTGCTGGCACACTCGCATGCCGAATAAAAGATAAACTTCGAAGACTTCCTGGGCCATTTTACTGGTATCCAGCTAACTAGAATTAAACCTTTCTAACTCACTTGAGGTAGAATTTGTTCTGATCATGTAAGATATAATTTAGGATTTAAAAATGAGTTAAGATTAGATTTGTTTTACCTTACCAAAGCTATTTATATAAGCCTTTGAATCTGATCTGTTGTTAGTAAAATGCTTAAACTGACGTTAACTATTTAAACGGAAGCCGATTGTTTGATAAGTTTAAACGTCGCTAATGGACTTCTGTACACTTATTTTACTTTGTCTGATTTGATCAGTGACTATATATAATTATCTTTTTACCTACCAGCCTTTCCGGTCCCAAGTGTCACTAATGAGGAATAAATTTTCGAAATCTGTACATATGGCACAGCAAAATCAAACAGGTATTATTATTATTAAATATTTACTACACCTGGGGGGGTAACCTGCTGGTGGAGTAAAACTCCCCAAGGGTATCTATAACTGAAGGCAGTACTTTGTGTTGTCAAAAATGTACCTTGTGACAAAATTTAATCTTAATTTTTGAAATTTTTTAAAACTAAGGTTTGTTCTCTCATGCAAAGCATTCCTTTTCTGGATTTGGATTAATATAATTTTGGAACCTTAGATTCATAAGTTTTTAAATGTTTGGGTTAGCTTTTTTAAATTTTAAATTTTCGGCTCAAAGTGTCACTGATGAGGAATGAATTTTAGAAATGTGCACATATATGGCACATTAAAATTAAACAGGTATTGTTGTTAAACGTTTGCAATATTTCTAACATACTAGTAGTTTATACATCTAAAAGAAATCTTTTTTTTTGTAAATGTTACCTTATGTTTTACAGTAGCTCCGTCTTTATAATTTGGTTATTCAGAAAAAGAAAGCGTTAGAAGGCGTGATAATAAACAAAAGAAGAATACTTCTGTTTCAAACAACAAAGAGAGACAGTACAGTTCACGCATGCGTATGTATATATTGTACAATTATGTATTATATGTTCTCTGTATTGTAAAAGTACAATTTACGAAGTTAAAGAACATGAACTTGTCATCTAAATGGGTTGTTTGGACTCGCCCGTGTTTCTTAACAATCTGCAATCAGATTGTAAACGATATATAGCAAAACTTGATTGTTTGGTTGAGAAAGCATACCTGTTTAATGTACAATGATCGTGACTCAGAATATAATGTACTTGACTTTGATCTGATGCGTTGGTGGATTTTAGATATCATACAGGGTCAAACTTTTGTAATAATTTCTACGTTGAATAGAAGCTTTTCATTTTCATTTCTATTTTCTAACCATTTTTAAAATGAAAAACGTAAACATATTTATCATATGTTAGCGAATAACTATAAATTGAAATTGAAGTCTTCTACATTACATCAATGCAATTCATTTATAATTCAAATAAATTCCAATAACAATAAACGAAAAGAAATGTTATATATGGTTAAATTGTTGATAAAATTTTAAATGGAAAGTGGTTGTTGTATGACATTTAGATGATGTTTCAAAATACATTCACTATTCGAATTTTAGAGTACTGTAAAGTTTCGATTTGATATCAATGAGAGAGAGAGAGAGAGAGAGAGAGAGAGAGAGAGAGAGAGATTGTTCGAAACAAGATACACCACGAGAAATGGCACTTCAACTTAAAACACACTAAAACATGTATCCAAAATCTTAATATTAAATTGAGAGAGAGAGAGAGAGAGAGAGAGAGAGAGAGAGAGAGAGAGAGAGAGAGAGAGAGAGAGTTATGCATGTACATGCTTCAATATTAGCTTATTATCATTTGACAAAAAAAATATCATCATCTGACTGCATGCTTCTTTTTTCAGGTCATATTAACTTTGTTAGTTATCCTTATCAATTGCTCTACGTAATTCCCCCCGATTACATACATCAGGGAGTCATGTTTAGTTGTTTTATAATATCATTTCACAGTTTAGCATTGCAGTAAACTGAATACAATTGATTTTATCTTTAACCTCTTTATCGACCATTACTTATCCTCTAATAACTTAAAACTTATGATTACAAAACACAACCATCTTACTTTTTACCATTTAAAAGGTTATTGAAATAAAATCACACGTATATATATATATATATATATATATATATATATATATATATATATATATATATATATATATCAACTTACTTTTATTCGGGCTAAATATAACGCTTTTATCGTTAGAAAAAGATGAAATCAAGTAAAAACAACACATAAACAGAAAACATTAAAGTGAGGGTTAAAAATACAAAAGTAAATAAAACAAACGATGAAAAAATGCGCCAAAAACTTCATACAATACATACATACATTCATACATACATACATACATAAGTGCACATGCACCATCTTTTTTCTATAAAATTCTATTTAAGGAATGTTTAAATGACATAATATGTATTATAGAATAAGTAAGTATATAACACAAATACCACTTAAATTTTGATGTGCCAGATGTGCACATTTCGGAAATTCATTCCTCATCAGTGACACTAAGACTGAAAAGTTTGATAGATAAAAACATAAGCCAAATAGTTGAAAATAATAAATCCAAAGTTCCAAAATTATATAAATCAATATCCAGCTAAGGAAAGCTTTGCATGAGGAAACAAACCTTAGTTTTAAATAAATTTCAAAATTTTAGACGACTGAAAATTTTGCTAAATGGTACTTTTTCTGACAGCACAAAGTACTGCCTACTGAGTTATGGATACCCTCGGGTTATTAAGATTATAAATATATATATTATTTACTCACAGATTAGTGTTAAGCATGTAAATTCTATGAAAAAAGCGCAAACCCTTAAAGATTAAATGATCATAGTATTTTGTACGATAATGTTAACTCAGCTGTATACAAAGCTCGCTAAAATGGAACGAAAAAAGTTAAAAATGAGAATAAGACGATTGTACCTTATTCTGTAAGAGGAAAGAAATTTCAAAATTGATAATAAAAAGAAAGATATGTTCGTAAAAATCAATTTAAAAAGCAATATAGGTCCTTTTATGGGAAGAAAAATATCAATTTGAAGATAACATTGATGAAAGGAAAGATAATCATTTTTCTTTAATCATAATAAAAAGCAGTAAACAAGTATCATCTGATTATTCTCTTTTTTTTTACTGTTTCATTTAGAAAAAAAACCAATTGTGTTGAAGATTTAAAGGCAAGACGGAAAACATTACAAATAATTTGTAGTAACAAAGATAAATCAACACGATTCGTCATGATATAAATATATATATATTTAAGAAATGAAATTCTTATATTTACAATTTCTTTGATCATTTCAGTTCAATTTCAGATGATATATCCTAAAAAATCACCTTTTTTGATAAGTCAGTTAAATGCCAACCTTCACATCGTCAAATGAAAAATATTCCAAAGCCATGACGTCAGAAAGATCTGAAAGGTCATAAGCGTTCATAGCATATGAGCGCAAAGAAGAGTAATAGAGTCATAGAAAGAAAAATAATAGCAATTGTATGTGTGTGTGTGTGTGTGTGTGTGTGTGTGTGTGTGTGTGTTGTTTTACATATGCCATTCGGATATTATAATGGGTAAAAAATCTGAAGGTTCGAAGCCCAAATGCATTGTGAATAGTACAGAGCAAATCATTTCCTAGACAACTTTATCTGTTATCAAGTAACTACGAAAAACGAAGACAAAAATTTTAAAAGAAAAAGAAGGGATTCAAGCTCCGATAAAGCGTACTTTCTATCGACTTGCTGTTAAACAGTTTTTTTCACTTCTGCGCTTTATTTTATAATTATTTATTTATTTTTGTCTTTTGTATTCTATCCATCTCATTTTATCATTTTTCGTCTTCGAATTTGTAGACTCTGCTAACTAACCAATTGATTTCACCTTATTCCAATATTTTCATAGAAATAACATATACCATTTGCCATATACCATTTTTGAAATTAATCATAAAATACATTCAAAAATGGTATATGACAGGAACGATTTAACATATTTGCGCTTCATGAAACAATTTTATGTTTTATTGCTTTTCTTACTTGCATGACTAACAGATAAAAAGACATCATATCTGATACAATATATAAAAAACATGTTTAAAAACTTTAAAATGTAAATCGATTTCTTTACACTCTTTTGTGAAATTGTAAACTGTATAACTTGAAAAACGTGACTCGCACCACTTTTTGACGTCATAACATTATCTATATAACATAAAAGCTAACAACTATGAATGTTGTACTCTTAAACATATTTACAGTGTTATACACAATTCATGTTGTCGATGCTAATTTTTCATCTTACCGGTTATTATTCAAAGACCAAATAATTCAAGAGTATTTACTGAAAGTTTTGAACACAACTTGTACGAAACTTCCATTCTTGACTGGAAAAAAACTTATATGATAGTTATGATTGTCGAGATGCTTGCTCTTCGTAATGTTTTGAAGTAAGTGCAATATACATACACAGAAACAATGTCAAAATGGTATTGAATACAAAGTTTAATTTTTTATCTATCAACTTTTTGGCCCTAATGTCACTGATGAGGAATAAATGTAAAAAATGTGCACATATAGCACATCAAAATTAAACAGGTATTTTTGTTGAATTTTTTAGTTCATTTAAAATTTATCTCAAGGGACTCAATGACCTCGTATCTGTTTAATATTTAGCCTAAACATTAAAATATGGTCTCATTCTTTATAATAATCTTTTGATCATTTGTTGAAAAATTTTAATGGAAAGAAAAATCTAAAGGAACTCTTAAAACAATGTAATAAACTGACAAAAGCAACGACTTCGAAATTTAGCTCAAAACAAATTTAAAAAAAAGTAACGTGATATACATGCCAAATAAAATTTCATTCTAAATACATGCAAGTTTCTCATATTACTGGAATAAAATTGATTTTAAATGAAAAATGATATATCTAAATGTTTTAAACTTTTTTCAAATCCAGATGTTATTTCATACCAAGTTTTCTATGACATTTATTTTGACTGTGCAAATTGCTCTTTACATTTTTTTATTTATCAGAATAGAAGATCAATAATAGTGATTCTGTTAAAGACCCTATAAGACAAAAAATACTTCAATCGCTCATAGGAAAAGAAAACAAAAAACACAAATATCAATAATGAAGGCATTTAAAGTCTTTGATAGGGCTCTTGACCATGTTTTTTCACTTCATCAGTGAGGATTATAGAAGCTTTAAACAGATCATGATGTTCTTATGCGAGTCAAAATTCACCCGTGATCTGTATGAAACAAAATAACAAAAAAGTATTGGATTGATGAAGATATTTGCACCACTGACAGGAATAAACGCGTTTTAAGAGAATTATGTACTAATCAATGAAAGATTTTAAACTGTAAATTTTTTCTTTCTTTTTAACGTCTGTTTTATCATTTTTATCTATCAAACTTTTCGGCCCCTAGTTTTACTGATGATTTTCCGAAATGTGCAAATATGGCACATTTAAAAATTTAACAGTTTTTTTGTGATATATTTTATAAATTATTATTTACAGAACATTAAATTTGCGTGACAGTTATTTATGCAAAGATAATATTTTTTGTAACTCAAATCTCAGCCCGGGCATGGTCCACTGCATGCATGGCTGTTTTACTTTGTATAGTTATGAACTCTCCAACGGTGCTGAATAAAACACAAACATAACAGTCCATGTCAAATGTTAAAATGAACCAGTATGTAATCTGATGATTTTATCAATAATGTCCTATAATGTCTTACAATAAGGAACGTACAGCAAGCAAACATGCACATGTAATCACGGGTATAAACGATTCTAATTAGATAAACAATATTTCAAAAAATGTGATACAATATCCAACAAGCAAGCTTATAGTTGGTACCGAAAAACAGTTAAAGGGTTGATTGATTGATTTAACAGGGTTTTACGTCACAGTCAAGAATATTTCACTTATATCGAGACGACACCAGCTATAGGTGAAGTGGCAGAAATTTTGAACTTTACAGCGCGCTTATGGTAATGCGTAGGGGAGGGTTTTTTAAAGTGCCACAGTCTACCGTGAAACGGGGCATCGGTTTTTTGAAATCTCATCCAAACGATCCCGTGGCTTTTATTTCTAAATCCTCAATTTTCGGCGAAAACAATCGCTTCTAAATTTTAATTCTTGGTCAGAACCGTTCGGGATTCAAACCCGATCTACTACATATGAAGCGAGCACCAACTGAGCTACCGTAGTGGTACAACAGATATAGGAATCAAAGCATTAAATAAACTCTACAAGAACTGAAATGAGAATTTTTGAGTTGAGGGGAAAGGTGAAGCTAAATTATCATAATTCTTGCAATGATTTTGACTGTCAGATATTGCACTTAAATAGTGTGTCTTAGATGTTGCTCTTTAAACAAAGCATTTAAATATATGTAGCATAGGATTTTTTCGATTCGCAAATTCCAAATCCAATCCTACAGAAATAAATCAGAATCAAAATGCATTTACTACATACAGATTGATTTTTTCAACTTCAACAGAAATAATTAATATGACGAATATATTATCTTTTTTACTTGACCATCTCGTTTCTCACTACTCTATTTTCGGTAAAAAGAATAAAAAAAGACCTGTTAGGTTTTCTTCTTACCTTTTACACCAATATCTCTCTGTCTTAATTGAAATGAAAGAACGTCTAAAACAAATCATTTACTTATATTACATATTTGTTGTGTTTGGCAATATAATTTTCCAACAAACAATGGGCACAAACTGTGCACCTTTGCTTTGATGGCCACAAAGGGTACATCATTATGTTTTTAGTAATTTACATTTTATAAGTCTAATGTTTGTATTGTAGATCCTGTGATCGATCTCAAATTGAAATTGTAATATTTGTGTATTACATCATTCGTTATTGCACAAAAATACCTCATGACTTTACCAGCTCAAACCTACACATATGCTGGAAAGATCACGATAAAATTGTTTACTTTCCATTTTCTGCTTGAAGAATTATAAATCGATATTTCAAAGAAAAACGATCCATTAATATGAATTTTATGTTCTAGATCAATTAATACTCGACCAAAATCCGGAAAAGTGGCACATTTATAACATGTTGATAATTTCAGGCATAATTGACATTTCGAATTTTTGAACTCATTTCCGTCAAATAAATTTTACAAAACATTAATTTCTGTGCTTCATTACTGCTTTTGTGGAGTGAATATTGACATTCCATTAGGCATTTGTTGTTTTGAAGTAAAATATAAAATATGTAGATAGCCAACAAGCTGTATAATAAAATAATATAAAATAAATATTTAGAAAAAAGACTTATAAATTCGCAAAGTGTTAAAATTTCATAAGCTAAAACCAAAAAAGCTGTAAACAAACGATAAAAGCATCAAAAGAAGATAGAAATATCTTGTAAATGTTTATTTTTCTTGTAATCATTAACTTCGGTCATTTCATAAACAACGTGTTTTATTAACCTAAGCCTTTCGGTAAGTGTCGAGTTTTATCAATAATAGCCTTTCTTCTATTGATTATCGAACGGTTGTGTCAAAAGACATACATTAAAGTAGCCTTTCATTACATACGGGACTTAACCCAAACTAAGATGAGTGATTTTAAGCTAAATTAAACACGGCTTTTCAGTAAAATTGTATTATTCTGATATTAGTGTGAACAAACCATGCAAGTTCGTAATATTAAAAGTCCCAAGAGACCTGGGAAAGTGATTTATTAATTTGAAGCACAAAAATGTCAAGATCTTTTAATACGGATAAAGCAGAATTTATTTTTTACATGTTGCTCAGGTTTTACTGCATTATAAAGTAAATGGACCTGGTCTCAATTTTGCATTTTGGTTACGATTAAATGATTAAATCGAATCAAAATATTTAATTCGCGACCGACGTGTTATAATGGCTAAGCTGAGGAAGCATTACGGTTGACATTTTAATTTTTCTTTTCTTTTTTTATTCCTTTTTTTAAATTTAGACATAGGCTCTTTTATTTTTAATATTACTAATTCATCTCATAAAAGCAATGAAAACAGTTGTTATCTATGTTCCGATGAGGAAACGAGAAGTATGAACTCACACTTGTTACTTTTTCAGCGCGCGCTTTTGACGGTCATAAATATTTGTCTAAAAAATCATAATAAAAAATAAAGCTTTTCACAAAGAAATCTGTAAAGTTAAGGGACATTTGTCACTCTTAAAAATACAAAAACAATGATTTCTTCAGAAGAAAGTTGGAATTAAAAAATACTATCTTTATTTTGTTTATAAAAATTCAAATAACTTATATTTGTCCATCTTGACAGATAGCAACTTATACGTTCAAGGGGTTTTGATTTCTACAAACTTTCTTCAAATAACGGGCACCAATGGTGTGTCTTAAATTTGTAAAAGTCTAAACCATAACCTATATATATCTTATTACAATTGGTGGAAACTAAATTGACGAAACCTTTACAACAGATTATATAAATTGGGTGCGATATCAATTAATTTGATCCGTATATCCATAATTGGATAGTTGTAGTCTCTGTAGAATCATTGAGCTTAATTCCAAAGCAGAATGTTATTTATAAAAGTATGTTGTGAAAACACAAAAGAGAATAAACACCGATAGAGACAATAGTGAAAATATAATTAAATAACCTCTTTATCATTGATTAAGATTCAAGTATGTTGTGGAAAACATATAAAAACGATCCACTTAAGTCTTTCTTCTTATTGAAGTTTTTTTCAACATATTTGTATCTTCACCAAATTTTCATATTATGTATTTTTAATGTAATAGCAATCAAAAGGCATAGTAACAAGCAAACAGTCTAAATACTAATTAGGAGCAGGATGGTAATATTGTAATATGCGTATAAGAACATACTCTGTTTTGTGTTTATTTAGGTTTCCCTTAACATTGGAATGTTATAAAATGGCACAATGCCGTTATCAACCACCAAATATCAATATGCATCAGACTGTCAAGACAGTTTTTAATGTAAACACTCGGTATCTAGAATTTGAACTTTAAACGCTTAAATACACGTCTTTTACAATATTTTTCAATGGAATGCATATTTATCAAGATCTTAAGACCTTAAGAAAAGGTTAAAAATTAAAATAAGTGTTCCTTTTAGTGTTTACAATAGTACACGCACCACGGTTGTTTTTCAGTAATAGTCCGTTTTTAATTTGTAAGCTTCTTTTAGCTCTGATGTTGTTGTTTGGTCATTCAAACGAATTCTTTACTATATTTAATAACGCAATTAATTAGAAGCTTTTTTTTAATTGAAAAATCATATCTTTTCTGTTTCAGGAATATTTTTGTTCTTTCCTTATAAGTTTTTAATAAAGTCATTATATGCAAACATTTGTAGGAACGTCATATGAATTAAGACCCATGCAAATTTGAATATAAATGTTATTCTAAATGTCATCAAACGTTCCGGAGGAAATTTATAACCTGAGTATCTTTTGTGCAGCTTTATTATGCGTATAATTAGCTGACATTTATCTTCAATTTCAGCAACTTAAACAAGAAAAAACAAAAAATATACAAGTACGTCCAGATAATCAAATTTCAATTGAAAAAAATCTTTGGTTGAAAAATGGTTTCATGATTTCATAGTTTTTGCTTTTTGTAAAAGAATTATATGCTACGTATGTGTAGATATTTTTATCATGAAGTTAATGTATCTATTTTAACAGTTCAATATATAACTTTCCTTACAACCATGCTAGATTTACATCAGAGAGTTTATCGTTGTAACATTGTACCAAAAAGAGAAAAAAATAAATATGTTTCGTTCGGAACAATAAATATCAGATGTTAATTTAAGTTACCTTCAGAAATAGATGTTTTATCTATTTCTGAAGGGAAATAAAAATCTAGCCCCAAGTATAAAATCTGGGAAGACTAGAATAAGTTTATTCTATAACGCTGTATATACTTTAAGCTTTTATTGAGTAGCCTTTTGAATAGATGTTTTTGCGTTAAAACATTGTTCTCGCTTTTATAAGTATTCAAACAATACATATTTATTTCTAATGTTTGTTAAATATATGACAAATACCTCCTAAATTTTAATGAGCCATATGTGCACATTTCGGAAAATCATTCAACATCAGTGACACTATGGGCCGAAAAGTCTGATAGATAAAAAACATAAGCCAAGTAGTTGAAAAATAATGAATCTAAAGTTCCAAAATTACATGAAACCAAATCTAGCTAAGGAATGCTTTGCATGAGGGAACAGACCTTAGTTTTCAATTAATTTCAAAAATTAAGACGCCTGAAAATTGTTAAGTTATATGTTTTAAGTCACAACAGCAATGTTTCGACGAGTTTGAATTATTAATGACGAAATTAGATTTGATTATTTTCAAGGATGAGAAGGATATGACCAAATACAAGTTGTTGGGATACAGAAGTGTTTCTAATATGCACTTGAGTTAGCTATTAGTGTCCTTAAGTAAGCAAGTGCACTCGAAAATAATGTCGCAGATTGATAAAAGTATACCGAAACATGGAAAACTGTTTTTTAATTACAACCTAGTTATAAATTGTAAATATCACTAAATTTACTACCATCAAACTATTTAATAATCAGGGTCATCATCGCAATTTATTTTTACAAGGCACAATTCCACGATTCGTTTTCAAAACAAACTTTTTTAACTAAACAAAACAAAGTTGTAATCTCATAAATATTAAAACATTTACAGTTTTTACTAATTTGTCTTACTTGCTTAGCTTTGTGTTTCATAAAAAGCAAAGCATTAGTGCAACGGTAGCAGTTTCAATGATTAAAAGCATTGATTTCTGTGATTAAAAAGCAATACTTTTCAAAAAAAGGTGATTGTAAAATTAAGTTTATAAAACGGCATCATCAGAATTATATTAATATTAGCATACAAAAACATTTTTAAAATAAAAGGTAATCAGTCCAATCTGTTTCTTTACTCGGGTTCTTGAAACAAACATCAAAAACAAGTGTTTTCAGAAACAATTAAACAGCTTCAGGCTAATTTTGTTCACATTGTGTTCTTATAGTAAACAGAAAAGAGATAAATATATCATCTTAAAATACAAGTAGCAACATTCAGCTTAAAATATGTTTTTGACATTGGAAACAAAAAAATAAAGCATTAAACGAACGCTAAAAGGTAAAAAGACAATATAAACACAAAAAGCAGAAACATAATTTGCGATTTATCTTGATTACCAATTCAAGCTTCCTTGAAATTAAAACTAATTTAATTTTAAACCTTCATAACAAAATACAGTACTCGTTTTTACTAACAAATAACATTTCTATTCGTAATTACTGGAAAATAGTTGTCATGACAACTTCAAATTTGAATTACGTACTACTATTAATGATCAACGGTTTTCAATATTAGTTTGTTCCGTTTGAGGTTTTATTTCAATTTATTAGACATCACATGGAATACCGAAGGCACTAATCTGACATGTTTCAGTTTTTTTTCCTTTTTTAATTAGCTAGACCTGTAATAATGAAACTGACAGAGTTAAACCTGAATTGAAACTCTCAGCTGCATAATATATAATTGAAAATAGCCATAACCTTCAAATCAACATACATTTAAATAAACGGTATAACAAAATACTTCTGAAAATTTTTATTTCCCTTGTAATATCATCATTGAAAAGAGAGGCATCAACAATGAATATAAAATTACCATCAATTTAAATTGCACTAAACTTGACGGAAACATAAAATTGATTTTCATTTGCAGCAATTTTGTATGTCACATGAGATCGGTCTGAATAAGTTATCTTTCTGATGAAAAGTCTTAAACTACCACAATGTATCTGAAGCAGCCAATTAAACCTACAAAAAAAGAAGAACAAACTATCGTGAAAGAAACGTTTTTCTTTATATTACAATGCGGTGTTTTCATAAAATTGCTGAAATCGCTCTCATAGCTTACTTAGCCAATTTAACAACATGTTGTCATACCCCGTAATAAAATACATCCAATTAAATTTTATTTAGCATTATAGAAATATTCTGCGTTACAACGTTTGTTTCATTGTTTCAACAATCGGAATATCCTCATGGAGTTAAAAGTGACATTGCAATCAGTTTCTTTTAACATTACTTAAACAAGTCTATGGCAAAGGAAGAAACGTGCAAGTTTGTGATGCTTTGAAAACATACAGTCAAACAGTCAAGCACTTTCTATTTTAGATAAAATATCGGTTTTTGCAAGTAATTTCTACTTTAAGTAGAGGTTATAAGTAATCCCTGTGTCTATTAAGATCATTTCCTGTTAGAAATTAGTGTTTAGTTGTTTCAGCTCTTAGTACGGCTTGGAAAAAGTATTGCTCCAAACGTGTACCAATGATAAAAGCATAATGAATAACTCTTAGAAATGGTATTTTCGAAGTTATTATTAAAATTTGAAAAACAAAACTTTCTCTTATTCATTTTTTGGATTTTTCTTGCCAAAAATAAAATCAAAATGACAATTTATTGACAAAGTTTGACAAACAATGTATAACTTATTGTCTTCTTTTGTGAAAAATTCTATATGAATGATAAAGATTGTAATAAATCGCCATTTTTAGATCCTTAGAGAATTTTAAATTGAGTTCTAATGTCATACTAATTGCCTTACCAACACATCCATTAAGCAAAGGTTATTTTGATCAACCAAGCCTTATACTTTTTTTAGATATCTTTTTCTATAAATATCTTTGCACAAAACAGAAACCTCTGTCTATATTTACCAAACATAATCGTACAAAATAGAAATCTCTGTCCCTATTAACCAATCATGATAATACAAAATCAGAAATCTCTGTCCCTACTAATCAATCATGACCTCTGTCTCTATTAACCAATAAAAATAGTACAAAACAGAAAACTCTGTCCCTTTAAACCAATAAAAATAGTACAAAACAAAAATCTCTGTCCCTATTAACCAATTACAATTGTGCCAACATAACACTTTTACATTAATTAACTAAAGTTGTTACCTTTTTAACAAATGAAAACAGCTTTGACAATATAAACCAATCAGAACAAAGTCAACAAAACGTTATGCAATAATACTTTGTTTTGACTGATTTAACCACATAGAATAGGGCAAATAGATCATACATACAATAACAGAGTTTTTCTGATTTGTTTACAGTGATATTTTAAAACCAATGTGTTACAGATGCTGTAATCTTGTAAATAAGAGGTTTTTCCTAATTATTGTCTTTGGTATACAATCATAATCCGATAGGAATCATTTTATATCAACCATTTGACAGTATCCTTGGTTTTTTTGTAAGAAAACCAGACAAAACCGGTAGTTGAATTTGATTTTCGGAAGTAACAGTTGTCATTACGTCTCCCATACTCATTAATCATGGTACAATGTAAGTTCCGAATGATACAGAATGCGCGTTTTTAGCTATATACTTGTGTTTTATACTTTATTATTGATTATATAAACTTAAAACCTTTCTGCTATATTGCCAAAAGTATATCTTAATATATCGATAATCAATACTCTCAATAGTTAAACTACTTTCCCAAATATATGTGAAAGAAACAGGAACAATGTTCTTATTGCCATCAATGTCATGAAATACGACGACAAAGGTATTAAAACTTGCCTTCTAGGAAAGTGGTATTTTTCACGAAATTTTGTAATAATCATGTTACATGTTGTTGCATTTAATTACAATGTATATTTCTATAGTTCAAACATATTGGTTTGGTTTCGACGTAGAAAACGAAAGTTTTAGAGGACTAAAATATTCTTAAAAGATTAGAGAAGGACTTAAAGCTGTATTCAGTTTACCCATTATTGAAAAAAAAAAATTTTCTAAAAATATATTTTTATCAATATAAATATATCAAAGCATTCCTTAGCTGGATTTGGATTTATATCATTTTGAAACTTTAGATTAATTTTTTTTTTCAACTGTTTGGGTTATATATTGTTTATTTATCAAACTTTTCGGTCTTAGTGTCACTAATGAGGAATTAATTTCCGAAATGTGCACATCTGGCACATCAAAATTTAACTGGTATATGTATTATATATTGCAATTACGAACTGTGAAATTAATTTTTTAAGTTAGTTCTTATTAACCCCATAATAAATAGAAATCCTTAAACCTTAAGCTTTGGGCAACTCGATAAAATGTTATTCATCGGCTTGGAACATGCGCGGAGTTCTAAATTTATGTAAACAATGACGTCGGCAGAAAGATGACGTGTTCGTGAGAGAACGACAACAGATTCCGCAAAGGATAGGACCATCTGTGACAAATTGACTATCATGATTCGATTCAAATAGGCTCGGATAGAAAAATGACTGTAAATAAAAAAGCAGTTAGGCTTGGATACGCACGACAAAATGGTCGCATTGCTCTTAAACACATGTTTTTTTGCTGTGTTTGTTGGCGTTGTCTCGTTTTCGATAAAGAATTAAGTAGCCATTGGTCTAAAATAAGATCTTTGGTTGATCAATCTAGCAGTAGGTTTTCCTTCAAATTTCAACGTAAATAAAGGTTTTATCATAGAACCAAGTATAACATTTTTCATGAGAGGCATAGTTAAGAAACAATGCGCCATTTAAATACTATGCTAAGGAAAACTCAATGCAGCTTTAAAAAATGAATACTATTTCCATTTCTGGCTTTGAAAGCATTTTATAATTGCCGTTAGTAAAAAAATAACACAAACATACATAAGTTCACGCCCAAATTACAATCCCCTTTCTCAAAAAGTAAAAACTGACCAATAAGGTTATTTAAAAAAGACTTGAGCTTTTAAGTAGAGAATAACGAATTTAAACGGGTTCTTACAAAAAAAAAAAAGAATTAAAAACAAATTTTTTTTAAAGATATTTGTCAACACGTTAGAACATTTCATAAAGATCATTCCTTCTTTGTTGTATTATTTTTTATCCAAAACAGTTTAAGATTTATTTTTTAATACAATTTGACGTTTCCGCCAAAATGAATTTTATTACACATAATTATGTATTCAACACAATACGATTTCTTCAACATTCACCGTTCAAAATTTTTTTAGATGAAAATGTTGGGTAAAAACTGTTTTTCAGTTACGCCCGCCAAGTCGGTAATCTAAACTTGGCCTCTTGACAATGAAGTCAACTCAGCAGTCCCCGGTATGTAGAAAGTAAAATCCAATTGCAGGTAAATGATAGAAGGTTAAATAAAAATTGGATTCATGCGCGTAACAAAGATAAAAATCAAAAACAAAACATAACCTCCATTGTTTTTATACCGAGATTAAAATGCAAAAATCTATCTTAATAACGTAAATGCCATTCGGAGTGAACATTTAATCAATTTTGAATCCATTACATACATGTTTTGTCAGCTTTGCAATGCTTAATCGATATAGAGCACAAAAAAATGACACAATTTAATAAACATTTACAAAACAGCTTTTTGTATATCTTTAGGGTATTTGCTGCTTTATCAATTCTAAAACTTTGTCAAGAATAATAGGTACTAGTATTTAATTATTTTGTTTCATAAATTCAGTAAATGCAGCAGATACATTTTGTTCGTGCTCCGTAAGTAAACAGCTTGAAGTTGAACATTGTTGGTAAGAAATTTCGACACAAAATTCAAACATGACGAAATTATGTCATTCAGTTAAGTTTTGAACGGGTGGAGTCACACAAAAAAAATTTTTTTCTAAACAAAAAACATTCAACAGCGTCAGAATGTGGCTTTGTTCACCAATCTGAATCTCTTCGCTTTCCTGTATCTTTGCTCGTTTACAATGTTGTTTTCAAAGCATCCCTTAGCTGGATTAGGTTACATATAATTCTGGAGCTTTGGATTCATTAATTTTCAACTGTTTGGCTTACGTTTTTATCATCAAACTTTTCGGCGGAACAAAATTTACCAGGTATTTTTGTGATGAATTTGTTTTCAGAAATTCAGGAAATGCAGAAATACATTTTGTTCGTGCTCCGTAAGTAAACAGCTTGAAGTTGAACATTGTTGGGGAAGGAATTGAGACACAAAAATCAGACACGAAGGTTATAAGTCATCTTATTATGTTTTGAACGGGTAGAGGCACAATTTTCTTTACTAAACAAAAACTTTTCACAGCAAAAGAGTTAGAATGTAGCTTTCAATCTTAATCTCTTGGCTTCCTTGCTATCCATTTTTGCTTGTTTATTACAATCTTGTTTTTATTACTTCACTGATAACCAACCAACAATCATTGCTGTATCCAGGATAGTTAGGATCCATAGCAATATTGGTTTAAATGACAATAATATATCCGATACATTAATTTTTAAATAATAAAATCAAAATTAAAATTAAATTCTTTATCTAATTTTATCTGAAATTCCATTACAATCAAATCATGGCTGAAGACCTGATTAAAATTTTATATTTGTACAGCCAAAACCTTTTCTTTACAATGTTCAAAGTACATCTAAATTATATATGGAAATCTAATCTACAAATAATTCAGAATGATCGATAGAATAATTAATCACATAAATTTCTCTCTATCTGCCATTACCTTATTAAATCCTCTTAATGGGGGCAAGATCGGAGGGATATCTCATATAGACTTTTTTTCTCATTTACAAGAAAGGTTTCATCAACTTATGAAATGACTATTTTCTATCAAGAACTCATTTATTCTTATTTTGGAACAAATTTATATCAAAAAAGAAAACCTATTCCGGATTTTGGAGCGGAATGATATTCAATAAAAGGACTATTTTCTATGGAAGGTCTTACAAAATAACTTGTTTATCAGTGTTAATTATCTGTAATCTATTTATATCTATAAATTATCTGTAAATTATCTTTTAATCTATCATAACACCAAACAAATTAGCTTAAGGACGTTTCCCTCATTGATGGATTTCTGATGATTATTACCATGCTGAGTAAATATTACCCAGAAGTAGTACTGTTTATAAATATATTTTTTTCTGAAAGTTTGACAATTTTGTCAATTAATTTATAAGACAAAAAGAGGAAAAATTGTTAGAAAAAAATTTAAATCATTTATCCAAAATAAATATCATCTATGCTTTAAATTTGGGTAAACTAGTATCCTGTCATTACACATTGTGACGTCATGAGAATCTGCGTACTCATTTTCTTCCAGTGTAAACAACGTCATGATTTGATAGTGTTTACTCATGAACGCAATGCAATAAACTGAAAAAATATCTCATGAAAGATTTAATTCCGAATTAATTGACTAGTGTATGCTTTTTATTTACTTCAGATTTATTTACTCTAAGTTGGTATTTGGTATCAATGAGATTGGGTGGCTTCAATGATTTTGTTGAAATCACTTTCGTCGGTTGTCTTTTGTATTTGTCAATACTTAACGACCAAAAAAAGCTGAGCGTGTGAAAGACCTCATCACTAAGAAGTTCTGAGAACAAGGACATTATATTTTGTTTTTATGTTTACTCACACGTTTACTCTTATCAATATAAATGTATAAACAATATCAGATGACACTTTTTTTAAGTTTTAATATTAATTAAATATTTTCTTTATTTATTAATTTACTAGTATTCATTTATTTATTTGTTCTTATATCAGGTCTGTAAAATGTGTTGAAATACTAGAACTGCAGTTGATTTAACTGTAATTGCTATTAAACGTATAAATCATAAAACTAGATTTTTTAAAAAAAATCAAATACTGCTTCTTTTCAGTCATACGAGTATTTATCGTCCTATATTTTGTTCCATCCTATTTTCTAATGTCAAACTTGTTATGGTTTTGTATATGCATATGGCAGTCTTGTGTTTAAGTCCATATTCTAGAACATATTTTACTTGAATAATGAAAATTGTAATTATTTAAACAACTAATGTTTCGTAAAATTGTGACCTGAAGAAAACGCTTTCGTGTCTTTGTTGCAGATAAAACAAAGGATCCATCTTCAGTAAAAACCCATCAAATATCAATTTCTAGATGTATATCAAGAGGAAAGACCCTTTGTTGTTTACTGAACCAGGTAAATCTTTTTACATCACAATAACGGCTTTACATCATCATAATCTTAACAGGCTTGCTTTATCTGACTTTTCATTGATTGCGGAATTACTACGGCACTTATGGGATTCAGGAATAGGTCAATCTTGCACTATTGCCACAGTAACTTCAACAAAAACTTGCTTTTAAAAATTATTAAAAGGAAACAATTTTAGGAGGTTTTTTTAAATCAGCAAATCAATTACGTTTAAAACATATTTGTTAAAAAATTCAAATGAAAGTTAAATAAGCATACTGATCGGTTTACTGACATGTGATAAAAAAAATTGTGAATATTTTTTCAAGTTATTTTTAGAAGATAGATTTTTATATGTTAAAAGATTCAACAAGGGGTAACCAGCACGCCATGTGATACCCCGGTATGTACTCCATAACGCTTACCGATTTGGAACATATAATTCGATCCTGATTTCCTGTTTTAAAAAGCGGTTGCTAGGTTGGTTGTAATGCTGTTACGTCTCATCAATAATTTTTCAGCTATTCGCGACGAGAGCAAAATTATTTTTGCTTTAAGGATTGATCAAAAACCAAG
This sequence comes from Tegillarca granosa, assembly GCA_029721355.1. Classification (NCBI taxonomy): domain Eukaryota; kingdom Metazoa; phylum Mollusca; class Bivalvia; order Arcoida; family Arcidae; genus Tegillarca; species Tegillarca granosa. Next base: position 16,382,507 of record CM056606.1, on the reverse strand, counting down.
TTTGTATGTGAGATGTAAGAATGAGTGTTACTGATCTGCAGGTTTCCCACCGATTCAGCCGCACACAAGCGCACCACTCCCTTGACACATTAGATGTCTCCAGGTCAAATTGTCAGTACACGTTCATCCAAACAAGAAAGCAATATTTCATACTTTAAAGTCTTATTATGACCCGGTCAGGGTTCTAACCCAAGTTCTATAGACGTTCTATTGTCTATCTGCGTTAATACGGAAATTTTCCTAAAAGTACCTTGAATCTTAAGTATATCGGAAAAATTCTTAACACAAAAACGTTCTGAAGCATCACGTGGTATGTTTGCGAATCTTTGTTAACAAGATAATTACAAAATTAAAAGATTTTAACCCAATACGGCGCGAAGCACTTATCAGATTACGTTTTCTATTTTTGTATGTAATCATCATCTATGCCAGACTAAACTTTTAAATACAATGATAGGCTTAAAGTTACATTATGTTTTTCAAAACGAAAAATCCACAGTCTTGTTACATAGTTCAAAAGCTAGTACGTAGATTGATATTACATGTATCTATATAAAACAAGAAAGTCATACAAAACCTGTTGTACTTTGTGAATTAATGGTTGTCTTATATATGTTTTTTTTTCCTCATTTCTCACCAAATCTAGAAAATGGTCATGCTGCGTGAACACTGCACACAAAAAAGAAACATACCCACACCCTAGATTCTGTTCAACTTGCAATTAAGAATCGAATTAATGGTTGTCTCGTATGATTTTTTCTCAATTCTCACCACGTTTTATCCAAATCTAGAAAATGGTCACGATACGTGAACACTGTATACTGAAACGTTTCCAAGCCCTAGAAACTGTTGAACTTGCAATTAAGAATCGAATTAATGGTTGTCTCCTATAATTTTTTTCTCATTTCTCACAACGTTTTTCTCAAAATCAAGAAAATGGTCATGGTATGTGTTACCGTAATTGCATAATATAGAAAACGTTTCCTCGCACTAGATTCTGCAAACTAAGAACTTGCAATTAAGCTTTGAATAAACAATACAAGCCATTTATCAATTAGGTTTCAAATCAAACATTTTCTACTTTAATTAGTTCAAAAAGAAAATTATTAATAATCAAGATACAAATAAAACACGGAAACCAATTAAAGCGATATTTTAAATAATAATGCATTGTAATTCTTTATATTATCCTCAATACCTTTGCCTTTCTTTATAGTTAAAAAAGTTCAATTATTTCGACATAAAAATGACAGATTTTGTCACTATAGAATTGTTAAAGCCATTGGCGATGAAAGGCTGATAAAGTGATAATTGTGTATGAAAAAGTATTCAGTGAATGATCTTAAATTTCAATGAAAGACAATGATTTTGACATAGTTAAGTTTTCGTAAACTATAAGTTTAATAATCTATCTTGTTTTTAGACATTTCTACATGGTGAATAATGCAAGACTGTCCTTATTTATTTATATATTTATTTTTATTTCTTTTTTTTGTCCTTGATTTTACATCACACGGTAAAACATTACAAACTTAAAGGTACTTATGACTAAACAACGATGTTGTTTTACGGACATAGGTGAAAAACTAGTCACAAAACAACCACAACGAAACGGGAAATGCAATATACTAACCTTTTAGGCGAATTTGCTACAAATCTTTTATGACGATGTATCTTATGATATAACTTCAGATTTTGGATACTAGTATATTTCCTCATGATCGTTGTTTAAATTAAACTTGTGGAAATTTTCTTTTTGGTAAACATCTGCGACTTGTTGAAAGTTTGCTGATACGATGTAAAACATCATTACACAATAACAACAACTTTTCAACGAATACTTTCATGATTGAAGTAGCATTATATTACATAACTTTAAGAGATTGATAGTTAATGGGTTCAGATTAAAATGCTTCATTTCATTCAATCTTTTCCAGAGCCTCTATTAGTAATAAAGCTGACATATAAAAATACAGCTTACTTAATCACGCTTCAATTCATTATACCAGGGATAATTTGAAAACACCAAAAAAGTTTCAACAACAACAAACGCAATTGATTTACCAATAATGCTATCAGCTGGTAAGAAGCTACTGAATAATAATAATAATAATAATTTGATATATATATATATATATATATATATATATATATATATATATATATATATATATATATATATATTCTGTGAAAAAGTTGTAAGTGGAGTTAAGAAAATCAGAAATGCTGTTGAACGCCTACAGATAAGAATCTTTTACATATATCGAGGTGAACAGTTATTGGATAGTGGAGGAAATCGGAGTGTCCCGAGAAAACCACTGACCTCGGTAATGGAACTGACAATTCTTCTCACACTTGAATCTGTTTGAGCGGGATACAAAATTAAATGTTAAGAGGCAATGTCTTACGTATGCGGGAACATAAGACCACTCGACCACCGGGCCCTAGTTTCACAATCAGTTAACTCAGCTGAATGTACACTCAACTCAAATATTTTCATTTTTCTCTTATTAACACTTTTCGAAAAAATTAAGTTTTTTAAGACAATGTTTTGTTTTGTTCAACAAACCTACACTAAACAATTGAAATATACCATTAGATATTCAATTTCAACTGTGTAATGTCTTAAAATTGACATTGAAAATCTTCTTTAGTTGAGTGAACACTAACTGATTGAATAACTGGAATGAAGTGGGCTCTTTGTAATGAGTAGAATATTAATTATATTGTATATTTTGAATCCTCATGAAATATTCATCAATAGCATATGGACGAATTATTGACGGGTATTTGTGACACTTTTGCAATATACTGAGAAATCATAAACACCTATTTGTCCGTTCTAATAAATTAACACCAGTACATTACCATGAAATAATGGTACCATTTTTGAAACAGATCTCAACACGTCTCAGATTCTGTTTAAATCCTGTGTATTTTTATATCTCTGCGATAATAAAAGAAATATGATAAATAGCCACAGATATACCGCGATATAATTATCAAATTTAATCAAGTGAACATTCTAGAGAGATCTTCTCTTTATTAAATTATTTATCTCTTAATAATGACTTCTATGTAATGCATGATGCTGTTAATATGATTATATAGTTCTCACTTCAATACTTTGTAACTGAACTACATTTATATTATAATGTCTGATACTACAGTGATTATGGACATTCTATATTATATTGAGTGTATCAGATGATATATATATATATATATATATTATATATATATATATATATATATATTTGTATTAGGAATTTAATGTCACAAGATATATAACTTCATGATTAAAAAGAACAATGTTCAAATACTGCTTAATCGTAAAAACGTCACTTATAATTTTAAACTACATTCACAGTTTACTACATTACTACATACAGACTTTTTTATAGCTAAACGTAATCTCTCACGACAAGAGACCAACTTCTAACATATTGCTTAGATCTTATGATTGCATTTTCTCAAAGGTTACATTTTTCTCACACATACCAGACTTCATATGCCATTTCTCACGTATCTTATTGCCGTTTCTGACTCGTTTCAGACCCCTCAAAATCGCTATTTCTCATATGTTTCTGACACGTTTTCTACATCAAGACCGCTTTTTTACATATTTTAATGCGTTCATCACACGCTTCAGATTATTGACAGCCATTTCTTGCATATTTCATAGCCGTTTCTCACAAATTCCAAACTTCAAACCGAACTTTCTCACAAATTTCAAAGCCGTTCCTCAAACGGCTCAGACCTTTTGACTGCCATTTCTAGCATATTTTATTGCCGTTTCTCACAAATACTTAACTTCATGACCGTCATTTCTCACATATTTCATTGCTGTTTCTTACAAGTTCCAGACCTCATAATCACCTTTTCTCACACAATTTAGACTCAAGATCCGCCGTTTCTAAATATAAGGGTCAATTTAAATTGTTATTTAAAAAAAACCAATGGATGATTGAACTGTCATTTTTAAAATGACGTTGTCTTAAAAAAAAAAGAAAAAAAAAAAAAAAAAAAAAAAAAACCCACAATATCAGGGATTGGAGTACAAATGTTGAAATCAGCAGAAAGCGTAAATCTATGCAAAATTTTAAATATTAACCCGTTTTTTTATTATTTGAGTTTACTAGCTACATATAATGATAAAAAAATTCGTAATCATATTTGAAAAATCCTTAATTAGCTCATTCAATAAAAAATGTTTTTGCTTTGAGGGCAGCATAAAAATTCAAAATAAAATTTACCACAAATTGCATAAAGATTAATTAAATATTGTATATCAATTGTTATGGTATTTCCCACAGGTATAATTCACGGGTTATTAGGCAGTGCTTACGTACTTGATAAAAATATAACACACACTCTGTTCGTCATCAGATGTTATATAATTTTGTTAATTCATTTGTAAACTAAGATAACGCGACTTAATTGATTTTTTTCAAAAACTCAGATCTTAATTTTCAATTTTCTAAAATAGTATTAAAATGATGATGGTAATAAAAAAGGGATTTCAACCATAAATTTGAGAATGTTTAAAAACTCATGATGGCTATCACTATAACAGAACGTGTCCGTCTACAAGCATGGCAACACTATATTGATAATTATTGATACATGATGAGGAGACTGTGCTTGTATGTCTTATAGATTCGCATGAAATAGCAGTTCGATAAAACTGAGTGGAATTATCTCCAAGTTGTTTATTTTATAGATGTAAACCTATTTGTTCAAGAGGCTAATTTATTGACACAATATAACAAGTTCTGACTTCTAAAAATAATGAAGAAACAAGATTTTCCCATTTTTTTTCAAACTCTCCTAGGATCAGTTAATATGTCTATGGTTAATTAATGCTAATAAACCAATGTTACAAAATTCAATAACAGTTAACTTTTTTACGTAAGGCTTTTGACCTTAGTATTCACAGTCCACATATAATAGAACAAAATCTTCTTCACGTTATATATACAAGCGATATGATGTTATATATACATATTAAATATCTTTTTCTTCCTTATTTTCATTTTTTCTTTTCACTTTTAAATCTTAAATTATTTCCAGGCGGTAAGTTCTAGGATGGTGGAGGAAACCGGAGTGTCCGGAGAAAACCACCGACCTTCGGCAAGTGAACTTACAAACTTTCTCATACTAGGATCTGTCCCGAGTGGGATTCGAACCCAGGCGGTAAGGGGCACTGTGATCCGTAAGCGCACGCTTTGACCACTCGGCCAACAAGATCCAAGGAGAAGAAGAAAAAAGAAAAAGGAAAAGAAGAACCAAGAAGAAGAAGATAATGGGAAGGAGGTAGCATTGAAAAAAGAAGAAAAAGATGATGATATTGTTGTTGTTGTTGATGATATGATGATGATGATGATGATGATGATGATGATGATGATAAAAAGAAGATAAAGAAGTAGAAAAAAGAAGAAGAAGAAAAATAAAGAGATTTGTATGAAAAATGTGTATGAACCAGAACCACATTCGGTATGAATAAAGATATTCATCAAGTCTATCAATATAATGGTTCGAAAATACATCTTTTCTCCATATAAAAAATACAGATATAAGTTGCCGCGTATGGTGTATTAATAGACCCCTATGCTTAAAGATAGTTTGTAAAAAATTAAAAAAAATAAGTTGCAGGCTTTTGAAAAAAAAAAAAAACTAAACTTGTGTTTAAACATGCAGTTTGTAAACGATAAAAAATCATTTACAGGCTTTTGAAATAAATACGTGCAGTAACACAGGTCTTAAGTAAAAAAATCTATCATCACTATCCTTTCAATCATATATTTAACGAATAGACAAGATATTTTCTAAACTAGCAATCTAAAAATTGTGTAACCTATTATATTTCTCCGACAAGAATTCTAGAAAAACAAAAAATAACACCATTTTCATCATTTGAGTTAACACTATTTCCATCATCTGAGTCAAGTACATAATAAATACCTATTTAAATCAGTCGGTTTTTTCCGATGAAGAACGCTTTCATCATTTTTAATGAATGTCGTAATTACCCAATTGGTGTTGGAAGCCGATCGTAGGCTTTCTCGTTAACGACTCTTTAGTGATTGGCAAAGATAATGACAATGTTGATGATAACGAGATAACGAGCTGAGATTTTGTTTATGATACACTTGATATAAACGTACAGTTGGATAACTATATTGGCTTTTCTCGTCTAGTTTAAGTCTTTCGCTTGACTCCAAAGAATGAAGTAAAATACAGTAAAAAGAAAATTTTCTAGCAAACGAAGTCCACATTTTGAATTTTTTTAAAAGACTGTAAAAATGTTGTCATTTTTTAAAGAATTTATTATCTTTTGTCCTTTATAATCAAACCATGAAGAACACCAAGCCGTTACTTAAAATCATAATACGTATATATATACATGTATCTATATACTATATAGTAGTATTACTTCTACTTACTACTACTATATATCTAGTTTGTTCATCTTACCTTTCCTAATTTTTTTTTTTTTTTTTTTTTTTTTTTTTTTTTTTTTTTTTTGAAAGATTTCGGCTCTTTTGTCCGTTTCGTCACAAGAACCCAAACCAAGCTAATTGTATAAATTTTCTTCCGGTTAGTTACTTATCATCTAATTTTCAAAACACATTGCAATGGAGTTAATGTACCAAACCACACTTATAGAGAACGGTTTTCAATACTTTTTGCATCCTTCTTTGCCAAAACTCCATAAAAACAGATATATTAAATAGGAAATAAACACTATATATATATATATATATATATAACACAAATACCAGTTGAATTCTGATGTGCCAGATGTGCACATTACGGAAATATTCCTCAAAAGTGACACTTAGACCGAAAAGTTTGATAATAAAAAACATAAGCCAAACAGTAGGCAAATATATAAACATATATATATATATAAACAAACAAATATATAAATCAATTGATAAGGCCTTAGACTCTCAATATATCATTTTTCTTTACTATTCAAATTTTTCAATTGACATTGAGATGTACTCTTTCGTTTCTTTATGATGTTTTCATAAACTTCATAAAACGTATGTTCTTGTTTATATATATAATTTTTGACAGGCATTCGTTTCAGTAGACTCCGTTTTGTTTGAACTGACGTTTTATGTTTCTAAACTCTGTAACACTGCCAGAACTGTTATTGTATCAAATGTCTGGTATACCAATATAAGCACTGTAAGCAACTGCTTATTGTATATTGTCGGTTTCATAGTTTGTAAAGCTAAACGTTTACTTATTTTTCTTTGTGCAAAAGGTAATAAAAGACCGAAAGGTTGTTGACATAAAAATCTAATATCACATCTCAAAAATATTTGATTGGTATCCAACTCAATTTGAAGAATGGGGCCTCGGTGTCCTAGTGGGTGCTTATGGATCACAGCGACTCTCACCGCCTGGGTTCGAATCCCGATCGGGATAGATTCTAGTGTGAAAAAGTTTGTCAGTTCGCTTGCCGAAAGTCAGTTTTTTTCTGCGGGCACTCCGGTTTATTCCACCATCCTGCCTCGAAATAAGTGCAAGAATCGTGACTCGTAAAACACCATAACCCTCTAAATTTGCAGGATAAGTAACAATTTATCATATTATTTTTTTTCTGCTGAATCTGTTACGTCTCTTGTATTAAATTAAACTTCTAAGCAAACTTAAATAAACGAGTTTTTTTTCGGACGAGTAAGCGATAAAAAGAAAATGTTTTAATTTAAAACTGCAACAGTTCAATATCAGCGATCATTTTGGTACTTTTAAAAGCAATCACTTACCTCTCAAAATCTCAGTGACAACATGTAAAATATTAACAGCTTTGTTTTAATTTGTTTGATTCAAATATAAGAATTTGCTTAAACTTGAGGTAAAAAAAAACATCACGGTGGTTTGACAAGTCATATTAACTGTAAGATATACATCAATTAAACATTTCCATTTGCAATGTATTTTGGCTTTTAACATTGGAAATTATTATTGACCTCTAATTTATACAATAAACACGTTCAATGTATTATTGCATATTTCATCTCTAACCTTGTAGTTGTAAAATATACTCATATAAATAATGTTTCAATACTTTATAAACACTTAGGTTATGTTCAATGAGAGAGAGAGAGAGAGAGAGAGAGAGAGAGAGAGAGAGAGAGAGAGACTTTAACTTTTATTTATTTTATCCATTTATGTTGCTAGAAATTGTTCACGCAATGTTTGCAATTATTTGAATAATTATGTCTATAATTTCTATTTTATTTTAAATATTGTAATAGAAATACTCAAGCATTTCAAAACAGCTCAAAACCTTAAATTGATGCTAATACATTTGTCATATACCAATTTTTAAATTTAATGATAAAAATACATTCAAAAAGTGGCATTGTCTATTGTCATATACCACTTTTTGGATGTAAATTTTTAAATTCAAAAAGTGGTATATGACACATTCTTCAGTCGTTAACAGAAACTACTTTTACGCAACCATTGAATTTATACGCGCTCGTTGCATACGAAATTCAAACAAGTTCATATTCTAATAATATTTTGACTCTCAAACAATAAACATATAATAATAAACAAAAATTGTCAAAAACTTTAAATTTGTTCATGGAAATATAAAAAAATCTCACTATTTGACCCCAAAACTGATACTACAAACCTAACGACGTAAGGTAAAGGAATATATTGGAATATTTTGTTTCATACTTGGTTATAATCAAGTTCAAATAAGTCATATGTGAGTAATTCAAATATACATAAACAAAAAATAACACTCATAGCATTAGATGTTTGATATTTAAAAAGAAATTATCTTGATGCACATATAAAATTACGCTATTGAAAAAAAAACACGGAAATTGAATACAGTAATATTTTAGTATTCAATATCCATAGCAACAAGTAACTAAAATGTTCAAAAATGGTTTTAAACCATAAAGAATTATATATTCTATTCGTCAGAATTACAATCATCATCATTAAGAAAAGAAACATTCAAAACAAACAAGAACATTAAAAAACTATTATCACAAAAAAAAATGATCAAAAAATAAATGTTTGACGTAAATCTGAATTAATCTTAAGATAATTTTACCAATATTACGTAAGTTACAAAGTTCTCATTAGGGTAATCACATCCATAAAAGCATATAATATTATGTCATCAATTCTTAAAACAGTGCTTTTACGACAATTAAAATAAAAATCAATATTTTTAAAAAATCTTACCTGAAATCAGTTAAGTTTTTAATTCATTTTTGTCTCGTTAAAATTAAAATCTTCTTAATTATTCCATTTTGAATTTAAATGCTCAAAAACAAATAAAACATCATTGTCAATCGATCGAGATTGTATTCCACCTTCTAGCAAATATATCCGCAATCCTCTGTCGTGTATATATCCCTAAATGAAACCTGATTGAGCGCTCTTCATCACATGCAATAAATTTCATATAAGCATTAACATGATAATGGCACTAGAATCATCGCTAGCGTACCTGTCTATACTACCAATGGTCACGCCCACTCATTCAACACCCAATCAATTTCTGCAGATTTGGACATAATGAAATCAACATCGGATGACATTTCCAATAGGTAAGATATCAAGTGAAAATTTTAATTAACATCTCAAATAAATACTCCGACGCGGTCGTATTAAGATTGCCGTGCAGTGATGTTGTTATTAAACTCATTATTTTTGCAAAATTACAAATAGTCCTGTCCGTCGTAATTGGAAATTGAACAAGTTCGCGCTGTCTCTTTCTACAAAAATCTATTATTTATTAGGAAACAATAAATGAAAATACCGTATTGAAACTGACAGCCGGATTATAGCATTGACCCGCTTATAATAACTTATTTTTGTTGATATCGAACTTTTTCCAATAATAATATAACGCTATTTGGACATTCTGATCACAGCATGATAGAGGTTTACCAGATTCTTATAATCAATATAGCTTTTAATTTTACGTTAAAACGTAACAGTTGACAGTGTCTTAGTTAATTTTAACAGCCATCAGCTTTAATTTTGATACGGTGACTGAAAGATTCATTACTGCTTTCATCATCATCTGAGGAAAAAAAACTCCAATATTGAAGGATTGTTTAAGAAAATCCTGATATTTTAACACTAAAGACTAACAAATGGATTTTTAATAACTGTAAAGAAAATTGATTTTCCTAGAGTTTGATTTGTGAAGGAAAAAAAATATTGAAAGTGTCGTCAGGAAAAATCCGCGATATATAACTTGAAAGCTAACTAAACCGTCAAGAAAATTGGCTTTCGTGAAAAAAATGGCAACATGCCCTTCTCAATTAGGTAACATAGGTCAAAGGGATGCTGAATTTAGTTTAAACTGGCATGTAGTACATTTTGAGCTAAACTGGAGAAATTGAATAATAATGAAGGAAAAATCGAGTTTTTACTAAATGGCTTACTGTTGGATAATTATTGTCTGCTGCCGGATTTTCTAGTCAACGTAATTTTAAAATCCGACATTGATTTTATAAGCCAGACACGACTTCCTGTCAGTTGAACAAAATAATACCTATACACGTGCGATACAATATTATAGGCTTATTGACAGTCCAATCTATTTGTTATGTTCTAGGGACAAATTAAAAACATTGTCACAAAAAACATTAACTTGCTGTTTTCTGTGTTTTTATGTTTTCTTGTATCGTTTTGCTGTTTTACAATTTACATGTAACGTGCCTTTGTGCTCTTGTTGCGTTGGCTGTTGTCAATTACGGTTTTTTTTTCAGTTGGGGATTTCTAAAACAGTTCCTCTACAAGCACCTGATCTTGGCTTATGATTTTGTCATTCCGGTCTATGAACAAGTTTCAATGTTCTTCAAAAATATTAACATAAAATTGTTGTTTGGAGAGAAGCTAAGGCGTAAGGGTTTTTTTTATATCTATGGCGTATCATTGCTTTATATTTGACCTTGATATACTGTATCATTTCTTTTCAGATAGCTTTATTTAACTCGTTTTTTTTTTCGATTGAAAATTACAGTTTTTTTTAATTTTTATTTATTTTATTTTATTTATTTATTTATTTATTTTTGTGGTTTTAATCTAGGATAAACTGATTAAGATTTTGGCGCAGTAATGAATCATATCATTTTTGTGAACTATAAATCATATTAGTAGTCTATCCTTTAAGTCATTTTGCATTAAAAACAGCAGATGCTTAACATGATAGATTTTAGAATGTATGAAATTACGGTAGTTTTGTAATACGTCAAAATTTAGATGTTATATACGCATTTCACAATCGTGATATGCCAGATGTGAGCGGGCAAAATTTTTTCCCCAATATTATAGATAAGTATGTTTTGGGTCATAAATGCAGTGTAAAAATAATATCTGTCTGAATTAATAAAAAACACAATTTTCATATTGATTCTCCAAGATTCTTTAAAATATTTGTACAATGAATTAAAGGTGCTGTAACAAATAATGACGATTTTTTTTTGTCATATTGCTAGCTTCATTACAAAACAAAATTCAGAGACATTTGCAGAGTTCTCTTCGCCGAGCGCATAAATTACAAATCATCAAGATGGGTAACAATGTTTTGTCTCAAATTTAAAATACCTAGCTGAAAAAATAATGATAGAGTTTAAAACAAATAAAAGTCATCTACAGCTAATCAAATAAAAACCACCAAACAATTATAGTTTTATGGGAAGTAACGAAAAAATAAAACTACTCGGGCCGGCAAAAATTGGTCAATTTTCTTTTAAAAAGAGGAACAATTTTAATATTCTACTTGTGAATAAATTATTTCACAAAAATTAGAAGCAGCACAAGAAAGTTCACAAGTACTTTATATGACTCCATTAACCGGTTCAGTTAGTACGCTAAAATATGAACTATAGTACGCTCTAGGCTCGCTCTTAAAATGAACTAGTGCACGCGCTAGGCTTGCTCTTAAAATCAACTAGTGTATACGCTAGGCTCGCTCTTAAAATGAACTATAGTGCGCTCTAGGCTCGCTCTTAATATGAATTAGTACATCACATGTTAATTTGTTGAATAATCATTGGATAACTACATTAATACTATTTTATGTAGAAATCGTCTGTCCTTGACACACATAGCAACGGGACTATAGTATAGATATAGTCCCCCGACATCCAAGTAAAGTCTCTCGCGTGACCCCCCGCAAACCAAATCAAATTACTCCCCTTTGTTCAGGTGGCGTTCTGTTTTGTTGTCGTCAGATACAAAATGGCTTCCGACGACCGGTTTACAAATATTAATTCAGAAGATCTGAACTAATAGTAAATTTAAAAATTAATTCTTGCTCAGATTGGAAAAGAAAGACATGTGATGTACAAAATCTATTATGGACCTCTCCCTCGGGAACAGTTCTCCTATAGCCTATCGGCTCGGTCACTATACCTCTACAGATAACACTATAGGAGAACGGTTCCCTCGGGAGGGGTCCCTTATAGATTACTAGAGCACTCTCTAGGCTCGCTCTTAATATGAACTATAGTGCGCTCTGGGCTCGCTCTTCTTATGAACTATAGTACGTTCTAGGCTCCCTCTTAATATGAACTATAGTACGTTCTAGACTCGCCCTTAATATGAACTATAGTACGTTCTAGGCTCGCTCTTAATATGAACCATAGTACGTTCTAGGCTCGATCTTAATATGACATAGTGCACGCGCTAGGCTCGCTCTTAAAATCAACTAGTGTACGCTCTAGGCTCGCTCTTAATATGAACTAGAGTACGCTCTAGGCTCGCTCTTAATATGAACTAGAGTACCCTCTAGGCTCGCTCTTAATCTAAACTATAGTACGCTCTAGGCTCGCTCTTAATATGAGCTAGAGTACGTTTAAGGATCGCTATTAATATGAACTAAAGTACGTTCTAGGCTCGCGCTTAATATGAACAATAGTACGTTCTAGGCTTGCTCTTAGTATGAACTAGACTAGCTCTAGGCTCGCTCTTAATATAAACTAGAGCACGTCCTACGCTCGCTCTTAATATGAACTAGACTACGTTCTAGGCTCGCTTTTAATATGAACTAGAGTACGTTCTAGGCTCGCTCTTAATATGAACTAAAGTACGTTCTAGGCTCGCTCCTAATATGAACTAGAGTACGTTCTAGGCTCGCTCTTAATATGAACTAGAGTACGTTCTAGGCTCGCTCTTAATATGAACTATAGTGCGCTTTAAAATCGCTCTTAACATAAACTAAAGTACGCTCTAGGCTCGCTCTTAACATAAACTAAAGTACGCTCTGGGCTCGCTCTTAATATGAACTAGAGTATGCTCTAGGCTCGCTCTTAATATGAGCTAGAATATGCTCTAGGCTCGCTCTTAAAATGAACCAGAGAACGCTCTAGGCTCGCTTTTAATTTTAACTATAGTGCGCTCTAGGCTCGCTCTTAATATGAACTAGAGTACGCTCTAGGCTCGCTCTAAATATAAACTAGAGTACGCTCTAGGTTCGCTCTTGAAATGAACTAGAGTACGCGCTAGGCTCACTCATAATATGAACTATATTGCGCTCTAGGCTCGCTCTTAATATGAACTAGAGTACGCTCTAGGCTCGCTCTTAATATGAACTAGAGTACGCTCTAGGCTCGCTCTTTATATGAACTAGAGTACGCGCTAGGCTCGCTCTTAATATGAACTAGAGTACCCTCTAGGCTCGCTCTTAATGTGAGCTAGAGTACGCTCTAGGCTCGCTCTTAATATGAACTACTGTAGTTCATATTAAGAGCGAGACTAGTGCGTACTCTACTTAATAGAGTACGCGCTAGGCTCGCTCTTAATATGAACTATAGTGCGCTCTAGGCTTGCTCTTAATATGAGCTATTTTGCGCTCTATGCTCGCTCTTAATATTAAGTAGAGTATGCACTAGGCTCGCTCTTAATATGAGCTAGGGTACGCTCTAGGCTCGCTCTTAATATGAACTACTGTAGTTCATATTAAGAGCGAGCCTAGTGCGTACTCTACTTAATAGAGTACGCGCTAGGCTTGCTCTTAATATGAACTATAGTGCGCTCTAGGCTTGCTCTTAATATGAGCTATTTTGCGCTCTATGCTCGCTCTTAATATTAAGTAGAGTACGCACTAGGCTCGCTCTTAATATGAACTACAGTAGTTCATATTAAGAGCGTACCTAGAGCGTACCCAAGCTCATATTAAGAGCGAGCCTAGAGCGTACCCTAGCTCATATTAAGAGCGAGCCTAAAGCGCACTATAGTTCATATTAAGAGCGAGCCTAGCGCGTACTCATGTTCATATTAAGAGCGAGCCTAGAGCGTACTCTAGTTCATATTAAGAGCGAGCCTAGAGCGTACTCTAGTTCATATTAAGAGCGAGCCTAGAGCGCAATATAGTTCATATTTAGAGCGAGCCTAGCGCGTACTCTAGTTCATTTCAAGAGCGAACCTGGAGCGTTCTCTAGTTCATATTTAGAGCGAGCCTAGAGCGTACTCTAGTTCATATTAAGAGCGAGCCTAGAGCGCACTATAGTTAATATTAAAAGCGAGCCTAGAGCGTTCTCTGGTTCATTTTAAGAGCGAGCCTAGAGCATATTCTAGCTCATATTAAGAGCGAGCCTAGAGCATACTCTAGTTCATATTAACAGGGAGCCCAGAGCGTACTCTAGTTCATATTAAGAGCGAGCATAGAGCGTACTTTAATTCATGTTAAGAGCGATTCTAAAGCGCACTATAGTTCATATTAAGAGCGAGCCTAGAGCGTACTCTAGTTCATTTTAAGAACGAGCCTAAAGCGTATTATAGTTCATATTAAGAACGACTAGAGCGTACTCTAGCTCATATTAAGAGCGAGCCTAGAGCGCACTATAGTTCATATTAAGAGCGAGCCTAGCGCGTACTCTAGTTCATATAAAGATCGAGCCTAGAGCGTACTCTAGTTCATATTAAGAGCGAGCCTAGAGCGTACTCTAGTTCATTTAAAGAGCGAGCATAGAGCGCAATATAGTTCATATTAAGAGCGAGCCTAGAGCGTACTCTAGTTCATATTAAGAGCGAGCCTAGAGCGCACTATAGTTAATATTAAAAGCGAGCCTAGAGCGTACACTAGTTCATTTTAAGAGCGAGCCTAGAGCATATTCTAGCTCATATTAAGAGCGAGCCTAGAGCATACTCTAGTTCATATTAAGAACGAGCCTGGCGTGTACTCTAGATCATATTTAGAGCGAGCCTAGCGCGCAATATAGTTCATATTAAGAGCGAACCTAGAGCGTTCTCTAGTTCATATTAAGAGCGAGCCTAGAGAATACTTTAGTTCATATTAAGAGCGAGCCTAGAGCGTACTCTAGCTCATATTAGGAGCGAACCTACAGCGTACTCTAGTTCATATTAAGAGCGAGCCTAGAGCGCACTATAGTTCATATTAAGAGCGAGCCTAGAGCGTACTCTAGTTCATATTAAGAGCGAGCCTAGAGCGCACTATAGTTAATATTAAAAGCGAGCCTAGAGCGTACTCTAGTTCATTTTAAGAGCAAGCCTAAAGC
Organism: Tegillarca granosa; assembly: GCA_029721355.1. Taxonomy (NCBI): domain Eukaryota; kingdom Metazoa; phylum Mollusca; class Bivalvia; order Arcoida; family Arcidae; genus Tegillarca; species Tegillarca granosa. The sequence continues at coordinate 16,366,983 of CM056606.1, read as the reverse complement.
ATATTCTAGCTCATATTAAGAGTGAGCCTAGAGCATATTCTAGTTCATATTAAGAGCGAGCCTAACGCGTACTCTAAATCATATTTAGAGCGAGCCTAGCGCGTACTCTAGTTCATTTCAAGAGCGAGCCTAAAGCATACTATATTTCATATTAAGAGCGAGCATAGCGCATACTCTCATTCATTTTAAGAGCGAGCCTAGAGCATACTATAGTTCATATTACGAGCGAGCCTAGAGCGTACTCTAGCTCATATTAGGAGCGAGCCTAGCGCGTACTTTAGTTCTTATAGCGAGCCTAGAGCGTACTCTAGTTCATATTAAGAGCGAGCCTAGAGCGTACTCTAGTTCATATTAAGAGCGAGCATAGAGCGCAATATAGTTCATATTAAAAGCGAGCCTAGAGCGCACTATAATTAATATTAAAAGCTAGCCTAGAGCGTAGTCTAGTTCATTTTAAGAGCGAGCCTTGAGCATACTCTAGTTCATATTAGGAGCAAGCCTAGCGCGTACTCTAGATCATATTTAGAGCGAGCCTAGCGCGTACTCTAGTTCATTTCAAGAGCGAGCCTAGAGCATACTATATTTCATATTAAGAGCGAGCCTAGAGCGTACTCTAGTTAAATTAAGAGCGAACATAGAGCGCACTATAGTTTATTTTAAGAGCGAGCCTAGAGCGAACTATAGTTCATTTTAACAGCGAGCCTAGCGCTCTTAAAATGAACTATAGTACGCTCTAGGCATGCTCTTAATATGAACTATAGTTCGCTCTAGGCTTGCTCGTAATATGAACTATAGTACGCTCTAGGCTTGCTCTTAATATGAACTAAAGTACGCTTTAGGCATGCTCTTAATATGAACTATAGTACGCTCTAGGCTTGCTCTTAATATGAACTAGAGTTTAGATTTATCATCAAATTGAACACAAATGTAGAAAGTCAAATACCTTAAAGCTGCACGTGTACAATGCCTTATTAACTACTCGCTTAAATGACTTTTTTCTTTGTTTCTATGCAAATTTGATATGATTGTTTACATAGCAACCGATGATTATGATTTTTTAATATTGAACAATAGTATTTAATAAATATAATTTCAGAATATGCAATAAATCATTTCTACCAAGTATATTGGATAAAATTTTTAAAAAAAATTCTTAAAAGATAATTATGAACCACGACACAAAACAATGCTCACCTGACAAATTACTTTCATTCAGATGTTTATGATGGTAGTGTCATATACCACTTTGTGAATTTAAATATAAAAATACATTCAAAAAGTGGTATATGACAGTAGCATTCTAAAGTTTCAATTACTACTGTAGCAGTATATTTTGCATGTTAATTTGGTTGATAATCTGACAAATGGTTTTTTTTTTTTTTTTAATTTTAACAAATAAAAAATTAAAAATGAAGAATTGGTTTTGACAAATTCATCAGCAAGAGAATATTTTTAAAACATAATTGAATACAATTAAAAACAGTAAATCAGGATGACATAATCATGGATGACAATTTTTTTATCTAACTTCTGACTAGTTTTTCTACTTATTTTGACAAAATACAACTTTTATCGAACACCGGCATGATACAGAATCTTGTATCATCACACTGTGGTGATACAACAATGGCGCTAAAGTGCACGTGCACTTTTAGACTTTTCATGACGTCACGAGAAATCCCCAGGTAGCATACTGAATAGACAATTTCTTTTTTATTTCACAATCAATTTTTGTTAATAAATATGTAAATCTTTTAAAAAATAAATAAAAAGAATTTAATAATAATAATGATAATAAACCAATACCAGCGCCAGAAAAACGACATGCACTCGCCTTTTCCATTTCAAGAATATTGCTCGCAGTCCGGTCATAAAAACATTTCATGTGTAAACAATTATGCAGTCGCATCAAAATCCATGCAACGTGAAATGACGAACATATAATGTGGCACCGGCCGTTACGCAAATGTAAACAATCAAACAACACACAGTGACAAACTCTCTGAAAATTTTTAATTATCCAATTACTCACAATCTGCTAATTTTATTCAAATAAACGAACAATATTCTAGGCAATCTTTTTCCGGTTTTCATTGACATACTTTTCACATTTCTGGCAATGTAACTATACAATTTATCAACAATTCTGAACCACCAAAAAGAAAACGAACTCTAATGACAATAAACAGTGACGAAAGTGACTAAAGTTATGTAGGTCATTCTGAACTTTTTGAAAATGAAACTTGTCATGGACTTTATGATGTCACGTATTATGTAATGATAAACATCAGTGTTTTTCTGTGGTAAACTACATTTTTGTCACACAAACTTTTGTTTTTATTATTTTAATTAACGTTGTTAAAATGTTAGATAAAAATATCATATACACAGTGTGTAGATACAACCCTTTGTATCAGGTCTCGTTCTCTTTTTAGCAGCCGTATCACTACTCGTCGCGCAAGCGCGACTCGTAGTGATACCGGCTGCTAAAAACAACTGGGGCGTAAAACACCATTACTCCACTCCACTCCTTTTGTTAAAAAATTAAACCAAAAAAAATGCATAAAATTTCGAACCATTGATCAATAATACATTTCTGTCAATGAGATAGAACTGAACAAACAATGTTGCTAATAAGAATTTCTGGACTAAATTTCATGTTTCTGGTTGCAATTAAATCCTTTAGACTTTATTTTTTATCTTGAAAGAGAATAATAATTAATAAAAAGTAAGAACATCCAATTTTCTATATGTTTGTCTATGTATTGTAATGTGGTTAGTTTATCCGATCTGCATTATGTATTTTTACCCAAATCGATAAATACTACAACAAATTACTTCGCTATTTCAATGACGTCACAGTGTCATTAATAACTTGTCAAGGTATCTTCAAGAATAAACGATACAATAATACGAGTTGCAATGTAATAGATTATTGTTGCATTCGTAATATGGTAGGTAAAATTTGTTTACACGTGAAAAATATAGAGTTGGTGTCAACTTGTTGACATTGAATCTGATTTTTATTCGGGTCACTGAGAAATTACCTGAATGAACGCTGGAGATTTTACGTTTTAAAGTCAGCAATATTAGCTATTTGCGACGGGTATTTAAACCTTTAAAGATTAATCTTAGAACAAGTTTTATCGTCTGCGTTTAGCAAGCGCGTGCTCAGAACGACTTTTTGTTTAGGTGCGTGCTAGCTCACCATTTAGCATGCCATAGACACACATTACACTCCCCGAGTCAGATTATACAGGCAACGGGTGAAACAGTCGATACTCTGTCATCCAAATGCTTAGCACAAGGGAACAAAATAATCTCAAAAATTAGTGTTATGTATGACTGGACCAAGATTCGAACCCACCACCTATCGATATAAATGCTCTACTAATCAATCTAAATAAAAGTCACTCGAGTGACCTAAACAACAAGTCACTAGATATTCTGTGACTTTTACACGGAAGTAGATACTTGAAGCTAGATTATATAAGAATCGACTTTATTTTTTGCATGAATACAAATTAAGCAACTTGTAAATAAAGCAAGGCCAATTAATCTACGAAACAACAAACGCGAAGGCAATCTAAAACCAAATCACAATATATCTATGTAAATGTATACAAAAATCCCTGACTTCGGACAGACACCTAAACCTACAAACAAAATAACAGGCTATTGTATGGTGAAAGTGGTTTTGAAGTGTTTTGAACAAAATTTGCATTTATATAAAAAAAAAAACAAACAGGTTCAAATACAATATATCATCTACAGTTAATAAAATTACTATTCGTGAAATTATTGCGTAGATTACGAAAGCAGCAAGACTTGAAAGCAATACTTTCTCGAATATTTTGTTTTAATATAATTCTTTTGCATTTGACAACGCGAAAACATTAAGTAAATATATATCTCGAAATGACGTTTCTAGCCGAATATTTACTGACAAAAAATTCACTTTTTTAAATTGCACTACAGTGCAAACTTGCAAAGAGTATCATTTGGAAATTGATTTCAACGGCTAAATTTCCTTTAAGCTTGTATATTCAATATAAATGATTTAGGATTCTGAAAGAGAAATTGTTTTTAAATTGAAACAAACCAATATCTCTGTTTTGTGACAGTAAATTATACAATGTTTTTATAGAAAATCCAATAAACGTTAGGAAGGTTTGGATATTGTTTACTTACATAAAGCCATGTCGAAACTAAAAATCACTATATGTCTTAACGATTACTTAAGAAAATTGCTACAGATGAAGCAAATGGTGCCTTGGTGGCGTCTACGTTCCATGCGTGAGATGGCCGTCAATTCGCTGGGTTTTTTTTTTTTAATAAAGTGGAACCTATTTCCTCTGTGCAAAAATATGTGATGGTAATTGTGGATGCAAATAACAATTACTCGTTAAACTAGGCTAAGGTTTGTGAAAAACACCAAAGATTATTTTAGTTTGTTAGATTCCTATTTAAACTTTATAGATACACTTTACAAGGTCACCATAAGTGCGCGTTAGTACAACGCAGATCAGAAATATTTGCACATTCATGCACCAGATGAATTTGTGATGAGATTAACCCTCAAGGTTTAAAAAAAATTGTCTCGTCATGATGATCGAAAAATTGCTGATGTGACGTTAAACTAAAAATTCAACCAAGAAACTTCCACATACAAAGTAACCCCCGGTAATAATCGTCTAAACCTAAACTATTTTAAAATAATGCAATTTACCTATACATAATTAAGTAAAAATAAATATTTAAATTTGTTATAAAATGCTAATGTAACGTTTAACATTATTCAACCAACTATATGTCATACATGTAATGAATCTTGTAACAATTGTCTATTTATTAACTATTTGTGAATTGATACAATTTATATCTACAAATAATTAAGTATAAATCCATATTTAAATTTGTTATCAACAATAGGAATGTTCAAAACTATTTAACTGTGAAATAACCATTCTTTCTGTGTGAATCATTTATTGTTCTTGGTAATGCAAATTTCATGTTAAGCATTATGAAAAATTTTTAAACTCCAGACTAATTCGTTTATATAAATAAATTTTCAATTTATCTGAATTTGTCGAATTCAACAAGTTCATAAAATTTAAATGAGTTTTTAAGATGTAAAATTTGAAATCAATAGAAAATGTTGCGAATGAACTAGTTTAAGTTCATATTCAATTAAGTACAAGTTGGGTTATTTATAGCAGAAGTTGTAGTTGTGGAAAAAAGTCATATGCCAATTATCCTTTAAAAAAAATAATAATTCAAACAAGAACTGTAAATAGTGTTGAAAATGATTTTTTAAAAACTACTTGCGTTGTTATTGAAAAAGATTTAGATACGCTTTAAGTTCATCTGATAAAGCTTGGTTTGATGAACCAGGGGGCATGTTTAAGAAAGTGTCCTAGGACTAAGATATATCTTATGATGGTCTTACGACATATCTTAGTCTTAAGTCATGTTTACAACGGTATCTTAATTTGCGACATGTCTTAAAATCTATCCTAAATTTACGACAGCCAGTTAGTTGTCTTAAGACAATCTTAAGATAATTGTAACATATCTTTTGACATAGCTCATTTTCAAATTTGTAATAATTAAATGCATCAGTTTCATTCATTTTTGTAACGTTTAATTTGTCATATATACTTTATAAGCTGAGTTCATGTACATTTAAATTTTACATTTTATGCATATTTTTAGATATGCATATTACGTATGATATCATCGGAATTCCATTAAATCTCGACAATAAAACAAACCTTAAGGTTTATGTAATGATTAAGGGACAATGGGATACTTTGAAAACTAGACAGGATTTAAAAACTATATAAGGACTACATACAAACGTTATTGGTCTTGGTGCATTTTTAAAATGGTGGATTCTCTCTAAGCAGTTTAATTAATATTTAAATTTCGAAATACATATTTCAGCTACATCTACTGTTATTACTAGTTTTTAATTTGATAGCGTCTCTTTGTTTCATTTTGGTTCATAATTGTGTAATCGTGTCTCTTGTTGCAAATAATTGAAAACATGCAGAATGAAACATAATGCACATGACAGGGACATGAGTAAATTCAGGTAATGCAATTAACACACTTACTATTTAGGGATGATGAGATTTGGTTCGTAGATTTGGCCATCGTTTTGTCATCTGCTATTTTTGGTTAATTCGAAAGTAGCACATGCCAGTATCATCTTCCTCATCAATTCCGGTATCTGTTTTGCCTTCTAAACCTTTAATAACATTATCGTCTATGATACCCACAACTTTATCCTCCAATAAAGCACCATCCGTCCTTCGTGCCTCCGGTCTATTTAACGAAACTTCTTCTTTGTTGTGCTCGCATAAGCGGTCCATTTCTTGCAAATTTTTTCAATACTCCTTATTTTTTTAACTTCAGCAACTAAAGTTTGAATTTCAAAATTTGGATTTCTTTTCCTACTCATTTTCAAACCGTGAAATTCACGCGAGCTTTTAAATACTTTTGAGTGTTCAAAGCACAATTTTACCCTTTAACCCGGGATTGGTCGAATCTAGTTTTTAAAATATGTAACACAAAACGAAATTAAAAGATGAAAATAAATAAATAAATAAATAAATAAATAAATAAATTTTAAAAATAAAATAAAATATAATATAATAATAAAATAATAATAAATAAATAAAATAATACAAATTCTGAGTATATATATAAGCATTTTTAATAAATATTGTTTTTTATAATTTAACTAAATTCTATTTTAAAATTCTCTTTAGCTGAGAAAAATATCTGTAGCTATTTTATATTTAAAAGTTAAGATGATATTAAGACATCGTAATGATGTCCTTACTAAGATAAACTTAAGATACTTTTTATTTACAAGATATGACATGTCATAAGATTATCTTATGTTGGTCGTAAGATATGTCCTAGGACATATCTTATAACATATCTTAGGATAGTTTCATAAACCTGCCCCCAGAACAATAGCTGATAATGTCGAATATATATTGCATACCATTTGAGTTCAATCAGAGATGTTAGTTCATATGCTGTAATATTTGTTATAACAAAGCTCATTTTTCAAATTTCGTATAAATGAGTTATTATGATAAAAGTGAATGTGTGCTTTTGAAATAACGAAATGACCAGGGCCCATTTTCACTATCATTCACTCAATTGAGTGTACACTCAATTCAAATATTCCATATTTTTTTCTTAATACTTTTTAGAATTTTAAGTTTTTTGTGACAGTGTTTGTTTTGTTCAACACATTAGAGTAAACAATTTAAATATAACGTAAGATACTTAATTTTAACTGTGAAATGTAATGTACTTATTCCCTAATTTGTGTTGAGTTTACACTCAATTGAGTAAGTTTTTTAAAAACCGGGGACCAGACTGCAGTTTCACAATCTGATTCCAATTGAGTCTATACTCTACTCAAATTAGGAAATATCTCAATGTCAATTTTTAAGACATCACAGAGTTGGAATTGAAAATATAATGTTATATTTCAATTAGTGCAGCTTTGTAGAACAAAACAAAACATTGTCTAGTAAAACATTTTTTTTAAAATATTCATAAGAGAAAAATCAGAATATTTGAGTTGAGTGTACATTCAATTGAGTGAATAACTGGGGCAGGTATATAAAACATGATTTTTAAATTTTAAGTTATATGATCAGTAAGAATAGGTTTTGATTATTGTAAATACAACTTTTTTCAAACAATACTTTACAAGTAATAATATTAGACATTTTTCACTAACAATTTTCAAAAAAATAAATTCACAAACACTTTGGGTTTCTGGTTGTTGTTAAGAAGCATTTTAAAAATTCTGAATTCAACAAAGCTGTTGACCATAAAATATTTTAAAACAATTAATTCACAAGCACTAAGATTGGGTTTCTGACTGCTTCGATAAAACATTTAAGACCATAAGTCCTTCGAGCAATGAGAATTGGTTTTCTGGGTATAGTCAAACATATGTTTTATACCATACGTTCACAAGCACTGCGGTTTGGTTTTCTATCGGCGATAAAACTTTTTACAGATAATAAGTTCCCTAGCACTAAGAATAAAGTTTTTGATCTTAACCTTTAAATTATCCAACCATTTCTTTTTTCGATATTTAAAAACAAGTTCACTAACCTTTATTTATTTATTTATTTATTTATTTATTTATGTCAACGAAACATTTTATACCTTCTGTTCACAAGCACTTAAATTGAGTTTTAAATGGAATATATTTCAGACTATCAGTTCACAAGCATTAACATTAGGTTTTTGGATATTGTCGATAAAACATTTTTCAGATCATTAGTTCCCATGCACTAAGGTAATGTTTTTGGCTGTTATCGATAATACATTTTTCAGACCGTAAGTTCACAAGCAATGACTGCTGTCGATAATAAATTACATGTATTGTAAATAAATATATTTCATATCAAAAGTTCACAAGCACTAACATTAGGTTTTCAGATGTTCCGGGCATTATTCAGATCATTAGTTCTTAAGAAACAATATTGAGCTTTTGGGCTGTTGCCGATAAAACATTTTTCAGACCATAATTTCACAAGCACTACAATTTGGACTACAATTTGGTTATTTAGCTGTTGTCGATAATATATTTTTCAGACAACAAGCTAACAAGCAATGGTTTGGGGTTTTTCGCCGTTGTTGATAATACATTTTTCAGACAACAATTCCCCAGCACTAAGCTTGGGTTTCTGGCTGTTGTAGATATAAGCATTTTTCAGAATAAATTCACAAGCAATAAGTTTGGTTTTTTGGCTGTTGTCGATAATATGTTTTTCAGGCCACAAGCTCACACGCAATGGTATTGATTTTTCGGAAGTTGTCCAGGATATTTTTTTAGGCAACAAATTTACAAGCAATAAGTTTGAATTTCTGGCTGTTGTCTATAATACATTTTTAGACCATAAGTTCACAAGCAATTATACTGGGTTTTTTGGTTGTCGACAATGAAACATTTTTCAGACTTTACGTTCACAAGCACTAAGAATAGACATTTCGCCCTTGACCTTGAAAATCTGCTTATCATTTCTTTATAATATTAAAAGAATAAGTAATGTTTACTTTCATTACACATTATCTAAACCGTTTTGCATTAACGATAAAAATGTTTGTGTTAAACGTATATATAACGTATATATCACAGATTCTCCGAAAAAAGTTGTTTTTATTGCAAAATATCAAGTGATGTTATTTCATATCCAATGGTAGTAATTGATTGGTCGAACCAATGTTACATATGTATGAAATATAAATGACATATTCTATTTATAGACTTACCTCGTTCACAAATGCTCTTTGGATTTTGTTGCCCAAGTACCATTGTTTAATGGCTCAAAATAATTTTTTTCGCTTAGCTTGCAAATTAAAAATGTTTGTATTACAACCTCAAGTATGGAGTTTCGGTCTGATTTAAGATTGAAGAACTACAATTGTTTTTTTTTTCAAACGAGATTTTTTCATGATGCAGATTCCATGTAGACAGTTATGCTTCTGGAAAAGCTACTCAAGTTTTTACCTCAATTCATTCTTAAATCTATAGTATTCTGTTATACTGAAATTCTGATAAAACATCATTTCCTATTATGCAATATGACTCATTACTCAAAGTGGAAATATGTTTAGTAAGCGTAGCATATTACTTTACGATTTACCTATGTAATGAAAATTTTCGCTTCGGGTACAACTGGTTATTTTTATAATTTTTTTTATCTTTTCATCAAAGTTTCTTTACGTAGACTAATGGTTTTCAATGAGTGCATAAATGTAATGGATGATGTTGAATAACGCTGTTGTTGTGGTTCTGAATGATATGTCCTTAAACATCGCTTAAGCAATTCGGCAATTCGCGACGCGAGTAAGTTTTGTTGTCTGTAGGGATTATTCTAAGAACAAGATGGTGCATTGCAAGATGTGCGAATGTGTTTTAACATTCTATCGTGTACTGGGGTGCAATGGCGAGTAGCCAGAACTCAAATGTCTAAATAAAAAACAAAATTTTGTAAGAACGTAGACCAATATCTAAGAACAAGTTTTTGTATTGCGAGATGTGGGAGTCATAGTGTTTTGAACAGTCTGGTCTGTACTAGGGTGCAATGACAAGAAGAAAAAACCCGAATGACAATAAATAAAAAAGGTTTTGAAGCTTAAATACTTTCAGACCGTAAGTTCACAAGCAAGGACTGCTGTCGATAATAAATTACATGTATTGTAAATAAATATATTTCATATCAAAAGTTAACAAGCAATTACATTAGGTTTTTAGATGTTCCGGGCATTATTCAGATCATTAGTTCTTATGAAACAATATTGAGCTTTTGGGCTGTTGCCGATAAAACATTTTTCAGACCATAATTTCACAAGCACTACAATTTGGTTATTTGGCTGTTGTCGATAATATATTTTTCAGACAACAAGCTAACAAGCAATGGTTTGGGGTTTTTCGCCGTTGTTGATAATACATTTTTCAGACAACAATTGCCCAGCACTTAGCTTGGGTTTCTGGCTGTTGTAGATATAAGCATTTTTCAGAAAAAATTCACAAGCAATAAGTTTGTTTTTTTGGCTGTTGTCGATAATATGTTTTTCAGGCCACAAGCTCACACGCAATGGTTTTGATTTTTCGGAAGTTTTCCAGGATATTGTTTTAGGCAACAAATTTACAAGCAATAAGTTTGAATTTCTGGCTGTTGTCTATAATACATTTTTAGACCATAAGTTCACAAGCAATTATACTGGGTTTTTTGGCTGTTGACAATGAAACATTTTTCAGACTTTACGTTCACAAGCACTAAGAATAGACATTTCGCCCTTGACCTTGAAAATCTGCTTATCATTTCTTTATAATATTAAAAGAATAAGTAATGTTTACTTTCATTACACATTATCTAAACAGTTTTGCATTAACGATAAAAATGTTTGTGTTAAACGTATATATAACGTTTATATCACAGATTCTCCGAAAAAAGTTGTTTTTATTGCAAAATATCAAGTGATGTTATTTCATATCCAATGGTAGTAATTGATTGGCCGAACCAATGTTACATATGTATGAAATATAAATGACATATTCTATTTATAGACTTACCTCGTTCACAAATGCTCTTTGGATTTTGTTGCCCAAGTACCATTGTTTAATGGCTCAAAATAATTTTTTTCGCTTAGCTTGCAAATTAAAAATGTTTGTATTACAACCTCAAGTATGGAGTTTCGGTCTGATTTAAGATTGAAGAACTACAATTGTTTTTTTTTTTTTTCAAACGAGATTTTTTCATGATGCAGATTCCATGTAGACAGTTATGCTTCTGGAAAAGCTACTCAAGTTTTTACCTCAATTCATTCTTAAATCTATAGTATTCTGTTATACTGAAATTCTGATAAAACATCATTTCCTATTATGCAATATGACTCATTACTCAAAGTGGAAATATGTTTAGTAAGCGTAGCATATTACTTTACGATTTACCTATGTAATGAAAATTTTCGCTTCGGGTACAACTGGTTATTTTTATAATTTTTTTATCTTTTCATCAAAGTTTCTTTACGTAGACTAATGGTTTTCAATGAGTGCATAAATGTAATGGATGATGTTGAATAACGTTGTTGTTGTGGTTCTGAATGATATGTCCTTAAACATCGCTTAAGCAATTCGGCAATTCGCGACGCGAGTAAGTTTTGTTGTCTGTAGGGATTATTCTAAGAACAAGATGGTGCATTGCAAGATGTGCGATTGTGTTTTAACATTCTATCGTGTACTGGGGTGCAATGGCGAGTAGCCAGAACTCAAATGTCTAAATAAAAAACAAAATTTTGTAAGAACGTAGACCAATATCTAAGAACAAGTTTTTGTATTGCGAGATGTGGGAGTCATAGTGTTTTGAACAGTCTGGTCTGTACTAGGGTGCAATGACAAGAAGAAAAAACCCGAATGACAATAAATAAAAAAGGTTTTGAAGCTTAAATACTTTCAGACCGTAAGTTCACAAGCAATGACTGCTGTCGATAATAAATTACATGTATTGTAAATAAATATATTTCATATCAAAAGTTAACAAGCAATTACATTAGGTTTTTAGATGTTCCGGGCATTATTCAGATCATTAGTTCTTATGAAACAATATTGAGCTTTTGGGCTGTTGCCGATAAAACATTTTTCAGACCATAATTTCACAAGCACTACAATTTGGTTATTTGGCTGTTGTCGATAATATATTTTTCAGACAACAAGCTAACAAGCAATGGTTTGGGGTTTTTCGCCGTTGTTGATAATACATTTTTCAGACAACAATTGCCCAGCACTTAGCTTGGGTTTCTGGCTGTTGTAGATATAAGCATTTTTCAGAATAAATTCACAAGCAATAAGTTTGTTTTTTTGGCTGTTGTCGATAATATGTTTTTCAGGCCACAAGCTCACACGCAATGGTTTTGATTTTTCGGAAGTTTTCCAGGATATTTTTTTAGGCAACAAATTTACAAGCAATAAGTTTGAATTTCTGGCTGTTGTCTATAATACATTTTTAGACCATAAGTTCACAAGCAATTATACTGGGTTTTTTGGCTGTTGACAATGAAACATTTTTCAGACTTTACGTTCACAAGCACTAAGAATAGACATTTCGCCCTTGACCTTGAAAATCTGCTTATCATTTCTTTATAATATTAAAAGAATAAGTAATGTTTACTTTCATTACACATTATCTAAACAGTTTTGCATTAACGATAAAAATGTTTGTGTTAAACGTATATATAACGTTTATATCACAGATTCTCCGAAAAAAGTTGTTTTTATTGCAAAATATCAAGTGATGTTATTTCATATCCAATGGTAGTAATTGATTGGCCGAACCAATGTTACATATGTATGAAATATAAATGACATATTCTATTTATAGACTTACCTCGTTCACAAATGCTCTTTGGATTTTGTTGCCCAAGTACCATTGTTTAATGGCTCAAAATAATTTTTTTCGCTTAGCTTGCAAATTAAAAATGTTTGTATTACAACCTCAAGTATGGAGTTTCGGTCTGATTTAAGATTGAAGAACTACAATTGTTTTTTTTTTTCAAACGAGATTTTTTCATGATGCAGATTCCATGTAGACAGTTATGCTTCTGGAAAAGCTACTCAAGTTTTTACCTCAATTCATTCTTAAATCTATAGTATTCTGTTATACTGAAATTCTGATAAAACATCATTTCCTATTATGCAATATGACTCATTACTCAAAGTGGAAATATGTTTAGTAAGCGTAGCATATTACTTTACGATTTACCTATGTAATGAAAATTTTCGCTTCGGGTACAACTGGTTATTTTTATAATTTTTTTTATCTTTTCATCAAAGTTTCTTTACGTAGACTAATGGTTTTCAATGAGTGCATAAATGTAATGGATGATGTTGAATAACGTTGTTGTTGTGGTTCTGAATGATATGTCCTTAAACATCGCTTAAGCAATTCGGCAATTCGCGACGCGAGTAAGTTTTGTTGTCTGTAGGGATTATTCTAAGAACAAGATGGTGCATTGCAAGATGTGCGATTGTGTTTTAACATTCTATCGTGTACTGGGGTGCAATGGCGAGTAGACAGAACTCAAATGTCTAAATAAAAAACAAAATTTTGTAAGAACGTAGACCAATATCTAAGAACAAGTTTTTGTATTGCGAGATGTGGGAGTCATAGTGTTTTGAACAGTCTGGTCTGTACTAGGGTGCAATGACAAGAAGAAAAAACCCGAATGACAATAAATAAAAAAGGTTTTGAAGCTTAAATACTTTCAGACCGTAAGTTCACAAGCAATGACTGCTGTCGATAATAAATTACATGTATTGTAAATAAATATATTTCATATCAAAAGTTAACAAGCAATTACATTAGGTTTTTAGATGTTCCGGGCATTATTCAGATCATTAGTTCTTATGAAACAATATTGAGCTTTTGGGCTGTTGCCGATAAAACATTTTTCAGACCATAATTTCACAAGCACTACAATTTGGTTATTTGGCTGTTGTCGATAATATATTTTTCAGACAACAAGCTAACAAGCAATGGTTTGGGGTTTTTCGCCGTTGTTGATAATACATTTTTCAGACAACAATTGCCCAGCACTTAGCTTGGGTTTCTGGCTGTTGTAGATATAAGCATTTTTCAGAAAAAATTCACAAGCAATAAGTTTGTTTTTTTGGCTGTTGTCGATAATATGTTTTTCAGGCCACAAGCTCACACGCAATGGTTTTGATTTTTCGGAAGTTTTCCAGGATATTTTTTTAGGCAACAAATTTACAAGCAATAAGTTTGAATTTCTGGCTGTTGTCTATAATACATTTTTAGACCATAAGTTCACAAGCAATTATACTGGGTTTTTTGGCTGTTGACAATGAAACATTTTTCAGACTTTACGTTCACAAGCACTAAGAATAGACATTTCGCCCTTGACCTTGAAAATCTGCTTATCATTTCTTTATAATATTAAAAGAATAAGTAATGTTTACTTTCATTACACATTATCTAAACAGTTTTGCATTAACGATAAAAATGTTTGTGTTAAACGTATATATAACGTTTATATCACAGATTCTCCGAAAAAAGTTGTTTTTATTGCAAAATATCAAGTGATGTTATTTCATATCCAATGGTAGTAATTGATTGGTCGAACCAATGTTACATATGTATGAAATATAAATGACATATTCTATTTATAGACTTACCTCGTTCACAAATGCTCTTTGGATTTTGTTGCCCAAGTACCATTGTTTAATGGCTCAAAATAATTTTTTTCGCTTAGCTTGCAAATTAAAAATGTTTGTATTACAACCTCAAGTATGGAGTTTCGGTCTGATTTAAGATTGAAGAACTACAATTGTTTTTTTTTTCAAACGAGATTTTTTCATGATGCAGATTCCATGTAGACAGTTATGCTTCTGGAAAAGCTACTCAAGTTTTTACCTCAATTCATTCTTAAATCTATAGTATTCTGTTATACTGAAATTCTGATAAAACATCATTTCCTATTATGCAATATGACTCATTACTCAAAGTGGAAATATGTTTAGTAAGCGTAGCATATTACTTTACGATTTACCTATGTAATGAAAATTTTCGCTTCGGGTACAACTGGTTATTTTTATAATTTTTTTTATCTTTTCATCAAAGTTTCTTTACGTAGACTAATGGTTTTCAATGAGTGCATAAATGTAATGGATGATGTTGAATAACGTTGTTGTTGTGGTTCTGAATGATATGTCCTTAAACATCGCTTAAGCAATTCGGCAATTCGCGACGCGAGTAAGTTTTGTTGTCTGTAGGGATTATTCTAAGAACAAGATGGTGCATTGCAAGATGTGCGAATGTGTTTTAACATTCTATCGTGTACTGGGGTGCAATGGCGAGTAGCCAGAACTCAAATGTCTAAATAAAAAACAAAATTTTGTAAGAACGTAGACCAATATCTAAGAACAAGTTTTTGTATTGCGAGATGTGGGAGTCATAGTGTTTTGAACAGTCTGGTCTGTACTAGGGTGCAATGACAAGAAGAAAAAACCCGAATGACAATAAATAAAAAAGGTTTTGAAGCTTAAATACTTTCAGACCGTAAGTTCACAAGCAATGACTGCTGTCGATAATAAATTACATGTATTGTAAATAAATATATTTCATATCAAAAGTTAACAAGCAATTACATTAGGTTTTTAGATGTTCCGGGCATTATTCAGATCATTAGTTCTTATGAAACAATATTGAGCTTTTGGGCTGTTGCCGATAAAACATTTTTCAGACCATAATTTCACAAGCACTACAATTTGGTTATTTGGCTGTTGTCGATAATATATTTTTCAGACAACAAGCTAACAAGCAATGGTTTGGGGTTTTTCGCCGTTGTTGATAATACATTTTTCAGACAACAATTGCCCAGCACTTAGCTTGGGTTTCTGGCTGTTGTAGATATAAGCATTTTTCAGAATAAATTCACAAGCAATAAGTTTGGTTTTTTGGCTGTTGTCGATAATATGTTTTTCAGGCCACAAGCTCACACGCAATGGTTTTGATTTTTCGGAAGTTTTCCAGGATATTTTTTTAGGCAACAAATTTACAAGCAATAAGTTTGAATTTCTGGCTGTTGTCTATAATACATTTTTAGACCATAAGTTCACAAGCAATTATACTGGGTTTTTTGGCTGTTGACAATGAAACATTTTTCAGACTTTACGTTCACAAGCACTAAGAATAGACATTTCGCCCTTGACCTTGAAAATCTGCTTATCATTTCTTTATAATATTAAAAGAATAAGTAATGTTTACTTTCATTACACATTATCTAAACAGTTTTGCATTAACGATAAAAATGTTTGTGTTAAACGTATATATAACGTTTATATCACAGATTCTCCGAAAAAAGTTGTTTTTATTGCAAAATATCAAGTGATGTTATTTCATATCCAATGGTAGTAATTGATTGGTCGAACCAATGTTACATATGTATGAAATATAAATGACATATTCTATTTATAGACTTACCTCGTTCACAAATGCTCTTTGGATTTTGTTGCCCAAGTACCATTGTTTAATGGCTCAAAATAATTTTTTTCGCTTAGCTTGCAAATTAAAAATGTTTGTATTACAACCTCAAGTATGGAGTTTCGGTCTGATTTAACATTGAAGAACTACAATTGTTTTTTTTTTTCAAACGAGATTTTTTCATGATGCAGATTCCATGTAGACAGTTATGCTTCTGGAAAAGCTACTCAAGTTTTTACCTCAATCCATTCTTAAATCTATAGTATTCTGTTATACTGAAATTCTGATGAAACATCATTTCCTATTATGCAATATGACTCATTACTCAAAGTGGAAATATGTTTAGTAAGCGTAGCATATTACTTTATGATTTACTTATGTTATCTAAATTTTCGCTTCGGGTACAACTGGCTATTTTTATAATTTTTTTTATCTTTTCATCAAAGTTGCTTTTCGCAGACTAATGATTTTCAATGAGTGCATAAATGTAATGGATAATGTTGAATAACGTTGTTGTTGTGGTTCTGAATGATATGTCCTTAAACATCGCTTAAGCAATTCGGCAATTCGCGACGCGAGTAAGTTTTGTTGTCTGTAGGGATTATTCTAAGAACAAGATGGTGCATTGCAAGATGTGCGAATGTGTTTTAACATTCTATCGTGTACTGGGGTGCAATGGCGAGTAGCCAGAACTCAAATGTCTAAATAAAAACCAAAATTTTGTAAGAACGTAGACCAATATCTAAGAACAAGTTTTTGTATTCCGAGATGTGGGAGTCATAGTGTTTTGAACAGTCTGGTCTGTACTAGGGTGCAATGACAAGAAGAAAAAACCCGAATGACAATAAATAAAAAAGGTTTTGAAGCTTAAATACTTTCAGACCGTAAGTTCACAAGCAATGACTGCTGTCGATAATAAATTACATGTATTGTAAATAAATATATTTCATATCAAAAGTTAACAAGCAATTACATTAGGTTTTTAGATGTTCCGGGCATTATTCAGATCATTAGTTCTTATGAAACAATATTGAGCTTTTGGGCTGTTGCCGATAAAACATTTTTCAGACCATAATTTCACAAGCACTACAATTTGGTTATTTGGCTGTTGTCGATAATATATTTTTCAGACAACAAGCTAACAAGCAATGGTTTGGGGTTTTTCGCCGTTGTTGATAATACATTTTTCAGACAACAATTGCCCAGCACTTAGCTTGGGTTTCTGGCTGTTGTAGATATAAGCATTTTTCAGAATAAATTCACAAGCAATAAGTTTGGTTTTTTGGCTGTTGTCGATAATATGTTTTTCAGGCCACAAGCTCACACGCAATGGTTTTGATTTTTCGGAAGTTTTCCAGGATATTTTTTTAGGCAACAAATTTACAAGCAATAAGTTTGAATTTCTGGCTGTTGTCTATAATACATTTTTAGACCATAAGTTCACAAGCAATTATACTGGGTTTTTTGGCTGTTGACAATGAAACATTTTTCAGACTTTACGTTCACAAGCACTAAGAATAGACATTTCGCCCTTGACCTTGAAAATCTGCTTATCATTTCTTTATAATATTAAAAGAATAAGTAATGTTTACTTTCATTACACATTATCTAAACCGTTTTGCATTAACGATAAAAATGTTTGTGTTAAACGTATATATAACGTATATATCACAGATTCTCCGAAAAAAGTTGTTTTTATTGCAAAATATCAAGTGATGTTATTTCATATCCAATGGTAGTAATTGATTGGTCGAACCAATGTTACATATGTATGAAATATAAATGACATATTCTATTTATAGACTTACCTCGTTCACAAATGCTCTTTGGATTTTGTTGCCCACGTACCATTGTTTAATGGCTCAAAATAATTTTTTTCGCTTAGCTTGCAAATTAAAAATGTTTGTATTACAACCTCAAGTATGGAGTTTCGGTCTGATTTAAGATTGAAGAACTACAATTGTTTTTTTTTTCAAACGAGATTTTTTCATGATGCAGATTCCATGTAGACAGTTATGCTTCTGGAAAAGCTACTCAAGTTTTTACCTCAATTCATTCTTAAATCTATAGTATTCTGTTATACTGAAATTCTGATGAAACATCATTTACTGTTATGCAATATGACTCATTAATCAAAGTGGAAATATGTTTAGTAAGCGTAGCATATTACTTTATGATTTACTTATGTAATGAAAATTTTTGCTTCGGGTAAAACTGTTTATTTTTATATAATATTTTTTATCTTTTCATCAAAGTTGCTTTACGCAGACAAATGATTTTCAATGAGTGCATAAATGTAATGGATGATGTTGAATAACGTTGTTGTTGTTGTGGTTCTGAATGATATGTCCTTAAACATCGCTTAAGCAATTCGGCAATTCGCGACGCGAGTAAGTTTTGTTGTCTGTAGGGATTATTCTAAGAACAAGATGGTGCATTGCAAGATGTGCGAATGTGTTTTAACATTCTATCGTGTACTAGGGTGCAATGGCGAGTAGCCAGAACTCAAATGTCTAAATAAAAAACAAAATATTGTAGAACTAAGACCAATATCTAAGAACAAGTTTTTGTATTACGAGATGTGGGAGTCATAGTGTTTTGAACAGTCTGGTCTGTACTAGGGTGCAATGACAAGAAGAAAAAACCCGAATGGCAAAAATAAAAAGGTCTTGAAGCTTAAATACATTGACACGGTAATAGACAGAACATTTTGTGCAACACAATTTAATGAAGATAACTTGCAATATAACTGTAATATGATGCGATATAGGGCGTATAGATGGAGGTACATAGAAACATTAGACTATCTTATATAAATCCCATTACATTAGCTAAGAATCTCGTCGCTACGAATGGTATTTCTTCGGGTACTCTGATGTCTTCCACAATCCAAGATCAGACCTCCACGAAATAAATAAAAGAATCTTCACAGTGACATAAAACACCAAAAATAACCCCCTCCCTCCCAAATCCGAAACCTAAAAAATTAAAATGAGGTCTTTATAACAATGAAACAAAAGCATTTGATCCACAATTTTGTTGGGTGACAATCACATATCAAACGTTACAATTTTCTTTCTTTAACATTTGCTTATCTTGCAAAACGGAAACGTTAATTTAAAAAAAAAAAAAAAAAAAAAAAAAAAAAAAAAAAAAAAAAAAAAAACAAAAAAGAAAGAAAAACAGGTGAGCTATAGAACACACCAAAAGCCTTTCTTGTCACGTGTTCAAGTTTAAAAACTGATCTTTAGAATACAAACAGGTTACAATTTTCTTTCTTTAACATTTGTACTTATCTTGTAAAACAGAAACGGAAATTAAAAATAAACAGGTGAGCTAGAACACACACAGTCCTTTTTGTCACGTGTTCAAGTTTTAAAAGGGATCTTTGGATAACAAGCATGTAATTTTTAAGGCGATATATATCAGCTTCTTTACAGCTTACGGCATATGCTTCATCATCTGAGTCAGTCGTCTGTTATCGTGAGAGGGATCACGTATCATCATGAATGAATGCCAATGGTGTGTAAGTAATTGATCTATCACAATGTCTGATAGAAACATTAAGATGAGAAAAAATTACATCGGAATTTATACGCACTTTACAAAAGGCAGAACAGCCAAGAACAACCCACAACAGACAACTGGCGAAAACAAACATAACATAATAAAAAACATATATATATATATATATATATATATATATATATATATATATATATATATATATATATATATATATATATTCTTTTTGTTTTAGTTAATAATGCATAATTTTGTCCTATGCTACTGAAAATAGGAAATTTTCGCCATGTAATGAATTTCGCGTACTTTTTTGCATCGTTGGATAATGGTCGGTGCAGTGCCCAAGTGTAAAATATTAAAATAAACTATTCGCAAAAAATTATATTTTTGGCTCTTGTGTCTTTCAAAAATTTACTCGAAAATAAAAATCTCTCGAAAATTTTCTGTTTTGCAGTTTTTGGAATTTTTTTTTAAAATAAACAAGTGACGACTGCTTCTTTCTAATGCAGTATTTAAAACTTGATACATGTCTTTTCGTCGGAAGCAATCAGAGGCCGCATTTCCGGTCGCCAAAAAATTAGCTATGTTTTTAGATAAGTAAAAATTCAATGAACAAATAAAAAAAATCATAAGTTTGGCTTTTACTAGAACTACTTTCAATACGACTACAAACATTGTCAAACTACAAACCGCTTGATTAGAGTTACATTGCTATTTCAAGAACATCTTGTTGAAAAGTTTGGTGGTAAATAACGTAATACACACGATAATGAATCCGTTCTGGTGAGTTGTGGCGAGTGTGTGTTCTTAGCTTATACATGTTCTAATAAGTTTTGGTTGCAATATGCTTTAAGTTGCCGAAACAATTTTCAGTCATTTGAAAAATATACAGCGATATTTTTTTTTCTATCACAAAAACAGAAACTCGAATGGAAGAATGCTAATTAAGACAACGTTTAGATCTTAAAAGAAAATTTACCATGTCTGAGTGACATGCTATCGACAGAATAACTTGATAAAGCTTTGTCAAGTTTGACTTGAGTCCTTAAAGACAAATTATTGACTGGTTATAAATTAACATTGATTTCTATTAAGCGATAATATAATTACATTAAGGACACTCGGTATACCCAATAATTATATTATTTCATTTCCCTTTTCAACAACTGATTAATTAATTAATTATTTAATTAAATCTCCAAAATAAAGGTTCTTTGTAATATCAAAGAGATAAAATTAGCTGTAAAAGGTCATGTTCTTTTAAGCCTTTTTTATTTGATTGGTATCTTTAAAAAGGGCAAATTAAGAAATAAAATACACAGGATCTCGGATCGATATTAACCGGCTCCCGTTTTTATTGTATTAAGATAATGCTATATAGAATGAACACGTTAATCAATTAAGACAACATCATTATGATGACAGTTTACTCAAATTCCATAAAATTCTCATTATCAGTTGATCGATATCAATATAAAAATACACGTACTTGAAATGACTTGCGCCACAAATAACATGTTTTAACCTTATGCACGAAATAGCTTACATGATGATCACACTTTGTGATCATTGATTATAAGATTGAACATCTTGTTTAAGGATTGGAAAATCAAGTTTTATGGCGTTTTTAGCCTTGGTCGAGATTTTAAGACTTTTATCTAAGCGGTCAGTTCAGAGATTACGTGGCAAACCGGAATGACCGGATATTTAGATACTTTTTTAAACTAGGATCTTCACGACTGATATTTTTGAATACTCTTCGAAAAAAACGAAATGTCGAAGTTGATGGATTTATTTAATGGGGTTTTACGTCCCAGTCAAGAATTTTTCACTTTTTGAGGAAGTCACCAGCTGCAGGTGAAGTGACAAAAAAATTTGACTAATGCAGTGAGCTTAGGGAAATGTGCCAGGGTGGAGGCGCTTTACAGTGCTACGTCTGTCGTGACACAAGGCATCGGTTTTTAAGGTCTCCTCCGAAGGACCCCGGTTCTAAATGTCGAGTTCTTTGCGAATGACAGTCACTACCTATTTTCAAGTATTGGTCAAACCCAACCGGTGTTTAACCCCGAACTCCCAGATACGAAGCGAAATATCGAAGTTGCTGACTTCAAACCGATTATTCGCCACAAATATTAAACATTGATATTAAAAGACTGGTCTTTGGGTCCACACACGAAACAAACACACGGTCTCTAGCTTTTCATTTGTTGGTGGTGGTATTGTAATGTTGTTATAGGTTAAATCAACAATTTTCAGCAACATCTGACGTGAGTAAAGTTACTCATCACTTAAGCCGTTTACGCTGTGTGAGATGTTGAGTTGAGTTGAGTAATGGTGTTTAACGACCCAGTCAAGAATATTTCACTTATATCGAGACGTCGCCAGCTATAGGCGAAAGTGCAGAAATTTAGCCTGTGTGCTGCGCTGATGACATTATACAGCAGGGTTCTTTATAGTGCCATGTCTGCCATGACACAGGACTTCGTTTATTTTAAGTTCCCATACCGTGACTTTCATTTCGTAATACCGAGTGCTTGGCGAAAGAACAGTCACTACCCACTTTCAAGTCTTTGGTCAGACCCGGCCGGGGTTCGAACCCACGACCTTCCACTTACGGAGCAAGCACTCTACCAACTGAGCTACCGTAGTGGTAGCTGTGTGAGATGTGCTAGTACGTATTATGGTCTGCCTTGTACCAGCGCATATTCTGGGTGACGTTGTGTTTATGTGCTAGCTCATCAATTTAGTATGCTACAAACAAACATACTTCTCTCCCAGTCACATTATTCTTTTACCGGGTGAACCAGTGGATAATCTATGCTCATATTTCCGAGTGCAGCACCAGGCGAGGAAGAAGCATTTCAAGCTGTAAAGTCTCAGGTATGACACGGCTGAAATTCAAGTCCCCGAACTCGTGCTCTCCCAGCGGACTCTTTACCGCTAAGCAATCTAGGCGGTCCTTTGCCTCTAGCCTTATAAAAAGTGTGTAGTTTTATCCTAAGAACTCAATCAATAACCACTCTATCTACAATACGTTATATAATGCATACTAAAGAACGTTCTTTTAATTAGTTTGCTCAACAGCTTTCTAGAACCCCTGTTTCCCAGAATTTAACATCACAATTACTTAAGCTTTCCCGGCAGTTTTACACAAATGTATCCAGATTTCCGTTTATGTTTTCTTACTTTAATCTCGCACTTTAATTCTACATTTTAATCAAGAATCTAATTTTAAATACTGTTGATCTTAAAATAGTTTCCGGAATGTATTTGTGTTTCAAGTTTCAAAAGTGAATTTTAATTGATTTTCAAAGATTTTTTTTTAAAATGTCGATAATAATGTTTTAAGGCAGTGAGTACGAACACCTTGTACTCTTAATGTGTGAAAGAGGAAAAGGGTTTGAAGGGGGTTGTTGTACGTGTTTCTAGTTTTCGTAGAAAAATTAAGCGTCAACTTGTTTTTTATTTATATTTATTATTTATTTATTTATTTATTTATTTATTATTATTTTGCACAAAAATTCGTGAAAATCACACATTTTTTAAAGAAATCGAAACATTAGATTTGTTAAATATTCCCCGCAAAAAAAAGTTTACAGAAAACTGTCCATTAGGTATTTCATAATCAAGCGACTTCATGGAAAAGACAAATTCGTTTTTCAAAATAATTTTATTGACGTTTTTAAACAGTCGAAATTACATTTTTATTTAACTCATCAAAATTACATAATTTCTTAGTAAATCGAATGTACTGAAGTTACCTATCTTGCTAATCAATCCGACTTTTAAATTGGTCGTTGAAATTAGCTACGGTGGCACAGAGGTGACACGAAACATATTTATAGCGCTCGCTCATGTGAAAGTTATTGCATGCTCACATTAAAGTTATTATTTTTGCATGCCCACACGATAACTTTCACGAAAGCATGCGATTGCTTTCTAGTGAGCACACAATAACTTTCACGTAAGCACGCGGTAGCTTTCGCGTGAGCGCGTGGTATAAAAATATTTTTCTAGTCACCTCTTTGCCTCCGTAATAAGCAGTCGTGTCGTTGATTTCCCGGACATTCTTTTCTATCTCACCCCCACCCCCCCCAAATTAGTGAAAGAAACTTAGAAACTTTACTCGGATGTAAACACTATTAATCTAACTATTTTTTCACCGTCCGTGATACGAGTAGAAAAATTGTTGTAAAACATTAAGACTAGTCAAACAGTATCTGATAAAGACTGGTTAAGAAAACTGCTTTGTGCCTTTTGGGGATGGTTAATTCCGTTACTATTTAAGGGAAGACAAAGTATAACTTGCAAAAATGATGAATTAGTCTGGTTTATGCTTCCTAAGTACGACTTATTTTCTTTGGGAAAAACGCTAACACCATACGAATATTTTTATCTCTAGAATTCACAAAGGAATAATCCAGGACTGGAGTTTCTTTTCTTAATTGATTTTATTTTATCACTTGTAATAAATGAGTGGAAAAAAGATGAAAAATGAAATCAGAGTTACCATTCAATCTTAATTATCTCATTTGATATATCTTAATTTCGAATTACAAATTTTATTGACTAATTGACCCGATTACAGGGCTCGTCAATCAAAAAATTAAATGTTTTGTTTTCCATTTTACTTGATGTTTTTAATCCTCTCTCTCTCTCTCTTACCACTGCGGTAGCTCAGTTGGTAGAGTGCTCACTCCGAAAGTGGGAGATCGTGGGTTCGAACCCCGGCCGGGTCTGACCCAAGACTTGAAAGCGGGTAGTGACTGTTCTTTCGCCAACCACTCGGCATTACGAAATGAAAGTCACGGTTCTTTCGGATGGGAACTTAAAATAAACGAGGTCCCGTGTCACGGCGTGGCACGATAAAGAACCCTGCTGTGTAATGCCATCAGCGCAACGCACAGGCAAAATTTCTGCACTTTCACCTATAGCTGGCGACGCCTCGATATAAGTGAAATATTCTAGACTGGGACGTTAAACATCATAACTCTACTCAACTCATTTATTCAGAAGGATTTCTTGTTTACTTCTTTGAAATCAACTATATACAGAAATATGTATATAAAGTCTAAAGGTCCGAACCTTCCGCAACAAAAATGTTGAAACCAAAAACTCGAACAAATATACATAGAAATACTTACCTTAAAAATCCGAGCTTCAACCTTTCTCCTGATTTCCTGAATAAGATTTCTTGAATTCCATATATTTCCTTATCGAGTTCCTTGTGAAACGTGGTTATTTGCAATACCGTCGTGCCAAACACGCATAAATATTAATACAAATCACGGGAGAATATGCGTATAATTAATGTAGGAACTTCTTTATGTTGAAGTTTTATGGGGGAAATACCATAAGTTCACCCAACCAGATCCAAATGTGAAAACTTAGTACGATGGAATTATTAAGGCAACTCGGTTTCCTCCAACACTTCGGAATGATCTTTTGATGGGAAACCCTTTCAAATAGGGGCTTCGGTGGCCGAGTTGTCTAAAGCGCGCGCTTACGGATCACAGTGCCTTTCACCGTCTGGGTTCGAATCCCACTCGGGACAGATCCTAGTGTGAGAAAGTTTGTCAGTTCGCTTGCCGAAGGTCGGTGGTTTTTTCTGGGCATTCCGGTTTCCTCCACCACCCCAGGACTGACCGCCTCGAAATAAGTGAAATATTCTTGACTGGGGCGAAAAACACCATTACTCCACTCCACTCCATTCAAATATATACACCTGTTTATTGATTTTTAAGAAAAAAATCATTATACCCGCTTATTATTGATATAGAATGCATAATGCAAAATACAGCTAAAGTACCAAATTTGATCTTTTATGACTGTGAATTTACATGTTTAGACAACTTAAACTAAAAAAAAATTGTTTTTGTAAAACATTTTTATTATATGATTGTAAAAAAAAATAATTTTAGCAAAACATACCTTCAACTTCAATTGACCCCCCCAAAAAAAAAACAAAACCAAGAAAAACGACCTATTCTATTTCGTGTAATAGTTATTTTATGATTATTTTTGTACTTTAAAGAAACATTAAATAGGTTCTATGTAAAGGAAAAAGCATTGGCTATTTGTACATTTAAATATTTAGAAGGTTTCGTCTCATCTATTCGGGTTTTTGATAAATTACAGTTTTTGATTGCAAACACAGTGAGGCGTCATAGATTGACATTTAAAATTTTATTTATATTTTAACAAGTTTGTTAAAACAATCCCTGGTGATTTTACGAATTCAGAGTCTGTTTGAAGTTTATTTTATAAATATTAGCAGGATTTGATGTATAATGTTCCCTACAGTCAGTTATTTATAATAAGTTTTGTATCGGTGGGAATATGGTAAGCATCGTACAAAGTACAATTAAACTCGCAGACAAATTGTTAGCGCATTTTACAAATATTAGCATGATTTGATGTACGAGGTTCCCTACAGTCAGTTATTTATAATAAGTTTTGTATCGGTGTGAATATGGTAAGCTTCGTACAAAGTACAATTAAACTCGCAGACAAATTGTTAGCGCATTTTACAAATATTAGCATGATTTAAAGCTGTATAATGTTTTTATGCATAATATATAAACGGCACATTTTCTGTCTTGTTTATGCCACTCATGAAAAAAATTACTAATGACCTACAGTCAGGTCAAGAAGCTATGTCATTCTCTGCGACAATACATCCTACAGCCACTTGTGCTGGAAAAGTCAAAAGGATGTTTTACCCCCCCCCCTCCCCTTAAAGTACTTAATTAACAGCCATTTGTCATTTATTTCAGTTTATGTCCTTTATTGGCGATTTTATTACCCAACAATAATTATTGGGCATTTACCTCAAAGGCCGTTCAGTAGAAAAATCTAAAATCAGTTGTGCCGATGAATCCTTGTCCTTTCTTGTCGTCTTTTTTTTTTTTTTTTTTTTTTAGCCTTTTCTATCATTTATTTGTATTGTGTCGAGCTAAAATGGCTATAGCAATGTCATTCTTCTATATAATGCGACATATACCTTGGCACTCTGTCTACCTTTCTCGTTTATATTATTTATATTTTTTACTTA
The DNA here is from genome assembly GCA_029721355.1 of Tegillarca granosa. Taxonomy (NCBI): domain Eukaryota; kingdom Metazoa; phylum Mollusca; class Bivalvia; order Arcoida; family Arcidae; genus Tegillarca; species Tegillarca granosa. The sequence goes on along the minus strand of CM056606.1, from coordinate 16,339,854 downwards.
ATTTTATTTATTTACCTTTTCTTTTTCTTTATTTATTTCTTTATTTACCGATTTATTTATTTATCTATCTATCTATCTATCTATCTATCTATCTATTTTAATTTCAGCTGTAAATTGTCTTATTCAACATTAATAATTCTATTACATCATGTTTGTAGTCTTTATTTCTCTTCCTCAAAAAATTAAACAGGCGCAAAACAATTACAATATTCGTAGCTTGTTCTGTAGACATATCTGCCATTGAAACGCCGTGTTTTTTTGGATAGAAAATATTCTCAATGTTAGAAACTTGTGAAGTTGTTTCTTATTACATAATTTGTTTAATTGATGATGTTATTCCCAGCTGTTAAATTATAAACACACGCATACAAACCTGTCATTTAAATTAAATTTTAGTTTGTCTAAACAATCCCTGATGAACACAAATTCCCAATTCTAAGTCTGGTCGGGTTTTTTAAAGACGTAACACGTAATAGAAACTGTCTCTGTTTTATACAAAGTACAGTATGATATTGGCTAAGTCTAGCTAATTTTACCAGGAATGGTAATCTGAATGCTTGTTATAAAAATGCTTTTTGCTTTGAAAAGAATAATTCAGAATGAAAATTGGCTTTAAACAGCAGTATCAGTTATCAACATTATAAAATAATTTTTAGATTTTAGCAATTTTTGCACCATTTGTTCTTAATCTTTAGACTTTCTTTTATTGATTGATTGATTGATTGAATGGGGTTTTACGTCCCAGTCAAGAATATTTCACTTATGTCGAGACGACACCAGCTAAAGGTGAAATAGGCAGAAATTTTAGCCTTTGAAGTGCGCTAAGAACAATGTGCAGAGATGGTTCTTTAGCGTGCCATCACTTCCGTTACACAGGATATCGTTTTTAAGGTCTCTTCTGAAAGGACCTCGTGAATTTCATTTCTAAATGCCGAGTGCTTGGCGCAAGAACAGTCAGTGCCTTTTTTCAAGTGTTAGTCAGACCTGGCCGGGGTTCAAACCCCGACCTCCCACACATAAAGCAAGCACTCTACCAACTGAGCTACCTAGGCAGACTTTGACATTTCTCTCCATGAAATTGTTAATCTACATGACCAGTTACAATGTCTTAAATGTTCGGGGTATGTTAAAAATTCTTTCAGCTCAATAATCTGAAAATGGGTACCAAATCAATTCATTAAAAAAATCTATTAGAAAACAATTGTTTGGATAAAAAAAACAATAATTATATTTTTACTATTTCACGCATTCTAATACGCTTTAAAAATACTTCCTCATAGAATATTTTGACCACTGTCGGTACTTCTTTTTGTAAACAATGGCGGAAAAAATTCATGCGCAAATTTCATTGTTGTTCACAATGAACTAATTTGTTTAATAAATAATAAATGTATTGCAGTCGACTTTATTCTTTTGGTATTTTTTAATCATGAAAGTGAATTATCAGCATTGCTTCCAATTTTTGTTCCGTCTATTGAGAAATTACATCTAGCTGGATTTATGCAAAAAAAAAAAATAGTGCAGTTTTTGTTTAAGTCATTTCTCAATAGACCCGGAAAAAAAATTAAAAGCAATGCTTTTGTAAAAATCAGTTACTTCAACATTTGATTTATAAAACCATTTGTGATAAGTTTATGAAACAATAAACAGTATTTCGTTTTTTTTTTTTGTCATTGAAGCGACATGTATCAACTGTTTATCTACGGTCTCTACATAATGGGGTCCTCGATGACCATATAGTGTAAAGCATGTTTACGGTTTATAGCACCTCTTACCGCCTAGCTTCGAAAAATTCCCGTTTTTACAGATCTTTGTGTAAGAAAAAAATGTCAGTTCACTTGCCAAAGATCGTTGGTTATCTCCAGAAACTCCGCTTTCGGCCACCATCCCCTAGTTACTGACCGCCTTGATATAAATGTAAGAATCTTGACTGGCGTTAAACATCAATTCCGTTCCACTCGACTCTTATGATGACAACGCTATGACTAATGAAATGATAAGCTATAAAGTTGTATAGGTACTTTGATTTATGTTTTTCAATGATTTAAGTCTACGATATATACATTGTCTCTTGTCTGTAATACCTGTTCATAATGATTTGCGTCTAGACATTCTAATATATTAATTTTATACGGCTTCTCATTTGGTACTAATCCGATTATATGATTTGTATATCATATTTTAGATTTTAGATATATGCTGTCTATATATGTATTATCATTACATTCTCAAATAACTTTTTTTCAAGTGTAACTCGCTGGTCGAGCAATACAAAAACTTAGTTTTCACATCGGCTCTGTGAAGTTGAAGAAGTTGACAGCTTCACATATCTTGGTGCAAATGTCACCAAAGATGGTGGGAGTACAGCTGATGTAAGGAAGATAATAGCACTGGCCAGTGGATACTTCAGAAGGCTAGACAACATCTGGAAGGTCACAGATATAGGGAGAAAGGCGAAAGTCTCCCTCTTCAAGAGTTTGGTTCTGTTCGTATTGCTGTATGGATGCAAGACTTGGAAGCTCACCAAAACAGAGGAAAAGAGGATAGACACCTTTCAGACCAAATGCATCAGAAGGATCCTTAAAATCAGATGGCAACAACACGTCCCAAGAAAGACAGATCTAGAGATGGCAGAGGCAGAAAGCATTAGCTGTGAAGTGAGGCAAAGGAGATAAAACTGGATCGGACACATCCTAAGGAAGGATCCAAAGGAAGACTGTTGCTGTGTCACTAGGATGGACACCTGAGGGGAGAAGGAAGAGAGGCCGACCAAAAACAACGTGGCGGAGGATGGTGGAGGTTGAGCGAAACAGTGCAGTCTAGAGCTCTTTGAATGCGGCACGCCTTGCAGCTCAGACCTGCAAGAATGGAAAGACAATGTCAAAGCCTTATGTTCCTCATGGCATGGGGAGAATTAAGATTAAGGTAAGGTTAAGGTCTGGCCGACTTGGGCAGATTTTTTGTATCAGAAAGTGTCTCAATTCTTCCACCATCATTCAAGAACTAACCGATTCGTTATTAGTGAACAAATTTGGAGTTCCTGGGGCGTTAAAACCGTTAATTAGGATTAATTCAATCCAAGCGACGATTTCAGATCTAAAGTACAATATAAAAATAAATTTCCTATACATGTTTTTTTAATGTTTCGTTCAGAAAATTTAAACAAAATGATATTATCACCAACAACTGTTAACGTATCAGAAGAAAATAATTATTTCTTGATATATTGTTTCGTTTATTTAAGTAACAATTTCAGAGAATTACAATAGGAATAGACAAACATAATTTACTTTCTTTATGAATCGCGTTATTACTTCCTGGTTTATTTTGCAAAATGAAAGACGCAATTTTGACTTCCTGGTTTATTTTGACGTCATGAGCATTATGATTTTCAGAATTATATTGCAATATCAAAAATTTACTGTATCATTTCCTGGTTTATGATGCAACATTAAAGATTTACTGTATCATTTCCTGTTAACGTTGCAGCATCAAAGTAGCACCATTGGTTTACGTTGCAACACAAAGATGTACTGTAACATTTCCTGATTTACGTTGCAACATCAAACATGCACTGTAATATTTCCTGGTTTATGTTGCAACATGAAAAATGCACTGCAATATTTCCTGGTTTATGTTGCAACATCAAAGATGTACTGTAATATTTCCTGGTTTATATTGCAACGTAAAAAATGTACTGTAAAGTTTCCTGGTTTACGTTGCAACATCAAAGATGAACTGTATCATTCCAGGTTTAAGTTGCAACATCAAAGATAAACTCAAACATTCGAGGTTTACGTTGCAACATCAAAGATGAACTGTAACATTCCAGTTAACGTTGCAACATTAAAGATGAACTAAAGCATTGCATGTTTACGTTGCAACATCAAAGATGAACTGTAGCATTCTAGATTTACGTTGCAACATCAAAGATGAACTGTAACATTCCAGGTATACGTTGCAACATCAAAGATGAACTGTAACATTCCGGGTTTACGTTGCAACATCAAAGATGGACTGTAACATTCCTGGTTTACGTTGCAACATCAAAGATAAACTGTAAGATTCCTGGTATACGTTGCAACATCAAAGATGAACTGTAACATTCCAGGTATACGTTGCAACATCAAAGATGAACTGTAACATTCCAGGTATACGTTGCAACATCAAAGATGAACTGTAACATTCCTGGTTTACGTTGCAACATCAAAGATGAACTGTAACATTCCAGGTTTACGTTGCAACATCAAAGATGAACTGTTACATTCCTGGTTTACGTTGCAACATCAAAGATGAACTGTAGCATTCTAGATTTACGTTGCAACATCAAAGATAAACTGTAACATTCCTGGTTTACGTTGCAACATCAAAGATGAACTGTATCATTCCAGGTTTACGTTGCAACATCAAAGATGAACTGTAACATTCAAGGTTTACGTTGCTACATCAAAAATGAACTGTTACATTTCAGGTTTCATTGCAGCATCAAAGATGGACTGTAATATTCCAGGTTTACGTTGCAACATCAAAGATAAACTGTAACATTCCAGGTTTACGTTGCAACATCAAAGATAAACTGTAACATTCCAGGTTTACGTTGCAACATCAAAGATAGACTGTAACATTCCAGGTTTACGTGTAACATCAAAGATGGACTGTAACATTCCTGGTTTACGTTGCAACATCAAAGATGAACTGTAACATTCCTGGTTTACGTTGCAACATCAAAGATGAACTGTATCATTCCAGGTTTACGTTGCAACATCAAAGATGAACTGTAACATTCAAGGTTTACGTTGCTACATCAAAGATGAACTGTAACACTTCAGGTTTCATTGCAGCATCAAAGATGGACTGTAATATTCCAGGTTTACGTTGCAACATCAAAGATGAACTGTAACATTCCTGGTTTACGTTGCAACATCAAAGATGAACTGTAACATTCCAGGTTTACGTTGCAACATCAAAGATGGACTGTAACATTCCTGGTTTACGTTGCAACATCAAAGATGGACTGTAACATTCCTGGTTTACGTTGCAACATCAAAGATGAACTGTAACATTCCTGGTTTATGTTGCAACATCAAAGATGAACTTTAGCATACAAGGTTTACGTGGCAACATCAACAATGCAATGTAATACTTCCTTTTTCAACGTCGTGACATCATATTGTAATTAATATTATTATACCTCATGCAATTTTCAAGTAATTGGATTGGATAACTAACTGTTTGAAAATAAAATAATATCACCCTTAGATTTACTAAGAATAAAGAATGGCTCGCGTGCTTCAGGGTAACATTAGTTGAGGAGTTATGGTAACGGGTAATATTACAAAAAATATTACATGCGCAAAAGGAATCACACAACCGAACGCATTTCGATCACAAGCAGCTAAACGTTTGATGGATACGATCTTTTATTAATATACATTTTATTCATATGCAAGCGTTTCCTTGATAAAGACTACCTGTCATCAGACGACAGACGACAACCGTGAATGGCCAGCCTGAGATAGTAATCCTTTTTTTTTTCTCAAGTAACAGAGAACCTCGGTTTAAGAGAATATCTGGAGGAAGACATTTGGCATAATAAAATAAATATAACATTCATAAGAGGGTGAAAATAGGCAATATCACCCTCTTATAAATGTTATATTTATATAATATCCCATAGTAAATGATACAGCATTATGCATACAATTTTTATTACCCAATTTATGCTGCAAAATCAAAACATCTATTCAGTTAATACCTTCTATATCGACATTTTAGAAGCACTTTTTTACTCTCTAGTTTATTACAGCATAGATGCATGGTAACATTCCCTGGTTTAATTTACGAGATTATACTTGCACTTTATTAATTCCTGGGGTTTCAGTTGCAATATTATACATATATATATAATATGCACCATATTATTTCCTTGGTATTATTATGAAACCATACATCGTATTTCCTCGTGTTAACTTCAGAGTAATAGAACTTTTCTTTAATGTTACATAAGTACATTAATCATTTTGAGCATATAAGTTTCCATTATTTTGCGACATATTCCTCTGAAATAAATTGATTTCAACAATGTAGAAAGCAAGGAAATTAAAAAAACTTTTTTAGGGAACAGTCTGTGATTTTATTTATACACATAAGCTAACTTATAATTCCAACTCCCAGAAAAATTCCTTTATAAGACATCAAGAAGTAAATGAATTTCAGCGGTTAATTTCAATCGGACAATCTAACATTTTACAGTAACTGATTTACAGATGGTATTTCAATGCAACAAAGATACAGGTACATATGAACTTCAGTATTTTTTCGAAAATTGTTATGAAGACTAATATTTGGTTGGTAAATGAATTTGTACATCCTTTCTAAAACAATTATTTATACCTATTATTTTTGTTCTAAATATAAGTCAAAACATCTTATGCTTTATAATTTACAAGACCTGGTGACTTTAAAGAGGAGATGAATCTATTTAAATATATTTCTATTCCATATCAAATCCGATTATGAAGAACATCCTTTTGGACCATAAATGTTCGTCATAGGGTTTTTTTTTCTAAATATTTCTTTTATTTAAAACATTTATCATAAAAATAACAGTAAGATTAATTTAAAAAAAAACCACACACGTTTCCTCACTAAATTTTATTTTTAAATGAAAAAAAATTTCGATTTCTTCTGTAAATGAAACAAATTTTGAAAAAAAAAGTTGAAATTTAATGACTTCAATGATCCAACTGGGTCTCATTCAAGATTACATCAGGGTATTTAAATATTAATAAAGGTTAAATGAATTAATATGCAAATCACATTTTCTTACTACATAGTGCAGAATTTAAAAGAAATATGAAAATGAAATCGATGTCCAAGAGACAACTAATATAGTTTAAAAAGTTTTGATTTTTTTTTCCAATTAGAGAAATGAAGGAAAGAACCATAAGTTAATAATCGAGTGGTCATTGTTGTTCGGACCTTTCAAGGGGTGATCATCATGAATATTCAAATCATGACACCAATTTCTTATGTTGTAAACAAGGAACTAGGTATAATGAATTTGATGTCTTGTTAAAAATTAAGAAAATGATACATTCACAGAATTAAAGAAGTTTGAATAATTCTGGTTATTTTTCCTAATAGGGTCAATAAATTTTACATGAATTTTATTTAAATATTTTTGAATGATTTTGTTTAAATATTGATTTGAACTCCCAATATCTATGCAACAAACAATTATGGACTGGCAGAAGTATTTATCCTGTAATATGATTAAAATAAACAAAAAAAATCTAACTTAGTTCAGCAGCATCTTTATAGAGCATTTTAACATTCTACATAGTTTTAAGTACTTTACCCCTAATACGCACAATGACGCCTCAATGACGCCACAATGTAAATCTAACAAACATGTCAGACATTTCTTAAATGCACAATAATACATTTCAAGGCATGAATAGTTTTTAAGAAGCTGTATCCACGTGGCCTCGGTTTCACAATCATTTCTTAACTAAGATTTTTCTTAGAAAGACCTAAAATTAGCAGGTTTTTTAACAATCTCTAATTTAATCATAAATCAATATTTTTATATATAAAACTAATACATATTATACAGGATTGAAGAATTATTTAAAATGAGACCTTAAATTTCTGAATATCTCAACAATTAAGAAAATTATTCAGATTTCAAATTTCCCAGATTTAAGTTAAGGAAAATCTTAGTTAAGGAATGATTGTGAAACTAGAAACAGGTTCTTGAAAGAAGCTAAATAATCTATCCCCAGTTTAAATGCAGATGTTTATGTAATCGAACTATCATTTTATTTATATATCAATTAATTAACATTTAAACTTTTTTTGTATTTCCTTCGTAATTTACATGCACTTACATTAAATGTCAAATGAAAACTAACAACAGCAGTAATATTGAGAACCCACTTACACCCACCTTCCTCCTTCCGTTAAACCCATGTACGTGACCTTCATTTCCCGTTTCTTATATGAAATTTACCTAATCTGAAATTTCCACGCGTAAAACGGCAAGAGATATTCTTTTACAATGCAAATCCCATTATACTTTAATATCTATACACGCAAATGTTTTTAGAAAGTAAAAGCAGCATGCACTTAGTTGCGAATACAAAAATTTGAGTGTTTAAGGTATTTGTGAAAATACTCTCTCTCTCTCTCTCTCTCTCTCTCTCTCTCTCTCTCTCTCTCTCTCTCTCTCTCGCCGCACGCATATTTCGAACCAATGCACACGCCTCTTGAGACAACATTCTATAACCATCAACACGATGGAAACCTAAAATCCTAAAAAATATCTTATAATGACATGAGCATAAGTTTTTATTTTAAAATTTCTTCATCAAATAAGTCATATTTAGAATACAATGTAGAAAAATATCGCTGTCCGAACTTTGGAACTCGAAACATAACACCATTGTTTATTATAAATTCACGGTTCTGCATTGGTACACTGTTTGTATAAAGTGTCCATGGTAGAATTCTGTCATCTTCAATAACTGGACACACGATGACCTTAAAAAGTAAACAGATGTCATTGGATATAGTCCAAGCAATTTCGAAACTTTGGTCATCTTGTTCGTACGTATTGACCGGTTGTCTTATGACTGAAATTCTAGGAAATGACCAAATTTTTTCATCGCTCAGTGCTAATCTAAAAAGATCTGAAAATGTATCCTTTAGCAGTGAAGGTTGAAGATTTCTGTTGGCATCAAAAAAGTATTCGTACTCTTGCGGTGGTGGAAAGTCTTTTGATCTTAAAGAAAGTAAATATGTCGCAGTATCGCAATGATAAACCTCGCAGATATCTGCGAATTTTTTTAAACAGAAGGCGAACTCAAAAGTCGACCTTTCGTCGTTATTTTCTGAAATTTTATTCAGTTGTTTAACTTTTACTTCAAACCTTGTATCTAATTGGCTTATCCGATTTGCCAATTTTTCCAACAGTTTTGAAATTGTGTTTTGAACCGATAAGGTCAAGTAATCCATTTCAATTGAAAACGATGGAAACAGCTTAACGTTTTTGCATTCTTTATCGTTTTCTACATTTTTCTTATCAAGGTAAATCTTGGTTGCCTCTGTCTTTTTTGCAGATATACTGTCTCTGTAGTCCGATTTACTATTCACTAACTTTAATATATCCAAAGTAGCACACGAATCATTAGCCACGGTAGAAATGTCCGCTCCCATTCGCACCATTTTGTTAACAATAACCTGATCACAATCCCATCTACGGAGATAGACGGAAAACGCCGAAAATCCTGTGTCGTCTTTTTCGTTTAACATTTCTTTAATTTCGGAATAGGGTATCCGCTCTTTCTGTCAAAAGCAAGAAAATTTGTCCTGCGTCTTTGGATTTATAAAACATGAAATGTAAAATATTCTGACCATATTTCCATTTAACTGACCAGGGCAGTAATAGTGAAGGCAATACCAGTAAACTCGAGCAAAATGAATGCTTCAGGGCTAAATGTAATGGAGTCTGTCCATCTCCGTCAGGAATCGCCATGTTTGCATCAGAATGTGTGAAAAGTGTAACTAAGTCAAACATCTGATCTTCTGCAAGTTTCTTGTTCCTCATTAAATAATGAAAAGCAGTGTTACCAAAATAATCAATTCTGTTAATGGTGTCTGATTGTATCCGTGTTATAATACGTTTGATTTTTTCCGGCGATTTTGAGAACTGCGCTGCTACATGCAATGGTGTTCTGTCCAGCATGTTTGTAACATCCAGCTTGGCATTGGAGGACAGCATAAGGCCCAGCAGTTCAATGCTGACATTATTTTTCAAACAGGAATATATTGGCGTATTTTCTTCATGATTTCGTAGTTCAATATCAGCATTGTGGTTCAGTAGAATTCTCGTCATTCGTATGTCATTATTTAAAATAGCCACATGAAGTGGGGTAAGGTATAAGTCACCAGGACCGTCCGGAGAGTGACCAGACTGCAGAAGCTGTAACACCTGATCATGTAGTCCGTAAAGAGTCAAGTTCATCAATTCGTTAACCCAAGGCATATTTTAGCTACAAGGACGATGTGAAGCTTCGGCGTTTCAAATATGTCGAGTTTTAGTGTTAAGACAAAGTTTCTTTGTTATAAATCTGAAAAGATATGTATCATTGATTTAAAAAAATGTCATAATAGCCAACTACACGAAGTAACAAAATTACAATATACATGTTGTATATGAAAACTATAGGAATAATCTAATGTGGTGGGTGGTTTATATAATTTCAACTTTTTACTTTGCTTTTGTTTTCGTCTTTTGTCTATTTTTTTAAATCATAATCCTGTCTTTTTTGCGTGACCTACTTCTGCAATTTGTTTTAGAAAATGTGCAACAAGAAAAGAAAACATCCCAACTCGAAAAAAAAAAAAAAAAAAAAAAAAACAACCAAACCCGCCCAGTAAAAGGACGAGATGGCACATAACAGCTGTTATTATATTTATCTGATATTGATAATTATAAAAGTAATAATCACCATCATCATAAAGACAAAAATAGCAAAATAATAATAATATTTACCTGTTCTTTTTTCCTCTTTGATTTGATTTCTTCTAGTAGATTTTGTAGAAATAGAAATGATAAATCAAATAAGTTGTTTACTTTTTATTTTGTTTTTAATTCACAGTATTTTAACTTCCGGGGTAAAAACTATTTACGGAAATACTCTATTTATCTACCTAATCACTGAACGTTATAAAGTCAGACTTGTTGGTTCATTACAGCTTATTTTGATAACTTTAAAGGCATTTGTAATTAATTGCTGGGGATGAATTTAATATTATTTGAATCGAATAAAATTTTTACGTCCGGCTTCTTTATACGGAATGTCGGAATTTTATTACCAGAAAATTTTCAGTTATCTCGAAAGATAAGTCTAGGGATTTATATAAGAACAAAGCCATGAATGACCGTTTGTTTATTATGGTATGCTCTGTAATAGTGCGCCATAATGGCAACTTTTTGTTAAAGTGATAGCTCACCACGTCGGTATGTCGCAGACAAACAAACATATACCTCCCCAGTAACATTATCCTTGCACCGAGTGAAACAGTCGATATAGTTTTTAATGCCGAGCGCTACGCGTGGAAGCAGTATATCAAAATTTAAAGTTGTATGTATACCACGGCAAGGATTTAAACCTGACACCCCCCCCCCCCCCATTCTTGTGACAGACGCTCTACAATGGGACACCGAGACAGTCGCTTTCCTTTGAGCAACAACACGTTGTGTGGACCATAAAACCAAAGGACTTGACTATACCCCTGACATAAAGGTTTTTAATTTGATGATTAAATACATTAAAAAAGTCTTATGAATCTTTTGTATGTAAATGTATTTAATGATAAATTTCACAAAGTGATTTATGACACCCTGACATTCCCCCCTTACATCTGATTCTAATAGGAAGTGTTAATTACTATTTAATTGTTTAACAACTAATACCAATCAAATGTGATTTATCCATACCATATAATTATAGACGATGTCTGCATCTGACGTGAAATCATCCCTAAATACAAAGACTGATTATTTTGAAGACTTATACAAAAAGCAGGAAGCCTTACTGGAGAAATCAACATCATACGACGCGTTGTGAAGTTAGGCGTAACATATTTTTGTTAGGCAATAAGTAGAAAAAATCTAAGATGCGCAAGCCGAGTTGCAAGTTCATATTCTATATGTTAGATAAGTCCAATGCCAATTATTTAGTCAAAAATCAGTGAATCGGAACGAAGCTCTAACATGACCTGTAACTCATTATGTATACCAAATTTGTATTTAATATCTGCAAAGGGGTAAAAAAATGAAAACTAATAATTTTTTCTAAGCCCATCTCATAATTTCGTCGAAAATCGGTAAACCGGACGAAACTAAAACTTGTACTGTAACTTATGATGGTAAACTCACGTACAAAATTTGAGCTAAATTTCTGAGCGTTAAGAAAAAACAAGAGGCCCATGGGCTTTAACGCTCACCTGAAGATATTCCAATATTGTTTGCAAAATGCATTAGACAATATATAAAGTACAGAAACTTTTAAAAATTTCTCAGGTTAAGAACTCCCAAAAAACTTAATCAGAATTATATCCACTCACTTTTCATTTATAAGTAGCTTATATAATATGCATGAAGTTACTGTAGTGCAATGAATAATTTCCAAATCATTAATCAATTTCAGTATAATTATGCAGCTATGTCCTTGAACTTTGATTATGACCTCGAACCACATATGATTGTCATGTCAATACCCACAATATTCTAATACACATGCCTATGCATGAAATTAAAACTTTTCAATATAATTAATAATTTTAGTATTCCTATGTAAATATGACCTTGACTTTTGAACATATAACCTTGAACCATAAATCAAAATGATTGTTGTTGCAATACCTACAATATTCTAATATACATGCCTATACAAAAATTTAAAGTTTTCAAGATAATTAGCAATTTAAGTCTTCTTCTGCAACTGTGACCTTGACCTTTCAACATTTGACCTTGAACCATATATCAAATTGATTTTTTTTTGCAATACCTACAATATTCTTATATACACGCCTATACAAAAAGTTAATAGTTTTCAAGATAATTAGCAATTGAAGTCTTCTTTTGCAACTGTGACCTTGAATTTTCAACATATGACCTTGAACCATATATCAAAATAATTGTCATGTCAATACCTACAATATTTTTATATACATGCCTATACAAAAAGTTAATAGTTTTCAAGATATTTAGCAATTTAAGTCTTCTTTTGCAGCTGTGACCTTGACCTTTCAACATATGACCTCGATCCATATATCAAAATGATTGTTGTTGCAATACCTACAATATTCTAATATACATGCTTATACAAAAAGTTGATAGTTTTCAAGATATAGTGACAAATATATGATTTTTAGCAATTTCCCCACTCAGTGCCTTACAATTTCCCCATTTTGAGCCCCATGGCTACCATTTGTGCAAATCTGAAAATGGATTACCTAAGGATGTTATAATTGAAATAACTAAGGTATATCTCTTGTAGATTCAGAGGAGAAGATTTTTAAATTTTTTCACTATTTCCCCCTTATGGGGCCCCAAGGGGACATAACTCTTTAATTTGTGCAAATCTGAAAGGGCTTCACCTAGGCATGATGGTTACCAAGTTTCATTAAATTTGGCCCAGTGCTTGAAAATGTAAAAAGTTTACGCACGACGCACGACGGACGGAGATGGATAGCAATAGCTCACCTAAGCTTTCAGCTCAGGTGAGCTAAAAATACTGAAAACTAATGGTGTTGCCCGCACCTATAACGTTGTTGCAACTCGGCTAATAATGAATGAATCGCTTAAAATTATGTCAGTTTCATAGTGAATTCCTAACTGATTTAAATCTGACAAAGAAATTGATTTTATGTTGCTTAACGTCCCAGTAGAGAAATTTTACTTGTATCAAAAGGTCAGTAACGGGATGATGAAAAACACAGGTGCAGCCTGAAAGCGACAAGTGAACTGACAAACATTCTTAAACTTGCATTTTCTCAGTGCGATTGGAATCGAGGTGGTGAGAGGTGCTATACTCCGTAAGCGCACGCTTTAAACCATTCGGCAACTAGGACAAATCGGTAAATATAAAAAACAGCGTATAGGATCAAGATTTTGGTTAAAAATAAACAAAATCAATATGATAGAGTATAAACATGATTGTGTATAATAAGATGCTTTATCACTTAATGTGTGGCTTTTTTTCTCTACCTTCAGAGAAATTCGACATGGTAACGTATTATATGATGTCCGGTTACGGTCATTTCCAATTTCCTTTTTATGTATCAGAAATGATCTTGGAATCAAAAAAGGCATAGGTGCAAGGATGAAAAGGCGATAAAGCGACCACATGATGGCGAAGGAGGGAGGTTACTATCCAGCTAATAATAAGCTTTAGATGTTACATAGTGTTGACCCTGTACAATATGTACGTAAGTAACTGTCAAATATCTACTATTAAGGCCCGGTCCAACTGAACGATGGACACAAAACGTATACAAAAAACACAGTGGAAGAGTAGAAATAAACAAAGTTCGCGAAAATTTGCAATAACAGAGAACGGAGAGGAACGGACGTGTTAAACAGATGTTCATCGGAAGCCTAGCGGATAAAAGCGGATGGAAGTGGGTGACAGCTCAAGACATCATACATATAGAAAATGCATCCCAGATACACACGCTTTGTCCATTTTGAATACTATATATATTATATATGACATGCATACGCTTACAACTTTTCTATTACCGTGTTACTAATGATGTTCAGACGTTCCATTAATCTTATCTTTCCTCCCCGTTTTCCGTTTTCAGCTACAGCGGGTGTGAGTTGCAAGGATGCAGAGAGGATACACCACACCTTTAACGGAGGATAACGGAAATAAAAATTTTGTTGCTGCAGTGCTTCAGATTGTCGGTGCGCCCGCGTTAATTCTGCGTGAATGTAAAAAAAATGACGCATGAAAATTGTACCCAGTGTATTCGGCGTGCATTAAAATATGAACGATGTTAAATCTAAAGCACACATTCTTCCGATCATCTTTCAAAAATAACAAGACCACGAAAACAGGAAGTGTCTGTTAAATTTATTGTATCTCGGAATACCTGTGATTTTACGGTAGTCTTGAAACGAAAACGAAAATGTCAAAAAGGAAGCGAAGTAGCATCCTCTCGTCTTAAAGACACGACATGATGAAGATTAAAGTTTGCACAAACCAACTTCCTGCGGCATCCAAGATGGCCGCCGTTACAATAAATAGCAAAAAGTGATAAATGGCTGATACACGTTTATTTATTAACCGATTTAGTTCAAATTTGGTATATAGAAAGTAGATGCATAGCCATTTAACATATGTAACTGGTTTTTCAGAAACACTTTTATTGGGTCGCTATTAGCAGAATATTCAAATAAGGTGCTATATTTAGCCAATTCTTTGAAAATCTTCTCCTCAGAACCTACTGGACCTATTTGAACCTAATTTGGTGTGTAAGGTCCCTAGGTGATGCAGATTAAAGTTTGCACAAACCAACATCCTGCGGCATCAAAAATGGCCGCAGTTACTATAAATAGCAAAAAGTGATAAATGGCTTATACACGTTTATTTATCATCCGATTTAGTTCAAATTTGGTTTATAAAAAGTAGATGCATAGCCATTTAACACATTTAACTGGTTTTTCAGAAACATTTTTTAATTGGGTTGCTATTAGCAGAATATTCAAATAAGGTGCTATATTTAGCCAATTCTTTGAAAATCTTCTCCTCAGAAACTACTGGACGTTTTTGAACCTAATTTGGTGTGTAAGGTCCCTAGGTGATGCAGATTAAAGTTTTCACAAACCAACTTCCTGCGGCATCCAAAATAGCCGCCGTTACTATAAATAGCAAAAAGTGATAAATGGCTGATACACGTTTATTTATCAACCGATTTAGTTCAAATTTGGTTTATAGAAAGTAGATGCATAGCCATTTAACATATGTAACTGGTTTTTTAGAAACAATTTTTATTGGGTCGCTATTAGCAGAATATTCAAATAAGGTGCTATATTTAGCCAATTCTTTGAAAATCTTCTCCTCAGAAACTACTGGACCTATTTGAACCAAATTTTGTGTGTAAGGTCCTTAGGTGATGCAGATTAAAGTTTGCACAAGCTGTGGCATCCAAAATGGGCGCCGTTATTATAAATAGCAAAAAGTAATGAATGGCCGATACACATTTATATATCATACAATTAGGTTCAAATTTGGTATATTGACAGTAGATGTATAGCCATTTCACATACATATCATTTTTTCTGAAACAGTTTAGCTCAACTGGCATAGCTAGCGGCATGGCTGTCTAAAATTCATATGCAAATAAAGTGCCAGTTGAGCGATACAGGCACTTTTGGGCCTCTTGTTTTTAATTATAATTAAAATAAATGATATTAGTCCAATTACGTTCTGTATAAACGGAAAATATAGTTTATGTTTTCAATTATTCAAATCTTTTCGTAGACTAAAGGGAAAACATCTAACATCACATCAAAATTAAATTCTGTATTTTTTGGTAACGAAAAAATTATTGGCCCCTAACTTTCAAAAAGGGCCCCTCATTTCTGCACAGAATGGGCTTCTTGGGGCCCCTGGTTTTTCAAAACAATCTGAAGCACTGGTTGCTTGAATATGTCGCGGATTTAAATCCTATACGGCGGAAAGTCATGGGTTATAAACGTTCTAAAAGTTTTGTGCGAAAGAAATCACAGTGGATGGATGCTCGATTGATAAAGCGTATGCAACACGCATGCAATGATTATTACACAACGGATGCATAGCGTTTTCGAAAGGAGGTCAAGATTTTCCTACGATTTATATCCTTTTTGTCCCTGTAAGTGCAGAGGAACGGGGTCTTCACAAAGATCTTTTTCTTTGGCTAACGGTAGCCAGAAGGAAATAAGAGTTGGGTTTTTTTTTTTTTTTTTTTTTTTTTTTTTTTTTTTTTTTTTTTTTTTTTTTTTTTGAGTGAGTGAGTGGGTGATGTTTTGCGTCCATCTTCTGCTAATTGATATTTTATTGATTCACCAGGGGAAAAAAATTATTATAAATTTTGTCTTTGAATGGAGAAATTAAAAAAAACCAACCGTTTGACATTGATTTATTTCAGCTATTTCTCTAGAGATTTTTTAAATCATTTGCAATTTTACTTCAATCCTGACTAATTATTTCTGTTTTTTTCTATTCTTCTAACGCTTATATATACCGGAATATTTTCCGGCAAAAAAGACGATTCCTAATTTTAGCGTACTTTTATGTCTAACATCTCCATGGAAACCTTTTTTATTTTGTTGTGATACAATTAGAAACTTATAAATCAATGTTCATAAGTCAATTTTCGAGAAATGGGTATAATTAAACAAAAAATATTTCAAAACATCCACATTAGCTATATGAAAACATCGTAAAGACGAATAGAAATAGAGGTTTTCAGGGTGAATTTAGGTTCAACTTGCATAAAATCGTGATGTGGGCAATTGTTTGGATATTAATTGTTATTTGTATATATATTGTATTTTTGGTTCATTTTGTTCATTTAGATCTCAAAATAAAATATTCATGGGAATGTTTAGGAAAAAATTGCTAAATCGTTCAAACCGTATTCAAAACACATCGCTAGATAACGTAATAATAACGCGCATTTAAACTTTAGAATTTGAACCAATGCCGATTACGAATTCGATGTCCAGTCGTTAGAAAAGCCAAATAAATGACGTCACATGTTTATCCATAAGAAAAAATGATGAAACAATAGCCCATTTGTGAAACGAAGTTAGAGAACAAACGCATTGTAAATGTAAATCTTTTTAGTAAAAAGGGATAATGAAGAAAAGCGAATTGAATAACTTTCTTTCGAACGGATCGGCCTTTAATGTGATTGAACATATGTGCGGTGAGAGGCACTGCTATCCATACACCGGTCATGTTTACCACGCGGTAGCTGAGATCCTACATGTAATAATTTCGGTATCATTATTCCTCAACAATGATATTCCTGATTTAACAAAGTAGTCAGTTCTTTGTGCTGTCAGAAAATGTATCACGTAGCAAGATTTTCAGCCGTCGTAATTTTTGAAGGTTTGTTCCCTAATGCAAAGCATTCCTTAGCTGGATTTGTATTCATATAATTTTGGAACTTTGGATCCATTAATTTTCACATGTGTGGCTTATCCCTTTTTATCTATCAACATTTCCATCCCAAGTGTCACTGATAAGGAATGAATTTCCACATATGGCAAATCAAAATACATATTTTATATACAGCTAGAGACGTCTTGACACAAGTGAAGTGATTTTTTAGGCCAGAAAAAAAAAACCTGAATAAATATTTTAATGACATCAAGATTTTTTACACTGAATGGAAATGGATAAACTGTATCCTTAAGCATAGTAAATGAATTTGATATATAATGCAGCTGGAGATACTTTGATATAATTTAAATAAGGCCAAGTTCAAGAAATTTTTTCTGGGTGGTAATAGATAAATAATTATTTTAAGTTAATTGAAAGATTAAACAATTTTTTCTCTATCGTAGATGTTTTGTTGCACGAGTTTACCGGAAATGACTCTTCCTTGAACCGGAAATGACCTTAAAAACATTAGACGCCTCATCAGACAACAAGGATATAAAGTTACTTAAACGAGCAATAAAATGTCGTGAAATAAATGTGGAATCCATTTTATAATTAGGATATGGGGAATTTAATGGCTGTATGAGTTTGCTTTCAGTTTGCTTTCAGGCATAAGGCGCGATTATGACTGGTTAGTTGTAATGCTATTTAACATCACATTAGAAATTTTTAATCTATTCGCGACGTAAGTTTTTTATTCTTCAAGTTCCAAATTCGTGCATGTGTGAAAGTTGCAAATGTGTATAATGGCCGGTCATGTACTTGGGTTCCCTCAGGGCAATTTATGTCAAGGTGCTAGCTCACAGAGTCAGTATGCTGCAGACAAGCAAATTACTCCCCAAGTCACATTAGATTTACCCCGGGTGAACGAGTCTATACTTCGTCCTTTTTATGCCAAGCGTCAGGTGAGGAGGCAGTATCTCAAAATCGAGCTTATTGCAGCTATCATTTGTGTTTTATAAAAAGAACTTTCATGTTCTTTGAATGATACAATGTTTTCGAACCTAATTTAAAGTTGAATGCGTCATACATTTGGTTCAATGTTTTTAATCTTTGTTATGCAAGAGGTACATTCTCTTGCCTATGACGGTTATTTTGACAACTGTTTATATCTATAAAAGTTCGGACTATTACTGTTAATATCTGTAAAAGTTCGGACTATTTTTTTAAACCAAAACATGCAGCTTGTTCCCAATAGCAACGACAAATTCATATTTGAAATTTTTCGGGTTATAAAAGACAGAAACTATTGTATGAGACCTAAGGAGCGAAAAAAGTACATTAGTGCACAAGCGAAATTAGGAAGTCGAAGAAATGCTTTTGCGAATAAGCGATCGTACGACGTCGAAGAAACGCAAACTACCGGTGGCAAAAAAAAATCGTGTTGAAATATCGCATCTGAGCATAATTTTGAACGTTAGCGACGATATTTTTAAAACCGGCTTTATAAGAATACCGACCAATACAAATGTTTAGTTGAAATTTTACTTTTCACAACGTACCAAAACAGACCATTATAGGCTGTGTTATTTCTTTTTGTTTGGTTATCATACAGGGATGAGACTGTATAAAAATAACAGCTATCTATCCCCTTGTGCAGGTTCGGTCATGTTACGAAATACTTATCAATTGAACTTTTTTAAAGTGATTTTTATTGTCTGTATGAAGGCAACAACTCTGCAAGCAAACGGAATAACGCGCGTTAGCGTTAGCTACGGACAATTGGCATATATGTGTAAATCTAATTCCAACTGAAATTTACATCACTTGAAATTTACATCCCGTGAGACACAAAATTATTTGACAAGTTGTACCATTACACATTGTCTCAAAATAATAGGGGATGTAGCAGCTTTGCCAGGTTAGGAAGAATTTTTTTTAAGATCCGATTGTTCAAGAATGTTTTGTGGTTTGATGGTTTTGACAGATATGTTGTTCTTTCAACAGGCCATCAAAAACACTATTTGATTTTTTGTCTCTCACAATGTCAATATTACGGTGAATATCAACCAGGTGCCTAAATATATATATATATATATATATATATATATATATATATATATATATATATATATATATATATATAAATAAATCCAAAGTCTTTGAATCTTGTATACAGATGAAATATAACAATAAGTAAAATAATAACAGGAAAAGTTCAAAATTACATTTTCGCAAGTACTTTCATGCGTATGTTTCGCAATCTTCAGGCGAATAATTTATTGATAATTATACCATAGTAACGTTACTATGACGTCACAATGTTACAAGGGGAGATAATAATACAACGGGAGGTTATTTTGAAAAGCTTTGGAATTATCCATTTAATTTCGGTTTAAAAACCTCGATAAAATGTTGCTCTCTGGTTAACCTCTTAGTTTGATCTTCATCTAGACATTTGTAGAACGGGAAAATTTTGAAATCTTTGTTACCACAGATATCGATATGTTCACCGCAGAAAGTCAATAACCCAATAAACACTAAAACCAGGAGTCGGTCACGGAGTCAAACTCGTAAAAGACCACCATCCCAAAAACGTCCCTTATTGTACTCAGAGGCGGTAAAAAATATACCAAAAAAACGACCGCAGAAAGTCAATAACCCAATAAAACTAAAACCAGGAGTCGGTCACGGAGTCAAACTCGTAAAAGACCACCATCCCAAAAACGTCCCTTATTGTACTCAGAGGCGGTAAAAAATATACCAAAAAAACGACCGCAGAAAGTCAATAACCCAATAAACAGACAAACCAATCCAACAAACGGAGTTGCAACTAATGTTCCACAAAAATCCCAAAAAACCGGAAAGAAAATATATTTTTTAGAGAGGGGTTATCCCAACCCGGGCCGGGAAAAACAGATGGAACAAACAGCTCCGAAGATAGTAGAATAATCGATCCAAAAATTATCAACTTATCTAAACGCAATCTTGATGAAAGTGAACTCAAAATTTTAAACAGAGGACTTAAATTCACCCCAACCCCAAGACAAAACCATGATGAGTTAAAGGATGACATAAACTCTTTTTGTCGAAGATTAAGGTTGGCTGAATTCTTTGTGGACACTGATTGCGAAGATGATAATTCTTTAATACGTAACAAATCAAACTTTACCCCGAACAAAGGGCGTGATATTCATCTTGATAAATATATCGATTTTTTGACTGGATTTCCATTGGAACAAAATAACAGTCAGATCAAAAGTAATATCTCCTCAAGTGAAAATGAGGCGATAAAACGATTAGGTAAAGATGATTCCATTGTAATCAAACAAGCAGACAAGGGTGGCGCACTGGTTATTATGGATTCAGAATATTATAAAAATAAAGTAGAAGAACAACTGAACGATGATTCTTTCTATCAAGAAATTCAAACAAATATGGACAAATCCACGATGAAGGAAATTAAAACACTGATAACTACTTTCTCATCGTCACTAACAGATAAAGAAAAAGAAGCATTGATCAAGTTTGAGACCAAAACAAGCAACTTTTATGGACTCCCAAAGATTCACAAATCAAGGGAAATTCAAGCACAAATTCAGCAACAAAATGATACATATGTGCAAATTCATCAACCGGAAGACCTTAAGTTGCGACCGATTATTGCCGGCCCTGCTTGTCCGACACACAGATTAAGTAACTTAATCGATATCATTCTTAAACCGTTATGTACATTAGTACCTAGTTACATCCGAGATGATCTGGACTTTCTTAACCACATTCCCAATTCGGTACAAGAAAATTCAAAACTCGTAACTTTTGATGTAACCAGTTTATATACCAACATACCGCATGATTTTGGGATAAAGGCGGTACAATTTTGGATTGAGAAACACCGGAACTTGATTGATAGCCGATTTAACACCGAATTTATTCTCCAAGCAATCAAATTAGTTCTCTACAATAATTACTTCTACTTTAACGGGAAAAATTACCTACAAATAAAAGGAACAGCAATGGGTACAAAATTCGCACCAACGTATGCTACATTAGTAATGGGATTCCTTGAAAATAACTTGTATGAAGAATTAATTGTTCAAATGAATCCAGATATAGCAGACTACATAAAAAACAACTGGAAACGGTATTTGGATGATTGTTTCATCATATGGAACAACACGGATGACGATCTTGAAAAATTCCACAGAATACTAAACAACCAGCACCAATCAATTCAATTCACGATCGAAAGTAACTCCGAAAAAATTCCGTTTCTAGATATACTGGTATGTAAAGAAGGAACAAACCTAACAACAGACATCTACTACAAGTCTACAGATACACACCAGTACCTTAATTTTCAATCATGCCACCCATCTCATATTAAACGGAACATCCCATATTGCCTTGCACGAAGAATATGCACCATAGTCACCGATACCACAAGAAGAAACCAACGTCTTCAAGAATTGGACAAATATTTACTTGCTCAGGATTACCCTCAACAACTCATAAAGAATGGAATCGAAAAGGCAAAATCCATCCCAATAGAGGAATTGAGAACGACGATACAACAAACCACTACTGAAAACAACATCCCATTTGTATCTACATATAATCCTCGACACATAGAGATGATGAAGGTAATCCGAACAAATGCACCTTCATTAACGCGTAGCCAAAGAATGAAGACTGTCCTGAATAAACACACTCTATTAAAAAGTAAACGGCAACCTAAAAACTTAAAAAAGCTTATCACCAGAGCCAAATTTGACATGCCGGGAAATAAGCTTCATTCATTTGAAGTAAAAACATGTGGTGACTCACGTTGCGGTACATGCGCGCATATTCAAACTGGAAGTTCCATAAAATTAGTAAATGGTAAAATCGTTAGACCAAACTGGAATTTTACTTGTAAAAGTAAGAATTTAGTTTACATCATTAATTGTGAAGGATGTAAGGAAAGTTACATTGGTCAAACGGGAAATAGTCTATGTGAACGTGTAAGGGTTCACAAGCAGCAAATAAGAGACCCGAGAACGAGAAAAATACCACTCAGTGAACATATCGATATCTGTGGTAACAAAGATTTCAAAATTTTCCCGTTCTACAAATGTCTAGATGAAGATCAAACTAAGAGGTTAACCAGAGAGCAACATTTTATCGAGGTTTTTAAACCGAAATTAAATGGATAATTCCAAAGCTTTTCAAAATAACCTCCCGTTGTATTATTATCTCCCCTTGTAACATTGTGACGTCATAGTAACGTTACTATGGTATAATTATCAATAAATTATTCGCCTGAAGATTGCGAAAAATACGCATGAAAGTACTTGCGAAAATGTAATTTTGAACTTTTCCTGTTATTATTTTACTTATTGTTATATATATATATATATATATATATATATATATATATATATATATATATATATATATATATATATATATATATATATATATATGTTATCAAAATATTAAATATTATTTGATTAATTTCTTTGATTTTACTTTGTAAAATTTCCTAAATGCGTTTTTCAAGCTTGTCTCAAATATAAACAAAAATGACTTGATAGCTATGTTTGTTTACCTATGGTAATGTAGTTCCGGGTTATATTGCATTTTATTTGTATTTATACACGGAGTGACAAAATTTTTGGCGTTCATTATCAGTAATGAAGGCAACGGCTCTTAAGCTTGCAGCTATGGGAATTTCACAAGGCAAATGAAAAAATAATCGAATAATGGGTATGCTTCAATAAATGTGACCTTCACATAATGTTTTACATTTTTCATTCGAAGTCTATTTCATTTCTTAAGATTTGGTTTATACAGAACTATTTTTGACGTGAAGAGGTTATTTTTATTTTTTGTACAACTTCCAAGAAAACAAACTCAATTCATTTATTGTAAAGATTCTGTTGACTATTTCGTGACAAAAGTTACTGGTAATATTGGATCAGTCTACGAACAAAAGGTTTGCATAACGATCTGATGTTCATTCAATTACGTTAATTTCCTATAAGACATTAGTTGAAGGAAACCATCGTTCAAATTATGAAGAAGGTTTTGAATACGAAATCCGGAAAAAGGTTGTTATTTCTATGGAAGGCAAAAATGTAAGTTGCTAATGGGTTCAGTCATCGAAATCCCTTTAAATCATCGTCACTGTTATATATATATATATATATATATATATATATATATATATATATATATATATATATATATACAAGACCGGTAATATCTACGAGGACGGACATAGCATTATGTACGAGAAATAATTCTAATGAGTGCAAACTTAATTTGTGGCGAGTCCTTATCCTAAATGAAATTGACAAACTAAATGGCGAGCCCTTATCCTGAATGAAATTGACAACGACGTTTTCTGTGCCAGATAAATGATAACGTTACAGTCCCTTGATATTTTAGAATTGATTGATAAATAAAAGTATGTGGCCCCGTAAATCGGAGTTCAATGTCGCCTTCTTTCGGTCATTTTCAATTATCGATTATAATTAATTTTATTATAGAAACGCTAAATGTTTTAAAGAAATAAATAAGTCTGAAAATGAAAGAGGGGTCCAAAATGAAGCTTAAAAAGAGGCAATGGCTACTTTTCGTTGATGCATCCTTACATCAGGCGATAGAGTTGAATTTTGTAAAAATTTTACGCCAAAGTCAAAATTGTTTCATTTTTAGTTAGTTCATGGATGGTTGAGTAAACCAGAGTGTCCAAAGAAAACCAACGACTTTCGGCAATCGAACTGACAAATTATCTTACACTAGGATCTGCCCGAGATTCGAACCAAGGCGGTGAGAGGCACTATAATCCATAAGTGTGCGCTTTAAACAATTCGGTCAGCGATGAAAGAGGAGGGGGTAGGTTTTTGTTTTCATAATGGATTTATTCCAAAACAGTGTTTACAAGACAAATCAATTAACACTACAGACAGCATAACCCAAGTGAATATGTCATTTAATTGTAGTTATCTATATCTAAAACTAGCGAGAAACCAATACACATACTGCTAAATCCACTTTAGAATAATCTTGTAGACATGAAACCTTGTTGAGTCATTTGAATATAAGCTAAAATAACGTCTCCGGTCTCCAACAGACATACGAAACAAGATAGAAATCCGTCATCTATATAATTTGAACACACTAAAACAAATACCATTTAAATGTGACTTGTGTGATAATTTCCCACCACATTTTGCTAGATTGTGTGGACTTTGCACCTACAAGAGATATTTTGTACGGCATCATCGAAGCAAGATATTTTAGCAATGTTAGTGGACATCAAATTTTAAACTTCCTTCGGGGAAATTAACTTGCTTTAAATTGAAAATTTAATTATTTATTTTCCAGTGTTTTATAAAGATTGTCTGTTATATTATTTGAGATTTTTTTATCGGTTTACTTATATAATTTCATACTACTGAATTATATATTTTTATTGATATTTTTGTATCCTTTCCATTTTTCTAACCGCAATAGCTGCAAAACTGCTGGTGAGGCTAAAATCATCAACTCGCTCACTCATTCACTCATACTATGATAATTTCGAATGACTTTTTAAAAAATATGGGTCTGAAATTTATCTTAGATTAATCTTTAGTGATAAATAACCTCCTTTTTGTGGCAAATAGAAACAAATCTGTTTTGACTTTAAACAACAACAACAAAATATTTGATAACAAGCAGCCAAAGCTTTCATTGACCAGCATTTGCATTTCAGGTCTATTGAAAAAAAATACATGTAGCTCACTAGCTTAATTGATAATTATTTACGAGTTCAATGAAAACTTCGATTCTTTAAATAAAAATCACTAACCGGACTAATCAAAATGGTCTGGTTTTCGGTTTTGCGGAAACCGGAAGGAATAGTTCGATCTATGTTGTGGAGTGCAGTGGAGAATTGGTGTTAAACGTCACAGACAATTTTTTTTACTTATATCGGGGCGGTCAGTTATAGGATGGTGGAGAAAACCGTAGTACCCAGAAAAAAATGATCGACCTTCGGCAAGTGAACTGACAAATCTTCTTGCACCAGGATCTACCTATCTAGATTCAAACCTAGACGGGTGAGGTCCTATGATCCATAAGCGCGCGCTTTAGATCACTCGGTCAACAAGGTTTCTTGATATATATTGTTAAAAATGAAAAAAAAAAAAAAAAAAAGAAAAAAAAAAGGGTACCCGGTACTTGGTTAGGTACAAGTTTATAGTTACATGGATGTGTGTTTAATTAATCACATATGACGTCACTATATTTGCTTTTTTCCGTTTTCATCAAAAAGAATTGGATACACGTGTACTTTACAGTTTGGGAGAAATACCATGATTTATCGAGATTTAATGTTTTTAAGTAAAAATAATCGCTTTAGATAGGACATAAATGTCTATCTGTATTATATATCGCAATACTATAGCAAGCGTCATAAACATCGGAAATTAATTTTACTTTGGTTTTATTTTACAATTTTAATAAAAGGATATTAAGCACAAAACATTTGTCGTGGTCATTTTTTAAAATTTATGTCAGAACCATTTCTTTTTAAACCAAAGTTTCAAAAACAACGAAAAGTAAATGTTCATGTATTCAAATCATTTTCACACACACACACACACACACACACACACACACACACACACACACACACACACACACGTATATATATATTTATTTATTTATTTTATTTATTTATTTATGCAATTATAGATTTTTTTTCTTTCTTCCCAGAAAACTTTAACCAACGATCAAACGCATACATGCTAAATGACGTTAGGGTCTCTCGAAACACTATATTTTATTTAAAAGACTTGTAGATTTTTCAATATAGAGTTATTCGGTTCTAGTATCTGCTAATTTCTTTATAAAGATTTTAACTGACATGATATTCATACACAATAACAATTGATTAAAGGTCTTCAACATATTCTGTAACACAGGTATAATTGAGAAGAAAGTGCATTTACTAACCTTAAGGAAGGGACTTCTATGGCCGATTGGTCTTAAGCTGGTCACAGCTTAGGTTCGAATCATACTCTGGGCAAATCGTTATGTGAGAAAATTTGTTGGATCGTTTAAGAAAGGTCGGTGGTTTTCTGTCCGAGCACTCCGCTTTCCTCCAATGTCCTAAAACAACCGCCAGTATATCTATGCGAACGAATCTTAACTTAGGCGGTGGCCGAGTGGTCTAAAGCGCGCGCTTACGGATCACAGTGCCTCTCACCGCCTGGGTTCGAATTCCACTCGGGACAGATCCTAGAGTGAGAAAGTTTTTCAGTTCGCATGTCGAAGGTCGGTTGTTTTCTCTGGGCACTCCGGTTTCCTCCACCATCCCAGGACTGACCGCCTCGAAATAAGTGAAAGAATCTTGACTGGGGCGTAAAACACCGTTACTCCACTCCACTTTTAACTTAGGCGTAAAATACCATTACCAAACCCAACGCCTCTTGTTAAAGAAAATTTCGAAATTCTGATTTCGAGTGGAATTTCATCGATAACATGGAAATGTTAAAATTTCAGTATTACATGGCTTGTTAAATCTTACCGATCAAGCATACTTTTTTTTTATTTTAAAAAAATCATTTTTAATATATAGTAATTTATTCGAAATTAATATCTATACAAAACAGAAATGCATCAAACTTCAGGCAAGCAATCTGTTGGATTTGCAGGCAATATGCGATAAAACTTATATTACGATTTTATTAGAATTGTACCGATCCCTGATTGGTCATAAATTGTAAAGAGCAAATTTTGCTTCAAAAATATATAATAAATAGAAAATTTAAAAAATTAAAAAAAAAATATTTCGGGATAATAACTCCAAGTTAAATGTCAAACAATCAGAAAGGGATTTTCTTCAAAGACTTTTTAAAAAAATAAATAGCCGATTATGTAAGGATACTCAAGTAATTTTGAGGAAACTAATCTTTGGTTAAGGTAGGCGAGGGAAGTCTTTACAAGAAAATTAAAACGAAAAGTCAAAAGATGAATTCGTTTTGAAGAAGATTATACGTCGTAATTACCAAATGTTCCATTTTTAAAATAATTTTGGGGTAAAAATGTTATTATTGTATAATCTTTTTCCGGAATTTCGGAGAAATCAAGCAAAGATTATTTTGCTAACGTATTATCTTTTTTTTTAAAAAAAATATTTAAAAATGAAATGTTATGAGTTACTGGGCTCATGCGTGACCAAAACAAGAAAAAAGGGGAGGTATGAGCAAGCGGCCAATAACAGACTTTATCTTACTGTAAATACTAATTTTTTCAGAATAATTGGGAATAATAATAACAAATCAAAATGAAAATACATGTCAGTCATTTGTCTAAATTTACGTCTGTCAAGATTGACAACTGCCCATGTTCGCTTGCCTAAAGGTCGGTGGGTTTTTTTTTTCGGGAACTCCGGTTACCTTCATCATTTTAGAACATTCCGCCTCGATATAAGCGACAGAATCTTGACTTGGGCGTTAGGTTTCAATATTTAAAAAATAATTTTAAAAAACCCTTGACCCTACCATAGCACAAGGTGTTCAACTTCCGCTATCCTACTTTTTGACCTACCTCTGTTTGGTCGTTTTTTTCTATTTATTGATGGGCAATAAAATTAGAAATGAACAAACCCAAATGCCTTGCTCTACAAAATGATAGGGTCAAGAGGTTTTATCATTATTTTTTTAATTTATAAACAAGCGCCTGCGGTTAGGATATACACGAATCAAACCGGCACGTATTCCGAAATATATCTAGAGCAAAGCGAAATTGTGTGTGTGTGTGTGTGTGTGTGTGTGTGTGTGTGTGTGTGTGTGTTTCCTCTTAGCTGTTCTTAAAAATCTATCAGTGTTATAATGTCACATGGTAAGGCATTGGTCTAAAAGATGGCTAATTAATATCCTTTAATCCACAGAAAACTGAAAGAAAACATATTAAACCTATCCCCTCAACTTTCTCCCTCGACAATGTAGACATTATTGAAACAAACGAACATAAACATTTGGGTATTATCTTTTCTTCCGATGGTTCTTGGAAATGTCATATTAATTACATACTTTCAAAGGCTTCTATTAGGATAAACATTCTCAGGAAACACATTCTTTGTAGAAATACACTTTAAAACTTATATTTTGCTTTTGTACGCCCAATTCTAGAATATGCCGATATTCTATGGGATAACATTCCAATTAACCTACAACATGATTTAGAAAAACCTAACCTTGAAGCTACAGGAATCGTAACAGGTCTAACAAAACTATGCTCCAACTCTTTATCTTGAAACAGGGTGGGAAACTCTATCTAATAGAAGAAGGAAACACAGACTTATTCAATTTCATAAAATGTTTTATGGTATCACAAAGGGCTACCTTACAGACCTCATCCCACAACGACAATATAGGACAACAAGACAGACTGACCAAATACCCACTCTTTTATGTCACTCAAGCTCTTATTATAATGAGTTTTTGCCCTCCACCATAAGGGAATGGAATGAACTTCCATTAACTATACGACAAACTCCGACAACATCATCAAACCACCTTCCTATTATGGCATAGGAGATAGGTGCTCCCAAATCTTACACACCAGACTCCGCAATAATTGTTTATTTCGGTTACATCTATGTAATAAAAATATAATAGACAATCCTTATTGTGAATGTGGTGAAATAGAATCGACAGAACACTTCCTTCTTTCCTGTGACCGCTATTCGAATATACGTGACAGAATACTTCGTACATTCCCATATACACTTTCGACTGACTTACTTCTTCTTGGCGATACTTTCTTAACCGTTCAACAGAACATAGAAATATTTAGATCAACACAAAAATTTATGTTTTACAAAACATTTTTGCTCTAACTAAATGATAAATGTTGAATTTGCAACATATGAATATATGCGTAATTAATTATATATCAGTTTGTTGACAATCTGTTTGTGCGATAGAAAATTTTGAAATTTTAATCATTCTTGGGAAACAGATTAATACAAGTGCTGTGACACTTGTTTCTGGATCCCTTTTGTAACTATTATTTAGATGCTATACTACGAAATTGAACGATTTTTCTTGACTGGCAAATAAATTATGTTTAAACTAAAGCATTAAATTGGCAAGCCCAAAGTGTGGTTGGTTGATTGGTTTTATTGTTTAACGTCACATCAGAATTTTACAGTTACACCTTTTCGAGACAAGATCAAGAATAATCAAGTACAAGTTCGAGTATACTTGTGTGTATTAAGGTCTGCTTTTTACCAGGGAAACACTTTCTTTTGTAACCCACCCCCATTAAAACCTATGTAAAAATTACTGAAATTTTATTTTTCACAGAAAGTGTTCGAAATAGGATGATTCCATCGTTTAAGGCCATTTCAGTTAAAATAAAAATTTAAGTGAAAAGTACAAAAGAAAGTCTTTCCTGTACTAACGCACTGTCAGGACAACATTTCTGTAAGGCGCTATATAACCAAGTCAGTATGCCGTAGAAATGCATTCTACTCCACTAGTGACCTCATCCTGACCAAGAGTCGACATTCTTATTAATACCAAGCGCAAGACGAGGAAGAGGTGTCTCATATTTAAAAGTATTTAATACCCGACCGGGGGTTCGAACCCAAACCTCCCACTCTCGAGGCGGACGATATGTCTAGATAGTCGGTACTGCGAACTTAAACGGGATTCTACGGACAAGATGATAACATAATATATATAATCATTCATTTGTTTGAAAACACTTACCTTAATTACAAATTCATAGTATAGAGACTGCCTTGAGCCTTAACACTTGAAGTACGCAGGTTAAATCACTCATTGACATAACAAACGTAAAGATAGGTTTACTCGGCAAGTTACATACATGTTCTTCCTGTATATAAATCACGAGGAAAATGCGTAGAGACTAAAGTAGAAACTTGATTGGTTTGTTTGTTGTAATGTTGTTAAATAATTTTTCAGGTATTCTATTCGCGACTAGTTAATTTTATTAATATCTAGGAATTAATTACAAAAACAAGTTTGTGTATGCATGAAATGTACATGTCTTATAATAGTGAGCACTCGGGGATGACTTGTTAATACGTTAGCTCCCCAAGTTACTATAGCACAGTCAAGCACACTATGTTGGCTTATTTCTGACATCGACATAATTTTAGTCGACATAAAATTATCTCAACATGTCGACTTAATATCTCGACATGTCGACTTAATATCTTGACAAGTCAAGATATTATCATGGAAAGTTGTGATATATGGTGGCTTATTTCTGACATCGACATAAAATTATCTCGACATGTCGACTTAATATCTTGGCAAGCCCAGATAATATCATGGAAAGTTGTGATACCAAAATGAAAAGTTGAGATAAGTAACACGACATGCCGCGATACTTATGTTGACCAGTCGTAATAATTATTTCGATATCTCGACTTTTTTTTATCGCGGCAAGTCGTGTTACTTACCTCAACTTTTTATTTTGGTATCACAACTTTCCATGATAATATCTTGACTTGTCAAGATATTAAGTCGACATGTCGAGATAAAATTATGTCGATGTCAGAAATAAGCCACCATAATAAGCCACTATAGTGATACCAAAATAAAAAGTTGAGGTAAGTAACACGACTTGTCGCGATAAAAAAAGTCGAGATATCGAGATAATTATTACGACTGGTCAACATAAGTATCGCGGCTTGTCGTGTTACTTACCTCAACTTTTCATTTTGGTATCACAACTTTCCATGATAATATCTCGACTTGCCAAGATAATAAGTCGACATGTCGAGATAATTTTTTTGTCGACTAAAATTATGTCAATGTCAGAAATAAGCCACCATAGCACACCACTTCCCCGGTCACATTATCTAGGCACTGAGTTAAACAGTCGATCATTAGGCAAGGAAGCAATATCTCAAATTTTAAAATCTCGTGTGTGGTCCTGCCAGGGTTTGAACCTACTGCTCTAGAGGAACCCGAGATACATGGTTGGATGAAGGCAGTGTCAATGCTGATATTATTGTTAGGATATGTCTGGATGAGTAACGGAAATTACGCAAAGAACAAACGTATATAACAACAAAATTAACATTGACCTAAAATACATATTGTGATCAGTTTTCCCAATAAAGCTACTGTGACCCCTTATGAAAACGAAAAGGATCATATGCAACCTCAAACTGCAATGAAAAGCAATTTTCATTTTGTACTTTATAGAACAACATACATGTAATTGTAAAATTTACATATTATGGCAAACGTTTTCTCATAGTTGAGTTGAGTTGAGTAATGGTGTTTAACGTCCCAATCAAGAATATTTCACTTATATCGAGACGTCGCCAGCTATAGGCGAAAGTGCAGAAATTTTGCCTGTGCGTTGCGCTGATAGCATTATACAGCAGGGTTCTTTATCGTTCCAAGCCTATCGTGACACGGGACCTCGTTTATTTTAAGTTCCAATCCGAAAGAACCGTGACTTTAATTTCGTATTGCCGAGTGTTTGGCGAAAGAACAGCCACTACTCACTTTCAAGTCTTGACTCAGACCCCGCCGGGGTTCGAACCCACGATCTCCCACTTACGGAGCGAGCACTGTACTAACTGAACTACTTTTTTCATAGTCATATAGATAATAATAAGACGTCAGTCAAAAAAAAAAAAACAACTAATTTTCATAATTATGACGTCAGTGGTGTTAATTTACTACAATGAGCCCGACGTGAATAATCGTAACATGCAAGTCTCTATTTTATGTATACATGTATATGTCAAACATGTCTATAAACGCCACCTATTAGAATCAGTAAAAGTGGCCTTTATGAACAGGTGGCCTTTATATAAAAGTTCAAATAATATGAATAAAGAGCAATTGGGATAGAATTTTATTGGCCTTTATCACTTTATCAGCAGGTGGCCCTTACAAATATATATATATATATATATATATATATATATATATATATATATATATATATATATAAAAAGTCTTGGTTCCTCCGACTTTTTGAAAAAATTTTCCCAGCAGGATAAGATATTTGTATCTACTAGTATATGAACTGCTTAAAAAATAAAGATTATTCCAAAATCAATATTCCCCCTTTTCAATGCACTCTTAAAGATGAAGCATGTGATTGGAAATTACCCCATAAATCTTTGTACATCTAGCGTTCCTTAGTTCCGTAGTTTATGGCTTGCTTTCCACCTACTGGAGCCAGTTATCTCTATACCTTCTAACATGATCTACATAGTGCTGAAAAAAGAACACAATATGTATATCTATCTATAACATATACTCCGATTGAAAGATCTACGTAGTGCTGAAAAAAAAATATCTATATAACATATACTCCGATTGAAGGATCTACATGGTGCTGAAAAAAGAACACAATATGTATATCTATCTATAACATATACTCCGAATGAAGGATCTACATGGTGCTGAAAAAAAAGTATATCTTTATAACATATACTCAGATTGAAGTATCTACATAGTGCTGAAAAAGACCAAAATATGTATATCTATATAACATATACTCCAATTGAAGGATCTACATGGTGCTGAAAAAGAATACAATGGGTATATCTATAGTTCTTACTCCTCTGAAAGGTCTTCAGGGTGTTAAAATATACTGTAAAAACATGTATGTTCATTGAGGATTAATTTACTTTTTTCAAGGGTTAGAAAGTTCATGAAAATTCAATTGAAATGAACATCATTAATTCCCGATGGGTTCATAAAATTTCAACAAAACTTTCTCCCAACAAATTTTAAACTAAACTTTAAATTCTAACCCAATGAATAATAATGATTCTACAGGATATACATTGTTCGAATATTTAGTTTAATCCAACAACATCACTCATTTTATATTCAGTTTAAAGTTTACTCCTTAAGAAAGATCAATTGTGATGAAGAAAAATGATACAAAAGGAATTTTATATTTAAATCGAAATATACTTATAGTGTGTGTGTGTGTGTGTGTGTGTGTGTGTGTGTGTGTGTGTGTGTGTGTGTGTTTATTCACAGCAGAGTTTATTCCATTTGAAAGGGTAGAAAGCTCGCTCCGTAAGTGGGAGGTCATGGGTTTGAACCCTGGCCGGGTCTGACCCAAGACTTGAAAGTGGGTAGTGGCTGTTCTTTCACCAAGTACTTGGCATTACAAAATGAAAGTCATGATTCTTTCAGATGGGAACTAAAAATAAACAAGGTCCCGTGTCAAGGTGTGTCACGATAATGCCATCAGCGCAACGCACAGGCAAAATTTCTGCACTTTCGCCTAAAGCTGCCGACATCTTGATATAAGTGAAATATTCTTGAATGGGATGTGGCACTAAATGACCATATCATAAACCAAGTGGCACTAAATGACCATATCATAAACCAAATGACACTAAATTACCATATCATAAACCGAATGACAATAAGATAAACCACGTTGCACCAAATGACCATATCTTAAACTGTGTGACTGAAAATGGTCATACAATAGTCACATGACTCAAAATGGCCATACAATAATCACGTGACTTAAAATGACCATATAGCACAAACCTTGTTTCACTGAATGACCATATCATAAACCATGTGCCACTAAATGGCTATACAATAAACTATGCAACTTCAAATAACAATCATAAATCTTATGCAACATAAATGAACATATAATTTAGCGCCACTTTTTACCAAACTGATGTCGTTAGAACGTTGTCATTTAATTTTATCGCATTTACTTCATTTGAAAACAAGTTACAATATTGACACCTGATTTTACCTCCCTGCTAGTCATAATTAAACAAGTGACGATGTTTTTATTTGACTGAAACGCATGAAATTTTTACAGTAGTTGATTAACTGAATTAATATAAAGATGTGGTTAGATTACATGGATATCGTTAAGAACAAGTTATAAACTCACTGTAGGAAAGTTATATATACATAAAACTCAATTCTGTGGAGTCATGTTTTCGCGTGTGACACTGACATACGACAGGCATCTATTTAAAGATGCCAAATAAAACATAAGACCTATTTGTACACTCTTGTCGAAAACCGGAAGTCAACAGATCGTTGTTTACATGCTAAAACTTTCTAACCGTTTTTCAAGAAACATATCATTTAAGCCTCATATTTATATTTTGTTTAACAAATTTGTATATTTTTGTCATATTTACAAACGTAAAGGGGATATTAGTATGCAACTTTTGAACACTGATATCTGAAGTACTTTAGATTTGTCTTCGATTGTCATTTTGACCCCTATACTGTAATAAGGAAGATCTCATTTGCATACAAGAGTAAATCCGAATATTTCCCTGGGATTACCTACAGTAAAGAAGACCCAACAATCTTTAAAAATCATCCTTTCCTTCAGGGGATTCAGTAATTAAAACAGACGCTTATTTCACCTCTTGGATGCATGCATACGATTTATTAGGTAAGAATACATATAACAGAGATCTGTAAACAGGCAATCGGTGGGGAGGGGGGGGGGTGCGCCACCGTGTGACATCATCAAAATAAAGTTTGTCTTTTAATACAGGAAAATGCCGCGTTTTCTTTCGATTCTCCAATCCATTTCTGACTTTTTCATGAAAATTACATCACCAAAGCAAAAGATGCAAAAGCCGCCTAAATTTGGGTTAACTGTCCTTATTCAACTTCCATCAACAGACGAGAGACAGCTGAACTATGTAACGGACTCAAAAACTGGTTAAGAATTAAGAGTTCATGCCTGTGATAGCTATATTCGAGAAAGCTTTGCTTTCGCGAATAAAAAAGGAAAAAGAACATTTGAATAGCTAACCGAGAGCATTTCTTCAAGCTGACTAACATATGATTCAATATGAATTAAGTAAAAACCAAAAATCTAATTACTTTTTTCAGCTTTTTATTTTTATTTACAAGCTACAGTTTTTACAATTTTATGATCATGTGATTTGTGTTTGAGCCAATCAGAATCAATCATTGTAACCATGTATGTATAATACAAATGTCAAACATTCAGTATACATATATATATCTCTTATTAGATTAAATTAAAATTAGGTACTCGGGATCAGTTTGTTTAAGCTTGATAAGCTTAACAAAGTAATTACTGAAACTAAAAATAGCCACATCACAAAGAAAAGCCTCATTGTAAGAAAAAAAAAGCTTGGTTGTTTCTTACAGTAATGGTGTTATCTAACTTTTAAAAGATTTGAACACAAATTTGAAACACAGGCTTCTGTACAAGATACCATATTTTAAGTGAATTATTGGTTAAGCTTTCTCGGTTAAGAAGTGAGCCCAGGACTTTCTTTAATGTTTAAACACCAATGATAACAGAAAGGTGATTATTTGATGAATGATATAAATAATGATGTTAATTGCTTTTAAAATCATTAAGGAATTAAGAATGTTTTAATGCTCCATTTATAGGGCTTTTTAGTAGCATTACATCCAAAAACTTTATTTACAATAGTTTAACAAAGTTATATAGTCACTTGGTTAAAAATATCTCTCTCTCTCTCTCTCTCTCTCTCTCTCTCTCTCGCACACAAACACACACACACACACACAATTAATGAATGAAGAATACATATAAAACAATTAATGATAATAATTATTAATTAATAATCAATCTTATTCAGTACTATAAAATTTACAACAAACATGCTAGATACAAAATAATCTTTACAAGAAAAATTTTACTGACAATTCCAGTTTCTTTATCTGGTGCATTCATGACAATTTTTACATATGACAAGTCTTAAAACCAGTTAATTCTTGATCTACTGACTTTTTACTTTGCCAATTTGTTCAGTTAATTTAGAAATGAGAATTGATTTTTGACACAAAATGATGTCAATATTGAACTTCAACTTGCAGGAACTCAGATATAATGGTAACTTAATCAAGAGCAGGTACTTCTATGAACAGTCAGAGGCATGAACATAACATGATTATAATCACTCTAAATACGATTGACTGCTTTCCTTCTGTCCATTCAATGGAGCCCAAGAATACATCAAACCCTTCCTCACAACGAAAAAGTAAGCTAAAAACGCAAGGAGTAAACTCAAGATGTTACATAACACCAAAATGTTACAACTTCTACAAATGACTTTGTCTTTTTTGTCTATGCAAAGTGGTTCGACAGAAGTTGCACTTTTGGCTAAACAAACATACAAAAAAAGTGTTCCCTGACAATTGAAGCAGTTTTAAGACATCAAAAGTTTGCTTTTTTTGATATAAAAATAAAATTTTGGACCAATATTAACAATGGATATCTGTAAATGTTTTTATTATAGTGAAATGGACCGGGTTTAGTTTGAAATTATTTCCATCAATGATGAATTTTGGTATCAAAACTACTAAGATTTCATTTACATGTACAATCAAGTCAGATTAGAAACATAACTAAAAAACAAAACAAAAATTAATTAAACAAAATCCAGGAAAATGAGTTCTTGGTTTATAATGAAATACATATTCAATTAAAATTTTTATTTTATGTCAAAATTAACAAATTCATATGTCATAAAAAGTAGAATTATTCAAAAAGGAAACAAAAATTTTTTTTTGCCTTTAAGTAAATTTTTGAAATACACACAAACAAAGGTGTACACAAATATAGTTTACATAAATAGTGCTTCATAAGGAAGCTTAACTCAGCATAAATTTTTAAATTCTTATAAAGGGGTTGGTTCACTTTGGTATAAAATCCAAGCCAATCCCTGCAGTTTGCCATCTATAAATAACTTTCAGTTGGATCCGTAAAATTTGGTAAATTTCTCTATTCATGTATATGTTAAAATTTTATAGAATACATTGAACTTTGGAATTTTAGAAACAACAAAATATTTTGGTTATTTTTGGACTATTTCTATGGTGATATTTCTGTAGATCTACTTATAGTATTCTACAGATTATTGAAAAAAATGAATCACTGCCTTATCACTGAATAACATAATTTTGACGGGAAAATATCAAATCATACAAATTTCATATAAAAGAAAAAAATTGAAAGCTCTAAATACAAAAGTTAAGTGGTAGCATATAATATGTGGGAGTATCCCAATTGTTATCACCCTTTAGCTAATTATGAAAGTAATTAAAATCATTTAACTTCATTGCAGTTTATGCCTGCTTTCAAACTTTCTAACACTTTATAAAAAATTACAACACGAGTCCATTTGAATTTGACAAGTAAAGTACTTGTAAAAATCATGATTTTAATTTTTTAGCATATATTTCATTAGTCATATGCTTCAGAGCACTTAAACACTTAACAAAATGCCAATTAGATAATAATCAAGCCATCACAATTTTATCTCTTCAACGGCACAATTTGGTGAAGCTAATACACTTCCTAACTACAATCATAGCAATATGAATCATGTTTATTTTTTCCTCTTTTTCCAAAACTAATAAAATCAAAGTTTGCCAAATTCCCATATATTAAGTACTCAAAAAGCGAAGAGATTTCAAACTATTTCACAACTCATTCGTGAGTAGAAATATACAATAATTAATATCGCATATACATATTTAGCATTAAACATTTTGTTCATGATCACATAAATAATAACTCTTTCATCAAAGTGCAGTAGTACATTGTTAACTCATTTTTTACCTGAATACTACAGAAAATTTGGTCCAATCAGGCTTTATTTTTTTAAGGTCATATCTTAAAATTCAATGATACAATTACATCCATACAACTTGAAGTCAACATATCCAAGTCTGTCATTAATTTACTGATCATAAAATCATGGGTTTTCAACACAAGTAAATTTCTCAATATGTTATTGTTGAAACATGCAAGTAAATGAAATATCTATAAGTCTAAATCTATCTTTCTAAATAAAATAACCTTTGAAAGGCACATTTTGTTTCCATTTTAAAGGGGTTAATATAGCATACATAGAAAGTGGGAATATTCTGACCTAAGAAAACTGTCTGCTTTATGGTTAGTTAGGCCTAAAATAAAATTATCTTTGTTTGCCGTTGACCGCCCGACCCACTAAAAATGCCCCTACCCAAAAAAATTTATTGCCATCAATTTATTTATTTATTTTTTTAATTCTCATACAACATAAGAAACAGTATAAAAGGGCAATAATCCTAGCAAACGAGACAACCTGTGAGTAGGTTAATACAGAAGTAAGGAAATTCTGCTGTGTTTCTCCATTGGAAAACACAAGAAGGAACAAAGAAGACTTTAGTTAGCAAAAACAAATTGTAAAATGTGTTTTAAGAGACATATGAAACCAATTTAAACTTTTTTAAAAAGTGTAATAGATTGTTTTCAAAAAATAAAATAAAATATTTTTCCTACCTACCTACCCACAGGTAAATAGCATCGCTCAGAAAACAGCAAACAAAGAATTTTTTAAGTTAGGCCTTAATAAGCTTAAGAAGCGTCATTCAGTGGTTGAAAACAAAGTAAAACTTAAGAAAATTTGTTACTAATGACATGTAAATAACATATCGAGATATTATAGATTCATCTAATACATTGTGCGCAAGATAAAGATTATTTCACTAAATAATAATGTTCATAAAAAATTACGCTATACAAAATATATAACAGGAACCCCCGTCCCACCCTCCCATCCCCGTAATGATACAGTTGTATTAGCACTCAAAGGCATTCTTCAATATGAAGATCTATCATTCTGTAAATATCCTAAAGGCAATGTTCATTTCTGACGAATCATGCCCTAATTTTAATGGTTATGGTTTTTATTATTTTTTTTCCCTGTTACTTCAATTATTCCTGTGTGGTAGCTTCATCATCTTCGTGACGTAGTCGATAATCTTCCAGTGTTTTGTGAATGGTTTCTGTGGAATATTTACATTTATCTGAGCCACAAGCACAAGTAAACTGCTTCCATTTGATAATCCAAAACTTCTCCCCATAATCAAATCTATAAGATAAAAGAAAAAAAAATCAAAATATATCCTTAATAATGGTTATAAAATAAGAATCATCATACCAATATTGGAGTGTAGTAAGAGAGCAATGATATTTTATGCCCTAGTCAAAACTGTTTATTATAAAATTAATTTTTTGTATGGTGGAGGAAACTGGAGGCCCATGACAAAATCAAACCCTCTGCAAATAAACTGAAAAATTGTTCACACTAAGAAATGCCTAGAGTTAGATTTAAAACCCCAAGTAAAGGCTATTGCTCTATTTTTGGTGAGTTTTGGCGGTCTTCCACAGACGTACTTATACGAATATTGAGATTTTTCTTCTATGTCTACTCTATAGAACAGCACCTGGTCAAAACTTTTTCAGTTTTACTGAGATGGTCAGTTCTGGGGTGGTAGAGGAAATCAGAGTGTCTGAAAAAACTACAGAAACTACAGACTTTTGACAGGTGAACTAACAAACAACACTAGATGCCAATTCTTATTTCAACCTAGGCATTAAAAGATGCTGTGAGCTGTTAGCTAGCACTTTAGACCACTTGGCCACTAAGGTTTATGAACTTCAAGGCAATTTATCATCAACCAAAGGGCTTACTTAAGTAATTGATAATGATCATTTCTTTGCTGTTTTGCTGTCTTATGATATACAAAAAACAACCATCAAATCATGTGCTCAACTGTAGTGCATTATTATTATTATTATTATTTTTTTTTTTTTACATTTTTTATGTTTGTAGTTAGAAGTTAGAACTAGTTCTCTTACAACAGACATTTAGAGACCATAAATAATCTTACCCCAATTCTTCGTGAGCTTTAATCTCTCGTGACGAGAAGAAACAGATACGTGGAAAACGTAAATCTTGATGATCCACAAATACTTTGACAGGTATGAGATTTGGTTCACATAAATGGTTGATAAATCGGCTAATATTACCATACTTTCTTGCATCTATACAATAAGTGTCGCCATCCTAAATACACAAATACAGTACAACTTACAAAG
Source organism: Tegillarca granosa (assembly GCA_029721355.1). Taxonomy (NCBI): domain Eukaryota; kingdom Metazoa; phylum Mollusca; class Bivalvia; order Arcoida; family Arcidae; genus Tegillarca; species Tegillarca granosa. The sequence goes on along the minus strand of CM056606.1, from coordinate 16,299,256 downwards.
AGAAGAAAATAATTTCCAATGACACAAAATCCATTTTTTTTCCTCGTTTTTCCTTATTCACACCATAAAATTATCATCAATCCCACTTACAATGCCAAAATTTGACTTTACAAATAATTCATGTTTTTTTCTTATGATAATAGTAAATTCAACTACTGATAAGTTTTCACCATTTACAAATAACTGCATCTTTGATATTCAAAGGGGACATAAGTTGGATGAAATAATGAAACAAGTCACCATTTTTTAAAAAGATCATCTATCAAGTTAATATCACACACATCACTGATGGGTTTCCAAAAGTAATCACAATTACTTGAAACTTATCTATTAGTTTTTTGTTTCTTGTTTTTTTGTTGTTTTTTTTTTTTGGTTTGTTTTTTTTTTTTTGTTTTTTTTGTTTTTTTTTTGGTTATAGAATGTTTTCCCCTTTAGAGTTAAATATTTTTGCCTTTAAACTTCATTTAGAATCATTTCCAACAAGAGTTAAATATTTTTGCCTTTAAACTTCATTTAGAATCATTTCCAACAAGTGACTGGAAATCAACACAGATATACATGTATATATATACATGTATATACACACACACACACACACACACACACACACACACACACACACACACACACACACAAATCAATATCTTGTTTCATAAATAGATTGCTAACCCCAATGAACCACATTTTGAAGCAATATTTTATTGAGCTTACCCTATTGTCCAAATCAAACAAATAGGAATCATCCTCTCGACTATCTGCCTCAGAGTCGGATATTAATTCACCAATATATCTGAAGAAGAAAACAAACAATTTACAATGCAGATATTTTAATATCTCTGTTTGATTAGCTTTGGCATCAAGTTTGTTTTGAATCTGGAATTGAACAATGAAAATAATAATGAGTTATATCTTGTTTCTTTAATAAATGTTGAAAGTATTGCAATATATACATATGGCATTGTTTATAATAAGCTGATAATAGTACTTAGAAATTACTACATATATGCCATTATTATGTTGGCTTTTGTCAAGTTCATGTTTTCAGTTATTTTTTTTTTCCTTTTTTTTTTAAAGCCATTCTCGATTCTGCTGAATCTTTTATATTTTCCAGCCCCAAATTGCTGTAAAACTGACAGATATATCTCATGTTCATTTTTCATTTTAATACACCATACATTAACAATCCCCTGCAAGACAAGATGAAACAACAAACTTATATTAACATTCTATCACATCCAATACCAATAGCTGTACTTACTCGCAAACAAAGGTTCCTCTCGGTATATCAAGTAATGTTTTCACTCCCCAACCTCGACCATTTGTTCTAAATATCTGGAGTCTACACCTATAATTACATAAAATAAAACTGATTTTCTGCAGATTTTTGATTCCTGATAGCCTTCAAGGACTATATCCAATTTTTTATGAATTATACCATCAGTTATCAGATGCCTCACTCCCTATCCACCCCCCCCCCCCAAATTTTTCCCAGAAAGAGACTAAGATTTAAAAATATTTAAAAATAATGAACATATGTAAAATCTAAATTGTTTCTACATCAACTTTGCAAATTTGATCAATTTGAATAGATGATAAAGATGGATAGAAGGTCAAGATTATTTCATTTACATTAATATTAAAATATAAAGTGCTGCAAATTTTAACCTAATGAAAATGAGCTGCAAACTTTCTTTGTGCTTTGCTATGCTATCATTAAGCTGCTTTTATTTATTAAAGAGTCATAATGACAATGAGACGACACTTACGTAATTCCCATCTGTACCACTCTATTATTACATGTACTCCAGCATCTGCATCCTTTGTTACACTCAAATATCAATGGTGGTTCTAACATGTTAAAATCAGGTAACAAACGCATTTCCTGGAAAATGAGTTATTTCACTGAGTAAATCACTAACATGCTTTTCAAATTTCAAATGTACAAACACGTATAGTATCATATTACTCAGGTCAAAGGTTAGAAGTTAAGTTACATAAGCAATGATAAGAGTACTATTAACTAATCCTATCATTCAAATTCCTTCTAGAAAGAAACCATACCCTTGGGACTGAAATATAAATTGAAATGCATGCTGGTTTCAGAATTTATTTAAGCTATTTCTTACAAACTTTGTCCAAGGGACGCCATCTTGAATCTAAGGCGAACAACCTTAAAATATTGATAGCCGTTGCACGCTTGCGCTTGCGCATACAGTCATTCATGAACAGCTTGAAGTCATTGCGCAAGCATACAAAGTGTATCTTGAAAAGGCCTCAGGATTTGTCATTAGATGGATGACAAATATAGGTATAGATTGGCAATAAATTGTAACTATGTGTCCCCAATATAAAACCATGGAAATGTCACATCAAGTTGAATACTAGTTGAAATATTGCTGATGCAACTCTAAACAATATTACAACCAACAATCATGTCACTTTCAAACGAACGGCAAATGTATGTTTAATATCTTTTTCCATCATAAATTTTTAAAGTCAGGTTAAGTCCAATTCCCTAGGTGTAGTGTTTCAAAAGTCAGGAGAAGTTGAATATTACTTCAAATAATTTCAACATTTTTCTATCTGTACCACCTGATTTTAGGATTGTGATGATATCAAAGTAAATGTTACTTCAGACGTACCTTATTAAACCAGCACTTTATACTATTACGACCACAGACACAAAACATGGAGGAGCAATCATCACTACACCTACAACTCTAAAATAAATAAATAAATAAATAAATAAATGAATAGTGATTTTTAAGTCTTCATCTATGTTACAAGATATGCATATTGCCTCTGGCAGCAAATGTTGTAATAAATTTTCAAGTTTCAAACTTTTATTTAAAAAGTGAGACAATCAGATTATTATAAAATGTCAACTTGGGTGTTGATAAAATGCACTTTTTATTCTCTCTTCTTAGAACTAACCATAATCAAAATATGATAATGTAGTCAAAACAGAAATAATAATTTCAGGAGTCGGTGACAAAGTTTTTTTTTTTCTTAAATGTAATTTTTATCTTCTGAACCTGTAACTTTACCAACAACTTTTGGGCTCATTACATGGTCTGCTCTAACCTGGAGTAGCAAAGCAATTTTAAATTTGTGACAGTAATTGGACTGTTTTACTTCCGTCAAACTTTTAATAATTTCTCCTGTAGTTACCTGAAGACTTGTAATAACTCTGTTGATATTCAGGCTTGAGGTTTCACAATTCTCTGTGATATACTGGAAATCATTAGGTAGAGGTTCATCATCTTCTCCATTAATAACAGCTATAGGAATGTTTTCTCTGCCCATGGATACATCTCTGTGAAATTTTAAATTTTTTTTATATCTCATGTGAAAATAATGACCAAACCAGTCCAGTCACCTAAGTTAATGATGATCTGTGGTTAGACCAAGAGCTAACAACAATCAAATGTTGGCTCAACAGCTCATGCTTTTAGTTTTTTACATTTAAAGGACACATTGTCTAACACATGGCAAGCAAGCATGTAACAAGAGTGTCAGGAGGCTACATTGCTTGATGGATACGAAAATTGACATTGATAGCTCTCGATTACATTCATGTTACACAACAAATGTGACAACACTCTCCAGACCCTCCAGACTTTTCATGGGTCTTTGAGACAAAGCAAATTTATTGTCTCTCTCATCATCTCCATGTACAATGTAGGTTTTAATCCCAATCTGCCAGAACCTAGTACAAGAAAAGTTGTTTATTTGGTGACTTGGCAGACCTAGAGTATTTTCTGGGAACTCTAATTTCCTCCACTATTCCTAAACTGCCTGCCTTGATATGTGAAAAATCTCATCTGGAGTATAAATCTCCATTACTCCAACCCTAAATTCGATGAGCTTATAGGCATAAAAATAAATGACAATTATAAATTGACAACAGACTGTTGTATGATGTATTGATTATACTTAAAAGCTAGTGCACTATAAAATTTAACTGCATTTCTGAAATAGCATTCTACAAAGCCTATTATCAATCTATTATCTGCAATCATAATCTGATTGTATTCATTGAAATCTGACATGCTCAATCTAATGCTGTTTATTATTAAGCTGCATTTTTCCACATTTCTGCTGACAGACTTACCTATGAACCAATTTTTCTACTTTACAGAATGATTTAGTAGCAAACCCTCTCAGCTGTCTATTGACTTTCAAAGCTAAGCACACTTGACTGTTTTCATCTAGACAACACTGAAATCAAAATCAATACAAATATACATGTCACGTACCTCATTAAACTTTCAATAAAGTACAACCTTGCATCATTGTCATTAGATTTATGAATTATATTTGGATAACATAAAGAGGTTTGGTGATAAATTAAGGGACGATAGCAAAGTACATGTAATTAAGACACTGTATTCTCTTTTTTATTACCCCCATATCATGTTCCACATTAGTATTTCAACAAAAACCTAGAATTGTTGTCATCAGCTATTTGAATTGTATTTGGATTATATAAAAGGATATAGCAATAAATCCAGGAAAAATACCTAAGTACTTGAAGGCAACACACATTTTATTGTTTTTGTCAGCCTTGTCTGCATTTAGGTTTTATATAACTGCATTTGATTGCAGAAAGCTTTTCATTCATGAGTAATATTTATGACAGGTGATAATGAAAACAGACATGTATATTGAAATGCCATATTAAATGATAAGGTAAGAATACAGAGCATGTGATAAGCATTAAGGGTAAAAAATTTATGGATAACTTTTTAGCTTTTTTTAAAACAATTGTTATGCAATCTCTCTCTCTCTCTCTCCCTCTCTCTCTCTCTCTCTCTCTCATATATCAACATGAAAATAAAACTTACACCAATGGCTGTTTCATTTTCATTATTTTTAGCTTCTACATCAGCACCTCTGGCCAAAAACAACCTAGAAGGTATATTAATTGTTATTTATTTAAAATCTTACAAGCAGAATTACATGTATATATAATTTCATTGCTTAGTTGTCAAATATCAACAGAAGAGTTGAGTTGGGTTGAGTAATAATGTTTAACGTCCCAGTCAAGAACATTTCACTTATATCGAGACATAGCCAGCTATAGGCGAAAGTGCAGAAATTTTGCCTGTGAGTTGTGCTGTTGGCATTAAACAGCAGGGTTCTTGAGCGTGCCTACAGTGACACGGGACCTCGTTTATCCGAAAGAACCGTGACTTTCATTTAGCAATGCCGAGTGCTTGGCCAAAGAACAGTCACTTCCCACTTTCAAGTCTTGGGTCAAAACCAGGTCAGGGTTCCACCCCGACGACCTCCCACTTACAGAGTGAGCACTCTACCAACTGAGCTATTTACCTATCAACAGAGGAAATACATATTTTACTTATATGCCAAAATTTACATTGTAAACTAATATAGATGTATGTAAATGTCCTAATAGTGATCATGAACAATTCAGGCATTAAACTCTGACATGTCTTATTATAAAACAAATACACATACTTATAATACATGCAGTCTTTATAAAATTACCTAAAAGTCAGAATTCATTTTACATAAGTCACAATCTTATTTCTTTTCACAACTTTTTTTTATAATACTTACACAACACATTCATAATGGTCCTGTCTTGCAGCAATATGTCTGAAAAAGTTGAACAAAAAAAGGAACATTGATTTCTTTCCTTTCTATAGTACAATATTAGACTTTTACAATATAAATGCATGTACAAGACATAGTAGGGGGTACACAGTAGATTCAAGTTAACTGCATAAACAAAAAAACAGTAAATCTTGTTTTAGTTTCCATCTCCATATAAAGATCATCTGTTCATTAGGAACAGTGTTTTGAGGTGAATTTGTTTCACTAAAACAACCTCTTCAGTTCCTTTAAGATACATATACTTTTTATTCTATTAAGGCCTAACTTAAAAAATTCTTTGTTTGCTGTTTTCCGAGCCATGCTATCTACATGTGGGTAGGTAGGTAGGAAAAATATTTTATTTTATTTTAATTTTTGAAAACTAAATCTATTACAGTTTTGAAAAAAGTTTAAATTGGTTTCATATGTCTCTTACAACACATTTTACAATTTGTTTTTGCTAACTAAAGTCTTCTTTGTTCCTCCTTGTGTTATCCCATGGAGAAACACAGCAGAATTTCCTTACTACTGTATATAAACCTGCACAAAGGTTGTCTCGTTTGCCAGGGTTATTGTCTTTTAATACTGTTTCTTAAGTTGTATGAGAATTAAAAAAAAAAAATAAATTGAAATTGATGGCAATAAAATTTTTTGGGTAGGGGCATTTCAAGTGGGTCGGGCTGTCAACGGCAAACAAAGATAATTTTATTTTAGGCCTAACTTCATGTCTTCTTTTGGTCTGTTGTGTAATGTTTATGTCTACTGTACATGTATAATAATTGTATTTAAATTTAATTATTTGTTTTAGTAAAGAAAACCTGTTTTGTATCTAGATGTTGATACAGGCAACTGATTCTATGTATGAATGCTGTACAAAACTCACAAATTACTCAGAAAGAATTATCTCAGTCCTTGGTCGAGCATAAAGTAACAAAATAAAATAATTAATTCAAACTTACAAAGGTCTGTCTCCATGTTCATTAGGAGATTCCACATCACAGCCAGCATTTAAAAATATCTCTGCAATATCAACACTACCAGAAAATGCAGCCCAATGTAATGCTGTATTCTCTTCCTGAAATACAAGAACAATGTATTAGTTAGTTTCCAACTCACCATGCAAGTGTTTGTTTAATAAACCCCCATCAACAACCTTACCCCCCCCCCCCCCCCCTTTGATGGATCATCATATTACTGTCTAAAAAGAATTAGCTGTGAACAAATACTTTCAAAACACTGTAATTGATGCTTGATTTGCTTTTTATCTTAATAGCAACTGGGAATCAGCAAGACCATTTTTCTGGGTCTGAAGAACAAATCCAGGTCTACACAAGTCCCTGCAGTTCCAATCTGTATATGTACTGGAATAATATTTGTCATCTTTTTGACAGCTAGCAGACTGACATTACACATATTACTACATAGAGTACATGTATATATGCAGGTATAATAACAAGTATTCCACAGATTTAAATGTCTCACCTGGTTAGTTTTTCATCGAGTAGAAAATACATTACTTTAACATAAACTTTCACATTTTGACATGCCGCCGCCTAGGACGACACTGGAAAAGTAGCACCTAAGTCTCACTTTATGGCAAAGCCAGGGCTCAACAAAAATTCTTACCTTGTCTTTTAAATTAGCATCAGCACCTCTTTTAATTAAATATTTAACAGCATCAACATATTTATGTTCAGATGCCCAGATAATGGGGGTCCAGCCTCCATCAGTCCTACTGAAATACAACAAAAAACATTGTCAAGATTGAAATCAAAAGTTCAACAAGTACACACAGTATCAAACATCTCCATTTTTTTTTTAAATAAAAGCACAAAAGCAAATTAAATATGTAACTGTTTTCAGTTTTAAAATTTAACAACCATTTCTGCTTGTTCCTGGTAATTTTCTTTAGATAAGATGTGTATTCAAAAGCTACCATATTTTGTACAGAAAATTAATTTTACCACATAGAAGTTCAAAGCTGCATTAAAATATACAGTTAAACTTGAAATCTTAACATTTCAGACCAAAGTTTTTGTGTTATTTTGACGGGGTCTGGGGCTTAACACAAGTCCGCATCGTTATAATTTTAATGGTATGTTCTACTTAAGTTGTTCAATTTAAACAGATTATCTGAATTACTTGCATTAGCCGAAACAAAAATTCAACAAAACATATTGAAAAGCAACAATAAACAGTCACATGTAAACATAATAAAATGTACAATAATGAAAATAAGTTTTTCCCCGTACTTTCTTTTTAGTTTACAATAACACATTTTGCAAGATTGTTAAATAGTAAAAATCCCTATTTCTACATCATGTTAAAATAAATTAAGGAGTAATACCTGAACATCAATTTTGATATCATCTGTATCTAACAGACATTTCACTATATCTACATGACCAGCTTTAGAGGCATAATGTAGTACTGTCATGCCGTCTTCTGCCTGCAAAGATAAAAAAAAAAAAATCATTTCTTAACATGTATGGATAGGACCATTATTGGGCAAACTGCAAAATGTGGAGGTAAAAGAAAATTTATAGTTCGCAGGACCAAAATATTAGCAGAATGTGTTCATCCTTCATTTGTTTTTACATAAAAGATTCTTTTTAGTGCTAATACAATATAATGTCCGAGTTTAGAAAATAATGAAACTTCATACAAGGAGAAAGTATGGTAAAGGTTTGTTCGATTCTTTCTTTTAACAACACACTCCTTATTTGCAGATATCTTGCTGTTTGCTTCTTTCACTTTGTTGTTTGTCATCAATCTAAAAAATTCACTTCTGAACAGAAATTCACAAAACTTGCTACATAATGACATGTATTATACATTTCTGTTGTGAGGGTAGTGGTTTTGATTGCCTAAAATCACTACCGAATACAGGTATTTTCCCTTACAGAAATAAGACTAAAATTCCCTAATAGGGCCACTAAAATTCCCCAAAACCAAAAGTGAAACACAATCAAATAGTTTAGGATTAAACTCATAAATCCAAAACTGTCCTGGCCAACAAAAAATGCTGGATATTGTCACAATACAAAATCTTTGCAATGAACTTGAAAATCCTTTAGCATTTAAGACAGATCCTAGTGTGAGAAAGTTTGTCAGTTGCCTTGCCTGAAGGTCGGTGGTTTTTCTCCGGACACTCTGGTTTCCTCCACCATCACTGAACTGACGGCCTTGAAATAAGTGAAAGAATCTTGACTGGGGCATAAAATACTGTTACTCCTACTCCACTCCTTTAGCATATAAAAAGGGTCAAAACTTTCCCAAACTGAAAGGTAAACGGTAGTTTTCAACAGCCATGGCAAAATCACTGGTGGGGATATGTATGATTTGGGATGTTTTGTTATAACTGTATTTACCCTGGTATCAACTTGAGCTCCAGCTTTTAACAGATATTTTGTTACTTCTAAATGATTGTTTTCAGCTGCATACATCAGAGGAGTTTTCAGTTCTTTATCTACAGTATGAATGTTACCACCGGCCTGTAATGAATACACACACATAATTAATAAACAATAAAACAAGGATTTACTTAACATATAATAGTTTAGAATAAAAAAATCAAATACGATTTCATGAAAGGAGGTTAAAAATTCCTCAAGTTTGTAAATGGGACTTTTAATATAAAATTTTTTTGAAATTTTAAATTTCATATAAATGGCCAAAAAATCACCCCCCCCCCCCCCCAACAGATTGTTGAGGCTAATTAGATTTCAATATTTCATAAAAAAATTTTTATTTTATTTGAATTAAATCCTTTTCAATACTGAATTATCATGTAAGTGTCCCTGAGCTTATAATGGGGCTGTGCTGCAATTCAGATTTCTGGAATGTTGAGGTGATTCTATAACTTACCTGAACTAACACATGTACTATAGCCAGATTTCCAGACAGTGCAGCAGCATGTAAAGGTGTTTGGTTATCGAAATCTTCAATAATTTCATTAGGACTAAAACCATCAGCTAAAAAAAAAATTTAATAGACCATAATAAAATCTTTTAAGCTGTGTTGGTACCTCAAGTTTAGAATGGAAGTCTTAGCAATAATCAAGTATCAGTAATGAAATTAATACATTAATATGGATAATCTATCTTCATTTTTCTTTCAAATATATGTGCTTGCAGTGTTCACTCAAGGGGAGCACCATTGGCCCTAAAAAACAAAAATAGTGACCCTAAAATACTGTAGGTGGGCAACAGTTTACACAGACATATGACATGTATCATTTGCATAAACTTTAAAGAGTTAATACAAGAAGTATGAATTACAAAGTACACCACCGTTTTTATTTTTTTATTTTTTTATTTTTTTTGGGGGGGGGGGGGGTGGGGGGGGGGTGGGGGGTGGGGGGGGGGAAGGGGGGAGAATACTTATTTTTAAAAAACCAAAATCAGGATGAGAGTTCTAAAACAGAACATTGAGCTTGCTGAATGTTGGGTGATTTTTTCTCAAAGCATTCTTCCTCTTTTAATACTTAGAGTCACCCTAACCTTGAATGTCAGTAAATGTCAACAAGTTTTTACAAACTTGGTACAGCCTTAGGTCCTGAAGCTATATATATGATGTTTCAAGATTCTGAGTCTTTTGGTTCATGATAAAAAGTGTTTAAAGCTTTTACTACTTAAAGTCACTGTGACCTTCAGAGTACATGTGTGTCAAGTTTAACTAGTTTTGCAAACTTGTAGAAGAGCTTTATGCCCAGACACTATAATCATTTAAAGTTTCAAACTCCTAGGTCTTTTTTGGATCACAAGATGATAAAAAACTACTTTAGGTCACTGCGACGGTGTGAATATGAGTCAAGGTCAACCAGCAACACAAAAGACAGTACTTACCTAACATATATACTACTCTTTCAAGGTCTCCCTCATATGCTGGATTATACAAACACTTAGCCTTGTACTTTCTGGGTCTGAAAGAGAAATGCAAATGTAGCATTTCCTAGCAAGAAGAACTCGAATCAAAATTAGTTTGTTTTTCTAGATAATTTACTGCTTGGTCAAGAAGTTATTAGCTATAAGACTGTTATACTAAAATTGTCAAGTTTACAAATACAGCTTATTCTTGTCAACCAAACTAAGACCCCAATTATATATATATATATATATATATATATATGACAACTTACCTGTCTTCTGTCAAGCCATTTAATACTCTTTCTAAAGAATATTTATCTGGTCCTAATGGAATTCCTCCTGAAATATAGAAAAGAATTGTTTCATAAATATTTACAACTACATGACTGTTGATCATGTCTATCTATAAATGGTGTTACTGCACCATGTTCAGCATCTCAAAACATTTGTGTGGGATAATTTGAAAAAGAGGCCTTTCAAATTCTCATACTTGCACATTTTTAAGAAAAATAAATGTTAGCTTATTCATCTTCAAATTTAAAAGAATTCCGTACAAAGATTATGGGGTGTTACATGGTATACATGAACTTGTCAATGCCATTAGTACTGCATAGTAGATGACCTTTTAAAGCAGGTATGTTATTGTTCATATCACACTGTAAAGGTAAGGCTGAAGGAAAAAACCTGTATACATGCAAGATTCTTTTATTTATAAATACAATCTAATAAATGAATTCGTTATATATTTTATATGACAGTTATTATGATGCTACCTGTTGATATTGGTTTGTCAGATATTTTATATGACACTTATTATGACGTTACCTGCTGGTATTGTTTTGTAAGACATTTTAAATGACACTTATTATGACGTTACCTGCTGATATTGTTTTGTCAGTTATTTTAAATGACACCGTTATTATGACATTACCTGTTGAAGTGGTTTGTCAGATATTTTATGACACTTATTATGACCTTACCTGTTGATTGTTTTGTCAGATATTTTAACTGACACTGTTATTATGACATTATATGTTGATACTGTTTTGTCAAATATTATATGACACTTATGACAATTGCCTGTTGATATTGTTTTGTCAGATATTTTATGAGACTTATTATGACATTGCTTGTTGATATTTTGTCAGATATTTTAAATGACACTGTTATTATGACATTACATGTTGATACTGTTTTGTCAGATATTATATATGACACTTATGACATTGCCAGTTGATATTGTTTTGTCAGATTTTTATTACACATTATGACGTTACCTGTTGATATTGTTTTGTCAGATAATTTATATGACACTGTTATTATGACATTACCTGTTGATATTGTTTTGTCAGATAATTTATATGACACTGTTGCTAAATCTTCAGTGTTTTCTTTATCTTTACTAAGAGATGGCTTATTTGGACCCATTCTTGCTCTATTTGAACTAAAAATAAAACGTTTAACAAAACTGAAGTATAGATATAGCAAAAAGAAGTTTAAGTCGATCTGAACATCAGGTCAGATGAGAGAGAATAACTTGGACCCATTCTTGCTCTATATGAACTGAAAATAAAACATTTAACAAAACTGAAGTATGGATACAACCAAAAAGTAGTTCAAGCTGATTTCGACTTCAGGTTTAATGTGAGGAATAACAACACAAGTCAAAATTCCAGGTAAAATCTAGATTTCAGACATCAAAGTTATTGATAAAAGATGTAGAAATTTAGTAAAGTTCAAGGTCAATGTCTAATTTTTCAACTTATTATTATTATTACAATTATTACTGAAATACTATGTATGTAGTAAAGATTTTCTTCAGGGTAGAAAGTGGTATATGAAAAGCTTTAAAATAAGGCCATGTAAAAAAATTCTCTGATTCTCAGATACTTTTTTTTCAAAAAGTGGCAAGGTAGGTGGGTATTTTATTTTATTATTTTATTTCACAAACTTATGCACAAGGTAGGCATTTTATTTTATGCAAAATTTTTAATACATTTTATACATATAACCATACTTCTGAATAAAAAGATATTAACCTAAGTTAGAGTGTAAACCATCTTTTGATATTTTCAGTAATGCATCATTATGTAAATGTTTATGAAAAAGATCGATACAGTTTTGAATTCTAAGAATTTTATTCTCATATATGAAAAGTAAAAATAATCATTCAAACAGTAAACAGTGATGTTGTGTTTTAGAACAATATCCAAGAAATGGGCTGGCATTGCTAAAATGGTATATAAAAACAAGCAATTACATGTTCTTCATGACAAAAAACTTGAACATTCACACACACAGTGACATAGTGAGAAGTAGTGTCTTTTAATAGTTCTAAGTCAGTATTTATAAAGCTGTATTAACTCATATTCTTTTTCACATTAATTTTGGTCAATATTAAAAGATTCACAACCATATATCGGTTACCTTCCAATATTTTGAAACAAAAGTGTAAAATGTAAATACTGCATGCATACTTGGCGTAATGCACAACAGATACATCGAATGTAAGTGTTGTATTTATGGCAGGGTTATTTTCGGTAGGGATTTCATTTCCTAACATATCGTTCAAAAGTCCATCACAAATTTTTTGTACGGTTAATTTGGACTTCACTGGCACAATTGTCAATGCTACTAATGTTTTCTTGTCAAAACTGAAAGTAAAGCTTGCTAAAATTGTTGCTTCATCGGCTTTGTCGGCCAAATTCCTCCAGAGCAGGTGCCATGTTTTTTTGTTGTTTTTTTTTTTACACTAACATTTCGGAAACGTAAATTGAAGTAATTTACCTTTCCTGAAGAGGAAAACTTACGAGGTGTCCCTGAGAACAACCTTTGCTCTTTACAATCTAGATCAATAAAGTGTTTTGAAAATTCTACAATCTTATTCATTGACGCATTTGATCTTTATAGTTTATTTTCTGCTCAAAACAGCTGATCGGTGGATATTTTTTTTTTTTTTTTTACATCACATTAAAATGGAGCAATCGGCGGTGAATTTAAGCACGCAGCGGTGTCTGAGAACCAGAGAATTTTTTTTTACCCGGCCTAAACTTTAGTTTTTCTTTACAAAAATTATTCAAGTATGCGAAATAAGTGGTTTTTTTTTTTTTTTAAAAAAATTGGAAATGGACTTGAATGCTTGAAAATCAGTTACTATATCTCTCCCTATACTTGTGTTATTTCCTACCTTTTCTGCCAAAAACATGGAAAAAATAATGGACATGCATGGCTGAGTAATAATGCTATCCATTTTCAAAGCCAAGATTTGTGGTTTTAAGCATGATTTAGGTCTTGGAAATTTTCAGAATTAATTTTCCATTACCTGCTCACCCTATACAGTGATTATTTATTTATTTACTTTGTTGTTAGTTTGTTTAAAACATCGATTAAGGTCTCATTTGTCATACTGAAGACAAATTTTTAATATAATGGGGAAAAGAATGACCAAAAATAATTCTAAAAGTCACTAAGCATGCTTACCTTCCCCTACTACATTTATCCTCAAACACAGTACTATTCCTGGGTTGTTCTAGTGTAAGAGTTACCTCCACTTGACCAGAAACTTCACCACAATGAGGACAATAGTGTTTGCTATCACGTATGACTTGACATTCATGATGAAAATGATGAACAGATACACTGTTGTCTTTTTTACATTGGTTGAACTTTCCCTGAAATTTTAACAGTACAACTTATTCTAAATTTATATTATGTGTATAATAAAAAAGGCAGATTGAATTGTGAAAAAACCATGCTCTCCGAGCACAAATATTTATAATTAGTAGGTCAAAGGTCTAGGTCATGATGTTAAAACATTTTAGCAGTAAGAAACAGACATTGCTATGAAGAATAGATCAGTATTGTTTAGTAAATCTAAAGTCCCTGAATATGGAAAGACATGACAAAAATGTTTATAAACATTTAAGTTGGCTAATTTTGGAAAAATATTCCAATAAAACATCCATGTAAAATTCAATAAAGAGATTATCTCCATATAAAGACCACCTGTTTTATTAAGACCAGTGTTATCAATCTATTTGCTTAAGAAAGAAAACCTAAACAAAGCTCACTTGTACAGACTGTCCCTATTTCTAATTGTCTTGTGTGTAATGTATATAGAACATATTTATCTGTACTAGTTACATACCTGTGTACAGAAGTGACCACAGCCTGGACAGCACTGATGTAATCTTAGTCTCTTTCTGTGAGCTTCACAAACTGCCATGAATGGTATTTTTACACCAGGACGGACAAGCTGATAATTTGTGACTTTATTGCAACAACCCATGACCTGGAAAAAAATATAACAATAAAACAGCAACTTAAATGAAAAATAAATGTCAATACTAATGAATATTGAAAAACCTTTCAGGACCAAATAATGACTGCTTCAGATAATCCATGATAATCAGTAATGTTTAAGAAAACAACACTTTCAAGTGTATTTTAACTCAGTAGGAAAAAGATTTTTTTTTAAACAAATGGTTACTACCTAACAAAATATTGAATGGTCCAATCTTGTTTTTTAGTTGATCCAAATAAAATCCATAACCAGAAGGAGTTATCTTTCTTTGGCCACAGTCAGCCTATTGGATTTACTCTTCAAGCATGAAAAGCTTCTGGTGCAAACTCACTATCTTTTACATAATTTATCCTGAATAATTTACACAACATACCTTGCCATCAATAGAATCAAGAGCTTGACAGTAAGTTACACTTGAGCCAAGTTTCTTGAAGCTAGCACCATTAATTTTACAACAGCACAATGGGATAATGTCCTTATCTGGAGGTGTTGGTCCCGATTGTGCCTGAAATATGCAGTGAAATTGTTAAATGCTATACACACACAAAGTACCAAATACACAATTGTACTTGATTTCCTATATAGCTAATATGAACATAGCAAAAAGAATATACATATATATATATAGCTAATTTGAAAATAGCCAAAAATAAATGCAAGAACTGGTGTTAATGCCGAGTCAGCATTAGTAAATCACATTACTCTCAAAGTTAAAATACTGATATTCAATATTTACTGAATGAAAACATTCTGATTTATCTGTCTCTAGTTTCACCATCATTACTCAACTTGAATCTTCATTAATTTTGGTGTTTCAGATACGAGTGAAAGAAATTTAGAGATGTTTCATATTCTGATAAGTAAAATCATTTTGAGAGATTTCCTGTAAGTGAAAACCAAACTTCCCTCAATTTGAGTTCACATGTTGTTGTTTGTTTGTTTTTTTTTTTTTTTTTTTTTTTTTTTTGGAATTAGCAAAATCTTGACATGAACATTATTAAGCAAACGTGTTTTTTGTGTCCGCTGTAAAATTGTTTTTACCAATTTAAATCAGTAACATTATTAACATGCAGTGCTGACCATATTAAATAGATCTAAGAAACATGCCAATTTAAAAAAAAAGGGGGGGGGGGGGTATGTACTAAAACAACTTGAAGGGTATGTACTAAAACAACTTGAACAACACTTTTAAAAAGTAATGTGCCCATGCCCGTGATTGATTACAACCAAAAACTTATTGTAATCAGATATTAAGCACTCAAAGTATGAAATAAACACTGACTGGTTCCCTTTTTGGAAGGAAGAAACTACAGAGAGCAAGAAATAACAATAGTTATGGCTTCTGATCTTCTCAGTGGAGGCTTATTACTATTTCTTGGAGGTCCTGGGTTCTGGGTATGACTATATTTTGTATTCAGAAAGACTGATTATGCAGGAGGACCTGCCATGAAACGACATCATCCAACATTTGGAATTCCATATTTGATACCAAATTTAATAAACTGATGTTCATTTTCCAATATTTGTCACATATTGAATTATTTCTGATTTTTCATTACTTGAATACTTCCAATCATCAATTACAAAAACCCAATTAATTCCTACATTGTATTTCTACAAATCATGGACAAAAAATTTTGAAAATCTGTTGATTATGCTTCTCAAATGTAATCCATTATTTTCTTTTTCAAATCATCAAAGATAATTTGCATAATTGAAATTTGTGACCCAATATTCCATGCAAAATAATTCCACTACCAGTATTAAAACCAGTAAACTAAAATTTAGCATCACAACATATATACTTTCATAATCCCCTTCAATTCCTCATGCAAATAAATTCCAGATTATTCAAAAAGCTATTGTAAATAAAAAAAAGAAAGAAAACACTTGGAAATCTTCTAAGAATCAGGTGCTTTGTCAAATCAACATCTTAAAACTATTTTAAAACTGGACTAAGTTTAGCCTATGTAGCATGAGTCTTTAACAGTAACTATTCATTGCCCCTAAAACTTTTCCAAAAATTATGAACAAGAAACCCAAAATAAGAAAAAGGAGCCCCAAAAATCATATCAAATGTATATTTGTACAGAATCCATGCACAGGTACAAATGAAGGTTACAGTATACATATGAAAGAAAAATCAATCAGAAAAAAAATAAAGAAGGAAAAAAATTGAAATAAAATACACAAAAATATAAGAAATCAGATGTTTACATATACATGTACCAACAAGACTTGCATAAGTTTTTGGTTATAAATAAATAAATAAATAAATAAATAAATAAATAAATAAATAAATGACCCCTTGCAGTGTGATATCAAACCATAAGAGTTAACTAGGTATACACAACATTAACCATATGTAACGATATTAACGTCACGATATCTAGACTTACATGTTGTACGTGATGAACGTATAAAATACCCGTTTTTGTTGGAATCTGAAGACCGATAATAATTTTTATCATAACAGCAGAATTGTAATTTTTTTTCTTTTGTTAAAATATACAGAAAATTATAAAAATTTCATTTATTTATTCTCAACCTTTAAGATGAATTTGCTAACAAATTTTTAACAAATGATGAAAAATACTGTTATTGGTTCTCAATCTCTCATTTAATTTCAATGATACTATGGCTGAAATAATTTTTCTTTTTGGTAAAATGTAAAACCCTATTTAACTTGATTCATTAAATATGTATTTAAGCTATCAAAAGTAACAGGGCTGTAATAAACAATAACAAATTTTAACCAATAACTTTTAACATACACATAAATCTGGCCATCAAATACTGATGTTGGAAATTGGATAAACATATGCATGTAAAAATCAATAAACTCAGAGTTGCAGACTAAAAACCCTGACCAAATTAACAATAAAATATGAGATAGTGAGTCAGCTAAAATCTTGGTTAATCAAGTATATTTACAACATACAAAACCCTTACCGAGACGACAGAATCTGCCTCACTCTGTTGATCATCTGGGGTTCTAGGAGGGGTGACGGGATAACTACTGTTTTCTGATGCCATGCTACTTTCCCTGTCTGGATACGGCGAGAAGTCGGGTGGAGCCGCTAACAAACTACTTAACACTGGCCTGGAACTATCCACAAGTTCTACCTTATTGTCTGTGCTATATTTATTTGCATTTACAGAAACTAAATTATGGTCCAGAGCTAGCTGATTATTTAACAAACACACACCACCTGATGAGGATGTTTTATTTGCTACCATGGCAACCTGTGGAGGCATTATGGGAACTGGTACAGGAACCTGTTGAATAAATCCACTAGAAATAGGTGGTTTATTTATTTGTGCTGTAGGGAACACTGGAAGCTGTTGAAGTAATGTGCTACTTCCTTGGTTATTAGTCAACAACAAGAACTGAGGCGGTTTATTGCTAGTCACATTATTGATATTAGTTGTGGTTGGCTGAGCCATGGTGAATATTAATTTAGAGGAAGTCACTACTGTTCCACTGTTAATGGATGACACAGATATTGAAGGCTGGAAGTTTGTTATTGGGTTGGTTATGCTTGTAACTATAGTCTTTTGTAATGATTGCTGTGAGGTTGATAACAATGGTCGAGTTAAATGATGAACAAGTTCTTCCGTCTTCTTCTTCTTTCCTGCAACAAAAGTTTATCAATTATCAAACTAAAATATATATACATTCTATGAAAATTTCAACAAAAATGGTAGGTACCATACTAGAATATTTACAATTGCTATTGTCTTTCTTTCTATGACTCTATTACCGGTACCCTTCTTTGCGGTCATCTGCTATGAACGCTGATGACCTTTCTGAACTTTCTGACATCATGACGTTGGGATATTCCATTTTGACGATGTGGAGGTTGGCAGTAAACTGACATATTAAAAAGGTGCTTTTTAGGATATTTCATCTGAAATTGAACTGAAATGGTTATAGAAATTGTAAATATAAGAAATGACATTCTTTTTGTCAGTGGATTTCATGACTGAAAATAACTGAAATCCATGAAATGACATTTTCATGTCTCCAATTTTATCATTTCAGTAACCTATATATACCTGCAGCAGTATCAATTTCTGTTAATTCTAAACTTGTATTCATCTCTTCTTCTTCATCTGAAAAAAAGAAGAAACAATAGTATTACTTCAAATATTGCTTTTTCTCCTCTCAGACAGTTACATGCAATTGCATGTATTTCATCGTTTTGAGAAGTAGGCAATTCATTGTCAATGAAGATTCTAACCTACAGCTAAATAGATTTTTTTTTAAAAAGTCACCAAAATTTTTTTTTCAAATTATTAGACTTCCATTGAGGTAGCTCTAAGTACATCTATTTTTATGGCATTTTGTAATGTGAAAATAGGATTTATCATTTATGTTAAAAGAATTATGCATTATAATGCTATTTTTTGTACAAAGTATTTTGATGCAGATTTTTTATGCAACATCTATGCATATCTTATAAAATTCAAATTTGTACAAAAACAACAAATTTTAGATGAATATAGCAAATTTTAAATGAAAATTTTAATTTCAAGTAGCCAAATCTCCAAAATTTGTGAAAATATAGTCTTTTTTAAAGTATTTTCTCACAAATTTGCTAAAATATGTTACTTGTTGAAAGAATTTCTCAGAAATTAGTAGCCAATGGCAATTTAGGCTACCAGGAATGGAAACATTGCTGTAGGCAATAGGATTAAGATTCAACAACAACTTGTACCTTCTTTCTTGCGTTTACGTACACCTCTCTTGTCGTTTAAACCATCAAGTTCATCTGTTATACTTTCTCTACCTGCTGAACATAAACATATTTATATATCATCAATAAAAATATCAATGACATAACAATGCCATAGTACTTTTAATATTGTAATTATTAATGCCCCTCAATATCTTTACTATCTCATCCATGTTTTTCCTTCATTTTTTACCAAATCCTTTTAAAATGTCAAAATCTGACTGAATGATGGCGAAGAAATGATGTTTTACTGCATAAGTCAGCATTCCCTTTACTTGAAGACAGAAAGCCATCAATTTGGTGACCAAGTGGTCTAAAGCACACATTTACAGATTATGATCTTCTCAACACTTTGGTTCCAACCCAAATGAGCATATCTTAATCATAGAAAGTTTTCAGTTGTCTTGTCAATGGTTGGGCGATTTCTCTACATACTCTTGTTTCCCTCACCAGACTAGAACCAACTGCCTCAACATAAGACAAATAATACTGTGGCAGGTGTTGAAATTAGAACACGTTATTTAGAAAAACACCCAACTGTCATCTAAAACTATTTTGACAAAAATAACTTTTACCTGCTAACAATTATAACACAATTTATCAGTGCTTGATTGTTTTGAAAAACCAGGGGCCCCCTAGAGGCCCATTACGTGCAGAAATGAGGGGCCCTTTTTGAAAGTTAGGGGCCAATAATTTTTTCGTTACCACAAAATACAGAATTTAATTTTGATGTGATGTTAGATTTTTTCCCTTTAGTCTACGAATAGATTTGAAGAATTGAAAACATAAACTATATTTTCCGTTTATACAGAACGTAATTGGACTAATATCATTTATAATAATTATAATTTAAAAAAAGTCACAAACATTGCCTTTCATCAATGTAGGTTACGTAACGTTAACTTCCCTAGCAGACGGCTTGAAGATGTCTGAACCTGAACAACCATGTAATGCTCTAACAAATGTTTACAATAAATAAACAGTGGCTTTAGTGGGTTTTTTAATTCTTTTTACTTTGTTTTGAATTAAATGTTGTTTAATGTGTACCGTTTTCTTCATCATGTCGTGTCTTTAAGACGAGAGGATGCTACTTCGCTTCCTTTTTAACATTTTCGTTTAACCTTTATGACTACCGTAAAATCAGAGGTATTCCGAGTTACAATAATTTTAACAGACACTTCCTGATTCTGCTGTCTTGTTATTTTTTAAGATGATCAGAAGAATGTGTGCTTTAGATTAATATTGTGCGCGTCGGAGGGGTGCACTGGGTACAATTTTCATGCGTCATTTTTTACATTCACGCGGAATTGACGCGGGCACAACGACAATCTGAAGCACTTTTTGATGTTCCTAAAAATGTTTTTTGATGTAAATCAAGAGTTTGCTCAGTAATAATGCAATAATCTACTTAAATTCACAAAACAAACTAACAATATTTATCAACATATTTTTAACAACAAGTAACAATGAGTGTTTGAGCAACAAATTTTTATCATTGCACTACAACTGAAATTTTAGACAATTTTTCATTATTTAAACCTGCAGCAATAGAGGACCACCATTAAAACTACTTACCCAAATTTAATTCAGTACTTTCTGTTTTGGTCTGAAAAATAAAAATAAAAATTCAAACAACAGTCGTAACTGAAGACAAGTAAACTGCTAAAAATGTCAAATAGATGATAGACAATGAAAAATCAAGACCAATTCTTAGTAGTCAACATATATAACCTTAGGAGTGATGTAACAATATATTTTATATAATTTCATCTTTTAAAGATATTGTTTTATAACTTTTTCATCCATATGACTTTAAATATAATTTATAATTGTTAAAAGTAGAGTTTTCAGCTTAACTATCCCTTCCCTATGGTTAAAATCAAAAATTTTGTTTAAAAAGACAAATGTATCATCTGCTCTTAAAGATTGACTGATTTATTGGGGTTTTACACCCCCAGTCAAGAATATTTCACTTATATCAAGACATCACCAGCTATAGATGAAGTGGAAGAAAT
Source organism: Tegillarca granosa (assembly GCA_029721355.1). Lineage (NCBI taxonomy): Eukaryota > Metazoa > Mollusca > Bivalvia > Arcoida > Arcidae > Tegillarca > Tegillarca granosa. Next base: position 16,277,712 of record CM056606.1, on the reverse strand, counting down.
TTTTAACTTTGCAGTGCACTCAGTGCAACGTGCAGGGAGAGTTTTTTAACAAGCCATGCTTGCCGTGACACAGGACATCATTTTTTAAGGTCTCCTTCAAGTTCAAAGGACCCAGTGACTTTCATTTATGAATGCCATGTGCTTGGCAAAAGAACTGTCACAACCTATTTTTAAGTCTTGTTCAGACCCAGCAAGGGTTTGAACCCCGACCTCCTACAAAAAAAGAGAGAAAAAGATAACCAATACTACTTTTACTAGAAATACATGTTAGAAAAACAGTCTACTAATTAGCAAACAGACAATCATTCAGTAATGCATAAATATGATAATCTTCTGCTTAAATCTTTAGTAAAGCTCTTACCTCAACCTCAGGGGCCTCGATGGCCGAGTGGTCTAAAGCGTGTGCTTACGGATCACAGTGCCTCTCACTGCCTGGGTTTAAATCCCACTCGGGACGGATCTTAGTGTGAGAAAGTTTGTCAGTTCGCTTGCCGAAAGGTCGGTGGTTTTCTCTGGGCACTCCAGTTTCCTCCACCATCCCAGAACTGACCGCCTCGAAATAAGTGAAAGAAATCTTGACCTGGGGCATAAAACACCATTACTCCACTCCACTCAACCACAGAAATGGGTTCCCACATGTATAAATTAATGTGTATTTCATCGATTTAATTTTTATGATGAAAAAAAAAACCATTACAACAAAGAGCCTCTCAATTTTGACAATCATTGGTGAAATTCAGGATTTCCTTGTTTTTACAGCTTGGTACATCGGAGCAAGGAATTAATTTTCAATATTTATAATAGTGTTACACATATTAACTATATATTCAGGATCATTCTTTAATACATCAGATTTTAACAAAATGTACAACCTCAAATTTTTGTCTTGTGATATTTTGCCTGATAAAGATTTTCTAAACACAATAAACCAATGCTTTTGCATGTTTTATTCTTATATTAGTAAAAATATGACGGGCCCAAATTTAAAAGAAAAATGTTTCCAGGGTTTACACTGGCTTCAAATTTCTTTTCTCCAAAGTTTTCACCAGATTCTTATTTTTTTCGCCAAATAAAATTGTTTTTTGTCAAGCAATTCTCCAAAATTTAGATAATGAATACTACCAAGGAGTTTGCGGAAAAAGAAATTTTGTATGATATATGAGCTATCTGGCCCAGGATGGTCATATATAGACATCTTTGAAAATTTTGTAAAAAATCATTTTCTGAGGTTTGTCCAAGGTAGAGATTCCTCCCAACCTAATTTTTTTCATTATTATATGATGGTCATTCCAGCCGTGTTTCATTACACCTCCTTGAATGTACAAAATCAGAAAATATCATCCTTTTAATCCTACCACCTCACACTAGCTAAATATTACAGCCAATGGATGTCAGGTGTTTTGCTCCATTTAAAAAGCTTTAAAACAACGTAAATATCAAAAGGAATATATATCAAAGATTTGTAAAGAAGAATGGGGGCCAAGTTGGTGACTAGGAATGATGTGTCATTTTGTCAGTAGAGCTTACACCCAAGCATTGTCCCATAACAACAGTTTCAGCATTTCAAGTCAGATGTTTATTCTCTCAACCTTAATATTATAACTGAGAGAGATATTGTCCCATCTCTTCCATATCAAGAAAAATATTACAAGAAAGGCAGCAGCAACAAGCATGAAATGATGCACCAGTTGATTCTTTAGATCAGAAAAGCTAGTTCCTTGTTGCACATAGAGAAGAAATTCTTCGAAATGTTAAAAGGCAAAGTTTCGTGGAAATATAAGTAAAATCATAGGTGGAAGAGCATGAAGTTTTAATAGCATAAAGACAATCAAACATGAGAGTGACTTTCTGTGGGAAATGCTGAAAATGCTTAAAAGTTTGAAATTTTCCATACATAAACAGACTTTAATTGCTAACTAAAGTAGGGGCTTAACATTTAAAACTTGTCAGCTTTAGCTGATCAAATTATATTGTAAATTACATTTACTTCAAATCCTTGTCAAAGAAATGCTAAGAGTAGACTTTTCTAAACCATTATGACTGCCCTTCAAGTTAGTGTTGCATACTGTACAGCCGAGACACTGTCATATTTCCATAAGAAATGTTCCAGTCCAAAAGTCTTTCACTAAACATTATCATTTCTTCCAAAAAATTTGAAATAAACATTTAAAAGAATTTACAGTAGCTTTTATAATTATCTTCAAAGTATAGGAAAACCTTTCATTGAATTTTTATACATGTATATGCACAGTTTTTTACATAGTAATGGTTTTAAATGACTAATTTAATTCCACTTTTATGAAGTACAGTAATTACCAAGAAATTGTGACAGCTCTGGTACAGTACAGCTCAAGTGGATACACAAATTTCCACCTGCAGTGTTTTCTTTTAACCTCAGCAGTAAAATTTCTTGTGGATTTTGGTGGAAAATTTCTGTCCACCATGATTTGCTCTACAGTTCTGCCGGTGGATATCCGAGTCAGAATAGTCCACTGGATCATCCACAGTGACCACTGAGTTTTGAGGATTAAATATGTATAATGTAATCAAATTTGCAAACCATTTACATAGCAATTGTTTTAAATGATTGTAATATAATTCAACTTTCATGAACTAAGTACCAAGATATTGTGACAGCTCTGGTAACTCTACCTGGCATACAAAGTTGGAAACTGAATGGAACAAAAATGTGGTTTCAAACTTTTCATGTTTTTTTTTAATTTTCAATTCTTTATTAAAAAAGTTTTTGATGAGCCCAATTTTATTGACTCTGGAAATTGTAAAGTATAGTTATTCAGTTTCACTTTTCAATGTGCCTTTCATTCACTGGTACCACTATGGTAGCTCAGGTTTGTAGAGTGCTCTCTCCATAAGTGGTCTGACCCAAGACTTGAAAGTGGGTGACTGTTCTTTTGCCAAGCAATCAACATTATGAAATGAAAGTCAGTTCTGTCGGATAGAAACTTAAAATAAACACGGTGCTGTGTCACGATAGGTGTGGCATGATAAAAACCCTGCTATATAATGCCATCAGCACAACACACAGACAAAATTTCTGCACTTTCGCCAATAGCTGGCGATGTCTCGATTATAAGTGGAATATTCTTGACTGGGAGTTAAACACCATTACTGAACTCAAATCGTTCATTAGTGTCATGATAACAACTCACCTGTGTACCAGATGAGACCAATTTTTTCTCTATTCATCATGTACTCCGCTATAGTTTTCCTCCTGCGCTCCTGATTCTGCAAATTTGTAGGCTGACTTTTTTAACGAATTTAACTTCCTATTGCTACCAAAGGGAAACTTTTGTGAAGGAGTCATTTTTGTGCGTTTGAATATTTCCCATACTGGTTTTTTAGTTTGACTAGAATTTGACAGCGAGTCAGTCACGAGATTCATTCATAGATGTGTCACTTTCAGACATGCCTGTATCAGCTGACAACACAGACAAATCTGCATCACTTTCTGTCAACATGGAGTCATTATTATCACCTTCCATGTCTTCTACGTTTGCCTCCCTTCCCTCTAGTTTCTTTCCCTCTGATAAAAGTGAACCTTCAGAACAGTCAGAATCATATTTTCGATCTTCTTTCTTTTTCACTGCTGCTTTTTTCTTGATTTCATTTGGTAATTTATACTGACCCATTTTCTTTCGCCTCTTTTTTATTCGACTGGATACCTTTCCAACAGAGACTGTTGTTGCAACACTTTGCACCACATTAGAATTATCCAAAGTTTCAGAACCTAAAGTATTACTATCAACAACTTCCTCACTTTGTGAATCGTCCCCAAATTTTTTGGAAAATATTTTTCGTTTGGTCTTTTTATTTTTCTTGGGTGAATCAAGCCCCACATTTTTTAATCTGGTCCGTCCCAATCTTTTTATTTTCCTAGCTGATCTCATTCCTATATGGCCCCTCTTAGATTCCACTTTACTAAGTTTTTTAATTGTCTCATCAGACTCTAAGTCTATTTTTGTACCTTTAATTTTGCTTTTCATTTTTTCATCCCCTCCGGCTTCCATTTTCCAACCCCCATCAATATCTCCAGTTCCCCCAGAATTTTTCAGACTGTTTGCATCCGATTTAGCTTTTGAAGTACAAGCTCCCATTTTTCTGTGTTTAGAGCCTGATTTATTAGAAGGCACATTAGAATTTACAGTTTGTAGTTTATGGTCCTGTGACTTTCCAAGCATACTTATTTTTTCTAATGTCTTGGTGTCCAATTTAATTGGATTTTCAAAATCTGGCAATTTAACTGTAACATTTGATGATTGAGACTTTAGTAAAACAGGTGGTTTTGAAGGCATGGCAGACTTTCTAGCTTTTGGCATTTTAGTCCCCGTCTGTTTTGAACAAGAACTATCAGAATCAACGGACCTTTCTTCGGAACTCCGATTTGCAGGTGTGCTACTTCTTGAGGTATCTATTGAGGGACTCAATCTGTCACCTTGCTCTAGATGTGAAACATTTTTATTTATTGTCTGATTACTCTCTGGAATTGAAGACTGGTTTTCAGAGCCTACAGTCAGCCCTGGAGTGCTGCATCTAGAACTACTTAAAGGAACGGGTGTGTTATCTCTAGAGCTATTTGAAACTAGAGTTGCACCACTAGAACTTACTGCAGATAGAGGAGTACTTTCCCTAGAACTGTTTTCTGTTTCAGATTTTGAAGTATTGCTCTCTTCCTTTAAACGACACATTCTTGTGGGTGTATTGCTTCGGGATCTTTTTTCTTGTTCAATAACAGGAAGAGGTATTGATTTTTCCCCATCTTTGCTTGCATCATCATCTTTTGAAATTTTGGAATTTCCAATAGCACCGTTTGAAATTAAACTGTTAGAAATTGATAAACCTTTGTCTTCATTTTTTGTTGTGTCCATTTTTCCATTTAATTCATTTGTAATTTCATTTTTCTTTAAATCACTTTTAACAGATATATTGCCAGTATCTGGATCAGTGCCACTGATACCATTTTTAATACAAGCCTCTGGGTGATCCTGTAAATCTTTATCAGTTGATGCTTGATCACCGTTGGCAACAATAGCATCAATTTCTGGCTTCATGATGGCAGACATCACACCTGATTTTACAGACTCATTTTTATCCACACTAATAGGCACATGTTCTTTCTTTTTTAATTCTACATCCTGAAAATTAATATAAAATTTTATAAGTTTAATTTGTTTATGAAACAAAAAAGATAGTGATTATCATATCTAAAGGTTAGCTCTCACATGAAAGATTTTGTCACCAGTATTATAAGCAGAATTTAGATTTTGTAACTGGTTTTGTTTTATCTTTTGTTAAAATACTAAATAATAATCCACAAAAAAAAAATTCAAGTAATTAGACAATAAATTTGGAAATTAGATTTTAAGTCAATTTTTGTGTTGAATAATGTAAGACATATTTCCACTAAAAAAAATTAGTTTTTAAATTTAAAAACCAAATTTTTGCTTGAAATGTTTGAACTTCTGACATTTATATTACAATACAAGTTAACTGATGGAAACAGTTTTCACATTCTTTTTTTTTTTTTTTTCAAGACCTACTGTTTTCACATTCTTTTTTTTCCAAGTCCTAGCCACTGAATTTATTTAGAAACTAATACTTAAAATCATCTATATATGAAATAAAAGTCACTTAATAGCTGTTTCTTGTAAAATAAAATTGTGTCAAGGTTTAGTAAGCTAGGCTAAAATGTTTAAGATACATTTATCAAGAGCTGTTACTCTTCCAAAAATGTTGCAAGTCATCAGAAGAAAAAACAATTAAAAAGACTAAAGAGAGTAGATAGCAATAATGTTATTTTTCATCCCTGTCAAGATTCTTTCACTTAAATTAAGGAAGCAGTTTACTCTTTCTGCATGAAATAAATATTTTTTTCAAAATCTGAAACTATTTATCCAGGAAAAAATATGAATTCTGGAACTTTTTCTGGAACTTATCATAATTCTTCTGAAACAAATTATTCTTCACAGGAATAACATACAATGGCTTCCATCAGCTGTTATATTTGTGCTTGCATACAGGTTTACCTAGTTTTTGCTGTCAAGGTTCATTTAACAGTGTTAAGTATATACTGGATACCTGAGTGTTTTATTAAGTATACATGGTAGACAGACATGTATGTATATTGTTAATACCAGACATAATATCAAAATACAGAAATGATCATGACAAACTGCTATATCTTTTATAAACACATCTTTTTAAAGTTGTTTTATAAAACACAAGACATTGCTTCAAAACTAGAGTTGGATACAACAGAAATTAAGGCATCATGGTATACCTATTGTTTTTTATTTAAAATTTTATTTATTTCTTTATTTTTTTTTAAAAAATACCACAGTATGATTATCTTTTAGTACTAGAGATGCCATTTTTTTAAAATGTTTCTGGTTTGACCAAAAATAAATTTTCAAAACATTTAGTATCATAGAAACCAAGACTGAAAGAGCTCATTTTACACCTTATTTTGAAATTTCAATTTGGACATAAAAGGCCTAAAAAAAGCCCAAACAAATTAAGTCATTTTAGTAAAAGGCATCATTTCAAAAATATTACAAATGGATTAACTTGAAAGAGGGGAAGGAGTGAAGTGGAGTAAATGTGTTTTACGACCCAGTCAAATTTTTTTTCACTTATTTCAAGGCGATCAGTTCTGGAATGGTGGAGGAAACTGGAGTACCCAGAGAAAACCACCGACCTTTGGCAAGCCAACTGACAAACTTTCTTACACTAGGAACTTTTCTGAATGGGATTTGAACCCAGGCAGAGAGGCGCTGTGATCCGTAAGACCGCACTTGAGACCACTTGGCCACCGAGGCCCCCAAGGAAAGGAAGAAAAAAGGATATAATATTTAAATGAAGACCCACAGTTTATTTTTTATTAGACAGCTTATTAAAATTCCCTATCAGTATATTGGAAATCTGAAGAAGAATTGAACATTACCACAATCATTTATTTTAAGACAAGAAAGCAGATGCCAGAATTTTATAGATTGACTCAATTGGATAAAATATACACATACAAAACCAGCTTATAATAGATCTGTAATTTAAAGACAAGGCTTTAACTCATTAAATCAATAACATCTGCATGGAGACTAGGTCTTTTTTCCCCATTAATAACATACATCTCTGAAACACACACACACACACACACACACACACACACACACACACACACACACACACACTGAGGATATCATACAGATAAACACATGAAGCTGTCTTTTTATTTAACTGTATGTTAATTGGCCAGCGAAAAAACCAAAATTGGCCAATTTTTATACCATCTCATTCCAGTTACTCTATATTGTATAATCAATAAGTGAAAAAGGCACTCCAACATTAATGACCAGTTTCGGAGAATTATGCCCATTATGAAGAAGCAGACTAGCATGCCTTCAATTTTCTTCATTTTTCTGAGAATTTTGACTCTTTGGAATTTTACCTCTTAATTCAATAAATTCAATTTGAAGTTCCTTTGGAATAGTAAATTTTTCCCAAAAAAATTGTAACGGCTTCTGTCATAAATGACAACTTTTCTTAAACTAGACTGTTTTATGAAATTTTGGGGCACATTTCTCAAAAACAAAGCAATAACTTTTGTTATCTAGGCTAATTCTCGTTTATATTTTGTAAGGCTTTCTACATGTTGAAAGGTATGTGATAAATTTTGATAATAACTGTGATTCAAGATTCCAATCCCTTCTTTTCCTGACTTTAACATATATACAACAATGTTGAATATTCTTGATTAGGATTGTAAAGACACAATGTGCAACCGCAGACAGTGAAAAAGACAAAGTGGATTAATGTATTTACTAACAAGATCGATTCTTACAATGTGTATTGCATTTGAATAATGTTAAAAAAATCAGTAAAACCATACAAATGAAGTAGACAGTAAATTTAACTTGCACTGTTTTTAAAAATAACACTAAGATGAAATATGAAAATACTGATTTTTAACACATATCGAGCAACACAAATGTTACCCAGTTAAAGTCATTACCCTAAATGCGCGCAAATGGGTAATCATTATGGCTCTTTATAAAAAAAATGTCCATAATTCAATGCTGTGCATTCAAAACTTCATTCCTCAGACAATAAACCAGTGTTTAATCCAAAGCCAATGAACCTTTGGCACTTTCATAAAAATCGAGACCTGCAGAAATAATGTTTGTGTGCCAACCTGGATCCTTCTATATGTATAGATTAAATTCGATTTACATGTTGTTAACAGTTATTAAAACCCTACTGGTGTATATATTTGTTTTAACCATTTTAAAAGATCTTTGCATAACCTACAGGCAATCAACAAATTATAATTTCTTTTGACCCCATTTTTAAAAACTTTTTTTTTTCAAGTATAAGATGAGACGACCCTTGTATAAATTTAATGCAGCACTAGGTGTCAGATGGGGTGTCGATAAGTCTTAAGAAAGAAAATGACTGCTTGAAACAAGGACTGTAGATGTACAAACATGATTTACATACCATAATTTTTCATCATTAAAGAAACATTTGGAGAAGTTTGTATAAGAGTTGTTTATCCATTTTGAGAAAAAGAACTAGCCATTAGTGATGCTAACAATATGAAAATAGATCATGCTTATTGAATTAAGACATAAAATAAACATTAAACCTACATGTCAATCAATAATCATTAAGATTAACTACTTCAACAATCTAGAAGAAAAAAACAAACATGGGAAAGAAAAGCTTTACAAAGACTTTCTGACCTGCAAATCATATTCCATAAAATATAAAGGAATAACAAATTTTAATTTAAGGAAGACTGACTTTTTTTAAAAAAATCCTCCAGCACAGGGGTCAGGATTTCGATGCATTAAATCTCTCTCTTGGAATGTAAACACATATTGAAGAACAGCAACAGATGTAGACTTAATTAATTTTAGTACAGATTTGTGATGCATTTTATTTTCAGAGCTACTCAGACATGGTTAAAAAGAGAGGAAAAGGTTCTTTAAACAATGTTGTTTAGATTGATTTTTTAAATAAAACAGACAATATTTGTCTGCGTAATGATGGTGATCTAGCATTATTTTGTAAACCTTGTTGGTAAAGAAGTGGAGAGTGAAGCGAGTTGAGATTCTTTCACTTGTACCTGAGGTGTCAGATGACACTGGAGTAACGGTACCCGAGAAAAACCAACCACCTTTGACTAAAATACTGCCAGAGTGGGATTCCAGCCTAGGAGATGAGAGGACACAGTACACTTTAGACCACTTGGCCACCGAGGCCCCTCATATGTCTAAGGGGTAGAGTGGAGTAATGATGCTTTTTGCCCCAATCAGGATTCTTTCACTTATTTCGAGGCGGTCAGTTCTGGGATGGTGGAAAATCTGAACTTCGGCAAGCAAACTGAAACTTTATCACTATGTTTAAGGGTATAAGCATTGAAAAAAGTTATTATAGCATAATTTCACCAAAATTTGATAAAAACTATTTAATTTGTGTAGTTTACACATCACATATTAAATCCGAGTTTCTACGTTATATTGCCTAATGTCGACATAATATTAATTATTAATATGTGCTCATGTTGGGCACTAACCTTTGTTTGGAACCTACCAAAAATAAAGGCAAAATGTCCTAGACCTATCATTGTGAAATATAATTTTGAATCCCTGCTATTAATTTTTTTCTGGTGGTAGGTATCCTTATAATTTAAAAATAGATTTTATCAATGCGTGGTTGTTAAATTATCTATAAATAATTTGTTGGACATAACGTGAATAATAGAACATATAGAAAAATTTTCTCTTGATGCAAGAATCAATAATAAGTTTTACATATACATATACAATAATAGCAAGTTTATGTCATTCACTTCCAGTTACAGAGACATGAGAATTCAAATCTTGATATTTCTGTACAAGTTAAATCTCCAAATAACACGTTTCAGACAAATATGAAGTTTAAATTTTTTAAAATAAATGTTTGGATTAAAATGCAAAAAAGTAAAGTTTTAACCTAAATAAATTTTTGTCATCTAAAACTTGTTAAAGTTTACAAAGTAATTTAATTTTGAAATATATACACTGAGATGGATGGAAATATCTTGAACTTAATATTTTAATTTCAGACATTTTCCCCTAAATAAGAAAACTTATTTTTGAGTATCTTACAACAATTCAAGTGGAAGAAATGTGTTCTCAATGAATGCATATTTCATTGTTATTACTATTATTTAAGTATTTTTTATTATAGTTAAGATTATTACCTAAATAAATATCGGAGTTTGACTGACAACATATAAATGAAAAAAGAACAATAATGATTGTCACATGCAACAAGCAAAAATATCCCAGTAAAAATAATTTTCAACAAAAACAATTTCTCAATTATTTTCAATATAAATACAAGTTTTGAGATAATAAAATAATAAATAACTGAATTTTTATAACATAAAAAAAAAACAATAACAAAAACAAAATGAAACTTGTACTGAAACAGAAACAAATCACACTTCCTTAGTGAAGTTTCCCCTTTGTGACCCTCAACCACATGAGCCTGAACATTCTGAAAGCAAAGTTTCTTGGCTTCAAATAAGTTTTTATACACAATGCAAAGTATTTTAAAATTTTGTCCTATTTGGATCGTATCAAGACAAATATTTTGGTTAAACAATATCGTCAAAACAAGATCTGAACGGTTCAATTTGGAAAATTTCACGACAAAACACCACCCGTCCTCAAAGCAATTGTTCTATTTCCTTTGCAAGACGAAGCGCGACACATGTAAACAACAGTGTTTTTAAAGCCTAGATTTGGCATTCAAGATATAAAAGACATATGAACATGTTAAATACATATATTCTAAGATGTTGGTATAATCTGTTTCATTAAAATAACCCATCTAATTACAAAAACAATCATTTGGTTTTCTGACCTCTCCACTCTTCTGTGAAGCCGCCATAAGAGAAATCTTGTGCGATTGCGCATGCGCAATTCCATCTACTTCCCTGAACCTAAATTTCCCGCGTTTTATGCACTCGATGGCCTCGGTTTCTGGTTTAGACAAAGCAAAACACCAAATGCGAAATCGAAACAAAAATAAAAACTTTATTCATAAAAAGAAAAAGAAATTTAGTTCTTAATAACTTACTTATTTCTTGAAATTTAAATCGTTGTTTAGTTAACACTATCATGGCATTTATCTGTTGTTGTTGTTGTTTTTTTTTTTTGTTTTTTTTTTGCGCTTAGATAATAGTCTTCTTATTGTGAAAAAAATCTATTTTTAAAAATAAAAATGTTTTTGTTTTGTAGTTATGATATTCTGAATTTTATAAATAATAAATAAATGAATAAACAACAGAACTATATATTGTTGTAGACAGAATTTCTACACCCGTTTATGGGATGAAGAGGAACACTTAACAGTTTCATTTCCGCTACATTTTATATTTTCCAACTCTTTGGTAATTATTTAAAAATAGCCAATTAAAACACGACTTAAAATGAATAAAATTAAATTAGAAAATTGATAATACAAAAAAAACTTTATTGGAAATGAAAAAGTAGTTAGTTTATAAAATGATGAAACAATTTTATTATTATTATCATCATCATCATCATTATTATTATTATTATTATTATTATTATTATTATTATTATTATATTTTTTACTCAGTTTGTTTATGCCTTATGTTAAGTTCAGGGTCGAGTTGCATAAAATTGCATAATTTTTGTCCTTGGTGTAAATGAGAGTTTTTTGTTTTTTAATTGTTCTAACTGAAATTTATACAAATCTTCTGTTGTTCTAATCATGTCATGCGATTCAATCATAAATTAATTTAACCGAATAAACATTGAATGATTTGAAACAAATAAAAATATCGAAAAAGCGAAACATGACGAATTATAAATTTTTATACATGAAATACAATCAAATTTAATGAAGCGGAGAAACTTGATTTCTGATTGGATAAATATGTCTGTAAAAATAAATTTAGCTGAGTCTATTTTAATGTCATTGGATAAATATGTCTGTAAAAAATAAATTTAGCTGTGTCTATTTTAATGAAAAACGCATGAAATTAGACCCAAGTGAAATGCACAATCTGAAGGGGCGAATAACGTGTTAACGTCGGCTTCATAATTATAAAACAAAAATATAATAAACTAGTTCTCAAAGGGCCATTATTTATATCATATTTTGACTTATGAATTTGAGTTTCTAGTTTGAATAAAATTTTTCTATCGGGTCTTTATGTTTACGAATGTTTACTTCATAATATTTGGAAAATATCGTAAGAAATTGGAGTTTGATTAAAAAGTAACAAGATTCTTAGTCAAGTAATTTTACCAGCATAGACAGTATTATAGGCCAGCGTGATATTACCAGAGAAAGCATCCTCTGGACGAAAGACGGCAAAAGAAAAAGGAAAGACAAAAAACAACATGGTGAAAAAATAGCAGAATGCGAGCTGAAAATATACAGTTGTCGCAGAGGACAGTGAATACAAAAAGAAAAAATTGGACTGGGTGGAGGGACTGTGTGTTAGCCCTATGTGCCACATGTCAGTCAGTCAGTCAGTCAGTATTAAATTGTTTCGATATGAAAAAAAAAACTATCTATAAATAAAACAAGAACAACACCGACACAAAGTATATAATTTGATAGAACTTACTTTTAGCGAGGAATATTGTGATATTATGATTTTCTGAATTTTATGAATAAAATATTCAGAGATTTATATAGTTTTGTCGCTTTCTGCCACTGTCAATAACATCATTGTGCTATAGGTTTTACTGCTTTACGCAATAAAGTTTGGTATGTAATTATATTATGATAACTAGATGTCATGTTTTAATTTTTTTTTTAATATTTCATTAGAAGATTTTTAAAATATATATAATATGACAATATATTTACAACATATTTTTCTTAATTAAAATTTTAAATTACATTTGGCTTTTGGGGTTTTTTTTGGACTGCGCATACCACTGCAATGATGTTAACAAAAAAAAAAAAAAAAAAAAAAAAAAAAAAGGGAGGGGAATGGTTATGAGGACATCCGAATGGTAATGGGATCCCAAAAACTACTCCGGTTCAAAGTCGGGAGGATTTATAATCAGTTGGCCCTACTAGCTTTTTTATTTATTTATTTATTTATTTATTCATTTATTCATTTATTCATTTATTCATTAATTCCTTCATTCCTTCCTTCATTTATTTATTTATTTATTTATTTATTTATTTATTTATTTATTTATTTATCATTCATTCATTCAATCAATCAATCAATCAATCAATCAATCAATCATTCATTCATTCATTCATTCATCCATTTATTTATTTATTTATCTATTTTTATTTAATTTTTTAATTGTTATCACTAAAATTTTGTCAACATTCAAGTTCAAATATTTTATTTTATAGTCATATATATATAAAAGCTGCAGTATACATTTAAAAACTAATACATAATTCATATAAAATAGCTTTTACATCCAGCCTTAAAGACTTATAAGACACATCAAACATTAATTTTTGCTATAAGAAAACATTCAAAATAAAAATTGATGCTTTACAATCTGTTTAAAACAACTTCTTCTGTTACTAATACTTAAAATACACCTTGCTAAAAAGGATGAATATTTTTATCAGTCATTAAAATTATAAATTTTTCTTCACACAAATCATAACTTGAAATTAGTATAAAAAGGATTCATTTCATTTTTACAACTCATATCTAAAATCATTATAAAAGTTATAACTCATTAAAACATGTCTATCATCCTCAGCAACACCTATGTTACGAAATGTACAACATTTCTATTGGTGCCTATCTAAATGAGTATTGATATAATGTTCTTTTTCAATTCATATTTGTTGTTGTTGTTGGTGTTGTTGTTGTTGTATTTATATGCTGATGTTAGTTGTTCTTTTTCTTCTTCTTTTTGGAATATTGAAATTAAAGCGTTTGAAATATGTTCAGTAGAAATAACAAATCAGACAAGATTAAGATTTTCAGATTTTCAAAAAATAAGTATATGTAACTAAATTGAAAGAGAAAAATCGAGTACAAAGTTTTTGTAAAATTATAAACTGAATCCGGCTTTTAGTCATATGAAATTTAGAATACACAGGTAAAATGTATTTCTTTTCTTTTGTTTTGCATTCGGTCATCATCATCATCAAGCTGATATACAATGTATTTGAAATCATTGTAAACGTAAAACCTATTTTAACTACAACCTGAGGGATTAATATGTAATTTTTGCTGAATTTCTTTGAATTGAGATTCGACTTCATCACAAATTATCCGAATTAGATTTCAATTTCACACCATCGACAAAAGGTTACATTCGACATATCATGACACGTTTTACAGATTGTTCAAACAATAAATATTACCTATAAATTACATTTTCAAGCAAATTGCTAAAAATGTAATTGTATCCTTGAAATCAAATCATATACTCATATACATGGTAGTTTTATAATAATAATAATACCACAGCTTTTTTCTTGCTTTAAAAGAAAAGTATGCGTGCCATGTCACACACACACACTAAATACCATGTTTCAACATGATATATGCTTGAATTGTTTGTTTGTTTGTTGCTGATAGACTTTATCCATTTAATAAGCAATATGGATATTACGATATTTAAAACGCTTAAAAAATCTAGCTAAAACACACAACAGGATACAAAGTCCACATACAAACGAGTCACTGAGTGCGCAAGCTTTGACGATTTCCATTCACCTTGATAACTTGCCAAGTGAAAGATATCATCAAGGAATTAATGTTGCGGGGTTTCCTTCAGTAAAACACGGGGTTTCTAGTTAAGTACCATAGCCAGACACAATTCAAGCAATTAAAAGTTCGCTTTACTGAGCGGTATATTAAACATGCGTTGAATTATCAATAATTGTTTTTAGTGTATTTAGATCTTCTGGAGCAGTCTGAAATTATAGAAAACGAATTATCTAAAAATAAAAAAAGAGTAAAATGGATCAATTATGATAATAATAAAGATGCTTTTCAATTGCATGTAAAAAGTAAGAAACGCCTGTTTTGAAGTCACAGGAGTGTTTTTTAAGAACAAAATAGAAAATAATTTTTCATTTTTTCCATGGGGAACTTTGAGCAAATTTCGAATGAAAAAATCTCTTACATTTTTATAGTGTAATAATGTGTTTTCAAGATAATTACATTTGTGTGTAGCAATGATTTTGCCGATCATAAACTAACTTTTCAAAAGAATGTTCCAATCTTTTCAACCAAAGTTCATAAATATCCACGTACTTATTATTCAAAGAACAGGAAAATCGCACGGGAATAAGTTGACATTTTGTTGATTTTCTTTTCAAAAGTTTTAAGTGTTTTTTTCAGCAACTCCATGCAATTTTTGCCTACATCATATATAGTAGGTGTATATAGAAAATTATCTGTAAGTGTTTTCCAACAAAAGAACATTATATATATATATATATATATATATATATATATATATATATATATATATATATATATATATAAATATATATATATATATAATCAGAAGTCTATATGCTATATGTTTAATGAGTTTCTGATACAATTTGTATTGTCATATACCACTTTTTGAATGTATTTTTATGATTAAAGTGGTATAAGACAGTATTATCAAAATAGGTATATAAAAGAACACTCCTTGCATTTGTTTTAAACTTTGAACTGTCAACTTGGAACTGTTTACATTTAAATAAGAAATATTCAATAGAGTTGTAATGCTGTTTTATTTTTGATGCTGTTTTAGTGATTTCGCGGATTTTTTTTAGAATTGGTAACCGGTGTAGAGTAAGATAGGCACTCGGAAAAAATGTGTACAAAATATAAACAATCTTTTAAATCACAAATAAATAATAATAAACTAAATGAAATTTAATAAAATAAAATAAATTGCCCATGATAGTTTTTTCCTTCTTTCATGATACTCAGTAATTTAATTAGTCAGGGTACAAATGGAAGTCTTACCGTCTTCAAACTTTGCACTAAGATTTTTTTTTAATTTTTTAATTTTTATTTATTCATTTTTTTTAATATTCAGCTTGTGCTTCAGCATAATATTTCATATATTGGAAAGAATAATTTAACTGGTGTTTGAATATTGTTATGTTGGAAGGCAAGAACATAAAATATAATTTGTTTCTTAAATATTATCTACAAGTGACATCATTAACATTTTTAAGAACAGCTATTTTCCGAAAGTAGGTTGGTTTCTGCTGTTTTCTCCCAATCTCGAATCGGACCGTCTCAGTATAAGTGAGGAAATCTTTACTGCACGGGGAGTACGACACTAA
Organism: Tegillarca granosa; assembly: GCA_029721355.1. Taxonomy (NCBI): domain Eukaryota; kingdom Metazoa; phylum Mollusca; class Bivalvia; order Arcoida; family Arcidae; genus Tegillarca; species Tegillarca granosa. Next base: position 16,261,374 of record CM056606.1, on the reverse strand, counting down.
TCAAATCAAATTTAATTTCTAAGGTGTCCATTCAGAATATTGACAATATTTAGTTATTTTGTTTTAGTTAATAAATAGCACAGCTCGGAAGTAATTTTCTGTCAACAACTTTTTAAAAATACATGTATTTTATTTATTTATCAATTTATTTATTTATTTATTTATTTATTTATTTATTTTGTTAATTACTTATTGGTTGTTTGTTTATTTGTTTGTTTGTTGTTGTTTTTTTGTTTGTTTTTTTTTTTTGTTTAGATTTTTAGAGAAGTTATTTCAGTCAATGTCAAATTAAAGGCCCAATTAATTTTTACAGAGGGTTGAAAATTGAAGTCATTTGTAAGAAGTAGGACTGGTGTTAATTTGAAAGTATGAGGTTTCTAGATTTCAAAAATAACAAAATTTTCCACACGACTTTCTCCAATAATATTTCAAATGCTATTATAAATGACCTCTTACATCATGATAACGGATGTTAAAGTAACAGTTATTAATTGTAAACGAACAAAGCATGAAGTTGTACGTTGCTTTGATTTAGTTTTTAAAATAGAGTATTGCTGTAGCAATCCTATCGGGTTAGTTTGAATATTTCACTTGCACTGTATATCAACAGAGGAGGCAACAACAGAAGCCATCTTGGCCATTTCATTCTGATAAACTGATTCTTTAGTTTTTAAGATTTCAAATATATAAGAAAGCAACTTTTTGATCATGGAAATTATGTCTAATTGTAAGTCCAATCAATACATAAATAAAACAAATCACCGATAACATGAATTAAACATTCAAAGACTTTTTAGTCCAATTATGACCAACTGTTACTTCATAACGGATGTTAAAAATGATTTGAACTAAAACATTTAACTAAGTTTTTGGCATAAAAATGTAAAATAAATGAAATAATAAAATAGATAAATAATTAAAAATAACAAAAGCATTTGCAAGCAACTCAAATACTAAGTATTTGCGACAAACATCAACTCTGCCAGTTCAACTGAAAATTTATGCTTTTATAAAAGTTGCGGAAGTTAATGACATTACTGAATCTCTATTATTCTCTAAACCCAATGAATGTTTACGTAAGTGCATTTGATAAATTCTTTATAATTGAACAGATACGTCTCTTTAATTAAAAAGAACTCAACAAATGTACTTACGTAAGCATACCAAATTTAACACATTAATTGCTAACAAGGCAGTAATATAAATGGGAATCCTTTTAAAAAGACAAAAATACAAACAGACCTGGAAAATGTGCGTTATGCCCCTAACAGAAAAGCACACAATTTGATCCAGTGTGTTTAATGCACCATTAGGACCAAGTACCACTACCTTAGCTCAATGTGTAGAGTGCTCGTTCCTTATTTGGGAGGTCAGGTTTAAGCTAGTTACATTCTGATATAAGTGAAATATTCTTAATTGGGACTCAAAACCCCATTTAATTAACAGACAGCTAAGTAACAGATGAAATTATGACAATAATAAGTATCTACTTTTTAAAGATTAGCTTTTGACGTTTATGAAGGCAAATGGATGTTTAATCAGATAACAATAAATTGACCAACAGTTTAATTTTGCTAAAAGAAATGACTTTGCTTGTTACCCAGTGTTGAAAGCTTTCCAGAATGAAAAAGCAGTTTCAATTACGACTGTTTGCGACTCTGAAAGAATGTTTATTTTTGCAGTACAGGTTCTTCCATCTTTGATATTAAAATTTTGTTAACGAGAATCGTCTGAGATTATTTGATAGTAACAACCCTTTATTAAAAAATGAAGTATAGAACAATGTTTAAATATATCTAGTAAAATGCAAATATTTTCTTTTGGCATAACCATAACTTTTACAGAAATTATTAAGATCTTTAGGCATCAGTTTGCATCCCCAAAGGTAATAAACAATTTTTACTGTCATGAAAAACAAGAAAATCGGCAAAATATAATATAAGTATTGTTTTTTATTATAATTCATTATTAAAATGTCTGTCAAATATTGTTAGTTAGGCAAAGGATAATGACTTTTGTCAAAAAGACACGAATTTATTAACATCCGTTATTATTCATTTGCATTCAGCATTGCAGCAGAAACCATTATTAAGCGTTGAAGTTTACCACTACACCGCTTACTAAGTATTCGCCATGATTAAATCTATTATGAGGCTTGTAATTATGTAAAATAGAATATTTCTAGTATAGCTAATGCATTCTCCTTTTGCAAGACTGAGGAATAATTCAAGAGACCCAACATACTTTACTGTACTAAATGCTATAAAACTATAAACTTCTTGCATGTTCAAACCAAATATTCCCTCGTTTTAACTTTTATTGAAGTACTATGGTGTAGAACAAAGCTTACCACCCATAAAATTCTTTTTGATGAAGATTTTTTATGAAAGTTTTTGATTATCACGGATGTTAATATAACGGATGTTAATATAACGGATGTTAAAATTTGAGATCTTTCTTGAAAGAATTTAAATATATCATGTCAAATAGTATTTGTAATTGGTAACTTTCAGGAGTGGACATTATTGCCTAATTCGCAATAAAATAAAAATCTGTCAATACCGTTGTTGTTGGCTATACTGCCGATCACGCTTGTTAAAACGTTAACGGAGACAACAGTCATTTTAAAAAATGATTAGCCTGACTCAAGTTATTGGCGACAACCGGACATTTTTATCACCGCTTAATTCAAGTGTAATAAATGACAGATTACAGCATTACTTATTTTGATCCGAAATTGTGTTTTTCAATATAGTATAATCTACATGAGTTACATAACGCTTGTTAATGTTTTTGTTGCGACAATTGGTTTTCACCCTCCGTGCTCGGTAAAAAAACAATATGCGTTGGAAAAATGCTATTAAAACTTCGAGACCAACGGGATATCAAAATAAGAAATGCCACTTCACTCGTTATTTGTTCTAAAATAATAATGTTCTGTGTTTCTTAACTGTATCTGTCAATGCGACATGCAAAATTCAGGCAATTTGATATATTTATGGTGCGGTCTCTGCTCATACAGAACATTGATGCATCTAAATATTGTCTAAATATTACACACATATATACGTGACTAAGATTACACAATTACAAATATCGATTAAATTTTCATATTTCTGTAATTTTATGAGGTTAACAAGCGACATGCATTTTCCTTAATTGGGCCTTTAAATTGACATTGACTGATTTACATAAGAATGTGCTTATAGAGACAGATTATTGTAAAGGTACTGTCATAAATCTTTCTTTTATTATTATATCGTTAAATACATTCAAAAGCTGCTTAAGACAATAAAACATTTTTTTGAATGTATTTAACAATTAAATTTTAAAAAATGCATTATGACAGTACATTGTCATTTTCGTTTTTGGGCCTACGTATAAATATGAATTAAAAATAGGCTCAGAATAAACTCGATCTATGTCCAACCAGGGACATTCATAGCTAGTTATTATTATAGGTTCTTGGTCCAACCTGATAATATTTGATAGCGTATTGAAAACCGACCTTTTAGTAATTTATGCATGACGTCATCATTGATCGACTATAGTACGTACAGCACCGTGCTTTGCTTATTAAAAACCCCAAATACTAGTACACTGTATATGTGTTCAGAAGCTTTTTCAATTGTATTTCTCTCTATTTTCAGTTTTTCATAATTTTTAATATAAATATATTTATTTAAACTTCAAGATATTTCAAAGTTAAGCATTATTTATGACGCTTGCACTTATTTGTACATATTCTACATTCCGTTACCAAAGGTTTGTAAGCTTTGTAGACATGTAATAGTCCACTGAGAAAGGTTGACTGGTTGTTATATTGTTTAACGTCGCATCAGCGATTTGACAGCTATTTGCGAAGAGAATAAAGGTTACTAATCTCTATGGATTAGGCTGAGAAAAATTTCGTGTATGCATGAGATGTGCTAGTGTGTATAATGGACTGTCGTGTTCAAGCGCACTCGGGGAGACATTTTGGTAAGGTGCTAGCTCACCGAGTCAGTGGCCGCATACAAGCATACCCCAGTCACTTTATCCTGTAAATTAGCGATATGTCGAGCGCCAGGCGAGGAAGCAACATCTCAAATTAAAAGTCTAATGTAGGATTTGAACCCACGAGCTTCTGCTCTATTAAAAATGAATCCTCTTTTTATTTATTTATTTATTTATTTATTTATTTATTTATTTATTTATTTATTTATTTATTTATTTATTTGTTTGTTTGTTTATTTATTTATTTTTATTTTTTTATTTTTTTTTTTTTTTTGATAAATACACTAGTTATTTCATTGCCACGGAACAAACGAACTTGTGTATATATTTCAACGGAACAGCTGTACTAGTATATTATTTCTGTCACACAGAACTTTCTTTGACTGGAAACTCTATATTAGGGAAAACTTAACGCTTACAATTAAAAAAACATTTTATAATCACCATAGCAACGATGGAATATTTCTATCCATCCCACTATTGTGTTTCTAAATTTTATTTATTTATTTATTTATTTATTTATTTATTTATTTATTTATTTATTTATTTATTTATTTATTTATTTTTGTTACAAATTTTAATTTTAATCAATTGACAAAGCTAAATTTTATTATTACTGCTCTAATGATGTTTAAGAAAACATTCACCATCCAGTCATATGTGATGTTTTGCGCATTTATTCCATAAATTACTGGTTATAATGACAAAATGGGACCAGTGGGGTGGTTAAAATATTTTATAGGTCACCGCGATCCATTTTATTTTACTCACAACCAGCGAATTTACAATACACACACTTGAACTTAAAATTAAACCCTGTTTTACAAAAACAATAAAACATATGGTGCATCCAATCATGAAACAAAAAAGTATTTACTTTAGAAAACTATATTGTAAATACTTAGAATAGTATTTTACCGTGATTTATAAATTGATAACGAAACGGTATGAAATAGTGAAGAAAAATTTATAGCTAAAAACTTGTACAATTAATACATTTAATACAAACAAGGACACCACGACACAAAGACATAACGACAGAAATATTTAAACAAGACCAAAAAAAAAATAATGATAATAATAATAATAATAATAAAAAGATAGAAAGAAATTAGGACCTGATGACATAACCCTTGACTTTGGATGGGCACTGATCATGTTAAATATTGTTGCTAAAATACTATTAAAGAGCACCAACCATGCAACTTATTTATCAAAAAAAGGTTGTCTTTTAAACATGGGGAGAAAAATAAAATATATATAGATTCTTTTATTTTTTCTTAAGAAAATGCAATTGTCAATAGCTTTGAAAACATAGAAAGTTTTGGAATTAATTTTTTGATTAAATTTTTTATTATTTTTTTTATTATTATTATTTTTTTTTTTTGTTAGTTCCTGGTTGAGTAAGTTATAGCCAATATAACATTTGAACAAAAATGAATTGATTTCATTTGTTGCGAAGTGTTCTTGCAAGCTCCCATGGTCCCTGGGCGAATGGATGGGAATATCGCAAAATGTATGTCGATTTTCCTGATTGTTTTTTATTATTTGGAATTTATTATATAAAAATACAAAGAATAGCGAATAGTTAAATTGCGCTAAAGTTAATTTCCTCATCTGTTACTTTTTTGTTTATCCTTTCGGTATATTTTTCCGTTTTGTCGTTTTTCACTTAAAATTATTTAAAAATTGCTTATGCAATATTATTTATTTATTTATTTATTTATTTTTTTATTTTTTTATTATTTATAATGTCATGTAACACAACACAACACGATAAAATTTTTATAGCGTTATATATACTAGCATTCAAAAGTGGTAATGAGAATTATACATTCAAAATTGGTATATCATATAATAATAAAGTTGATGTATTGAATTTTGTAGTGATAAGTTCTAGTTCATTATCAATTTGCTTAAACTTGAACTTGAACTAGTGATAGGGCTCTACAACAAACTAACGCCAATCTAAAGCTTGATATTTTTATGAGCAATCTATTTGCATTTCTAAAACGCAAGTTGTGCGATATGTTATTTTTAACACTCAATGTGTTCCCAAGCACCGTTTGTATCTTTCTTTTTTCTTTTTTTTATCGATCCGATTCAAGGTATTCTGTATGCTCGTCATTTAACCTATATCAGTATATAACCCGAGTCAAACGTTCGATACTGTTGTCGTTACTTATGTTACTCAGCAAGTTGAAACTCCTTCTTGATTTGTCCAGTTCACATGAGCAATTAAAATTAGATTATAATGAAACCCATACATCTGACCTAATCAAATTTTCCAAATATGATCTTATTGAGCAAGTTCCTAAGACAAAGGAATACAGTATCAATCCTATAGGGTTTATAGTTGGGTTCAAAGACATGCTGACCAATTCCACGGAAAATGTCGTTTTAGACGGAAGTGTACCGCACAAACGGAAAAACGCACGGAAAATTTTTTTTTTAAAACCTGAATTTAATGGAAATTTTCCATTTTGATTATAATGATCTAGCAGAAATGCAATTCTGCTAGTTAAAAATGGACCTACGAAGCAATGACACGCGTTAAAAATGCACTAATGTGGTGATACCAGCGTTAAACACGCACTGATCAATCCAGAGATATTTATTAAAAGTGATTGGTCAGCCTGTGATGACAGGTACTAAAATTTCTTAAAAGTTCTAGGTTTGTTTATATGTGTAAGAAGACAAAAGAGAATTACATGTGGCATGATACTGTGCAAAATTTGATATTTTTACAAAAAGAAATATTTCAAAATGTTGCACATGACAATACACACGCTCTTGTGTTTTCGAAAACTGCAAATGATCAGATTGATCAGAAATTTCAATTAATTCAATTAGTCTATTATTGGCATTAAACATATACATACATGTTTATAGCTTTAAAACATATAACAATAATTTTTATGCCCAGGATACTTCAATAGCATACACTACTATTTACAAGACATAACGTTCCATCTGAATTTACAAGCATTATAAATATATTTAGCCACATTAATAATAATTTTTGTTTCTTTTCTCTAATCAATATGTATTAAAATTTTTTATATTTAGCCAATGAAAATAAAATTTAGTTAAGAATTGTCGTCTTAATGACATATATTACAGACAAACTAATAAAAAATGGAATTCCGTTTCTATGAACTGTATTTTTTTTTTCAAAAAGTGCATCATTTCGTATTTTAAGTAATTAAAACTCGCTGTTTGTCTAAAACAAATACTTGCTAAATCCAACATAATTTTGATTTTAAAGTCACAATTAAAAATAGACGTACATACCGAAATGTACTTTTTTAAACTATTGATTGCTACAAAGCAAAACATCGGGGAGATCTTAATTTGAGGAAGATTATCTGTTCGTTTACCAAAGGTCTGAGGTTTTCTCTATGTATCTCTTTTCTTCCACCGGGCACTCCAAAATTGACTATGTGAGTGAAAATTATTAATTTGGGGTTAGCTGAAAACCATGCTTAATTTAATTACAACCAGAATGTGTTGGACCTTTAAAGCAGTTTTTTAAATGGTGAAACTATTTATATATTTTTTACATTAATTGTTTTGTTTATTTTTCTTACTGAAGCCACGGTCTTTTATACATTATTTATTTGTATTTTAAAATGAGTACACATTTCAGTGATTGCACCAGAGTTTATAAACGAATTTTAAAAAAACAAGTGTTGTTATAAATAAAAAATATATAATGACTTTAAAAGCTTATGTATTTTTATCAAAATTAGGAAATTAACATCGGATCTATCTTTATATTCAAATGATGAAACAGTCTTAGTCATTTCCTCAACATCATGATTTGTTTTCTTATTTTTTTTCTAAAAATCAACAAACGATGTTACAGCTAATCTAATCAACATTTATTTCTAGAGTAGATAAAAATATAGAAAAATTTACATATATATGTACGCCTAAACATGGCAAACCTTTCTGTGTCCTCAGACAAATATGATAACCATACCATGACACACATTGCAATACGTATACATGTATATATTATAGCGCTGTAAATAAGACATTGGTCTATATGGGGTTTCCTCTGAAAAGCCACGGGCTATAAATACCTGAGACAACAGTATTTACTCTAGTTGTGCATCAACGCCGGTATTGGCAGTTTTCCATTTATTGCGCGGGGCTTAAATATGGATTGGTTTAAAATGATTTTTCTATATTTATAACATGTTCTATTTCAATTATGTATGCCATACATATACAGATTATGTTTCTAGTTGTTTGAATGCATGTTTTATCTACGTGCATAATATGCATCTATTGTGTTGCTTTTCTGGCAATATCTGTTACGCATAGTGCAAGTGTGTTCATTTATATACAGAATGAATACCTCCATCATGTTCTGTGAGAATGGTGATCGCAGCACTACATGTTCAACCTTCTACCGTTGTTTGAAGCGAAAAAAAGAATTAAAATGCAAATATAACAGCCACACTGGTGAAGATATAGTGACTATTATACTGCATAGTTTTTTTATTGTATAGTAGATTATATCATCTGTTACTAAGATATGTTTTGTTAGAAGCGTTATACAATTATAAACACGTTATAACTTCCAGTATTATTGGCTGACCAATGAAAGTTATTGATTTTCTGGTGTCGGTACTCTTCAGTAGATTAAAATATGTGTCCCAAACAAACGTCTAAACGTTTATACAACATGTATGATATCTTCTACGAAACTGGCACAAAGTGTCATAAATTTGGTTCAATTCACAAATTTTCAAATTTTACACATTCGTTCAGTTGCCTTGTTAAAGGGACAAAAATCGAATTGACTTCAAACTTCAATATATAATAATCCGCAATGAAAAATAAAATTTTGCAGTTCAAATCCGTATATAACTATTAGCCTTAAATTGGGGTAAGAATAAGCGAACCCTAATATCATGGATGTATTTATTTTGTTTAACAGACACGTAGTTAAACCGAGAAGACTTTATTTAAGGTACAATTACACGTGATGGGTTATCTACGGGTGTTGAAGTGAAAAATTACCACAGATCTAGTGCTTAACACAATGCACCGCAAACTTAGTCATTGACTTCAAAAGGCATTAGCTATATTGACCCAAGCTATTTTGACACCCAGTAAAGCAAAGAAAAAAAAACAGATTGTATTAACATTAGTTTTACATAGAATTGCTTGACAGTTTTAACAGAATGTTAAGGGTATTGATAATTATGGATTCTGATAGCTGCTGCTGTCTCTCCGTATCGACCAGACAGAAGCTGAATTATAACTTTCGTTAAGCACATTTAAACAGTACCGTAATCAGATGTTATCTGTAGACCATCCCTGATTTAAAAGGGCGACGTGAAATATTTTGCCGTTTTCTGCCCCTTGTAGACCAGTTTTTACGGATGTCTGTCTTCGAAAAGATTGAAAACAGGCTTTCGTTGAGTCTACAGTGTTGGTTTATGTTATCTGATGTACGTACTATACTGTACAATAGTCTGTTTATTTAGTGTTAGTTCACAACGTTCTACTGATCGTTGTACTATAATGTATGCAGTGTATCAAATGCAATGTTGTAAAAGATGTGCATGGGAAACAGGTTAATATAAAAGTCTTACTCTTGTTCCAGGATCCTGATTTAAAAAAAAAACTGTTTCTAAATGTTAATTTACAACTTTTAATCTTCTAATCAATATTGTTTTAACTAAGCATTAGTAAACAAAAATATTCCAAAAAAAAATATGGATTACATAACATGTCCGATTGTAAGTTAACAATCTTGCACAATGCGGCCTATCTGCCCATGTTTAAGGAATATGGGGTGTAAAAGAAGATTGCTCAGTGCTCTTCCCTTCCCAGTTTTGTGTATTCGGTAGCCTGATCATGTTTTTTCCTGTGTCGAGAAACATATTTTTGCGTTTTGTTTGCCGTGTTATATTCTTAGTTGTTCTATTTAGTTGCTCTATTTTGTTTTACATTATTTTATTACTCGTGTTTAAATGTTTGTCATATTTGTCCCAATATTGTACAGTAATATCTATCCATCTATAATATAAACGTCAAGTTGATAAGTTGGTAATTGTAGAATTGAACTTTTAAATTAAAGCCAAAATATTTAAGTTACTAAACGTCTTATTGTTTTATAGTTAATCGTTCATGGTAATTGTAGCATGCATTTTTTCGTGTTTGAATTATTTAAAAAAAAACTCTGAATGGTCGAAACATTATTATTGATTGTCGGTTAAAACCGGTAAAATAAATGAAACATCAGTAAAGACTATCTAAGACTGACCAAAAGATACTCATCAGGCCCCAGTTTCACAATCAATCACTAAAACGAGTGTACACTCAACTCAAATCAGAAACATTTGAATGTCAATTTCTAATACATTACACAGTTTAAAAAGTTGAGTATCTAATGTAATCTAAATTGTTTAGTGTAGTTTTGTTGAAGTAATACAAAATATTGTCTCGTAAAACTTAAAATTTTGAAAATAGTGAATGAAAGGAAAAATGGAATACTTGAGTTGAGAGTACACTTAGTTCAGTCAATGGATGTGAAAATGGGACCAGGAGTTAATTTATTATCATTATTATTATTTTTCAAATAAAGTAAATGAAATTTGGATACATATTTTGTTATAAACGTTCAAACTTTACCGACTACTTGTACACCTGCTATTAATATATTTAAGGGTTCTCGATTTTTTTTAAAAATTACCGTAGTCAAAATATAAAACGAGGAAAGGGTTACTCGAAATTTATAATTAGTCTGAGCAGTTAATTTCTGGACCGAAATCGATGGCTTACGTAGAAAGCTTCGTCTAGATAATACGCATCTCGAAACAGCCGAGAACCAACGTGAACACAATGACGTGTATAGGGAAATAACATACGGATATAATAATGAAATGACTGACTTTGTTCAGCCACTGGACATAATGATAAAATGAAGTCTAGTGCTGTGGTTATAGTCTCTTTTGAACGAACCTCTTTTGTGTTTGTCGTGCTTATATATTAACGATTATAAGAATCTATTTACTGATTAAAATACGGAAAATAGAAATTAATTTTGTTTTAACGACCAAGAAACGACTGTGTAGTAGATGTGTTCAAGACACAGATTACATTTCTAACATGAAGTCACCATCATCATTAGAATATATTCATTATTTATGAAATTAAGGAAATGTGGCAATTGAAAATAACATGTACACATATAGTTGTTTAAGAAGTTAGAAAAAGCGAACACAATCATTTTCTGTTACCAATCTGTCCATATGCTCCTTTTAATTATTTGTTTTTACGCTTGCAATAATATGTTTTTTTTTTTTTTTTTTTTTTATTTTTTTTTTTTTTTTTTTTTTTTTTTTGAACATTTTCATGGATTGAATAGAGTTTGTTGCGAAAAACTTATAAAATCTCTTTTACTTGCTTTATGTATATTATATATTATAGCGATTTCACTAGTTGTCTAAAAAAAACAGACGTAGACAACCAATATTCAATTTAAAATGGTAGATGATATTGTGATAGTTCTATATTTACACATTTTGCTTGGTCACGTGATGTTCCTTAAATTGTGAATCGATAAACGTAATTTTAAAAACTTAACCAGTAAGCGCGGGCGTGTGTGTGTTTGTGTTTGCGTGTATATATGCGTTTGTGGTCAGTAGAGGTCACTGAACCACTATGTTAGATATAGATATAAACGTTCGATACAGACGTATCATAACGTTAACATAAGTCAAAACAGCATAATTATTCTTATATACGTCTTATAAACACAAGCTGTAGGCGTTTACGTAGTATTCATGTTAATGTCTACCTAATTAATAGGTTCTTCGACGGTGTTTTTAGCAAAATGAGAGTCAATTAATTTATTTGTTTTTTTATTTACATGTATTTTAGTGTTTTTATACTTATATCATGTCTCTGTCATATACCATTTTTTTGAATGTATTTTTATGATTAAATTAAAAAAGTGGTATATGACATCAGTATCCACATTGTAATATAGCATACCAATATGCTGTTTAATAACATGGCGCATGGTTGAGGCAAAATGCAACGTGGGCTATGAATGGCAGCTTAGATAATGCTTAAGTAAACATAAAAGCGGGTTTATTAAAAATAGCTCTAACCAAAACTATGGCCGTAATGGGCAAAGTTGTCGTATTTTATCTGGGTCGCTAGTGATGACTGGATTTATACGTTATACAATGAATTTTATGTGGTTGGATAGCGTTAGTGATGGAACGAGAGTATATTGACTCAGTTGAATGACCTTATTTCTGCTATATATATTTTTGATAAATACATTTATAATGTCGTTTATTAGTGTTGTCATTTTGTTTTATAACGAGAGTGTGATAGAAAAAAAAAGAAAAAAAGAAAAAAAAAAACTAACAAAATATTCATCGAAACGCGGAAATTTTTTTAAATATAAAATTACAATACTGTTTAACTACATGTAATTCCAATTCGTAAATTGTTTCATTTGCAACATATACAATATGATCAATATGATCTTAATTACAAATGTATAATATCAATATGATCTTAATTACAAATGTATAATATCAATATGATCTTAATTACAAATGTATAATATCAATATGATCTTAATTACAAATGTATAATATCAATATGATCTTAATTACAAACGTATAATATCAATATGATCTTAATCACAAATGTATAAAAATATTAATATAACAATTACGTATACAAATATTTTATGTAATTACACCGATAGATCTACCATAGCTAAATTCAGGTTAAGTGCTCATAATCTTTTTTTTTTTTTAGAAACAGGGAGATATAACAATACCAACTACTTTGATAGATTGTGCAGTTGTTGCACTCTAAATGAAGTTGAAGATGAATTACATTTTTTATTTCATTGCCCCCTATATTCAGAAGGTAGATCACTATTTTACTTAAAACTTAACCATTTTTACCCTAATTTCTTTATTCTACCTTCACATAATAAAATCAAACTTCTGTTTGATAACAATACAAAAAATATTTTGAAAATTACTGCTAACTACATAAGAAATTGTATAGTAATAAGAAATACCAAAATCTGTACATTAGAATAAACAATTTCCTTATTATTTCCGCCTTGCAGCTTACAGACTCACGACATTTTTCGTGTATATTGTTTGAAGAGTTTGTATTTTTATTTATTTATTTTTTTTAGTTTTCTCATCTTTCCTTGTAAATATTGTCATTTTATGTTTAATTAGATTGCCTTGATCAATTATTGTAATTGTATCCGTGCAATTTTTTTATCGTGAAATACATTCAAAAATCGTATTATGATTATTGTCACCAGGCTTTTTTGGAATGTATTTCACAATGAAATTTAAAAAAATACATTATGACAATAGTAACAGGACGATGAAAAAGAAATCATAATAATTTTCTTAAGCGTCACATAAAAAATACTAAATGTTTAAAACAAAAATTATAAACTTCTTTAATATTCTATATCCAGTCAAACACGACCTACGAGACACCACATATGATGTTTAATAGGAGATAAAATTATGTGTGTGTGTGTGTGTGTGTGTGTGTGTGTGTGTGTGTGTGCTAAATGAACATTAAAATGCCAGTTATAAAGACAATGGAGAATTAATCAATTTAATCACTGTACATGTTTAAAGTCGACATGTGCTTCTTTCGAATTCCAAGTACTTATGATTGTTTCAATTGTGCAATTTTAACATTTTGTAATATTTATATAGAACCAATTTTTAAGTTCAAGACACGGCTTATGGATATTTATAATGTAGGCAATTTAAGATAAATGCGTAATGTTTTTATCAATCGTATTATTATGTAAACCCGTAATCAGTATTCTTTATTACAATCCATTACCAAGAAACATATCTGCTCTTCCTCATTGCACAAAGGTTGTAGTCTACCGGTTTGACAATCTGAATAAAGCCGTGATATCATAAAGGAAACCCCCGCATAAACACACGCAAGCAATGATATTAGCTGAATAGACACTTTACTCAACTTGAGGTTTCATTTGGGTTAAGATCTAAAAAAGCAATGCAATTTTATCAGCATTTGACTTACTTGTAAAAAATCAACATAGTGTATGCATTTATTTTTTTGAAAGTTTTTTTTTTTACATAAAAGATTAAAATGTGCATTATGAAGAGAGCAACTTATTTTTGGAAACATTTCGGACTTGAGTATGGGTATGATTGTTTTTAAACAATTAGGACAATATATTTTATGGTTTAAGGTTTAAAATACCTTAAATGATGGAGTTCTAGACGTTCTAGAAAATGAACCTTTAATTAGAAGTATTTTCTTTTATTTTATGACCTAAATTCTAATGCTTAATATTTATAACTCGTTAAGCGTCATGGACAAAGTACATAGTTTCTATATACACGCTGTCACGTACATGTAAGTAAATGAAGTAATCGTTTGACGTGCTTAATGCAAAATATTTAGAATATTAGAAAATTTCTGGAAAAAAATAATAAATCGGGAAAGATATGCATTTACGGATTATCAGGTTTGCTTTTTAGAATGCTAATTATAAAAACAAGCATGTGCGTCTGTAGACATTTGACTTTGAATATATTCCAGTCAAGTGAAATAACAGATATTAGTATATTTATTTATTTATTATTATTATTATTAAGTCTCCCACCCACGAAGGTGGGACGGAGACTTAATTGTTTTTTGTACTGTTTCTTATTGATTATTTCGCCCAAATTTTATCCGACACTTTTCTCAGGAATGTAAAATCAAATCAACTTGAAACCTTCCGCAGATAACTTGCATAATCTAAAAGTGTGTTAACAGTGCATTTTTTCACAATTCGCAAACAAGAGCTATAATTATCAGAGTTTAATTCCCCCTCCAACAACATATTTTTTTTAGTATACAGTTATTTGTCCCTTAACACTCTTCGGTGTTCACCAGTGTGCCTGCTCACTGACATTTCTAGTTATTATTTATTTATTTATTTATTTATTTATCTATCTTTTTTTTCTTGAATGTATTTTCAGTTACCCATTTTAATTTAAATATACACAGGTAAATTGTTAGTATATTTCAAATACTATAAATATAATTGTATTGAAGCTTTTTTTAACATCTCCCTCCGCATAAAAAGTAGAACGTAGAGTTGGGTTATGGACTATATACACTTGAAATAAAAACAGAATCAGGCAGATAAAAACACTTGAATTGATGATATTTTCTGAATAATTAACATGTTCCACAATGCATTAAGTACACATTCAAAACAATTGTTTGTTTGTGTGCCTCTGAGTGTATGTCTAGAGCGATACAGATATAGCTACATTATATACAAGGTCAAGAAGTGGGCGTGGCGAGTAGAAGATAGTCTTTATTATTATTATTATTATTGTTGTTGTTGTTGTTTCTTTGTAAAATGTGCGCAATAGACATACCTAATAAATATAATTTTGTAAAGATGGACTTTTTACTATAAAAAGTACGGAAATGATACGACTTGAGATGTTGCATCAATATTAATTCCTAGACAATGTTTCGTTGACTTTCTGTAGTATTTTTATTATAATTATTATTCATTATATTATTTTTATTCATTTATTTTATTATTACTATTATTATTTCTATTTTCATTATTGTCATGTGCAAAATTTTGATTTCGAATATTTCTTTTTGTAAAAATTCAAAATTTTGCACATAACATTATTATTATTATTATTATTGCAGTTAGAAAATTGTGGTCAATTAAGCTGGAGAAGAAACAGTGAACCCGACACCATGAAATTTTTACAACTTAGTGACTCACATATAAAAATTGTAAAAAAGTTTCAATTGTCTAAACCTAGATTGCACGTTTAAGTACTTTGAACATTTCCTGCTTTATAAATGCACTTATACATAATAGAATCGTGCATCAAAAATATAATTAAAATATAAAGTCATAACAATACAGGAAATACAGTACATGAAATAAAATTAAAGTCAATTTGTCAATTAATGGAGTCAATAATCCGCCATGTGCTACTTTAAAATTTTATGCAATAGTGCAATTCCAAAAATTGTCAAGTACTACATTTTGAATTGCATTATTTTAAAAAATTTCAGAAGTAGCAAATGACTGATCTGTTCTGTTAATAAACGATGATCTTCATCCCAAAAAAATTAACTCTAAAGTTTTTATTTTCTTCTTCTTGTTTCTTCTTCTTCATCTTTGTCTCTTCTTTATGTTTTTCTTTTTCTTCTTGTTCTTCCTTTGATGCAACAACGGTTCCTTAGAGTGATCAGCTTGCAAACAGTGTGTATAGCCAAACAGCTTACGTTCTCCGATTTGATTTGGAATGTTCTTTCATTTAATCAATATGACATCTTCCATACGCCAAAGATAATTCAACAGACCCTAGCCTTCCAATTTTAGCAAAATTGAAAGCAAGGAATGTCTTAAAGTTGCTTCTGTGACCAAGTAAATTGTACACCTGACACGGCTAATGTGTGGAGAACTTGTAGTAGGCTTACAACAACTGTGAAGATAAGAATGGTTTTTAAACTCTTCATGTCTTCTTCTATCTGTAATGATTTCATGTTTTTTGGTATCATTTTACATAAGTATCGTTTTTTTAGTTTTGTTTTACAGAAGTCATATACCTCTTTTTGAATTTAATCATAAAAATACATTCAAAAAGTGGTGTATGTATTGTTATATAAACTTTTTTGAATGTATCTTCAAATTGTAAATTCAAAAAGTGGTATATGACAGACGCAACGGTATTTTCTAATATATTTTACAAGTTTACAGTTAAAAGGAATGTTAAAGCTGCATTAAGTTTTTCAATTTTCTGAATTTTTTTTTATTTTCTAAACATATATTTTTTAAAAAATAGATAACTTCTAATATTGATCCGTGACATTCATTTTCTAAAATTTCATTCCTTTTAGCTGTAAATAAACGGAATCCTCTAACCGGTTGGTCAATGTTTAACGATGATTATTATGAGCTTAGAGCATACGCAAGAATGTACGAAAAAACCCATGAATCGAAGTTGAAACATGACAAATTGCATTAACTGCCCGTCATTAATATCCAGATGTACTTGAAATGGTGTTATGTATCCCTTACTAAGTCACAAGTGACAAATTCAATGAAGTTCTGTGTTTAATTTATCGTATTTCACCGTTTTGAAAGTTGTGTTTAAATGACCCGGGTTTTGATGACGTAACCGTGTTCTAATATTAGATCCCAAATGCCGCATTACTGTAATTTCTGTATTTATTCGAGCTTTTATCGTTGAAACAAATGTAACATTGTTCATTAGGAACATCATAAATTAGATTAGCACCGTTTTAATTTTTTCCTTGGAAAGCATATCAAAATGACTCGCACAAAAACTCGCATACCACATGAACCGTGGTATTTTTTATAATCCTTGAAGTTAACAAAAAAGTGGGTCGTCGGGAATCGGTGATAAATGCTGATGTGACGTTTAAACAACATTTAACCAACCATCAATCCTCTTATTTGTTATTTGTGAATATAAAAGAAATATGAATAATTGATATGCCTCTTGCCACTTAGTTTGATAATTTTTCTTCACTTTTAAAACAGTGCATGCGCAGAAATAGAGCATAACTAATACATTTTAAATCCGCATACTTGGTTAATGGGTTTTTCAATGAGGCGAGTTCGTCCAATTGAGAAAACACTAGTGATACCTGGTAATTCATTTCTTTCAAGAAATATAATATCTGTTCTTGTTTATTGTGTAATTGTTTCTGTTACATTTTCCTGAATAATCCGTGATATCATACAGGAAACCCCACAATAACACCAAAACGTAATGCTATCGGCTGATCATAATAAATAGATACTTTTTACATGGGGTTTCATTTGGGTAAAACCGAAGTATTCACTGTAATTAAAGAGGGTATGTGATTTACAGTAACAATTTAGCCATTTGAAGGGGTCAGTGGAGAAACTTACCAAATAAAACACCGGTGTAAGTTAATACAGACACGTATGAAGTGCTATTTTTTCATATATCACTAATTCGAATTAGTGGTATCACTAATTCAACTTCATTTATTGCTATCACTAATTAAAAATGAAAATGTTTAATTAATGGAATTAAATTAGTGATATCAAAAAATACCGAATAACTAGTAAGCCGAACTTCATAGACACGACAGAAAAAGAACGGTAACACGGGTTAACAATGTGAACTTTTAAAAAAATATGAAAAAAAATATTTCGAGCAATTACAGCGCTGATCACCAGACAAATATCACAATATGATTTAAGAAATGTTTTAAAAATAACTGTTAAAAAATCTCAAAATAAACGAATGAAAAATCGCGAAAATAAGCGATAAACAGTATGTGTGTCTACCATGGTAAATGTCCCTCGTGCATTGGGAGATTTTTATAACAGCATATTGATTGCAATGTGGTTAAAAACTGACTTTTATACTTTAGATAATATAAAATGTATAAAAATGTTCACAAGTCAATTTGATTTTTAAGCAGGAGAAATGAATTTGAATAGGACAAGTTCTTGTTAACAGACAATTGCAAAAAAAAGATGAAACTTTAAAAGGTCATGATAAAAACGAACTTAAGGAATGAAAAAAAAACATTTATTGGGTCGACTTAATATAATACGGATGCTCAATTGGATGGCAAGATGATATCAGATTGTTTGCCTATAATAGTGTTGGTAGGCATTCAACCGTGTCATTTACTTTATAATCAATCGACCATAAACACATACGCAGATTTAACAGTAAAGCAGTTAACTTACTAAATAGTAAAGAATAATGAAATCAACAATTATACACGTGTGTGTGTGTGTGTGTGTGTGTGTGTGTGTGTGTGTGTGTTGTGTGTGTGTGTATGTGTTCCATGAACTTATCATAGTTTTAATAACAATTTGATGACATTTGAACAAAACAAGGAAAGTTTCATGACAAATGATAAATATTATTTTAAATATTTGCCATCTTTGAGTATTTATAAAGAAGAGTTCACAGATACCATGAAAGCAATTTAATTTTCAGTGGTTAATCCTAAGTGTTTGTAATAAGAGTGACGTTTATTTTTTTATAATCTCATTTTCAACTGTATATGCAGTGTGCCTGGTTTCATTATTTGTGATGAAAAGTGCATTAGCGCATTTTTTGCCTCTTTAAATGATTTATGTTTTAATATGATTGGATGAAGCATATAATTGCAATTTATTTTTAAAGTGATGCATTCGATTGACTTTTTTTATGACAAAAATCTTTTATGTGTCCAGTTGAAAAACTTAGATGAAGATTTTCTCCGATTGATTGAAATGAAGGAAACAAATGATAAGTAATAAATATCAGTGTTAAGGTTGTATCTACGTTTGATAATCTCGGTTCAAACCGTGATGTCATAATAGAAACCCCGCATTATCGTCATTTTGTCAAGATACTGGCTGAACAGATTTTGTTCAGGAAGTAGGTTTCATTTGGGTAATCTTAGAACAATTGACTATGATTTTCACATTTCAAAAATAATTGTCAGCTAGCATTGTAAAATTTTTTGCTAAACACATTATAGTTGAAGTCAATTTCTAGAGTATTTATCAAACAGAATAGCTGCTAGTCACTGATGTAGAAAAACAATTATGACTTCTAATTGTTAATATAAATTATAAAACAAAAAGATATCAATTCGTGTCTAAATCATAAACCCAAAATCAAAGTATAAATTTTGAAAACTGGCCATTTCAGTTACAAACGTGAACTTTCATCATGGCAGTGAGACCGGGTGCTCCGGAAGGGTATACATCTCCTGTCTAGTTAGCTACACCCGTCAAAATTAAATTTGAGAATGAAAGATACATGGAACCATGAGGCGTCAAATATAACTGGTATAAGTTTGGAGACAGCTACGTTATAATTATCAACAATATTGTGATTATGGCCATAAAACATTTTAGGGTCTTGATAAGCCTATACTTGCGATGTCCCCTAGTCAACAATTTGTTTGTAAGCAGCTTGCTTCGTTGTAGAAAGTCCCTGTAGTGAGAACAAACTTTACTATACAGTATTAACTGTGAAAAATATACACCCTATGCAGTAGAACCATAAATATTACTGTAAAGAAATGGAAAGTTAAAAATTAGAAAAATTGAAGTCATCAGGTTTTTCATGTAGCTTTAAATGTAGTCTGAGATATGTCCAAATATGAAGCAGAATATGGAGAATCAGTCGTATCTTTTATTTCAAGCTCACTAGGATGGATGGAATTAACATATTTTTTAAAATTTGGAATTATTGTTAATTTATTAATTCCGCGAATGACATATAACAGACTTATTTGTTTACATTTTAATTGAGTCTCAAATTTATATCCACAGGACACGTGACTTAAAAATGTTGTGAAAACCGAACTTTGTACCAACTTATGATTGTTGTATGTTCTTAAGTAGACCCTCTCTTAAAACGACATATTTTTATAGGTCTGGTAGTCTTTAAGCAGAAAATTGATGCAAAAAAGTGAAAATATTGGAGAAATAAAAAACAATTATTGTTGCAAATGTAATGCAAAAATATGACATCGTTTTTTCATTTCTTTCCATTATGTTATTCCAAGACCATAAACAATTAAATACAATTAAGGGGTTTTAATTTGATATTCATGTGTCTTGTTAATTTCAGAAAAAAACAACATTAAAAACGCACAGTTTTGTTAATAATATACTTATGCACTTAGGTAATGTCAGACTTGAGTCTACACATAATAGCACATTTAAGTTGTAATGCTTTAAAGCAATTGCATTGCTCTATAATAGGTTAGATACTCACGCATTGCATGAACTTAATAACTGGTGAAATATCGATATAATTGACATAATTAACCAAAAAAAAAATTCAAAGTCGGTATAATATCGATCGGCGATAACACCTGTTTGTAATGATTATGGAATAACCATATGGCTTTAAAGATAGTCAATTAAAGAACTGTTACTGGTACAAAAATCTATAATTTATATCACTGAAGTTAATATGGAAATATACCTTAAAGACACCACATTCCCACCGTTACCCACAGATACACCACATTTAAAGATCGCACTATTTGTAAAGACCAGTTTTTTGAACAAGTAATTTATTGACTTTATCGTTCAATGTTCTTCACTTGTATCGTTTTTCCCTTATTGTTTTATTTCTATGTATTTATATGTATCTTTTTATTGCACTATATATATATCAGTTACAAATGGCATTGCTATTTCTTACAAGTTTCTCGACGGTTTTTATTCCGTAATTAAGTATATATAATGTGCGTATATATTTAATACCGCTGATACAAAAATAATGCTATTATACATTTATTTGTGCTTTGTTAAAACAGCATATTTTAAATCTGAAATGTGACGAGTTGAAGCCTAATACTTATGTTTGTTTATAAGTATAAGAGAAACCAGGGAAAGAATGAATGGTAGTTCAGTCAAATACCAAGAAATACACGATTGTGTTTCCTAACTGTAGAAAGGCCGTTGCTACATTTGACAATCCTAGTTTATCTTTTTTATAAACCGTGATATTGCATAGAAAACCCCACATTAACTCAAGTATGTAAACGTCAGTTGAGGTTTCAATGGGGTTTAAAACACGACCGACATGCAATAAACTTTTAAAAATTTTTGGCTTTCGAAATTTACACATTGTTAACTGATCGCTTTTGATACATATCAATTGTATTTTTGTATTTGTATACTTGTTTTTTTTTACTTTTTAAAACATAGTAGTTTGAAAACAATCTCGGTCTATGTTTTTAATCTCTTTCGTTCTTTTTGTTTTGTCAGTTCTCGTATTTTGAAATGATGAGAAGTTTCATTTCACAGGTTCAGCCAATAATTTAACAGCTACTTACATTAAGATTAGAACTAGGCACCAGTTTGTTCACTTTGTATAAATACACATTTTGTCAAAGATGTTTTTAATATTTACGCATAGGTTACAAACTACTACATTTGACACACAGTAATTGCCTAGACACAGCTGATTTCCTTTTATACAACTACACAATGCAACACGAAAAGGGTTTTTCCTATGTAACAAATAAATTGCTGAAACTATATCATTTTTTATGGAAATTGCTACTGTAAGAAAATAAATAATAGCTTAAAACAAATAGATGAATTACAAGTTAGGATAGCTGAATGAACTATACATCTCTGAAAAGCACATCTAGTCACTGAAAAAATAATTACGCTTATCTTATAATTTTTGCGCCATTTTCGATCATTTGTGTAATTTTTCTAAAAAAAAAAAAACTTTTAACTTTATGAAATGGTAAGTTTTTGTATGTGAAGCGTTGTTCGTGCAAAATATATATCATTTTATCAAATAAAATGCATTTTGACTGAAACTACTATGATAATAAGAAATGGTACAAATACAAATAACTGGTAAGAATTTTTAAGATAAATTTTTGTATCACGTTCATTTTCTATTCAACGAGTTGTCTTATAGTCACATTTCATAAAGAGACAAAGTTTGATTAAATCTAAATCACTACTTTCCTCAGTCTCTCAAAAAATATTGCTACAAGGATAGCTGTTTTTGTGTCTAAATTGTATAGAGTGATAATTATATCTAGAATTTGTTATGCGGCAAAATTTGCGTCTAATAGGTTCGTCAATTTAAATCAAACATATATTATTGCTGATAGATTTATTAGTTTGTGACTTTTAAGTAAATATGTATTTTCTTCATTTTCTAAACATGTCAGATGTTTTTTAGTCGACAAACTGATGTCCAATTTTAAGTATTACAGAGGCCTGTTGCACCTGTAATCATCTTTGTTTTCAAAAAGTTCAGAAAAAATATAACTTTTTTAAAGTGTTCTAATTCAAATAAAAAAACAAACAAGATCCGCATTTTAATGTGTTACATGTATTACCTCTCTACTCCCACAAGAGAGAAATTATATATATATATATATATATATATATATATATATATATATATATATATATGTGTGTGTGTGTGTGTGTGTGTGTGTGTGTGTGTGTGTGTGTGTGTGTGTCCAGCCGCGAACAGCCGCAAAATATTACTGATGTGGCTTCAAACATCAACTGAGTTAGTCAGTTTTCAAAGTATTTTACTGTGTTTATGAGAATGTTATTTGGACATAGACTGTTACGTTTGTATTTTATTACTCGCCTTTTCTATTTCGCAGGTATTTACTAGTTGGCTCACATTGGTAAAATGAATTTACTGGGCCTGCGATGTTCATCTGCGATAGTTAAGCGTGAGTTCTAGCATTCTAAACGCGGCCATTAGAGCAAACAAATGCTATATACCTGCATAAAACTCAAGCACTAAAAGGTCCTATGTTAAGATTAATACCTGACATTAAGAAATGTCTCGTCGCAAAAAGATAAAAAATTACTTACACATTTAATCAAAATACCATCAAACCGACCTCTTCTTGACATACGAGGATTTTGTGCATGGATTTGATTTTATGACATGTAAATTCATGATGTCATTTACTTTTCTAATCATCATGCAACCCGGCACAAAGCAGAACTAAAAGAAATAAACAATAAGCACACACACACACACACACACACACACACATATATATATATATATATATATATATATATATATATATATATATATATATATATATATATATATATATTCTTGAATGACGATAAGTCCTATAGTTCAGCATTTAATTTTTTGCGATGTACTGTTATGAACATGAAGATGGACAATTTAAATCCCATTTACTGACTGCCAGATTGAAGATTGTTTGGTATCATAAACTTATTGTCTACTTACCATTACAGTTTCAAAATTCATTTTTTGTTTATCTTTTACACAAAATGACATTTGTTGTGGTGCAGGCCGGGTCTGTCCAAAATTTTGGTGGTCCCAGAAAAAGAGTTTTTTCTTTTGGTTTTTTTTTTATTTAACCTGTAAATTAACTAATCTTATTCTGTTTTGTTTTTCTGTAAAAATGTTTAAAATATGCTCCCATTTAAATACTTACATCATATTTTTCATTTTTATATTCAACACCAATGCTGAATTAAATCATGAAATCCGTTAGGCTTTTTTTAATTATTCTATTTTAAATGACTGCATACAGTTCAGGAACATCTGAAATGTGACAAGTCCAAGATAACACTTCAGTGTTTTTATCCATTGACAAAACAAGGAAAAGGAAATAGTAATTTATTTGTTCTATTATCAAGAAAAGTAATATTAGTGTTTCCTTATTGTAGATAGGTCGACCGTCAACGACAATCTGGAGTCACCTTCCTGAATAAAGCCGTGATATGATACGGGAAACCCCCACATAAACACCAGCAAGCATGTAATGGTATTGGTCGTTTGTGAATAGACACTATACTTAAGTTGAGGTTTCATTTGGGTAAAAAGCTAGAAAACCAACCGTTGGTTTAAAAGCATTCGGCGTGCATGAAAACATCACATGTTATTGTTTTTATAATGTTGATATTATTACCATAATGTTTTAGGACAGAATGTGGTTTAATATAACTGCTTATGTTAACTTTTTTTATTGGAATCTTTTGAAGCTGAGTCTTGGCTCTAATTTGTGATTTAATAAGTTGCTAGACAAAAATAGAATCGTTTATTCATTTGAGTTTTAAGGTTTATATCAAGCATATGAACATTTTAATTAATTAGTTTGCATAAATTTCTTAAAATGTTCGTAAATAAATAAAAAACTTTGATTTATATGCAATTTTCAAACAAAACCGAATGATTTCCGAAGTTGCAGAGTGAATGTATATACCTATTCAATTGTTATTACTTTCTGAATCATTATTTTGTTATCTCAGCCTCGATTGCTGGAGGTCATGGGTTCGATCCCCTCTCGGCTGGTACATAAGACTTTAAGATATTAGATAACTGCTTTCTATCCTTTCTATCCTGGGTCTGGGCATTAGGAGGACAGAGCATCAACTGGTTCACCCGGTGCCAGCATAATGTGACTGGGGTAGTGGTACGTTTGTCTGCAGTATACTGATTCGGTGTGCTAGCATCTTACCAAAAAGTCGTCCCGAGTACGCGCTAGTACACGACAGATCCTAATACACAACTGCAGATCTCACAAATATATACATTACCATTACCTTGTTCTTAGATTAATTCATAGGGATTTATAACTTTGCTCTCGTTGAATAGTTGAAAAATTGCTGATGCAACGTTAAACAACATTATTTAGTTGCAGGATGTTTAAATTAACTTGTTATACCATTTTGTGAATTAAAAAATTTTTATTAGCTTGAATTAAAGGAAAATTTATCAAGTCTTTGCGAAAATAAAAGCCGATTTTTGGAAATG
This sequence comes from Tegillarca granosa, assembly GCA_029721355.1. Lineage (NCBI taxonomy): Eukaryota > Metazoa > Mollusca > Bivalvia > Arcoida > Arcidae > Tegillarca > Tegillarca granosa. The sequence goes on along the minus strand of CM056606.1, from coordinate 16,236,016 downwards.
AGTAAAACCCGGATATTGTAATTGTGTTATCATCTTCATTTATTTATTTATTTATTTATTTATTTGTTTGTTTGTTTGTTTTTATTATTTATTTGTTTGTTTTTATTTATTTATTTATTTAGTTATTTATTTGTTTGTTTGTTTGTTTTTATTTATTTATTATTTATTTATTTATTTATTCATTTTATTTATTTTTTATTCATTTACATACATTGTTTTGAATTTTTTTTTTAATTTTTATGCAATAACTTTCATTTCTGAGATTTGTTTCTGCATTTTATAAAAAAAAATTAGAGATAGGAATGCTATTTTTGATTAGGAATGAAAACACATGCTTTCCACTCCACACATCAAATATTGCATTAAAATACATGATCGTGTTGTCTTGTTCTGTGATCATTTAACTTTATTCTAATTTATTTCATGCACAGATCATAATTTTGATTAAGTATGACAATTACAAATGGACAGAGTGCATGTTATTATATATTCAGCCCTTTTTTATTCTTTTTGTCATATACCACTTTTTGAAAGTATTTTTATGATTAAATTCAAAAAGTGGTATATGACATTTTGTCTATGAACCTTAAATGAATGCAACAAATTGCACCATGTCTTTTAGTTAATACGCAAGTATACATGTTGAGAAGAATGATGTCACGGTCATAATTCAATTTGTTGTCGAAGCCAAAAATGATATACTAGTATGGGACGCCGGAGTCGGGCAATAAACACTATTGTATCAATACTATCGGAGGGAGTAAGATATTCAAATGTAATAGCGGTGACCTACACAAATATGTACAGATAATATGCGTTTAGATGGTAATTGTAATGTGCAATGTTGTGATTATAAGCCTGTTGCGCGTTGTCAGTTGTTGTAGTTTTTTATTTCTGAAACGGGGGTAGATAATATACTGAAGATATTTCAAATCATACTCAATTCCTTATTCCTGTATTGTATTTGAAATGTGTTATTGATTAATATTATGATTTCGTCAAACATACTTCAAACTCATTGTGTCTGTAGTACAATTGCTAAGCAGTTTTACAAAGTTCAATATGAATGTTTTGCAAAATGTGTTTTATATATTTAAACCCCAGCTAATATTGTAAACCATTAGTTTACAATCTCCGTACTTATTGAAGCTGTTGATTTTTTGGTTCCCGTGACATCAATACGCACGAGACAATATCTTTGCTAGATCGTAGACACCCGTAGATGCGCGAGTTAATTAAATAAATTGTACATGTAGAGTTCGGATGGTTTTTTTACTATTAATTTTAAAGAAAGGACATTCTGAAATGTTTGAAGAACATTAATACACCATGAAGACAAAAAGAAAACTACCGAAGGTCAAAAACGTTTTACGAAGAAATAAATATTTAAGTTTAAATGGTTTCAAACAATGATTTATAATTTTTAAAATCACGAGTTACAATAAACAAAACTGTTTCAAATATACTTCATTATTATGATTTTTCTATGATTTTTTTTTTCATTTCGTGTCTTTATGTTCTTTGTGAGAGCCTTAGGCCACCCCCATCCTAAAGACATATTGGTTGTGTTGGTTCTCAATAATGTAAGTACAAACATGACAAACAGGAAATAAACTTTAAAGTGAAAACAAAATCCATCAAGCGAAAAAAAAATCCAGTATTGAATAATTAAAAAGGAACTTTCCTTTCACGCATTTAATAACATTTAAAATTTAGCCGCAGTCAAGAAATTTCCTATGTCTAAATGGGGATGAAGAATTGATTTTTTGACGGAAATAAAACGCTTGTTGGTGGAAATGAAAAGTAGTTGTAGTTGTAACTACGTGAACTTGAAAGCCAAACTTAATTCTAATATGTCGACTTCTCGAAGTGGATCAGGTCAACAAAGGTTTCTAGACCAGAAAGCTTCAGATGCAATTTCGTTTATATGCGATTATTCTCGGTGACAGACCAAATTTAGGGAAAATGTAAAGGTATCAGTGGTTCCCATGTTAATCTCTCTCTCTTTTTTTTTTTTTTTTTTTTTTTTTTTTTTTGTAATGTAACTATTTTGTGACGTAAAATGTGGTTGTTCTAAATTACTTATTTTCATTTTAAAATTAATTCAATTTGAATTTTTTTTGTCGACGAAGACAAGTGAAAGAAATATTGACGCTGTCCATGAAAACCGAAAATTTTGAATTAGGCGATTTAACGTTACGTTTTGTCCCTTCTAAATAACGAAACCGAAAATTTTGAGTAAGGCGATTTAACGTTTTGTCCTTTCTAAATCATAGTTGGTATATTTTGCTTTACACATATTTTATTCGTTTGTTGTTTTTTCTTTCTGTGGACAAAGCTTGTAACATGCTATGTACAGTAGTTTTTGTGTTTGAAGGGAGATAAATCTTATTTATAATAATAACGAGATGTTGTCTATTTCGCTGTTTCGTTACCGGTTTCCTCCACCATTCTAGAACTGACCGCCTCGAAATAAGTGAAAAAATCTTGACTGGGGAGTAAAACACCATTATTCCACTCCACTCTCGCTGTTTCGTTGATCGTTTAATGCTGTGTGACATCATAACAGCACTTTTACAGCTATCCATAATCAAGATAATCATTAGGTTATTAATCATTTGTATTTATAACATTGTTCAGTTTAGCGTATAAAGGGAGATAAATCTTATCAATAATTACAACAACGATGTGTAGTCCATTTCACCGTTTCGTTCGGCCTTTTTAGTTGGGATACGGTTCCTTATTCTATTATATTTATTTACCTAATTGGCGATGTAGTGTATATTTAGACAAAATGATGTGATGAAATTATGTATAAATTTATAATTTACCTTTAAATTGTGTTTTTTTCTTCTAACATCGTGATTTTCATATAAAATGTCATTATTCTTGTTAAATTTTACACTTGTCAGCCATATTTGATGTCCTTACTCCTTCAGTAACCGTTGTTTGATTGGCTTTTCTCGAAGCACTAATTTGATAAGGTGAACGACACCCAACTACAGTATATAAAGCACGCCTGAGACACGAAGTTCTTGGAGAGGACCGAGATTTTGGCCGATCCAGTCTTACAGTTTTATTGCTGAGGTCAGTAGTACCAGCAATATTTCTACATGTTTTAGCATATTTTCTAAATTTGGAGGGTCCTGCAAGTATGACTACTTTTCGGAAGGGTTTTTTCACGGGTGGTTCTTGACGGATTTTTTATTTATATGCTGTCTTGACAGCATGGACTTAATAAATATCAACATTTTTAAACTTGGACACTTGATGAATTAAAGTACAATTAACATTGCTACATCGGCACCCTACTTAAAGTCAGTATCAAATAAAAAAGGGAAATTAGATGTGGCTAATGCTTGTACATTTCTAAGCCATCCACGCAACACTTATAAGCACTTCCTGTTACAGTTGACCTTTACCAGCGCACAGTTGGGACGATGTTAAGATGCTTGCTCACTGAAAAATTCCGACCTTCCCAAAATTACATTATGGATGAAAATACTATACCACTGAGCCACCCTCGGTTTTACAGGATAAAATTGCACTTTTTAAATGCTAATCCTTAAGCAAAAACGTCAAACAAAATTCGATCCTCACTAGAAAAATTTCAGAGCATTTTTCAGATATAAGAACATTTTAGATTTTGCCCCGGTCTGTATGTAAAAAAAAATACCCTCTTCTAACGCAGACAACTCATGACTGGCCAATCGATAAATTTTTTGTTCGTGAATTGATTGATATCTGACATAAGAATTTTTTCATGGAAATCTGAGAATAGCGTATTATTGTATGTCATATAAAAATGATAATTATCATATTTTCAAATGTTTTCAAAAATTTATTTGTAACACTTAAATACAACGCTAATTATTAACATATAAACCCGAAAATTAACTAATACAATATTTTATATCACCATAGTAACACCACAGTTACGTATACACAACAAAATATCCAAATATGTTTAAAAACTTTTTCTGAAAGGTGAAGAAAACCATTCGTAATATTACGCGTGTGTGTGTGTGTGTGTGTGTGTGTGTGTGTGTGATATTTATAAGGAGACATTCTCTTTTTCTTCGTTAAGATACGTTCTACTTGATTTTTCTCACTTTTCTCTTAAATGAATATGTCGTATTTTCACCTAAAAAAAAACGTCACTGTTTTCATGTCTATTATTTTGCAAATTCGAACACTTAACACTAAGTCAAATATGTTAACTCGACCCTCTTCAACGGATTGTCCATTTCTAATGATAAATGTTGCCCACCAACATAAATATACACTTTTAAAACCTAATAGTTTTTTGCCACTCCCAACAGGTGACCCGTTACATCATTTACAAACTAAGTGTCTTGAAAAGATAGGCTCTTCCAAGTATCCTGCGCCATCCGGTATGATTTGTATAAGATGTGACCCGACTTGGAATCGAACCCCGAACTTATAATTCTGGAATCGCTCAAAGAACTGTTCCACCGTAGATTAATAATATTTATTTTAACTAGACTAGTTACTAGACCGGGACACCTCTATGTCCAACCTGATATTAATACTTTTCGGCATTTTGATAATTTTTTAATTAAAATAATAATTATCAACTGTTACACTGTAATATATAATATATTATACAAAAAACAAATATATATGTAGAATAATTAATTAGAACGATGCTACATTTATTACGACCATTGTTCTCTTGACGTTCTTCACTGTCGCTTATCTCCAAAACATTATTTTCCAGATTTTCTTCATTTTCCATCATTGTATTTTCAGTTTCTTTCCTACATGTTTTGAAATATTTAACTTCATTTGGAATGTATTTTGAAAGTTTAAACAAAAGAAAATCGCCTAAATCACCCGAAAGACAAGGATCTTTTCGAAACTCCTCTACCTTTTCAATACAAGCTTGTGGACATTTTCCACTGATTTCCATTTCGGAACAAACGTGCCTCAACGTTCCTACCATCATCTGAGTTCTTGGGTTTGTTTTATTAACAAATTCCATCCATTTACAACCATTATAAACGCCCTTGAACTCGGGTAGATACCTTTTACATTTATGGACGGATTTCCACATGGTACAGTACGGAATTCGGATTTTTTGTTTTGGATAATAGGTTATAAATCCGAAACACATTTCATTTGATGTGGCCGCTCCGAAGTAAACTGTTTCGTTTTTGCCAATGGACGTGTAGACACAGGAAGTGCGTACTTCGTCACCTGGTAACACCTCTATAGGTGGGTCGTACCTATTAATACATACGAAATTAACAAATAAGTTATGACTGCAAAATAAAATGTTATTATACAAGCCAGCACCCAACTACAAACTGCCTGATTAAATACATGATAGAAAATTGAAGTTGAAAAACATATACAAATCCATAACCAAAAACAACCAAGAACACGATACAAAAACCAAGAACCAAACTTGATATAACAAGACAAGCAAGTACTGAGACTCCTGATTAAAAAAAAACTCCCGACATTGGACGGGAACGGGGAGCTTTAAAATACCACTGGAGGACCCCAGGTCAAAAGTTCAAGGAAGCATTTTATCAGAATATTGATTTAGAGCAACAATCCAGCAATATTTCCAGAGCAATTCAGAACACACCACAACAACAACAAAAAAAAAAAAAACCCAAAAAACACATTAATAGAACACAATAAAGAATTTCCCACAATAATGGCAAGCATAAAATTAAAACACATTAAGCCTTATGTCATTAAAATATTTCGATGGATACATGGCGTGAAGATAAATGCAATCTACAAATGAATGAAAATAAGCATAGATCAATTACTTTTGAAGTGCGAATGATTTTATAGTGTTTTTTCAATCTAATATTTGTAAGAAGTGATATTTGTTATTTTATAGTTTTGGAACTTTTATTGCAATAAAGCACCGGGAAACATCACCATATTCAATTTTGATTGAGATATTCATCTAGTGCGTTGATGTGACATTTTAAAAACTGTGTGTCGTTTCGAAACCTATCAAATGTGCTACTTTTGATTTTTTTATGAAATAATACATTCAAAAGTAGCAAATGACACAACTAATACTACAACAAAATATTGATTATTACCTGTAGAAGACCGGTCTATCGTAGTGATAATCCATGTCATTAGTTATGTATCGTATCCTGACGCCGTTTCTGTATAGTGCGATACTTTGTTGAATTCCTAAAATATAAATATTGCATATAATGACCACAAACTTCACAGTAGAACCACTTCAAAACAAAAATATGTTCAAGAATAATATATAAAACAAGATTCCTTCACTTATTCATATGTCATTCAGTTCTAGGGTTGTTGAGGGGACAAGAATATTCGAATAAAACCGCCATTTCTCACAGTAGTATATGCTCAAATGACAATTAACTGGCTGCCTTCTGTAAGCAAACAAATAGAACCCATGGGTCCCAATACAATTGAAAACAATGTTTAACTTACTCATAGTAATGTAACCAAGAACACGAAAAAAGATACATAAAGAGAATAACAAACGAAGCTGAGAATATTGCAAGCCATACGTCATGATGACGTTTGCTGTCAGTCTGATCACGAGATCAGTAATTGTTCCCGTTACCGCTAAGATGAAGATATAATTGGACATCTTTTTTATAGAAACGTGGTTAAATGACAAAAATCTATCTTGTGGTGTAGTAAAAGTACTATTAGAGGATCCGAACCATCCTACTTATTTTACAGCTTGTGGTGATAAAAAAGTAAAATTGAAAATTTGAAAAAAAACACGCAAAACTGTAACAATGCACCTAGCAAAACAATTATCATAATGTAAATAAAATTATCAAAATGGGTTGTAGTTGGCGCAGTAGTTTTATTTAGTAATGCATAGAAAATTAGAAGTAATTTAGGAACATGTAGCATTATTTTCCAGGGAGAAGAAAATACATAAAAGTTCAAAATTCTGAAAATCATTTCAGTTTTTTCATGCTTTAACTTACCCATGTAATGCATATGATTAACTGCTCTTGTAATGTAAATTGGTCTCGGGAACATAGCGGAAGTACATTCACCTGGACAGACAGATGAATATTTTACTTCCGGTTGCGCAGGAGGTATAACGAGGCGCTCCAGACCAACTGCAAACATTCCTGCATCATACTGGCGTCTGTTGGATGATAAATAAACCAACAATCCGGAACTATCGGTATGACCGTCAATCTTGTTTGGATTATTCCAGTGAATCTGTTACAAGTAGAACATAGCAATGAAGACGTATTTGACAAAAATCACAGTCACCAAAACCATGTCACAACAATGAAACGAAACAACGTCGTGATAAATAGCTATCTAGAAATAAACAAACCCGTTGTTCATTTTAAACCCTGCCGCCTTTTATACGTTTTTTTATGTAACAAATGTAAAGGGTATTTTCAACTGATAAACAACATTTAAATAAAAAAGTCCAGCGGTTTTTGAAAAATAATAGCATTTGACGCCCAAGTGAAAATTCTTTTATAATATTGTATCTGCTAGCTCTTAGATGGTGAAAGAAAAAGGAGTTCTTGTAGAAAACCTACGACCTCCAGCAAGCGAAATGACAATTCTTTTCACACTAAGATCTACCAGAGAAGGATTCGAACCCTGTTAGTGACAAGCAATGTGGTATGTGAGCGCACTTTTTACATAATTTGGACATCGAGATCCATTGGTTGGAGAAATAATTTATATTTTGGCTTACTGACCTATTTATCTCATTAATTGCTATGTGAAATGTTTCTTCTTTTCCCCGGTTTGTTGATCGTAACTGATTGGACTAATGTGAACAAATGTATACGCTATATGCATTTTGCTAGTGTTGTGGTACATACTCAAAATTCTTGCATAAATGCAGGATCCATACAACCGAGTTTTGATGACAAGTCCAACAGAATGCATCTGCTGGGGATATGTAAAAACAAAAGACACAATCCTCGACAAACGCCACTATAAATGGATTGCAAGAAATGTATAGTAGTGAAAATAGAATGATAGTATCTAGTGTATGTTAAGAAGCATTAACTGAAGCATTAAACCCAACCTGTATTGCAGCATGACGGAATCCTCGAGTTCCAATACGGAAACCCGTGTCTTGATGTATACAGTCTCCTTTGCTTCCAATCGTCCACGTGCCAATGATATAGATACACTTAGGATGAGCCAACATTCCACATTCGTAAGCTCTCGGTGTTGACGCCAGTTCACTACCTTAAAATATAAATTAAGTACAAAACTTTAGGCATTTTGCCATTACATTGTTTACTACTGTAAAATAATTTGTTTTCCTGGCGACCAATTTTCATGTGTTTTAAAGAAGAAAATAATTCAGTAATTTCCGATTTTTGACCAGCACCAGATTTTTTCCATTGTTGTGGATTGACTGTTTGATGATGACCAAGTAAATATTTTTAAAATAAAAGAAACAAACAATTGTGATTTTTATAGAATCTTTTATACACTTTTCTTTTTTGTTTCTTCTCCAACCAAATAAAAACGAATCGAGTTAAAATAAACGAGAATCTGTGAAAAGATTTGATTTGATTGATTAAATGGCGTTTTACGTCTTAGACAGGAACGTTTCACTTATATCGAAACGTAACCAGCCATAGGTGAAGTGGCAAAAAATTTTAACCTTTGCAGTGCGCTTAGGGCAATATGCAGTGAGGGTTCTTTTACGTACAATGTTTGCCTTGACACGGGGCATCGGTTTTTAAGGTCTCATCCGAAGGACCCTGTGGCTTTCATTTCTAAATGTCGAGTGCTTGGCGAAAGAACAGCCACAACATTTCGGGGTTCGAACATACGAACCGAACACTCTACCAACTGAACTACCGTTGCGATAAAGAGAAATGAAAGTAATTTTCAGTTACTGCATCTTCAATTTATCCCCACGGTTTGCTTGCCTTTTCGTTTTATCTCCTTCATGTAAAAGAGATAAAAAAAAAAAAAAGAGTTTCCGTACCTGACGCATTAGAGTAAGTTTAAATACTTACCTGATTCATCACATCCAAACAACAGTATGTGATGCGTCATTTCGACATTATCTATAATTGGTGTAGTGGCAATCAAATGATAATCGTCATCGGCAGGAAGGTCAAAGATCATACACGTGTACGTCGTCTCTTTGGCGGGAACTTTGGTCACAGGGATACGCAGTTCCTTTTGAACAAGGCCTTAAATGAAAGATTATGCATCAGTTAGCATTTTTTCACCTTAGTAAAATGGTCTCACCTCTCTTAAAATATCAGTATGTTTTAATTGTTGGCAATATTCACATATATAGGATTTTTTTATTTTAGAGAAAAATTGTTTAGAAAAAAAGCGTTTTGAGATTCTTATGTCCATAAAATACACAGAAACCAATTTAAAGGTTAAAATCATCAATTTTTCCAAAGTCTCAAACGAATGACTAACTGCCTAATGTTTATTGAGTCATTTAAAGCTGCATTAAGTTTTCCAAAGAACAACTTTCAAAACGGTGAAATAAGATAAATTAAACACAGAACTTCGTTGAATTTGTCATTTGTGACTTAGTAATGGATACGTAACACCATTTCAAATAATCTGGATATTAATTAAGGACACTTAATGCAATTTGTCATGTTTCACCTTCGATTCTAGGGTTTTCCGTACATCCGTGCGCATGCTCCAAGCTCATAATTACCATCGTTGAACATTGACCAACCGGTCAGAGGATTCTGTTCTTTTACAGCTAAAAGAAATGAAATTTTAGAAAATGAATCTCACGGATCGTGGTTAGAGGATATCTATTTTTAAAAAAATATATATTTTTAGAAAATCAAAAAAAAATTCAGAAAATTGAAAAACTCAATGCAGCTTTAAGGCCGGGACTAGATGTTCGTTGTGCGAGACAAAACTGTACTTACCATTGGCGGATTAAGGAGGGGGATTGCGGCGGATACACCCCCCTTGAAAAATTCAAAGATAAAAAGGGATATAAATGACCCCAGGAATATTAAATATTCACTTTTACAAAGGGCATTCCACCCTAAACTCCCAACACGGCTCTGTCCTGGACCCGATAAGGACCTTTAGCGACCAAAGACCTTTTCGCCACTGAGAACTTGAGCCTTTGGCACTGGCAATATCCCCCTTCATAAAATTCTGGATCCAGCCCTACTGACAAATATGAATAAGACGTTTATTCACATAATTCTAATCCGTCTCACTATGCAATAGCATCTCATCACAAAAGGTGCTCATAGCATGAGTAAAGTAAGGATCGTCAACCTGATGAGTGAGGTTAAGGTGTTTTTCACCTCGGACACGATTCTATCACTCTTGTCCACGCAGTCCTAATGACGAAACAAGAGTACTTGGAGAAAACGACTTTGATTTAGGCAAAAAAAAACCCGACAAATTTTCTTACACCTTAGACTCTTTGTACGATTCAAACTAGGTGGGTGTTGTTATGCGTAAGCTAAAGCTGTTTTGCATTTTAGTTTTTATTTTTCTTAATATCTGGGCCATACAGTTCGAGCTTTTTAAAGACATGATTGCCTTTATGTTCTATATGTGCAATGAAATTTCATGCCGTTATATTTGGAAATCAGAAAGTATTTTAAGTCTCCACGCTACATCAAAACAATATCTTGTTCAAATACCTTCCTCCTTTAAAGCCGGACACTCTTTAGATACTGCACAATTTAACCAATCATTTCTTTGTCTACATAAATCGCTTCCTATTGGCTCACAAATACCTACAATTGACAAAATACAGGTTAAAATTTGAGGATAAGTGCAATCGATTCTACAAGAAATTTTCAGAATCAGTGAACCAAGAGTTGATTGCTTTACACCTATACGTTACCTTATGGTAAGGTTCGCGATGTTACACAAACACAAGTCGGCTTAACCAAAGTATCCTAATTGAATTTTGATTTCGCAGTGTTTAGAAATTATTTAAAGCGACAACAGCATCAACTGGTTTGAAATTCGATTTGTGATTTAATTGGGTTTTACGTCCCAGTCAAGAATATTTCACTTATATCGAGACGTCATCGACTATAGATTAAATGACAGAAATTTTGACCTTTACAGGCAATGTGAACGCCGGCAACGGTTTTTAGGTCCCCTCCAAAGGACCCCGTTGCTTTTTATTTCTAAATGCCGAGTGCTTGGCGAAAGAACAGTCACTACCTATTTTCAAGTGTTGGTCAGACCCGGTCGGGGATCGAACCCCTACCTACTACATACGAAGCGAGCACTTTACCAACTGAGCTACCGTAGTGGTACTCAGCGAGTTTGGGCAATCATTGTTAGCTTACTAAAACTTAGAACTGAAACAATACGCCTACTTTGCGATACGGTATCTATCAAGATATATTGCCGCTGTTTCAAACCTTCCAAATTTTACTAAAACAGCAGTTTTTTCAAAGATTTAAAAGAGGTATGATTGTTTTTGGATAAATAAAGTTTTTTTGCGTTTGAAAAAAAACATCAAACAGAAAATGTGCAAAACAAACACTTATGTTGATACCAGGGAAAGATAGCATGAACTAAAATGTGGGCCTAGAAGTTATAAAAACAGTATCGTATGACATTGTTTTAAGATTAAAGCATCTTATCGCAATGAATCGTATCAATTTCCAAACATGAAACATCAGACACAAATTTAAAAATTTAAAATCTTAATTTCAAATCCAAATTCAGTTTTTTTTTTTTTTTTTTTTTTTTTTTTTTTTTTTTTTTTTTGAGATTCAAGTGCTGTTTAGGTAAAGCTTATATTTGTAATAAAACCATATCAATTTTTGGATCTCTTATCTGAATAAATTTCCCCCCCCCCCAAAAAAAAAAAAAAAAAAAAAAAAAAAAAAAAAAAAAAAAAAAAATTATTCACCTGGGTGAGAAATGTTTATCGTGCGATATGGTTTTTCTCCTGTTGACCAGGTACAGTCCGGATCACCTAACTCTTGTCCATTTGTCTGTCCATCACCATCAGAATCCATGTTACACAAACTTTCTGTCCATTTCTGCAGAATATAGAAAACAATCTGTTTATGCATGTGAAAGAATATTCTTAAAAGCATATATAAATAAATAATCAATATAACTTAAATAACAAATGATTGAAAATTGAAATATCAGAGAAATAAGCAGTAGAATTAATCTCGGTCTTTCTTCAACAAAGCCCAAATGTAAATTTCAGATTTTGCATTAAATACAAGAGACCAACTGACTTTACAAAAAGGCAAATTTTAAGGCATTTTAAAAATGTGTGCAGAAACATAAATCTGCGCATAATACAGGAAAAAAGTAAAATAAATAAACGCCTAAAATTGTGACCGCTCAGTTCTTAATCGGGCTATGCCTAGAAGAGTTAGCCCCCTTTCACTTTACAAATTGCAAAACTCAGAAATTAGGCCAACATAATTTTCGTCACCGAGATATGTTTAAGCCAACACTGATTTGTTGATTAGGTCATTTTTTATTTATTTATTTATTTATTTATTTATTTATTTATTTATTTGTTTGTTTGTTATTCATTCATTCATTCATTTATTATTATTTATCAAGGAATTTTAATGTTAAATGTGCCTGCATTGTTATATTCAAAATAATTTTTTAAAGAATCTTCTTTTTCATAGACTGACTCAAAAAAAAAAAAAAAAAAAAAAAAAAAAAATTGGTGCTATTAAAATCCAAAATCATATACGCTCCTGTACTTTTATTATGATCGCTTTGTTACAACGCATTTGGTAACACAAACACATTTGGTTCAATATTTTCCTATAGTAGATGTATAAGTTTTTGTTACCAAATGCGCGTTGTAACATTGTTTTCAGCTTGACAAAAACATTCTGTTCATTATGTGTGTAATTAGACCTCCGATTCCCCAAAGCATTTAAAACAAGGCTATTAGAAACGTCATATATTAAAACTTCGAGGATACTTGGTATAAAGACAATGTTTTAATTAATTGATTTCAGTGGCATGTGGTCTGAAACGCGAACTTTTGAATCATAGCCTCTGTCGCAGCCTAGTTTAGAATCCCCTCAGCCAGAACCCGTTGTAAGGAAATTTGCCAATCCCTTTCGAAAGTTAGTGGTTTTCTCTGGGGACTTCGGTTTCCTCCACCATCCCAAATCTAATCTCTTCAATATGAATAAAACACTTTCATTCATCTCCAACCCGGTTACCCTGGTTTTTGCTAAGTACAGTGATTGATTTGCAAACATTTTAAGTTGTGTTTCAACATTAATCTACAGATCTTTATTTGTAGAAAAATTTTAAGAATGAAAGAAAAAACTTAAGTAAGCTTCTCTGTGACCTAATTATAAAATGAAGTATATATACAAGTATTTTGGATAAAAAGTAAGTAGGGGCAGTCGGTCGGTTGGTCGGTCGGCACGTATGACTTTGCTAAAGATTGTATATCCCGGGAAATGTAAGGAACTTATCAACTTTTTTATATAGATATTTGACATTTACATACATACCATCAAGAATTGGTTTACATTGATTACATAAATGTTACATATACCAGACCTGATCTAACTGACAGTAGATTGTAGTTTTACACGTTATATAATTGCTAGTTTTAACACACTCGAACTTTATCTGCCTTTTATTGCTATTTTATTTACTTACAACGGAACCTATCTACCACCCAAGGTGCCCCCAATCTCTCTCTCTCTCTCTCTCTCTCTCTCTCTCTCTCTCTCTCTCTCTCTCTCTCTCTAAAGGTACTCATATTCCTGATAACCCCCTCTCTCTCTCTCTCTCTCTCTCTCTCTCTCTCTCTCTCTCTCTCTCTCTCTCTCTCTCTCTCTCAAGGTACTCATATTCCTGATAATCTCTCTCTTTCCCTTCAAAGCTACTCAAATTCCTGATCATTCTCTTCTAAACTACTCAGATCTCTCTCTCTCTCTCTCTCTCTCTCTCTCTCTCTCTCTCTCTCTCTCTCTCTTGAAAGCTACTCAGATACCTGAAATAATTATGCACGATTGGATGATTACGGGTTCCTTCAAAAAATCAGTCGATTACACCTTTCAATGTGACTCGGTGAATGAATGAGGGAATATTGATTCAAATTTATTCAAGTCCTTGTTTAAGATATTGTCATGTGCAGAATTCGGATTTTTACAAAAAGAAAAATTCAAAATTCTGCACATGAGATATTCATGTTAAGTGCTTTTATTTTATAACTTGTATTTAGTCTAATTCTTGAACTGTTTCCAAGGACCTCAGTGGAAAAGTTTAATGATCATAGCGTGAATCAACGTCCATGTTTCATTGCCATTCTGTCAGATCTTGGGGTGAAAAAAGTTTTTGTAAGTTCGTTTTTTGAAGGTTTATATTCTTCTCTTGGCACTCTGGTTTTCTACAACATCCCAAACACCCAAACTGACCCCATGGATGTCAGTGAAAGGATCTTTAAGGGGTCAGACAAAAATACTCAACTACACTGAAAGAATTATAATTTTATCAATTACGACATCGATTATTTTATTATATTTTATCTATTTTAATCTATTTTTTCAACGAATGCATTAACCATATTATCGAAAGAAGGATAAGAAACTCGAAGGAAACGATATCGCGTTTAGAATGCTATGGGGAGTATACAGAATGCTGTGAGGAGAATATAGATTGCTATGGGGAGAATATAGAATGCTATGGGGAGGATAAACGGCTCTCTTTAAAATCATAAAAAATACTTTTACTTTATAAAAAGAATTTTGTAAATAAAAAAGTATTTTTCATAGTCCCCATTAACTTCTATAAAAGTCTAAACACGGATCATTATCCTTCAGACTATTATAACTACTTTATTTCTCAAATAATTTAACAAGACCGTTCCAAAAAGACAAGCGACACGGTACTAGGTGGGATCTACCGCCATGCAATGGACATATTGCCTACCTCAACGTGGCAAGTCAATATGCGATAAACATGCACGATAAAATATTTCGAATATAAAAATTCAACAACCATGAACCTATAATGATCTTAAAACATGTTTAAAGTATTACGTTTGACAGGGGTCATTTGATAACGGTTTCATTTTTGTGTAACAAGATGTACAAAAATCTGGATAATATCCATTTAATGCTCGTTATTTATTTGGTAAAATGTAGCTTTAAATCAACATTTTCCGAGTTTCCGGACATTTTACTCATACTTCAAATAAAGAAAAAATAACGTTTCAAGTTTTAGTAATTTGTCCCAAGATCGAACTCTAACTAAAATACCAAGTTCTGCAAACAAATACGAAACTTCGGCTTTCTTTAGTTCTAGTTTTCGTTTCATAAAAAGAGAAATGAAAAATTATAAGTTTTGGTTATTTTTCACACATTTTTTAGCGCATGATTCTTGTATTTTTTAACACAATCAATTTAACAATCAACGCATTCAAAATTTTTTATTACAATTTTAGTAAATAAAAAAATTAAGAACATTACTATGTCGTATGCATGTGTCGTCCATAACAACATGACGTCAAAAGCCGATTCTCTCATAAGAAAAAAAGTCTGACCATTTAAAATACTAAAATTAAAGAATAATTGGTTTGTTCAGTTAAAGGTCTGCAAGCTGAAAGACTTGTCATGTGACCAAGAAGAATTAGCGACTTCCGGTACTTCAAGGAATAATCAGATTATATATGATGTCGCACAACAAGTCGTGTCGTGACGTAACAGACCGTAACGTTCCGGACACAAACGTAAAACTGCATATCCGAGTTCAAAATCAAAAGCTTAAAATATCTTCTAAATATTTTAAGAATCTTATTATTTCAATATTTACGTAAAATAGAGACGGAAGTTGTTGAGAAAAAATGGAATCAGTTTGTAAACATTGTAACAAGAAAAATGCCATTCAAATTTAACAAAATTATCTCATTTAAACCTAAACAGTTTTCTTTAAAATAATTTTCTCTCTGTTATGTCTATCTTTTAAATAGAATCTTGTGTTTAGACTCACACCAAACTGAACATTTTAATCTATTTTCAATAACTAAGTTTGTATTAGCGGAGAATAACGTTGTGTTTGTATTTTTAGCTAAAGCGTTCGGTATTTGACAGCTGCCGATGTTTGTAAGATCAACTGCTTTTGTACTCTAACTGTATAAACATAATTACAGGATATGATACAACGTACTCCTGTGAGGTCATACATCCCGAATTATCTGTGAAAAAAATTTCAAAAATATCAACATGCCAATTTTTGTAAACAAGTTGATATAAGGTTAATAATTCGAAAATAAAATGTTTATAAAGATTTGTCATCCATGCATATGTACATAGTTGACCACGAGTAAAGTAATTATGATGGTTGTTTATTGTTCCGTACGGTGGCATAGAGGTGACATGAAATATATTTTTCGTATTACGTGCGCACGTATTAACCTATTACGTGCGCACGTATTACTTTTTACGTGCGCACGTTGAAACCAATACGTGCGCACGTATTAACCTATTACGTAATAGAGTAATACGTGCGCACGTAGTGGTTACTACGTGCGCACGTAATAGGTAATACGTGCGCACGTTATATGAAAAATAAATTTCATGTCACCTCTGTGCCACCGTACGTGATTATTGGTTCAATTGTGTTCAGTCTGTGTTAGTTGAAATGTTGTAACACAAAAAAAAACCATCATCATCATCATCATCATCATCATTACCATCATCATTAAATTAGGTTTTATTTGTATGGTGGAGTGATGGCCGGGTAATTGATTGATTAAGTTAATTGGGTTAAAGGACCCAGTCAAGAATATTTCAACTATATCGGGACTTCACCAGCTAAAGGTGAAGTAGCAGAAATTTGAACTTTACAGTGCGTCAAGGACAATGTGCAGGGAGGGTTTTTAAACGTGCCAATCCCTCTGTGACACGGGGCATCGGTTTATAAGGTCTCATCCGAAAGAACCGAGTGCTTGGCGAAAGAACAGTCACCACTCACTTTCAAGTCTTGGTCAGACCCGGCCGTTTTCTCGAACTTGTTCTGAAGTTCTTGTCTTGCCCCTTTGGTTTCTTAACAACAAATTCAACATGACTATCGTATTTAATGACAATTTTAGACATCATTTGCATTGTAAATAAATTAAAAGTGACCGTCATGCGATAGTTGACAAATTATTTACTTATATATATATATATATATATATATATATATATATATATATATATATATATATATATATATATATATATATATATATATTTTTTTTTTTTATTTATTTATTTTTTGGGCTATTCTTCTTAAATTCAGTACTTTAATAATACTGATACACAAATCGTGATATATTTACATCTATTGTAACAAAATAGATCACTGTATTGGAAAGTCAAAAAATAGAGGAAATGGAAATTCCCTAAAACCAATTTAAAAAACGCACAATATTTACCAATTTTAAACACAATTATTATGGTACCCAGACAAAACGCGACATCTATCCCCTGATAAAAACAAGAATTGAGTTGAGTAATGGTGTTTACGTCCAAATCAAGAATATTTCACTTATATCGAGACGTCGCCAGCTATAGGCGAAAGTGCAAAAATTTTGCCTGCGCGTTGCACTAATAGCATTATACAGCAGGGTTCTTTATCGTGTCATGCCTGCCATGACACGGGACCTCGTTTATTTTAAGTTCCCATCCGAAAGAACTGTGACTTTTATTTCGTAATGCCGTGTGCTTGGCGAAAGAACAGTCACTACACACTTTCAAGTCTTGGGTCAGATCCGGTTGGGGTTCGACCCACGACCTCCCACTTACGGAACGAATGATAAAAGATAGAATAATGGTTATAATGTTTTCATATTCACTATATCTATTATTATATAAAAATATTTTAAGTATTTAGTCGTTTGGCCTATCCAAAACAAATAAATATATTTCTATCCAATTCACGAGTGATAAATTTCCGTTGACAGATAGTCTTTATTTCCAACTACTTTAACAAATTCTTTAGGTTTCCTGGGGAATTGATCAGACAATGGGTCATGCTGACTTAATCCAGTTAATGGTTATAACAACACTATTTACCCTCTACCAGACAGAATAATTGAGTAATTTGTCATAGACATAGGGTTCTATGTGATAAAGTCTGGTGAGTAAAATCCCAGTAGTTCAGTATGACAGGTTACATTACTACAAAATGACTATCTTGTATTTACAAACGACAATGTTTGCTATACTATGACTGAGACTTAGGTTCACTTTGTTTTCGTTTGATTTTTTCTGAATTATGTGATATTTTATTAATATTCATTTAATAATTTTACTATAATCAGCATATTCTTTTCCCTGATTAATGGTTGGACCTCGATGTCGGTTGATCCAAAGTGTACGGATTCAAGGGGGTTGTGGGTTGCAACACCCCCCCCCCCACACACACACCTTGAAAGTTCAAAAGAAAGAGCAAAAAAGATATAGTTAATAATCTGGAATATGGCTAAATGGTCCTCCGAAACAATAAAAAATTATTTTCCGCCGGAGTCTTCGCCCCCTTGGCTCCAACGAGGTTCTCTCCTGGGCCCCGTTGGCATTTTAGCGGTTCAAGGACTCTTCGCCGCTAAGGGGCTGTATTTCACAGTATTTCATGAAAAAATTCTCAACCCATTTTCATAAAATTCTGTATCCGCCTTTGTTGTCATCTTCACAAAATACAACATTGATTTAGGATGATTCTCTTGTGAAAAAAAAATTTAGCATCGCCAAAAAAAAAAAATCGACAACTTGATAAAATCAAAGATTACACCATACGACAAAATGCGACCTTTTACGATTGTGAAATTTTCACTAGGTGTACTGGTATTCCCAAACAAGATTATGAAAGATTTCGTAAAAGCAACATAATACTTTAAAATACATGTATTTTAAGTTGACAAGAAGATGTTTCTGATAATAGCTGCTTTACAAACCGAGTATTTTTCGATGAAAGCCTTTGCTTTTAAAGTAATTTACCACTAATAATCATGTTTCATCCGCGAGGATAAATTTCTGAAATTGATCGGACAAATGACCAGTTGTCTTGGGTTTTCTGAAGTGATATATAGACGATGGTCATTGTAATTGACCTTTTAACAGAACCAGTTACACCCTGGTAGACAAGATAATGGCGTAATTTGTCTTAGAATTGACCAAAGAGATAAAATATGACGATTGTGTATCCTTGTGTTGAGATGGATGACAATACTAAAACTTATTCACTTGTGGAGGAGAAAAATGTTTCGTTTCATATGAGCCTCTTTTTTTATAGTAAAGCAGAGTAAAGTAACTGAATTTTTCGCCCCATTAAAGAATATTTCACTTATAAAAAACAACATATCTGGGACGGTTGAAAAATCAACTGCCAATAGAGAAACACTAATTTCTAGCTTGCAAACCTTCAGATTTCTTCTTCCATAAGGATTTGTCCAAGGTGGATCAGGGGGCCTCGGTGGCCGAGTGGTCTAAAGCTTACGAATCACAGCGCCTCTCACCGCCTGGGTTCGAATCCTACTCGGGACAGATCCTAGTGTGAGAAAGTTTGTCAGTTCGCTTGCCGAAGGTCGGTGGTTTTCTCCGGGCACTCCGGTTTCCTCCACCATCCCAGGACTGACCGCCTCGAAATAAGTGAAATAATCTTGACTGGGGCGTAAAACACCATTACTCCACTCCACTCCAAGGTGGATTCCAACATTTGAATTAACCATCGATATAAACTAATAAAGCCATTTATCCACGAATTAAAATCTTTGGAAACAGAAATAAGTTTTTGTTTCAAACGATATAGTAGACTATAGCAAATCACAATTTTACCCATTTAACAACATATAACATTCAAATGATATGGGTTTTCAATTCGTAAACAAAACAAAAAAGCCGATTGACGGTCGGTAAAAACAGGTTTATTCCCCAACAACTAAAATATCATATCATTTCTGCGTAATGAATAACTTGGGTTTCTGGTAATTTTATAAGACAATGGGTTCATGTTGACTTAGTCTGTAGATTAATCTACCAAAGCTGATGGTCTTAATTACCGATATAATAACACGAGTTATACTCTAACAGACGGGATGATATTGTAATTTGTCACAGACACTGTGTTCAACAAGATACAGTCGAGTGATTGAAATCCCAGCATTGTATTATGATGGACGACATTGTCTCAAAATTACTCTCCTGTGGAGACGAGTCTGATTATTTTCTTCAGAAGCGTGAAAACATCGTTAAGAAAAGGTGATAAATTATGTATTTATGTACGTTTTCTATTAAAACAGGATAATCAACACTGATATGACAGACAATGTGTTTATCTGTGACACTCCGGGTGATGGTACAAGCACTTTTAAGGTACACTCTCGTATAAAGCAGATCAGAGCCACTTGCACAAACTCACGTGCTACAAGAACTTGGAATTTGATTCATCATTGATAATCACTGATATTAATAGAATATGTTTTGTCGCGATTAGCTGTTAAAGGTTGATGCGACGTAAAATAGCATTCAACCAACCAATTAATAAACGTCGTGTCATGTGATATTTTGTTAAAATTATGCATAAGACAAGTTTACTTTCCATAACTACATGGACACAATGTGCTCAAATAACGACTCTTATTATAGGCGTAATCAAAACCTTTAAAACCATCTTTTACTACGATATGGATATTGAAGGAATTTCAGAAATTTCCGAGATCAAAAAATTAATTAATTAATTAATATGCACGCAAATATCCATTTTATGTTTTTTAACACTGACCATTTCACATCCGTTTTACATAATACAGCATGATTCGTCCGATATGTAAATGTTTGATAAAAACCATAGGCGCCAGATTTAAGTGCTGTGATTATTTTTATTTTGCATGAAATGGGGTAAAAGCATTTAAATCCGGGAAAAAGGTTGTATACAACCTTAGCCAGTGTAACTTAAGGGTAAATGCAACAAATAAATGAAAAAAAAACACACACACAAAGTAAAAGCATATTTAAACCACTGATTATAAACATCATGATGATTTTGTTTCACTTCAAAAATTCGAATATGTTATCAGATGGTATGGTTTTAATACAAAAAGACGACCCAATCAAGTTATATATTTAAAAAGTGTTAAAGTGTTGGTTTATATATATATATATATATATATATATATATATATATATATATATATATATATATATATATATATATATATATATTAGAATTATACTTCTAGCATAGTTTGGTATTACAAATTCAACACTTTCGATTCATCCATACAAATGTATTGCATTCTTAACAACTAACGCTGATGATTGCCTTACCTTTAACCCTCACGTAACTATTTATAGAGACCCTCCTTATGTAACGGATCAATTATCGTTAGAAGCGAGTTAGGTTTTTTGATAAAAATAATACGTATCTTGATCATTTCATATTTATCAATTCCATCCTTACTTATTTCTACATTCTTTACCAGTTAATAACACAACACATCTTGTATTATATACCTTTATAGACCATGGGCCAGATAGCGAAATCATTCACCCATCTGGGGACTTTTGCAGACATATATTTCTGAAAACTATAAACCTAGAGCCATTCAAATCTGATTGTCTGCAAGCAAATCATTGGTGGGTGTGGCTATGACATGCTTTCAAAGATTGGTACCCCCCAAAAATCAGAAATATTTCGGATATGCCTATACACACTAAAATTAACCCTTTAATGACTTTAAGTTACATTTATAGGTCCTAGCCTATAGCAGAATATGTGATGAAGGTTTGTTGCATGAAGAAAGCTTGTTATATTTTATATATGACAATAAAATGCTAAAAAAGCAGTTAAAAATAGGCATCGTTTTGAATTTGTAAGTGCAGTTTTTCATCTACTACGGTACAAAAAGTATTCAAACATGCCTAATTTTGATACCAATTCGATCCCTATTCATTCTGCCATGATATACAAAACAATATAGGTGCACAACATTAATAATAAACTTTCCAGGTGTCAATATGTTACCCCTACCCCCTAAATATCCTAAAAGGTCGAATATAGCATTTCACTTTGGTATTCATAAATAGAATCTTTCATACTCTCCATGTACCTGCACCTTTAGAATATTGAGCTTTGACATTGATTTTCAATAGTGCAGTGATCATAATTGGGCTTAGTACACACATTGTTATTGTTCATAGGACCTAAGATATGCTGAAAGTGAAGGTGAATCATTGTGAATGAGACAGTGATTTGGTTTCAACAAATGTAATCTGTCTACAGTTGATTTAAGGTGGCAACATGTCTTATTAAGTTTTAAACAAATTTTCAACGTTTCAGGGCGTAGAAAACTAAAGGAAAGGAAATGGATGAAAAACCTGTGCAGCTCAAAAGGCCCAGAGCCGTCTCCAAAAAGAAGATAAAAAATCAAACTTTATATTGCATCATTCACTTCCAACAGAACAAATCAGAAAAAAACTGAGGAAGTTAACAGAAGCCACTTTCAATAAGATTAAAAGTGCAGTGACTATAAGACAAAACAGGGGACAACCTAATGAAAAACTTCCTGAGATATGCTCACAAGTGCCGGAACAATATTCTGCAACACAAGGAGTGCACCCATGGTGCTACAAAACCTTTACAAACACATCTAGAATTTTGAAAAGGAGAAATGATGAACCATGTGATTCTCCAGCCCCATGCCCTATTAAGAAAAGAAGAGTCTCTGATCAAGCTATACGCTTTCCAAAAAACAAATGCCTTTTTTGTGACAAAGGGAGGATTCAGAAATCTGAAAAGGAAGAAAAGTTAGTGAAATGTGTCACCAAAACAGCAGGAGAGTCAATAAAGAAGGCAGCAACAGAAAAACAGGACCATGCCTTACTACTGAAGATATCTAACGCCGATCTTGTAGCTCGTGAAGCCCATTATCATGCCTCATGCCGAAAGAACCACACACGTACCAAAAGCCGTCCCCCACCTGTAAGTAATGAAAAGAAGACTCAAGAAAAGGCTGCTCACAAAACTGCATTTGAATTTTTGTGCACCTACATCAATGAGAATATAATCAATGGGTCCAATGTGGAACGGATGAGTATGCTTCGAGAACGCTATCTACAGTATATGATAGATAAATCGCCTCAATTCTACAGTTCATTTTACAGGACAGAAAAGCTGAAAGCCAAACTGATTAAACACTTTGGATCACAAATAAAGTTCTGGCGACCAAAGTATAAATCTGAACTGCTGTTTGCAGCTGAAGTAGGAACAGGTGAAGCAGTTGAAAATGCTTTTGAAATAGCCAGCTCTGATTCAGAGCGACTTGAAGAAGCTGCACTAATTCTTAGGAGGCAGATTAAGAAGGCCCAAGAGGAATCACCATCCATGCCATGGCCACCTACTGCTAATTTTCTTCTAAGTGACACCATCCAGCCCCCAGTACTTTTGCAAGGGTTTTTGACAGTTTTGATAACTGGTAAAAAGAATGATGATGAATCTGACAGGACCAAGCGTCAAAAGATGGCACTTGCACATGATATTTGCCACACAGTTTCAAGAGGACAGTGGACTATGCCTAAGCATCTGCTGCTTGGAATGAGTATTAGACATCTCACTGGAAGTGCAGAACTCATAACAATGATGAACCGCTTTGGTCATTGTGCATCGTACAGTACCTTGCTAGAACTGGAGACAGCCATGTGCAAGAAAGTTGTTGACTGCCAAAGTATAATACCACCTACAATTTCGCCGAACAACAATGCTGTACTGCACTTGTGTTGGGATAACTTTGACCTGACTGAGGAGACACCATCTGGCTCAGGCACAACTCATACAGCACATGGAATCATCATCCAGGAAATTTCAACGGAGGTAAACACCAACCAGCAAAGCAGTAGGATTGAGGAGACTGGTGAAAGAAGAAGCAAGGAGAGGTCTGTCAGTTATGTACATCAAGAAATAGAGCCATGTTTCCTTAAAGACAAGGCAGAGCCTTTTCTAACACTTGACAGAAAAGATGCATGTAATGAATCGGCAGTATCCACAGCCCAGATGTCTGACCTATCATGGATCTTCTGCAGAGCTATGGTAGGGACATCTACACAAACAGTGCCAGCATGGGCAGGTTGGATAGCAGTTACTGGGCTGATAATGAAGTGCCAGAACTTTCACGAGTTGATTATATGCCCCCAATAATCAATCCAATAACAGAAAATGCTACAGTTCAGCACATTCTGAAGGTATCTCAGAAAGCATCAAGAGAGGTTGGCCAGCAATACACCATTGTTTGCTTTGATCTTGCTGTTGCAAAGAAGGCTTATGCCCTGGTCTGGCAGCAACCACAAGCATATGCAGATGTCATTGTGAGGATGGGAGGCTTCCATATTTCATGTGCTTTCATGGGAGCCCTTGGAAAGTATGTGAGGTGCAGTGGCTTTGAAGAAATTCTGGTTGAGTCAGGCATATGTGCAAGCGGTTCCATCGAGAAGGTGTTGACAGGCAAACATTACAACAGAGCAATCAGAGTACACAAAATTGTTTCTGAGGCCATGGAGCGTCTGCTACTGGTTAGATTTGAAGAAACCAGTGTGATATCAGAGGAAGGCAAGGCAGCATTCAAGAGGCTTGCTGAATCTCCAACCAAAGAAAATCTATCTGAAACCTTATCTAATGAAAAGAGCAAAGATATGCTAAACAAGTATATAGCCTTCAAAAATCGTGTTCGGAAGGGAGATCTTGGTAAAACTGCCCAGCTTTGGATGCAGTACTTGGACTTTGTGTGGATGCTTCTCATGTTCCTGTGTGCAACAAAGGAGAATAACATCAATCTTCATCTGGCTTCCTTGGAAGATATGTGCTCCTTGTTTTTCAGTTTCAACCATCCGAACTATGCTCGCTATACAGTTGTATACATCCTCACCATGCTAAATCTACATAAAACACACCCAGGAGCAGAAGATCTGTTGAAGGACAAAGGAATCAGTGTGAATAGATCCAGCATTCCCTCCTCTAGAAATGCAGTTGATATAACCATAGAGCAAACCATCAACAGACATGCAAAGTCACAAGGAGGCATTATTTGGTTTAGCAGAAACCACTCTGCCTATTACCGATGGTGCACAACAAGGCATTCGAGAGCCAGTTATTTGCAAGCCACAATGGAGATGGCAGACATGGACACCTCTGAAAGTTCACACAAAGATGTCAGACCCTCTAAAATAGCAGACAGTGAAGAAGCTACCAACAAAGTTCTTCAAGCTATCTCAAACTTCATCAACCCATTTGCAGTTGAAGACAAAGACAATCTGTACTGCCTCTCATCTGGTGCACCTGCTACAAAAGACATTGAAGAAGATCTCTTAACTGTGGCAAAAGTGGGGAAAGAGGCCCAATCAAAATTCATTCAAGAGAGGTTAGTTGACAAAACTAAGAGCTTTATGGCACCAATTACAAGACAGAACATGAAAACATTTGCAAATCTTGCAAAATCAGTTAAAGTTACTGGATCCACAAAGAAAACAAAGCAACTGACTGCAGAAAGAAATGTGTTTGGCCAGCTCATTCTCCTTTCACTCAAGCATAACCTTAGTCTGGAGCGTGTACTCAGCTACCCTTTGGGACCTGTCCCATGGTCACTAGCAACAAGCGACGGCATACCTGTGAAAACAGACAAGTCCCAATTGATGCATTCTATAGAGAATGATACACATCATGCTACCAAGCCAAATCAACAAGGAATCACTTGCATCATTGATGGCTGTGCACTATTTCAGGCACAAAGGTCCTGCCAACTACATTTGGGGAGCTTGCAGAAAGTCTGTTTGACCAACTTCCAAAGGTGGAACGAGTAGACTTTATCACTGACAAATATAAAGCATTGTCAATCAAGAGCACTGAAAGAATGCGCAGAGGATCTTCAAAACCTCACCTCATCAAAGGTTCATTAACAAAAGTTCCAAGGGACTGGAAAACGTTTTTGTCTTCTGATAAGAACAAGCAGAGCTTCATTTCCTTCTTACTGGTTGAATGGAAGAAATGCAAATATGCAACAAAGCTTCAAGGCAGAAAGGTATATTTTGTTTGTGAAGATATGTGTTACTGCTTGACATCATATGATGGCTTGGAAACAATTGCAGATGAAACTGAAGAACTCGCATCAACCCAGGAAGAAGCCGACACTCGCATAATTCTTCATTGCTTGCACTCTGCTGAAGAACGTCCAACAAATGCCATCATTGTTAGATCACCCGACACAGATGTCTTTATTCTGTTGCTGCACTTTGTGCAAGAAATGGAACCCAGTGTGCTGTTTGACACTGGCACTGGGAACAAGAGACGACTGATCAACATCAATCAGATGATCAATGACACTGGAAAGGACTTCTGCTCTGCACTCCCAGCCATCCATGCTTACAGTGGCTGTGACACCACAAGCGCGTTTGTGAGAAAGGGCAAAAAAACTGTACTGAAAACCACACGAGCCTGAGTATGTACAAACATTCTTGGCACTTGGAAGAACCAGTACTCTGGCAAATGATACAGTTCAGCAACTTGAGGAGTTCACATGCTTACTATATGGTGGGTCACCAACCTTTGATATCAACACCCTACGGCATGACAAGTTTCTACAAAGATACAGTCCAAAGTCAGGAACACTGCTATCTGCATACAGTGGAGCTGATATGAGCCTCCTCCCCCCATGCAAAGATGCTCTGAGAATGCACATTCAGAGGGCAAATTATCAAGCATTAGTGTGGTACAATGCTGACAAAGCCAGACCTGACATTCCATCACCATGTGGGCATGGCTGGGAAATAGATGATGGACAGCTAAGCATCAGATGGACAGGAGGAGACCTACTACCACAAGAACTTTTAAATGTGCTGACTGAGGATCCAAGCACCCAAGATGACAATGATTCTTTTGAACTTGATAATCTTGATGATGTTGTTTTTGCTGAAAACTAAAACTAATATTAGTGCTTGAAGAACACTCATTGCCTAATAGAACAAATGTGTACTACGCATATTTTATTACAATGCTTCACTATTTGCCATGTTTCAGAATTAAATTCATGAACATTTATGTTTTAGGTCTTGTGTATCATTTATTTTATTTAAAGTCTTACAAAGCTTATATCAAATGGATTTATAGTTATATGTATCTTGGTGATAGAGAAACAGTGGTTATTCTAAGTCTAATAGATGAAAACCATGTAAACCAACATTATAAGCCACTAAGCATACATGGGGGTAGGGGTAAGATATGAATTTCTGGGAGGAATACTAATGATTTTGTACACTAATATTGCATTGCATGGTATGACAGAATAAATAGGGATCAATTTGGTACCAAGTTTGGGCATATATAAGCATTAATGTAGCCACAGGTGGCGAAAAACTTGAATTTGAAATTCAAAACTAGGCTTAATTTTTCAATTTTTTCCCTTTTTTCCCAACAAATCTATAAAAATATTAAGCTCTTTGTATGCAATTACCTTTCATTACTATCCTGTCTACAAGGTAGCAGCTATATCTGGAACTTGCATTTATCTAAAGTGTTCTTGTTGCATGTATAGGCATACGTTTGGTATTTGTAATTTTCTTTGGGGGTACCGATCTTCAAAAGCTCACCAGAGACACACCCACCAACGATTTGCTTGCAGACAATCAGCTTTTGGTAGCTCTTGGACTATAGTTTTCAGAAATATATGTCTGCAAAAATCCCCATATGGGTGAAGGGGGGGGGGGGGGTCCACGGAGCCCGTGGTCTATTAGGTTTATACAGGCAATATGCCATTCTCAAAAACCCCTATAAAAGATGACCCATGAGCGAGTTATAGCCCTGATCTATTTCAATTTCATGCTGGTGCATTGTACGTTGCTGAATACATTACACGAAAGTTATGATTATGTTTTGAAAACTTTTTGAAACTTGGTAGTGACCGTTCTTTCGCCAAGCATTCGACATTTAGAAATGAAAGCCACGGGGTCCTTCGGATGAGACCTTAAAACCAATGCCCAGTGTCACGCCTGTCATTAAAGAATCTTCCCTGCACATTGCCCTAAGCGCACTTCAAAGGTAAAAATTTCTACCACTTCACCTATAGCTGTTGACGCCTTGATATAATTGAAATATTTTTGACTGGGACGTAAAACCCCAGTAAATCAATCAATTTAAAAACTTTATGGGTTTTTTTGCAACAACGTTCAATAAAACGGAACGAAAATATCCAATGTGACGGTTCAAAATTGCCATAGTGTTTTATGGTATTTAAAAGGATAATATGATATTTGGATTTAAATAAACTCTTTCTTTTTCTATTTACTTGATGTAAATATGATAAACAAACGGGCTTGTGAGCAACATGACATGCGGTGATATATATCACACAATTCTAGATATCAGTGCAATGTTCATACTTCTCCGGCATCTAATTATCAGACAGAAATATCTGTCATATCGAAGTCATATTTAGCATGGCAGTCTGAGTGTCTGAGAATTCATGGAATACAAAAATATTGTAAGTAATGCTTAGTTATGTGACTCTAATTATCTTGACATTTATAACTTAATTATTGATAAAATGGTGCATTGTCAGTAAGTGAGAAATAAAACGCCTTTGTGTAACATTTGTTGTCGATTTGTATTTTATACACATAATCTTTCCCGTTTCTCTTTGATATATCATCGTTGATTTCCAGTGATCAAGCTGCTTGCAAATGTTAGGATTTCATCGTGTACAAACGTAACGTAACATAACTGTGGCGTCATCGTATCGTGAGTTTGATGTTGACAAGGAATAATGTCTTATTTATTTATTTATTCAAGTGCATTCAATTATTTACTAACGTTAAAAATTCTTATGATTTTTATCCAAATGAAATTTTTATTTTACGAATTTTGTAAACCTGATATAAGCTCAAAACGCTTTGCACTCAATTGCTGTATCGTACTTCGATACGGTAATTATGAGTTTGTATGTCATAAATCTGAATTGATTTTATTCATAATCAGTTAAAATAAAAAGAGTAAACATACGGGTAAGTAATTTGAAATTTCATTATAGCGAAGACTACAAAGTATATACTTCATTCATACGAGGTATATGACGATTACAATAGTGGAGTAATGTTGTTTGACGCCTCAGTCAAGATTCGTCCACTTTTATCGAGCCGGTGATATTTGGAATGGTGGAGATAATTAGAGTCTCTAAAGAAAACCAATGACCTTCTACAAGCTTTCCTAACTTTCTCAAACTAGGATTTGCCCGAGTATGAAGACCGATTGGGTATTGAGGTTCCTACCTACGACACACGTATATGAGGAACTTTTGGCATTAAATGTAGAAATTTGTCGCTTTATTAACAAATATTTGGTAAAAACGTACAACAAACTACCAAAAAAAATGAAATAAATAAATAACCAAAAAAAACAAAGATATTTCTAAAGAACAAATGTTATGACGATGTCAGATCAATCTGAAACAATCTTGGTTCCTTTGTGTATACGTGCAATGTTGCTTAAAGCACCTTATAAATAAAGTATCTTGTAAACATTTCTTCGACATCTTATATAAGTCACATGTAAATGGTTTAGATTAAAACATCAACAAACCACTCACAAATATATAACATGTGAAATCAGAAGATTCATATGTTAATTTATAAGTTTAAGTGGATGATAAATAGTTCTAAACCTAACGTTGATAAATTACATACCGTCTTTGATAATGAAACTGTACTTGGCGATATTAAACACGTTACCAAAACAAATGTCAGGTGATATATATTAAGTTTGGAGTATATCGGTCTTCTATGGCGTCACTGTATTATATTTTTTATTTTTTTAAGAAGAAAGGTAAGATAAAGTTCGGACTTGTTATTAATAATTGATAACGGATTTACTTCAAAAACTGGTCGGAAATGATAAGTGTCAAAAACAAACATTAAGACTGAACTTGTGTGAAGTTTAATGCTGTCCCACGTCTATATGCTTTCCTGGCAGTTACTTTCCCCGGTTTTATAAATTATAGTGACTGGGGGGAAAAAAGGCCCCTTCTAAGATTGATCATTAATCCATAGCAAGTATTTGCCGACACTTATTCATTTTGCTGTTGAAGAAACCTCAAATTAAATATTTTGCTTTAAAAAAACATGCAAACCATCTGTGGCTCGAGCCATAAAATTATGAATCTCGCGACACTAACCGAATAAAAGCCTAAAAAAGTATATTAAATTAAATTTATGATTTTTAATATACTAACACAATCAGTATTAAAGCTACCAGCACTGCATTGGCTTAAGAAACATTTTACAAAATTGTGCCCAGTGTTATTATTGTGACTCGTCTAGTCCATTATTGTTGTCTATCCTCATCCTATCTCATTCAAGCACCAAAACCCGGATTATCTTTTTATTACAAGTATTCAAAATGCAAGTGCATGTCAGAAAGGGATAAACTTGAATCTTCAAGCTCAAAAAACGATTTTACACATTTAAAAATCAGAATTTGCTTAACCATAATTTTTAATGTGTATTTTTACTATATAAGGAATGTATTATCTCCATCGTAGACCGCCTTGGTTTTGTTCCGGCTTAGGCAAATCTTAGTTTAAGAAAGTTTGCTAGATGATTTTCTCGAGGTACTCTTGTTTTCTTTATCACTCCAGAACAAAACTTGCGGGGTTAGTAAAAAATTCCTGACTGTGGCATTAAACATCATTACTGTCTTCCATTCTCCATCGTAAAGATATGAGTAAGTGTTGAATTCCCCAAAATAATAATAATAATAATAATAATAATAATAAACTATGCAATTAATTTACTACCGGTATTTAAAATTCTGTTAACAAACCAAAAAAAATGAAATTTTTAAAGTGTTTTGAGAAGGAAAAGCGATGCAAAAACTGCAATTGCCTAAACATAAAAAACATGCAACCTCGACACCTTTCAGATTTAAAGATCTATTATGTAAATATATAGTTTCCAAGCTAGTGAAAGAAATAGATTGATATAACACAATATGCAACAGTTTATACATTAACAACGCGCTTGTTTTACACATTACTGCCAATAACTGCCTGATAACACGTGCATAAAAACCCAGCTTAGAACAATCTCATTCACGTCCCAAGAAACCCGTCTTATCTTTTCATTGCATGTATTTAAAATGCACGTGCATGACAGAAAAAGATAAACTTTAATCTCAAACTTGAAGGTTTTCATTCATATTGTATATATAATCAGTTTTACGTTCAACGATAATCTTGTAGAGGAAAATATCGCCTTTTTCGAACTGTTTCCTTGACTTTGCGATTTGCCTGCTCTTATACGTAAGAGGGAAATTTGGTCGTAATGGGTATTCTATAGGATATACCGATTTTGGGAGGATTTAATCATCGGTAAAATAATCAATAATTGTTTCTATTAAATATGGTTCAATATTAATTTCATAACAAAAAAAAGTTGGTTTTTAATTAAAGACTTATATACATAAGACTGGATCACTGATTGTAAAATAAATTAAATATTAAGTGGTCTTAATGATGGTCATAGACATTTTTGTCATTATTTGCAGTGCTCTTCAAATGTAAGGATATATGTCATAGCTGCTTAAGAATACTAAAATGAAAACAAAACTTCTTTAAATTTATATATATATATATATATATATATATATATATATATATATATATATATATATATATATATATTTAATTGTATGATCAGGCATCCAGTGTGTGAGTGTTCTTATTTTTTCTTACTTGTTTTCGCGTTCTTGCATCTGTTGCCAAATACATGCTTTTCATTTGAAAATGTCTTTCTGTTAAAAAGGGAATCTCGAATCAAAACGAGCACACAATTTCAGGAATTTACAATTATGGACACCATACTTGCCTACGTTACAGGTGTACCCACCATAACCTGTTTCTTCCTCCAAAATAAAAACATTCCATCAAAGGGCAATTATTACCAACCGTAACCTGTTCCTTTCTCCAAAATTAAAACATTTCATTAAGTGGGAAAACTATGGTGCTACGTTAATAAACTTACAAATAAGTTTATATCAATAAACTGGAAAAAAAACTGATTTATTTTAAACGACGGTACATTACATTATCAACAAACAACATTATGAGAGAAAAACAGATGTTTCCAAACTAATTTGTGTTTTTCAGTTTACACTAATTTTTATCTACTTTATAAGTAATTTATGTATGTACATCTGACTTTCAGTTCTTATCATGACAAACATAAGTAATAAATTCTTAATTGAAACCCTGATATAAGTAATTTTTGTTCTATTTTTATTATATTTTATCATTTTATTATACATTATATAATACTTGCCTTATGATAATTATGTTTGATGCATGCCAAATGATAATGATAATTTTGATAACATGTTCATGTTATATGCACCCACACAAGAACATTTATCGACCCTGCAATGCACGATTCCTCAATTTAGAAACATATCACTATTGTTGAAACATAAAATTTACATTGTCATTTTTTCTGGTACATCTCATTTCATTTACAGTGTTTTCCATCTCACCCATTTCAGAAAATTTAGTCACGCAACATAATTTTAAAGTCTCCCAAACTCTGAGAAAATAAGCCTTACCGAATCAGTCTACACAAGAAGGAATATACCAGTAGTTAATAAAAAAAACTAGTTTGGCTGACAAGTTTGTAATTTATAAAAATAATAAAACTGATATGTTTTTTATCTTTTTTTACTGTAAAACAATTTTTTCAAACCTTGTTTTAATGCATCTAAATAGTATTCGCAATGTGAGGCTAGTCGCCCGCCAATCACACTAAGCTACCTCAATGTGACCATACATGTAAAGCCAAGTGTATAAAACGCCATATCTGTTTCATATTTTTTCGCGATATTGTTTGCTTTCATTGTTATATGTTTTCGTGAATCTGAATCGATTCACCACGGCGTTTGTGAGATTCGTAACCACCATATAAAGACGATTTGCGATCATATAATGATGTTTTGCAAACATATTATGATTTTTGCATATGATATAATGATGAGATAATATATACTGATTAAATATACCATATAATGGCGAAAGCTAGTCATTTAATCATCTGATGATATCAAATAATGACGAAAGCAAATCATATAATGGTATAACCAAATCATATGATAAAGTGAAACATATAATGGCGAAACTCAATCATATAATGGTCAGACCAAATAATATCATGGTAAAACCATATCATATAATGATAAAACTAAAATATATAACGGTAAAACAAAAACATATAACGATGAAAGCAAATAATATCATAATGACAATGAATTCATATACGATTTTTGTACCCTATAAGACAGCTTTGGCGCTTCGTGCAAGTTCATTATTCATAACTTTGACTTTCCGAAATGTGCACATATTGCACATCTAAATTTAACAGGTATTTGTGTTACATATATTTTATTTGTGCTTGTGCGTGCCATGACTTTAAAATATAAGCTTACCAAGACGACAGCATTTGAAGAATTTTTACAACCGGTAAATCACCATGAATACCTAAACTTACTGGCTAACTTCTTCCGGAATGAAAGATAACGCACTTATAATTGACAACATTTTCAAAAGGAGCGTTTTGGTTCGCCTGATAGTGGGTTCTTCTGAGCGGTTAGCCGGAAATATTGAGTGTTATGTTATGCACACCACATATGTAAAGTCTGTAATAATAAAGCATTTCTTTTCGGTGGGTTTCCGCTAAAACCGTAATCGGACAACGATGTGCTGTGAGGTAAGTAGGATGGATCTATTTTGAACCGCCACGCTCCTTTTAGGGCTCGGATCCTATCTACAATTTTAGTAATCTCTTTTGAGGGACCTTTACGGAAGCGCTTCCGATAAAGAAAAAATGTGAGAGTAAAAGTTCGATGCAGGAGTCATTTAGGAAGTCATACGTAATATCTTAAAGTACATGGTTACAAAATGGTTTATATGTGTCAATGCACGTGACATACTTTACTAAACCACAAACGATTCTCAAAGAGATCATTTTAACACAATGCAAGGGACACAGGACTCCTTTTGCCTTCTGTTAATCATTACAACACAGCGTGAAGTGGTGGACCTCTAACTGTTTTACGAAGACTACATGCATTATTAAACGACAGCACTAACGCTCCTTTTCAGGATTGGATTAAATGTCAGTTCTCATCCGTAACCCTATAATACTTTAAAGAAGCCCTCAAATCTGTGATTTTTTTTTTAAATTCGGCGTACAAAAAGTAAGCTAACAAACTGTTTAAAATGTGTAGTTTTAAATTGACAGATAGTTGCCACTCCACATGGTTGAAATTAAAACACTCAACTCTCAAATATTTCTATATAAAAATAGTTTTCATACAATGCATAGATTTGCCAAATTACTATTTTATGTTTGAATTATGAGTTTTTAAGAGTCACACAAGAAGCCTGAGATAAGATTTATTCCGTTTTTACACAAAATGTTATTGAAATGATGATAAAACGAAACCCATGTAGAGGGCATTAGATGTATGCATGATTAGCTTTAGATATTACTTAGAAAAAAACACAGTCTGGTCGATAATGTTAGACAAATTTTGATACAGTTGTTAATATAATATTAAGTTTGTAAAAAAAAGAGTCGTATTGAAAAAATAATAATAAATGGATATTAGGCAAATTTGATAACAACCCAGAAAAAATTGATAAGGATAAAAAATAAGACAGTTTTTGTTTAAAAAAAATTCTATTAAAAATCCAGAAATAATAAAATGATTCAAATGCGTTATACCAATGTAAACTACATGTTCCACTTAACTTCTAAAACAGTAGTGATGCTTGATAAAACGCCCCCTTGTTCCCTCTAGGTTTGTAAAAAAAAAAACATGGAGGTGCCTGGCTGCTATCGGCCATCGTAGGAGTCCATGTCAATATAAAAAAAAATTCTCCTACACTAAGTATGTGAACTTGGTGATTTTCAACCTCACTTTAATAATGCCCATTCGTCCTCTATGGAGCCCCGTTAGTACCACAGACAAATATAATGAAATCGTGCGCTCGATTCCATTATATTTACGTGTCTGTGGTACTAACGGGGCTCCGTAGTCCTCTTTCAAGGATACTGATAAGTAAATAAGTAAATACTATTTTTAACCTTTAATTGATTTATTTAATTTTCTCAATTTCTTAATTTTCTCAATTTCTAAATAGACACTAAGATCATTTTGGTAAGGAACTTGCTAAAACACTTAAGACAGCGTCGGTAATCTGTTACCAATGTAAACAAACACACTTTAAAAATTAAAGTTTTGAATTAGTTTTCTCGCGTGCGTTCTCACAACCGTTCACAATTCAAGTATTTACAATTTATTCGTCAAACAGGTTTATTAACTTTAACAATATTTAACAATATCATTCGTATGTACGATTATAAGGAGTATTTTGCACGCTTATGCAGAAAATACCTAGGTAAGCTTACGACATAGTTTAACTCTCCTGCCATCACTGGCTTACGCATACTTATAACAAGGGCAGCTGCTGAATTCGATACAAAGACAACATATCAGCACGATAGAATATGTAGGTATAGGTACTGAAGCGATAATAGAATAATGTTATACTTTGAATACAATACCACGGGCTCGAACATGGGTACGTCCGGACACCCCCCCCCCCCCCCCCCCGCCGTCGCTCAAAAAGAATTGATAACGTCATTCATAACTACATGTTTAAACTTTTAAATATCAGCAGATAGGCAAACCCCAGTTTCGACAAATCATAATGTATTGTGATTATGAATTTTTAATTCTCTGCAACTTGGATAAAGGTTCCTTCTAGTACAGAGGAGAAAAATATTGAAATTTATTTTGGAAAAGATTTGTTGTTGTTGTTGTTGCTGCTGCTGCTGAAATAATGGATATAGTCAGATTCATAAGGGAACACATTTTTACTAATGTTTTCGTTTCATTTAATATGTAACTTGATAATTGGTATTGTGAATTACCTTACCTTGCCCTCTGATTCAAAATCAATTCCAAATGGGTTTTCCTTTCCACCACCACCACTGCTCTTATGTCCAACACCTATCCACACTTGACTTGCATCACACGGGTTAGGAACATTATTTCCGTTTGGTATCCTGTTCCGGAAATCCGGAAAACATTGGCAACATCCAAGTATCATTAAAAAGAGAAAAGTCTTAAAGCTGAAAAACACAAAGTTTGATAAACAGCTCAAAATTTATTCGAAATTCAAATATTGAAAGAAAAAATTGTAGATTTGTCCAATATATATGAACCATATTAAAAATGAAGTTACCTAGAGAGTTCAATATCTAAAATGAAACGATCATATGTGTATTTTGAAATAAGACGATCCGTATGTTACGTTTTATCCCCCTCACCTCAATCTCAACTTAAAAAAAATGTGACGTTAATTTTTCTATCTATTTCACTACAGAAAATAAATAGTAAAGAACACTACTCAATAAACGTAATTAACGTAAGTCCATATGTTGAAAGGTCAAGGTCACAGCTGCAAAAGAAGACATATTGCTAATTATCTTGAAAACTATTAACTTTTTGTAAGGGCATGTATATAAGAATATTGTAGGTATTGACATAACGATCATTTTGATATATGGTTCAAGGTCATATGTTGAAAGGTCAAGGTCACAGCTTCTTTAAGAAGACTTAAATTGCTTATTATCTTTGAAAACTAGTTGTATAGGCATGTTATTTGAATATTTTAGGTATTGACATGACGATCATTTTGATATTTGGGTCAAGGTCATATGTTGAAAGGACAAGGTCACAGCTGCAGAAGAAGACTTAACTTGCTAATTATCTTGAAAGCTATTAATTTCATTCATAGGCATGTATATTAGAATATTATAGGTATTAACATGACAATCATATATGGTTTGAGGTCATATATGTTCAAAGGTCAGGGACATAGCTGCATAATTATACTGATTTGGAAATTATTCATTGCACTTAGTTACTTCATGCATATTATATAAGCTACTTATAAATGAAATGCGAGTGGATATTTTTTTGATTAAGTTTTGTGGGAGTTCTTAACTTCTGTACTTAATATATTGTCTATTGCACTTTGCAAACAATATTGGACATATCTTCAGGTGAGCGTTAAGGCCCATGGGCCTCTTGTTTATCTATCAAATGTTTCGGTCTTAGTGTCACTGATGAAGAATGAATTTCTGAAATGTGCACATCTGGCACATTAAAATTTATCTGGTATTTGTGTTAAATATTGACCAAAAGAAAAAAGGGTCATAAAATATGTAAGTATATAAGTCTAATGCTCCATAAGTATTAAAATGTTTCAACCTTATGACAACAACGTCTAATAAAAACATATAAATTGACGATATTAAAAGCTAACCGGTACATAAAACAGTTCCATGGAAAGCGATTGACGAAGCAGAGTGCTACCCTAGATATACATCTGTTTGTGAAAGCGTATTTTGGGCAAACACATCTGATTGATTTTTATAAAGTTTAGAATTTTTTAGCCTTTGCGACATCTCGATTATCAAACAAAATTTCTATACAGTGCAAATGTTACTTCTATCAGAATTTAACAGGCTGAAAATTTTTGAGTAACAGTTTTTTTTTCGCAGAGCATTTAATG
This sequence comes from Tegillarca granosa, assembly GCA_029721355.1. Taxonomy (NCBI): domain Eukaryota; kingdom Metazoa; phylum Mollusca; class Bivalvia; order Arcoida; family Arcidae; genus Tegillarca; species Tegillarca granosa. The sequence continues at coordinate 16,198,404 of CM056606.1, read as the reverse complement.
TGGAAACGTGGGCACCACGTCAGATGTAAAACAACCGTGTTCAACATGCTATTTCACCATAGCGGCAACTTCGCATTTACTTAAGAGAAATCAATTCCTCTAATTCCAGAAAAGCAATAAAATTTATCATCAAGATTTCATAGTATCTTGTCCAACAGACGATAAATATAATTGGATGATTTCGCTGTCAGGAAGGTCAATCTGAGGTCATGTTTGTCCAGACAGATTATCAAGTTAAAATGACAGTTTTTCTTGGTTATATCCTCAATATACAACATTGCATCATTTGGCTGTTAGCTTGATAAAACACTTAGTAATAACTTGTGTTTATTATAGTCATTTAGCAATTTTTTTAAGAAAAGTTATTTATGGTAAATGGGGGTCATTTTGGAATAAGACGTGTCCAAGACAATGTACTAAATGTTGTATTTTCCTTGTTGCTGTAATGGACGCTTTTTTTCAAAATCCAGTGCAAGCCAGAACACATTACAAACAAACAACTAAAATCAAAAATGGAAGACAAAAAATATTTGCTAAGGAGGATGGTGATTTGAAGAATTAAAAATAAAAAATAGAACATAAGTTGGTAAAAACTTATTTTAAATAAAACATTAAGCATTCAATGAAATGTACTACAATTGTAATTTATTAAGCAGATTGAAAGTTTAAAGCAAAGGGATGTTTTTCAAATGGCTGTTGTTTAGGTAATTATAACTCTTTTCCTGTAAAACATATGCTTCATTTAATTACGATATTTTTGTTCCTTTTAACATTAATACCATTTGTTATTCGTTAAACATACTCAGAAAGTAGATGGGATTTTTCATTTTTTACTATTTGTTCAATTGTAAATTTGCCATGGGCTACTTTCGAATTTTAATGAAATAATGCATTTATTAGTAGAAAAGTAGCACATGGCATTTTTATGGTACTTTTAAATGCAATATTTTATAAAAATTCAAAAGTAGCACATGAAATATTAAAAACGTTAAACGCTATAGTGATAATTTGTATGCAGGGTTGTGGTTCAAATACTTCTTCAAGTCCATATTTTATAAATCGCTTTGGATTAATACAATAAATATTATCAAAAAGTGGGACCTAAAATCCATCTCGAAACTAACCAAGTGACTGATCGTTCCCAAATAGTTTTGCTTCAGTAATCTTGTTAATCAAAAGAGTGATATTTTTCAAAAGAAAAGTAGAATACAAAATATATACTTTTATCTTTATAAATTGCCGGGGTGCCTTTAACATTGCACCAAGTTTCAATGTGATGTACTTAAGGAAAAGGCGATACATTTGTTCCGGGTAATCTAGAGGGGTTTGCCTTTTTCCGATACTTTTAAACATACTCTTATGATCTTTGGAACATTGTTAGACACCTGTGATATTTGGAACATTGTTAGGAATAGCTTTAAACCAAATTTTTGTTATCATCATATTTTTTTTACTCCACCTTTAACCTTTTAAATCTCATCCTTTGATTTTGTCATGCTCTTCACGTGGTTTTGTTTCGCCTTTTCCAATTTTTTTTGGCCCACCTTTAGATACCGACATCTATGAATAAAACCCGCGTGTGTGTGTGTGTGTGTGTGTGTGTGTGTGGTTTCCAAAAAAAAAACTTCAGAGGACCCCTGATTATTTATAGATATTTAATTTCAGGCTACAGTTATAATAAATCGCTCATTTGTACGTTTCTTACAAGGAGGAATGCAAGTATGATAGTAAAATTAACAGAAGTTTATATAATATAAACAGATTATTTGTTAATAACAGATAAAACCATTTTCTAAGTGTGAGGTAATGTTTTAATAACAATTAGTACCGTTTAAATGCCGCGACTTAGTGCTTGATGAAGTCAAAGTCTGCTAAAAATTAAATAGTAAGATCATTCATGTAATCATGTACATGCAATTGTTGCTGTTGTTGTTGCATTTCTTTGTTGTTGTTGTTGTCGTTTTTGTTGTGGCTGTTTTTGTTGTTGCTATTGTTAATGTTGTAATGTTGTTTAACGTCGTATCGGCAATTTTTAGCTATTTTTAGCCACCGAGGCCCCTATTCTCGGCAAGACAAGGCTATTAATCTCTAAGGATTAATCTAAGAACAAGTTTGTGTGTATGCGTGAGATGTACTAGTGTCTATCATGGTCTGCCTTGTACTTGCACGTACCAAAGGCGATTTCTGTTTAGGGTTTAGCTCACCGAGTCAGTATGCCGCAGGCAAGCAACCACTTCCCCAGTAACATTATCCTGGCATCGGGTGAACTAGTCGATACACTGTCCTTCTAATGCCTTACAATGAATCAATATATTAAATTCTTAAGTCTTATGTATGACCCGGTCGAGTTTGAACAAGTACATGTAATAATAAGGGTTACATCCCTTTCTGCTCTGACCACTGCGGTAGCTCAGTTGGTAGAGTGCTCGCTTCGTAAGTAGAAGGTCGTGGGTTCGAACCCAGGCCGGGTCTGACCCAAGGCTTGTAAGTGGGTAGTGACTGTTCTTTCGCCAAGCACTCGGTATTACAAAATGAAAGTCACGGTTCTTTCGGATGGAAACTTAAAATAAACGACGTTTCGTGGCATGACAGGCGTGGCACTATAAAGAACCCTGCTGTATAATGCCATCAGCGCAACGCACAGGCAAAATGTCTGCACTTTTGTCCATAGCAGGCGACTTCTCGATTTCAGTGAAATGTTCTTGACTGGGACGTTAACACAATTACTCAACTCAACTCCTTTCTGCTCTATAGGGACCGCGTTGGCTGAGTGATATAAAGTCTACGAGTAACAGCGCATTTTACCACCAAGCCGAGAATAAAACTCAGACAGATCCTAGCGTGAGGGCATTTTTGACATAAGAAAAAAATATATACATTTTAAACGCTGTATTATTACCCCAATAAGCAAATTCAAATTTGTAAGTAACAAAAAGAAAAATTATTTTCATTTCTTGTATTTAAAAAAAATCGGCGCATTTAATACTTTTAAGACTTTAATAGTAAAACAGATAATATCGTTATGATGTAAAGATTCAAATGTTTATTTTTGTCGTCATGGTAACGAGAACCGATTCTCTTGGAAGTATCGGGGAAAAAACTCGTTATAATGCGCCTCGAAAACTTTGCCTCTTCGTTTATCACGATGGCTAAAGATATAGTTTAATACGCCTTAATGAACCGAGTTAAGGCCATAATAAACTCCTCAATTTGGAAGTTTACTGAATATAAAACAAGATTGTTCTGATATTGTGCCTTCTCATGTTCTGTAAAATAACTTCAAGTCCCTTTAAAAACATCTTCTTTGCACTTTAATGCAAGATTCTGAAGTTGTTTATTTTCTAACAGAAATTTGACGCCCGAAAAGAGTGACTTTACTCTTCGGGTTAATTATCATCATTACTCAAAAAAAAAATTGGAACAATTTATTATTATAACTATTGCCTTTATCATTTTTTGTTTAAAACATCTGAAGATTTTAATGATATCAGTAAATCTGATTGTATAAAAACTACATGTGTGTTTTTCATCAGACCTAGATAAAATTTAAGGATGTGTCTGAAACATAAGTAACATCTGATAAACGCTTTAATCAATGGTAAAGTACTTATAAACCTAAAAGTAATATTATGTTTTGGAAGAAATAACACCACGTGTCATGACGTGGACATACGTGCCTTGTCTAGAGTGTACATAATTACTGGCCGAAAAAAAAGATTTGATTAATTATATTTTTCATCTTTAAATTTAATTAGAGTTTCATTAGTGTTATCTACTAGTAACATGAAAACATGATTATGGAATCCAAAAAATAATTTAAAACTTTTAATATTTTCAAAAAAAAGTTTTATTTTTATTTATTTATTTATTTATTTATTTATTTATTCATTTATTTATTTACTTTTTTAAGAAAATATGTTTTAATAGTCAAAAGACATCCGAGAACATACAAAACACGAACGAATGATATGAATAAAAAACAAAGAATTTTAAAACAATCATATTAAAACTGTGATTATAAGGGACCTAAATGGCCGAGTTGTCAAAAGCAAGCGCGAAAGGAACACAGTGCCTTGCAGTGTTTATGTATAAATCCAAGTCGGGCTGATCCTATTCCAAGACTATCCGTCAGTTCGCTTGCCTGAAATAGGCGGTTTTCTCTCGGTATTTCAGTTTCCTTTAATTTTTTGAAACTAAACACATCGAACCTAAAGCGTCATGGGGCAAAGCAATGGCAAAATAACATTATTCTACTCAACTCTGAAAAATCAACTTATTCAAAAACTAATACATCGATATAGAATTTTAAATGAAAATTTTGATTTATTTATAATTTTATTACATAAAAAGAGAAAATAAATCGTACTAGTCTGATCAGGTTTTGTTTAAAATTCTGTCGGAACTAACAAAATTGCTGCTTACAACATCAGCAGTTACCTAATTGTGTTATTAACTGACATACAAATTACATGAATATCAACAATTATTAATCCGTTATGTTATGTAACTATGTTTACACATTGTTTTTTTCCGCCTCTTTGTACGCGCTCTGCTAACAATCATTAATTAATCTGCAGTTTATATTTTTTCTTCTTTCATGTTGCATTTTTTTTTTTTTTTTTTTTTTTTTTTTTGTCTATAACATCTGACATTTACAGAATGAACAGATTCCATAGTTTGCTGAGGATTTGGAGATGATGCACAACGTAAAATGACAATTATCTAATATAAGAAACTGCTTACAAATTGCTGTCTGTCTCTCGCTATTGTTAACGTCTGATATTAATTTTTTTTTTGTAATATTATGTCAGTATTTTTGTTTTAATTTTTTTTATTTATCTTATTATTTTATTTATTTATAATTTTATTTTATTCTATTTTATTGTTTGTTTGTTCCTTTATTTATTTATTTATTTATTTATTTATTTATTTATTTATTATTTATTTATTGCCTTTACGCTTGTTTTCATGTTATTTTCTGCTAAACTGGTACAGTTATTTGCCACTAGACCCTTCAACTTTTAATATTTTTATCATTTTTTTAAAATCCACATTTAGAGTATTAGATTAAATAAAATTAAACTAAAAAAATTTGTTAAAATATACAACTCTGGTTTACAATGAATAATAGAAATAAATATTTTAAAAAAGGAGTATATCACCCCACATGTAAGCAACTATTGTTTCTTAGTTATGGAAAATTTTTAAATCTAATATCGCTTTTTTTTAAAAAAAAAAAAAATATGAAAAAAGCCATTTCCGGTAGTAACAAATGTCCAAACGAGGCCATAAAACATCACGTGTTCTGACGTTGTATTCATTGAAAAATGGAAGCATATGAAAAATGAAATACGTTTTTCTATTTAAATGAGTTGTATCAGATGGAGTTTGTCAGCAGTGTGTAATGATAAAATAACAATAAACAGCTCGGATATTATCAGACACAAATCTTTTTACTCTATCTCTAACAGTGACTTGTTTGAAGTTTTATACAGAATCATACACAAAACAGATACACCACCAGGAGTCAGTCTAGGCCACAGAATACTAATTCCCGAACTTTCAAACAGTGAAAGGGTTGAACATTCCTTATGTCTGAGGTCCAATTAAATACAATGTAAATTGTTGTATATTAATTTCTAATTTCTCGATCTGAAATCACACTTTTAATAAGGACTTGTTACAATTGTGACTTGGTATATCATTGACTGAGAAGAACTTAAATGAATTAAATGCAGAAGATTGATTGATTAATTAGGGATTTACGTCAAAGTCAAGAATATTTCACTTACATGTATATCAAGACATCACCAGCTATATGTGAAGTGACAGAAATTTTGACCTTTACAGTGCGCCTAGAGCAATGTGCAAGGAGGGTTTTTAAACGCGCAACGCCTGTCATGATACGGGGCATCGGTTTTTTAAGGTCTCATCTGAAGGCCTTGTGACTTTTATTTCTAAATGCCGAATGCTTGGCGAAGGAACAGGTCACTACCAATTTTCAAGTCTTGGTCAGACGCGGCCGGGATTCGAACCCTTGACCTCCGAAATACGAAGCGAGAAATGCAGAAGATACTGTTTTTAATAGTGGTAAATATAATGGTTATATTAATGCTTACTTTCGTTGACAGAAAAATCAATTTACTTGGTAAAAACCGATTTGAGAAGTTTGTATTTTTCTAACTGAAGAATCGCTGGGCTAAGATTCATTCCAAAGCTTTTATATTCCCTTGAATGGATTTGGTGGGTCTCTTTGATTTGTTTTTGTATAACGTTTTGATTTTAAGCGCTGTAAGCATCTGTGCAATAGTAATGAGGAAGAGTCTGAGCGTTATAAAAGGGTTTGAATACGGAAACGGATTATTTTGGTTTCGGGTACAAACTGGAAGATGTTCACAGAGAAAGCATTTAACGGAAACAGTGTATGTGCGTATGTTATCATCCAGAATCTAATCACTTATTTGTTTAATTAAGAGGAGATACATGTAAATTGTTTTGTTATTGTCTGTTGTCGAAAACTAGTTACATTGGGGCAGCGAACAGGTCGTAGTCGGAAATTTTTTAAAAAGCACAACCAATGGCTTAGAGGATAGCAGTCATAAAATGGGAAACACAACAACGGAATACATCATATTTAAAAGATTGTGTCTCGGTGTAATGTCTAAATCCAACTTAAAAATAGACAAGTGATAATGTGACAGATGTATCGTCTGGATATCTTACTTGCAATGTCAGAGACTTCCGATATGAAACGAATCAACAAACGTTACAGATAATTGCTTATCCGGGACAGACACACTGACGTTACCTCGGACGGCGTCCTAACAAAGACACTTTGTCATGAATTATTCGACCACAGCATAATCCAGGGCTCCGTTAGGATTTAAAGGAAACGAATCTTTTCTCGAGGTAATACATAATTAGAATTAAAAAATGACAGCACATGTATGATTAGAAAGAAAAATCGTTTAGGGCATTTTAAAAGAAAGTTTTGTTTGTTGAAATGCGTATTTCAGGCGTGATTTTCCCGATTACAAGACAACCAGCCATCTAAAAAAACAGTACGTTTGTAAACATAACAGGGTCAAATAAAATGTTCTGTCTAAATTAAGCCGATATTAACTTGAATTAACATTAGTGATAAATATTCCACTAATTTTGTTTAAAATTCTTTAAAGTCACACTGACCTTAACCAATCGAACTCTAAGCCTGTTCATAAACTAAAAGGCTTAGAAAATTATTTCTGTATTAAGAAGTCAAGAACATAACATGCCAGTCGAAATAAAGGGATTTAAAAGGATATGTAACAACTAAAAAAATACAGACCAAATCCTTAGGAACGATGTACAGCCGTGATGAATGTGAGATGACGTACTATCTTAAAGACAGACTTAGAAGACGGCGTAATAAATGTTTAATTTGGTAACTTTGTCATTTCGAGTTTTAATTGTTTGACGGGTAACAAAAAATTGTTAAATGCGGACTTGGGGGAACTACATAACGAAAAGTTACGAAAAGAAACCCACCTGACTCCTTTCAACATATCATGATCACACAGACGCTTTTACAGCTAATAATCATAACATTAAGGAAAGAACGTTTTTGTAACTTAGTGATTTCCAGAGGGTTAACAAATAAGGACAAGGTACGCGGCACAAAATGAACATTTATGCCCATTAAAGAAGGATGATAAAGGTCGATGGTTTTGTGGTATAAAAAGACGGGATCGAATCACGGCTCGTCTCCAGGGTTCCTTGGATAGATACTGTCGTAATTTTTTTTTTTTAAATTAATCGTTTAATACATTCAGAAAATGCTTTGTGACAATAGTTATATGTATTTTTTAAAAAATGCTTTTTGACAATACTAGCGTGAGGAAGTGTAAGTTAGAATGCCGATGGTATTCTCTGAACACTCTCTCCACAATTTTAGAACTTTCTGGCTCAAATTAAGTGATTTTGTCCTAAACATCTTTATTACACCCTAATTGACTATTAATTACCTAAGTTTGGCCTTAATCCGTTTTTTGTTTTCGGTATATGATGAACAGCGACGTGAATACACGATAATGAAATATATTGTATCATTAAAAACTAAAACCTTAAGTAGCAGTTAATTTGGATTTTATCTTTATCAGTGATTGATAAGTTGAGTAAATGTCTTAATCAATTATACCCAACCCTTCTCTAATTTTTATTTACACAAGAATGGTATAAAAACTGTCCTTCACTAATAAAAACTCTCTGAGATGTTAAGAACGTGCGAATTCGATGCAATACATGAATTTCTTCTCTTAGCAATTATCACTATATCCATACGGACACCTTAGGACATTTCAATGTTGGTATTTTGACGTTTACAATTGAAGCAGGGATATTAAAATTTCATTGTTAAAAATGAGTCCCATAGTATATGTTCATGTCCCTAAAAAGCTTGTTACATGTTCTTGCTTTCGGATACCAAAATTGCAAAAACCTTTGCATTGGTAGATTTTGTACATTTCACAACACAATCTTATTATTCCACCGACTTTACTAAAATATAAGAACTGTTGTAGTCTGGAAATAAGACCAAAAACTCGTAAAACTTTTTTTTTTTTTTTTTTTTTTTTTTTTTTTAAAATAACGACTGTAGTAACGGGTTTTCTCTTTGGCGACATCGATACATACACCACAACCAGTACATGGCTAATCAAAGTTTAGCCAGATAAAACAGACAGTTGAACTTTATGTTGGAAAATAATTTCACTTGTTACTAGTTAGGCCATCAAAAATTATGGCTATTTGACCTTTCAGTGAACATAATGAAAAAATTTAGAAAGTGACCATCTGGTTTTTCTTATGCTGCAATACTTTTATAGTAGTTTTCTAGTCAACAACAATTAACGATCAAATAGTAAAAAAAAAAAAATCAAGCAACGGATCGGATAAGATTATGTTTAAACTCTATCGACTGTTGTCAAGTTTATGAAATGGTACGAAACACAAATTGAAAAAGTGACAATACAAGTTTTAAAAATGAAAATCCACGGAAGAAATGATGGTCAAATAAGCTCTTTTGGCACACCGTGTGCAAAACAGTCTAATTAGTTCATTTCTTTTTTTTCTTTTTTAACCGAATGAAAATCAGATTTGATACTTAGATACATCATCAAATCAATGCATTCAAGTAAGTTGTACGGATAAAATCCGTATGGTGGACTCGGTGGCATAGAATGGAGAAATACATGGCCAAATGGTGTGTTCTTACAGTTTCCAGAAAAACCAAGAACATTTACGAAACAACTTCAAACAATTACACAAATTTCCCTTCACAATTATTATATACCATTTTTTAAAATTTTATCATTAAAAACTTTCAAAATAAAAGTACATGACAATAATAGGTCCACTGTTGTTGAATGGTCTAAATCGTCGGTTTATGGATAACAGCGCCAATCCCCATCAAGGTATTTTTTACTCGGCAGTTTCTGGTGTCGTAAAGTTTTGTTATTTCGCTAGACAGAGACCAATATTTATATTGCAGGAATCCGCTTTCCTCGGTCTCTGGCTGTCTTTATTTAAAAAAAAGAATCTTGACCGGGCGCCGATACAACAACAGCTGACTTAAGGAAAAGTGAATGATACCAATAGTGAAGCAGAAAATTTTTTTTGAAAAAAAAAACCTTGGCAATGAAGATATACATTTTGAATGAAACTTGTGTGCTAAAATCGGTTATGAAACTCACAGGTTTAAACGGCCATTTGTCATGTTGACAAATGGTTTTATTCCACATGTATATTCAGTTCTATTGTTGGGATTTAACAATGAGTGACCCTCTAGAACTATGCGAAGTCAAAAATAAAATTTAAAAAAAAAAACAAAAAAAAAAAAAAAAACATGCAAGTGACCTTATGACCATACTTAATTTAAAAAAAATCGTAACAATTAAAATTTCATGAAAATAAGACTTTTTAAATATTTTAGGATGACCAAATACGTGAGCATCTTTTTCTCTAATTGTAATAACCGATTCCGATAGACTTTTTCAAATTTTGTTAATATTGAACAAAGATGAAAAAAGTCAATTTTGTCACATTCAAATAATTTTTTTTTCGATTATAAATTGTCACATATTAATATGTCATGAGGTTGTAATTTAACGGATTTAAATAAAATATCAATCTTGGCAAACTGTAGGTGTAGAAAAAAAAAATCTTAATCAATTTTTTTGACAAATAAATTAGTGGAACCGTGTGTCATGTTTCAGGTACCTATAAACTTAAAAACTTGATAACAATAATAATAATAATAATAATAATAATAATTTATACTTACTCCATTCTTGAATAATAATAAATATGTTCGAGTGAAATAACAAATTAAATCTTTGTTATCGTGTAATATTGGGAATCCTATGTAACAAACGTATCTGAAACTTTGTTCGACTCTGATAGTTTGGATATCCTGATTATTTGTAAGGAATCCTGATGCTGTTAAATTGAGACGTTATATTACATCAGCATGTGTCTTATACTAAAACAGAGAAATGAACAGCGTTTTTGTCTTAAGACGCGTTATATCCAATAATATTCCTATAGTGCACGCCTTTAAATGTATTAATACCGGCTTTGATAATCATAATATCCAAGATAATAACCAATTATTAGGAAATATTTTTGTACACATTCAAGATTTCAAGAATAGAAAAAATTTTCTCTTATTTTATTTTATTATTATAATCTTTAATTTTTGATAAAATCTTGAATAACATTTTAAAATTTAAACAAAAAAGCGATTCTCCAATCATGAGGAAATTTGATGGCGGTGTACCCAATCAAAACAAAGTATTTTTTGTCCAATTGGGACTCTATGATATAAGATATGTCTTGCTGAAACACTTACACTCTAAGATTTATCAAATTCAAACAATCTCAACTTTTTAGAGTAAAAAACAGATGGTTATTTGTTCAACAATATGTGTTGGTGTTCATATCAAATTGAATAAATACATTATGTCATATGCTTATTTTAGTTACTTCAAGTTTAAATGTTTATAAAAATTAGTTGTGAAAAACTTCTACGAAGGAAATACAATTTGGTTGACTGAATATAACAAATTTAAAAACGTAAATATTATTTATTTATTTTTATTTTCTTATTTGTTTATTTTTGTACTGCGGTTCCTGTCCACAAAACATGTTATCGGAACTTTCTGACTTTAGTCCAAGGTCTTCCAGTGACTGCTCATTGTCTGTCCAGTGTCTGCCTAATGTCTGTCCTGTCTCTGCCCAGCACCTGTCCTGTCTTTACCCAGCGTCTGTTCTGTGTCTGCCCAGTACCTGTCCTGTCTTTACCCAGTGTCTGTCCTGTGTCTGCCCAGTGCCTGTCCTGTGTCTGCCCAGCACCTGTCCTATGTTTACCCAGTTTCTACCTAATGTCTACCCAGTGTCTGTCCTGTGTCTGCCCAGTGCCTGTCCCGTGTTTACCCAGTGTCTGTCCTGTGTCTGCCCAGTGCCTGTCCCGTGTTTACCCAGTGTCTGTCCTGTGACTGCCCAGTGCCTGTCCCGTGTTTACCCAGTGTCTATCCTGTGTCTGCCAAGTACCTGTCCTGTCTTTACCCAGTGTCTGCCTAGTGTCTACCCAGTGTCTGCCCAGTACCTGTCCTGTGTTTACCCAGTGTCTGGCCTGTGGCTGCCCAGTGTCAAGTCTGTGTTTATCCAGTGTCTGGCCAGTGTTTGCCTAGTGTCTACCCAGTGTCTGTCTAGCGTCTACCCAGCGTCCGTCCAGTACACGTCCTGTATTTACCCAGTTTCTGGCCTGTGTCTGTCCATTGTTTATCCAGTGTCTGCCTAATGTCTGTCTGTCCTGTGTCTGTCCAATGTTTGCCAAGTGTCTGCCTAATGTCTATCTGTCCTGTGTCTGTCCAATGTTTGCCAAGTGTCTGTCCAGTGTCTGTCCTGTGTCTGTCCAATGTCTGACCAGTGTCTGCCTAGCGTCTACCCAGCGTCTGTCTAGTACTTGTCCTGTATTTATCAGTTTTTGACCTGTGTCTGTCCAGTGTTTATCCAGGGTCTGCCTAGTGTCTGTCCAGTATCTGCCTATCGTCTACCCAGCGTCTGTCCAGTACTTGTCTTGTATTTACCCAGTTTCTGACCTGTGTCTGTCCAGTGTTTATCCAGGGTCTGCCTAGTGTCTGTCCAGTATCTGCCTATCGTCTACCCAGCGTCTGTCTAGTACTTGTCCTGTATTTACCCAGTTTCTGACCTGTGTCTGTCCAGTGTTTATCCAGGGTCTGCTTAGTGTCTGTCCAGTGTCTGTCTAGCGTCTACTCAGCGTCTGTCCAGTACTTGTCCTGTATTTACCCAGTTTTTGACCTATGTCTGTCCAGTGTTTATCCAGAGTCTGCCTAGTTTCTGTACAGTGTCTGTCCAGTGTCTGCCTAGCGTCTACCCAGCGTCTGTCCAGTACTTGTCCTGTATTTACCCAGTTTCTGACCTGTGTCTGTCTATTGTTTATCCAGAGTCTGCCTAGTGTCTGTCTTGTGTCTGCCCAGTGTTTGTCAAGTGTCTAACCAGTGTTTATCTAGTGTCTGCAAGTACGACAATTCGCAGAATGCATGCCCCCTTCCCTCCGGAACAGTTTTAAAAAATAATGGTGTAAAATAGTGCATTCTTCAGAATTTTAGACATCATTTAACCGTATTTATAGAATTTCACGATTTCAAATAAACTCAAAAAGTAAGACATTCGGTTTTTCACAAAAAATGTTCAAAATGGCATGACTACACCATTTTAGTCTAATTAAAATTTTATCAGAGGGTACAAAATGAAGTGTTTCTGCTGATAAACGGGGTAGCAGTTAAACTTAAAATATTGATACTGCTAAGCATGTGAGCGTAATTAACATAAAATGCGTGTGATTTGAGAGGCTTACCATCTTATAAATGTGTCTGTTCGAGCTTTGTTCTTCAATCAAATAAAATCATGGCTACTGTCTCCAGAACGTCGAGGCGAAGTGACCTAAAAGCAGGAGTTGGTCAAAATATTCATGACCGGTGTAGGATCAACACAGTAGTTAGTGGATTAATCATCGTATCTACATGACATAAGATGAAATTGTTGATCTTACTCCTAGTGTCAATTAATATTATATTTATTTATTTATTTATTTATTTATTTATTTATTTATTTATTTATTTACCTTTTTGTGTTTTCGCAAATAACGTGTTCACTAGCTTAATGCATTTAAAATCAGAATAATTGTATTATGAGAATAAGTCACCGATACTTTATTTCTTAACCCACATCCGACTGAAAAGGTGAAAAAAAAGATTGATGAAATAGACATCTGACCACACCTGTCAATCAAAAACAGCTGTCAGGTGTTCAGGTATCTTGACTTTCAGTTGCTATGGAGAAATGAAAAACGTCCGTGAACGTTGCTGTAAATCGAAAAAATATGCACGTGCCTAATGTCCATATCATATCATATCATATCCCCTCGAAGATATTATTGTGATTTTTCATTGTCTTGAATGCACAAAAACAGAAATTATATATATTATAGTGGCGATGTCTACTGGTGTTTTTCTGATGTTTAAATATTAAAAGTTTTGTATGAGCAAATCATTCCGTTTTCTGATAATTGTCTTTTATCGATATTTTCTAAGTCTTTCAAAATTTTTGGAACCATTTCTTTTACAAAATTGTGCAAATGGATTCAAAATGATGCACTGTGTTTTTAATCAGTCAAATTCTTTTCGGCAGTATAATTTGTGTTGGTATCAATGCTACGCCTCCACAGTCATGCTGTCGTTAATAGCAAACTTTCTCTTTAAAATGAATTATTTTTAAATCTGTGCGGATAAAAAACATTTTTTTTTTAGAAATATACCGCAGATTATCACGTAACAAGAGAATTCTTCCATGATGATGACCTGGAATGTTATATTTTAATGGGTTTTTAAGGAAATAAAAAGGAAATATATCCTCCATAAAAAAAGTATTGCTCGGTGGTACATCTGTGAAATATATCCGATTTGATTATCTTAAAATTGTATCGTTACACATTATATTGATATAACATTTGTTTTGGTGGCGGTGTAACAATGTTGATTTTCAAACACATTCTGCATGATAATAGCGCAATAAAGCAATTATTTTCCATGTAATACACTTGAATACTAGTGTTTAATATCCAAGTCTAGATTCATTCACTTATGTCTAGGTGGTCAATTCAGGGATTCGGGGAGTGTGGAAACCGGAATGTCCGGAGAAAACCACAGAATTTCGGATGGCAAACTGACATACTATCTCACACTATAATTTGTCCAATATGGCATTTGGACTTGGCAGTTAAAGTCGTCGTAAACCATATGTGCGGACCACAGGCGCTTGTTTCGAAATTTTAAAAATTAAATCCCTTGACCGTAACATAAGACATTTTTGACCTACCTTTGTTCGGTCTTATGTTAGGGTCAAGGAGTTTTATTTATTTATTTTTTTTAATAACGAAACAAACGCCTGTGGTGCAGACCACCAGGCCACTGTGACGCCATATTTTTTTAGTTAATGGTCATTTTAAAACAAGAATTCCACGGATTTCGAAATGTCTCGCCTGGTTAGTTTTTGATTGAGTAAAAAAATCACTTCAACGCCGGATGATGACATCGGAAAAGTCTCGCTTTATGGCAATGCCAGGCTCGACAAAAAGTATTAACTAAATCTAGTTGTCAATAGCCACAACCAATAAAACTACAAGATTAACTTGTATACGAACAAACTCAGAGAGAGAGAGAGAGAGAGAGAGAGAGCAATTTGGATTGAGAGGTATTGGAAGACAATAAGAATAAGGAGAGAGATAATGAGGGAGAGAGAGAGAGAGAGATTAAGAGAGATTGAAGCTAAAGATCAATATGGATTAAGACAGAGAGAGAGAGAGAGAGAGAGAGAGAGAGAGAGAGAGAGACCAATTAAGATTGAGAAGAGAGATCAGCAAACTTACTACAAATAAAAAACAAGTGCAAAATGTTCAACAATTTATTTGAAAACATGTCTTGTTAAATACAATGCAACAAATGAATAAATAGCTTATTTGTTAGAACAATGTCTCCCATTTTCCAAATGGTATTAGTAAAAAAAAAAAAAAAAAAAAAATGATGTTCATATATGGGAAACTACTGTAAAGTTGATATATACCACAGTAGTTCCGTTCTCATGGCATCGTTCAAATAAGTAGTTAAGTAAATGGGACCTAATTTCTAATGCCGAAAGTGTAGTTGCATAAAAAAGAAACTCTGTGTGTGTGTGTGTGTGTGTGTGTGTGTGGTTAGTAATAGATAAATAAATGAAATATACAGAAAGGAAGAAATCCATTTAAAACCTATAATTGAAAATTAATTCTGACAAAAATAGTTAGTGACTGAATTGATTCAACATTGAGTTAACAACTCTGTAAAAATAATTTCTATAAATATAATTTTATTAATGTGGGATACAAAATAAACACTTTTTTAGATTTTCTTACATGAAAATAAAACTTAATGGAAATATGAAATTGAGGAATATTTGTTAAGAAATTGAGGAATAGCTAATGAATATTTTCTGGAAAAATGTGAAAAAAGAAGTATTCCTATTCATGATAGGGTTCAGATTTTGAACAAGGATTTTTGTTTACTCAAGGTTCAATTTAGACAAGGACTTTGGTTTACTCAGGGTTAAGTTGACAGTATTTTGGTTTACTCGAGGTTGGATTTAGACAGGATTTTAATTTTCTCATGGTAAACAGACAGTAATTTGGTTCAGGTAACAGGCTTCAATTTAGACAGGATTTCTATATTTAGGTTCAATTAAAGTGGATTTTAAGTTTATTTAGGGTAAAAATACAAAGTTTTGGTTTATTCTGGATTAACATTGGACAAGATTTTTATTTACTTAGGGTTCATTGCTGACAGAATTTGGTTTTATTCTGGATTCAGTTTTGATACCTTTACTCAGTGTTTAGTTTAGACAGAATTTTCTGTATTTAAAAAAACAAATTTTTTAAACAATTTTGATTACGCAATACATCATTTTGTGACTATTCTTATTGATTTAATGAAATCATGTTCAGGAAAATGTTTGTATTTTTATGTTTCATACACCACTACCCGTTCTGTTGTTGGTAAATACCTCCATTCCTTGGAAAACGGGGGTTTTTGGACTAGTGCTACAACTTTGCTAAATTGCCCTCTCCTTGCAATATAGATAATAAAAACAAAATAGTATACTACTCAGTAGCAATTAGTATATATAGCACATTTAACAAAACTCTGATTCCTGTGTTTTATTTTGATTTTCAGTTAAATGATTTTGAATAATGTTTTTGTTAATGGTAATCCCACTACATGACAGGGTAAGTGGTTGATGATCCAATTTTGAAATAATTAAATTTCTCAAAAATATTTTTGACTAATGATTAAGCATTTATTATGATTAATAAATTTTAATTTTAATTTTGATTTTCAGTTGGAACATTTTAAGAATGGTAATCCTACTGCGCAATAAGTAAGTGGATGACAGTCAGATGTTAAAATAATTAAATTTCATCAAAATTTCCTGACTTATGTTAAAGCACTTCTTTCTTCCCTCCTCCATTCAATATAGTTGATAATTTTAAAACAGACATAAAAAAAATTGCTCACAGTCAATCGGTTTAGATATAGTAAGTATTTTAGCTTTATCAAATGAAAAAATTACTATAGTTAACAATAAGAAGCAGTGTAATTATGAGGTATTGTAGCCATTTTCAATCAAAACTCAAAACACTTAATCCTACACCTCAAAAAAAAATATATTTACAACATATATAATGAAATAAAATAATGTCAGAGATGGAAGCAGTTGTTGCAGTTGTTGAAACAAATTGTTGTTTTGATTTTAAAACTTTAATCCTAATTCACCTGTAATGAGATTAATTGTCTACACTTACAATACCCATAAATGCTGATTAGGGATTAAAATGTTAAAATCAACAGATGACAACTGTTTCAGAAGCTCTAATAATGCTGTTGTTTCTTTTAACTTGCTTCATTTATGTTTTTGTCTTTCACAAACAACATTTTAAAAATAAACTTAAAAAAATAAATAAATAAGCAAAAGTAAATACTGTCAGTCAAAAAATATGGCACAAAATTTAATTATTTGGTTTTTGGAATGTTTACAGCACTTAGTTACATATCTTATTGTCATTATCTCCCTTTCATAAGGTTTTCACTATTATGCCTATTGTAGATTTTACATGATGACGTTCCAAATACAAACACTGTATGTACAGACCTTAATTTTTACAATGACTTTAAATAGCTACAAAAGTTAGTTAATACATAAATGAAACATTACAAAATATAACAAAATAATAAACAAAATAAAAAACACACACAAAAACACGCATAAAACTTGTAAATAATACACATGTATTACCTCATAATGCTGACAATATGACTAAACAGTGCGAATCTTAAAAACAAACAAACACATATTGCACAAAACAAATAAAAATGGAAAAATAATAAATATGGATAATGCACAACCGAGTTAAATTTAACATAAAGTGTTAATTACAAGCAAAATATTATCGACAAGAAGTTGTAGGGCCTTGAACTGCTCACCTGAGAAAATCCATATTATTTAAAAAAAATATATATTATCTTCTCAAAATAATTGGTCTAGTAACATTGCAGTAAGCTAATAAGAAGGGAAATAGTTACTTTTATATTTAATAAATATTTAAAAGGATTTACGAATGAAAATGCCATTTTCAAAACCAAAAACATTATTAACAAGAAGCCAGAGGGCCTTAAACTGCTCACCTGATAAAACTGCAAATTGTTACAGATGAAACAGGTTTTCAGTAGTAAAGACAGTTTGAACTGAATACAGGATTCAGCCAAGATGAATTAAAAATACTCTGTTCAGTTTCGGTGAGATTTCAATCTACAAAGTGTTTATTTTAGACAGATTTTCAGTATACTCAGGATTTAGTTCACATAGGTTGAACTTTACATAAATGATTGGAATGCTACTCAACAAAACCTGAATTAATTGTACTGAGATTCAAAATTTTTACAAAACATAATAACACCAAAAACCAAAAAATAACCATACAGAAACAAACAGATGAAACAATATGCTGAAATATAATATAATGAAATATGTCCACAGAAAATAGAAAACAAATGAGAATATTAACATCCTTAGCCATGAATATTACTGATTTTTGTTCATTTTTTCAATTTTTATTTTCCATGTACCTTTTCAATTTAACAATGAAATGTTAAAACTAAAATATTCATAAGCATGAAAAAATATTATAAATTAAACTGACATTTTTTGTCAGCACTTCACTTCCAGTACACTTGACAAAGTAAAAAAGCTTTATAAATTGTATCAATTATTTGATATGATGGATTTGTGTCAAAATTCTTTCCCTTGTACTGAGAAAATGAATACCATTATATTATTTCTCGTACCTCGAACAGAAAAATCCCATGTGCACACCTACTACTCGGCACAGCCTCGATTGGGATGTTACATCACATCAACCTCGACTGAGATCATCCGGTATTGGTCACAAGCAGGTGACAGATTCTATTAGTCTTGATCTTCATTTAATCAAAAAAAAACCCTTTATATTCCTTTTTATTCTAGAAATTACCACAACTCTTTTAAATAGTTTCAACTTTTTTCAAGTAAGAAATCTTCAATACTCAATAATCAATGCAAATTTATAAAACGTATTAATAAGAATATCAGACTCCAGTTTCACAATTGTTCCTTAACTAAGATTTTCCTTAACTTAAATCTAGAAAATATGAAATCTCATTACTTTTGTTAATTATTTAGATATTGAGGAATTTAAGTCATCATTTTTAGGATCATTGTAAGCTTGTAGCATCTGTATTTAGTTTTACTACAAAATTAATGTTTGTTTGTTGTTCGAAAAGAGATTGTCAAAATTTGCTAAATCTTAGTTAAGGAATGATTATGAAACCGGAGCCAGTTCTCTGCGCTAATCAAGTATTTATGTTTTGTATATATGTATGTATATATTTATTGCTCACCATACATGTTGTATGATTACATGTTCTCAGCATTGTATTGTTAACAATTAAAAGAATAAAGGAAATTGAAATTGAGGCAATCAGTTATGGGAAATGTAGAAAAACTGCAAAACTGACAACAAACTATGTGACAAAGAAGCTGACAAACTTTATAACATGGGGATCTTAAAACTTAAAAGTTAATGGAAAACACTAAATTAAATCAGGCAAAATTAAAACTTGTCCAGAATAAGTTATATAACACCTATACACTTCTGATATTGTGAACATAATTTTACATTCTACTGAAAATCATTGAGGTAAAGCTTAGCTGATTTTAATATTGTGGTCAAGGTGAAAAAAATTGAGGACAATAAAAGAAAATCTACTTACAGACTCATAATATAATCAACCAACCACCCCCTACAACTAGATCTTTCTTTTTATCTGGAGGAGTTATTGGGTGGTAAATCTTAGCCCAAGCTTCCAGCTGTTTCAAATAGATGTTACTTCTAAAATAACATATGTTATATGGAGTCAGTTTTCCATATCACGATTTACATGGATGAACAAGAAATATTTACTCTTCCCTTAAAACAGCATGAAAGGAAAATAATAATAATAAAAAAAATTCAAAAAAAAAAAAAAAACAAACAAACAAACAAACAAAAAAATTAAATAACCAGCTTACTGAACTTGAAATAATTCTGGGGGTTTGGGGTATGTTACTATGACAAGCAATTTTCAAAATATTAATAAATATCTTGTAAAAATTACTGTGCACAGATAGCAAACAGTTGTACTTGCTTCAACACCCATGTTATAGAAGATCAGATGGAAATATTTGAGACACAATGAACTGCTTTTTAATTACAAAGAGACAAAAAACAATCCTTATCTCAAAAGAAAGACTGAAAGTTGTGATTTCAATTACAGAAAGAACAAATAATTTCAGGAAAAAAATCAAAATAATGAATGAATAACTTAATCTATAATG
The DNA here is from genome assembly GCA_029721355.1 of Tegillarca granosa. Lineage (NCBI taxonomy): Eukaryota > Metazoa > Mollusca > Bivalvia > Arcoida > Arcidae > Tegillarca > Tegillarca granosa. The sequence continues at coordinate 16,178,346 of CM056606.1, read as the reverse complement.
GCAAAAATTTACATGGTGGTTTGTATCGCCGTCGGACAATAAAGTGATAATAAAGTATAACAATTAGCACTGTACACAGAAAGTAAAACATCACACACATCCCAAAGTCTACATTACTGAATCCCCACCCACTAACTGTCCTCTTAAAATAAAATGTTTCCTCTTTCACATCTTTTGAAATACCGTCCGTAAATCGACTGTGGTGATATTTCGTCTTTTTTGTGAGAGATCTTTGTTTTTTCCACTCTAGAATGTCTCTAATTTTTTCTAAATCAGTTTTCCTTTGTTTCAATTCCCACCAGTCTAACTCATTACTGTTTGAATTATTTTCTGCTGAAATGTCTTTTTTGTCTGGTAAATCTAAAATTCCACTTTTTCTATAGAACTTTAAGAGAAATTTAAAAACTTGTTTCGCATTCCATTTAATGTCACTGGGATCATCATCACTAAAATAACAACTAGGACACATGCTTTTAGGTGGAAACTGGATTTTTGGATGTTTTGGGTCTTCTGATTTATCTCCATGGAGCCTCTTGTTGGCTTTGTTATGTGCTCTCCATAACCACAAGACAGCATCCCTGTGATTGGTCACTTCATCTCCTAAAGAACTTGCCATCTTGTTAAAGTTTTTGCTACACTCTTTGCATCCAAAGAAATTCTGCATATATCCATTTATAGATGATAAAACTTCAACTGATGAAATCTTTTTATCTACAAAGAAATACAGAAATCAAAAGATGAATGTATGAATGTATGAAATAGACAAAAAAAAACCATTAAAATAAACTAATAAACAAAAGAAAGGAAAAAGAAAAAATTACAACAATAAAACTGAGGAAGATAATAAATTTTTTGACAAAATGGCTTCCAGGTGTTTGGTTCAAGAACTTTTCTAAGATATGAATTATATGTATTTCTCAGCCAGTCGTTAAAAAATACATAAAGCAAAATGGATCTATAAATAATTACATTTCAAAATAGTAAAAAATACTAATAATCTGGCATTGCAATATTACTCCACTACATTCTCCATCAAGTGTATCAGTTCAAGTTTCTATAGAAAAACCTAAATCACCAATTTGTGCATGCTAACAGTTACTAACAGTTACTATAAAAAAATTTTTAACGTATAATATTTTTCTTTCTTGCTACATCTACCAAAACTGGCATCAACTTCTTCATCAAGCAACTTGCTAAAGGCTAGTAGTTTTCACCTTGCACTGCAGTTTTTTTTCTGCAATCTCATAACTGATTTTCTAAATACATGTGTATATAAAAAAAAAGAGTTGACTTTTGGCATAATATACCATTACTCCACTCCACAACACTCTACCCTATTCCTAATGGACAAAACATGTTATACTATACTATGACGGAACAAATGCTTTTACACACATGTAAATGGGTACTTACTTATTTGAGCAGATATATATGACCCGACAGTCAGTGAGTGGAACAGCATCCACATTCCACATGGATATCCTCTGTACCTTGGCTGACTTCCAGCACAACTTCTCCATGTAATTTTTTCTGGTAGGAATGAATCTTGTGACTGTCAATGTTATAATATACAAAATGAGATTCATTTAATTACTCTTTCTTTTCAAATTGAGACTTCAGTGGCCAAGTGGTCTAAAGCATGAACTTATGAATCACAGTGCCTCTCACTGCCACTTGATGACCGAGTGGTCTGAAGCATGCACTTTTGGACCACAGTACCTCTCACTGCCACTTGATGACCGAGTGGTCTGAAGCATGCACTTTTGAGCCACAGTACCTCTTACTGCTTATGTTTGAATCTAACTCTATCAGATCCTTGAGCAAGAAAAGTTGTCCATTTGCTTGCCAAAAGTTGATTGTTTTTTCTGGGCACTGCAGTTATACCAAACCAGAATTAAAAGTCTTTATATAAATGAAACAATTTTGACTGGGCCATAAAACATCATAACCTGACTCAACTTTTTCAAAAATTATAGTCACTGGTTTGATATTTAGAACTACTTCATCATGGTGATGACCTCGGTGATGACTTTCTATGAAAGTATGAAAGTAAAGACATTGCAAAATTAATTGTATCTGATAAAATATAAATAAAATCAATCCTTCTGTGGAAGCCTATATTAGCAAAAGTTACCATGCTACTGAAAATGCAAAATTTTTCGCAGAAAAAATGTTTCAATATATAAAATAATTTTAATGGCAATCTGAAGTTTTAAATATAGAATCTTAATTTGCCAAGTTCCAGTTCTTACACCATTCAACACAAGTTTCAAGATTTGGGTTGCAATTAAACTTTTAGAATGGAACTTTTGAAATGAGAGCCGTAGTATATTTTCATAAAAGGAATTCAATGTGAAATTATAACAGAAAAGTCATTTTCACATAAAATCCCTGATTATTTTTTCTTATATCCCTGATTGACATTTTTTTGAGTTATGGCAAGTAAAGAAATGACTGGGTGAGAAAATTTTAAAAATAAAAACACTAAAATATTCAAATGTTTGATACTGGTAATATATGATTAATACACTGACCTGCAACGAGTCTAGTTTTTCTGCCCATTCTCTTCCTGTGATGTCATCTGTCAGGTGTTCTAGCCAAGTACTAAGACGCCATAAATATGTTTTGATTTCTGTTTTACCAGGAAAGTACTAAAATGAAAACAATTTCATCATTCAGATATCAAATGCAAATAAAAAGTGTTTTGAGATACACAAACACATTTTTAACAAACTAAAAGGTCAACATAATAAGGTCAAACATTTTGTTAGTGAAGTAAGCGAGAAGCCACAAGTAGTAGAAAATACTTTTAATTTACAAATATAATAATAATAATAATATGTCTCTGGATCATTTGTTCCTTCGTTATTAAACCTTCTTTTAAAATATGAATTATAATGTCTATATAAAAAATACAATGTTGTAAGGGAGATAACTCTAATTAAAATAATGGTATAAAAACGTTTGTAAAGATGATGAAAATTCGAGCAAATTATGTTTCAAATTAATTGAAATCCTGTATTGGTGTCTCTATTATTTTATTTCTTATTTCAATAAGTTCATATGATGTTATTTTCTTTTTTGATAAGAAATCATATTAAAATTTACAGCTGTTTTGTGAAAACACTGCCCAAAAATTTCACTATTTTCATCTATTACTGTAATATTTCTACAAAACATATTGGTACATTGTATTTCTTATTGAAATATTTTGTTCAATGACTTGTCACTAAAAATGTCATGTATAAACTGTTAATATTTGGTCATAAATTAAACAAAGCCACATTTAGTGACATTTTACAGGACAAAACATTTCATTACAGATATCTCAGTCATGTTCTGTGCAAATTTATATGCCCCAAGATTTCCAAATACACCGTTATCATCACTTAACTATCTTTTTGTCATATCAACACAAACCTTTGCAAGGACTGCTATGAATTGTTTAAGAGCTTGTAATGTGTCTCCAGTAATGGTTTTCTTTATGGCTATTTCTTGTCTAAATGAATATGACAATGCTGATTCTAAATCCTGCACGTATAATCTTGAAGAACTGAAAAATAGAGAATAAATATGATGAACATATCTTACGACCTTACGACAGTCTAGTCACCCAGTGAAATAAAATTGAATACAAAGATTGTTCAAGAGGCAATGGAATTTTTTATTTGGTGATTGACAGCCCAGATAAAAAAGACATACCCAGTTTCACAATTGTTTTTCACTGTTTCCTTAACTAAAATTTAAAAAAAAATACAATTTCTGATGAACTTAAATGAACAAATAAATTTTTTCGACAAAACAAAATAGTAATGTTATATTTTGAAATTGATTTTTGTGGCACCTTAAATCTCCAAATACATGTAGATTGACAAAATTATTCAGTTTTTAAATTTGTTAGATTTAAGTTAAGGAAAGTCAACAACTGGGGCCTGATGGATCTTAAAGAGTATAAATCTGTAAAGAAGAACATTTTGCCTAGTTTTGATTGAAATGAAGGTGCCTTCCTTTCAGAGAACCCCACCTGACTTTCTTGATTAAAGTTCACATATATAACTAAATTGGCCAGTTTTGAAAGTTTTTTTTATGTGATTTGAACCTGGACTGGTATGTTTGTGTTTATTTGGTCATTGCATTCATTCTTTTTTTCTCACTATGTAACAGAAGTTTTTAAAGGCCCTTCTATGACTATGTTTGAGAGTTACCTTTGGTTTTTGTACACTTTCAGTTCTGTATCATTTAATTGTTTATCTAGGAGTGGTAATGTGTTGCTAGGTTTCTGTTTTACTTCCTGTATCTTGTTTATCAGAACGCTCTGATCCACAGGTTTGATGATGATCCGGTTTACACCTATAACGTTCAGCAAGGCAGAAGTAAATCCATGTCTGTCCTTAACATTTCTGAAATAATATTAAAATATTTTAAAGAAATTAAATTAATCTTTTCATAATAATAATAATAACTAGAGATTGTAACTGGGATACCAGTTACGTATGATTCCCCACCATCCATAATCTATATATTGTCTAAAATATACACCTGCTGATGGACTGATCTCGAGATGGATTGATAGTATCCATTACTAGTAATCGAAAGCTGACTAAGAGAAAGGGCGGAAGACAAGTAAATTTAAAGTTAACATCGAATTGTACAATTATAATTCGAGCAGTATTCATTTTAATATACATTTTCATTCCCTCATACCCCATTGTTGCAACAATGTTTTTTGTTAAAAGAAACCAATTGATCACGGGAGTCTGAATCTGCATGTATAAATTAATAATTCGAAATGTATGTAAATTATACAAGTTTAATAGATCAGAATCATGCGTTCTGTCTTCTGACATAGGTCCTATCCATTAAATTGGCAATTCTATTAGCTGGTGTATTTTGATTGGACAGGTATTCAACTTTGATTGATAGCAAATCTATTTCACAAACTGTGAGGTGTTTAACCAACAAATTTGATTGAAGTGTGTCATGACTGTGAAGTAGCCATAACCTACATATTAATGGATAATTGACAAAGAGATTAAAGCAATTATCCATATCAAAACATGTAATAATGCTATTGAATTTGTTTACAATTCTTTGAATAGGAATTTAATCCTGTAAACTTGCCTTAAGAAATGAAATCAAGTATGCCATAAGATAGTGTTTCTTGACTGAGGGTGGGTGTTAAGAATTCTGGCTTCCCACCCCTACCCTCTCTTGAAAATGATTTCCTGGAGGTTTTTATCACTCTTTTCAAAAGTCCATAATGAACAAGAAAATATACAGATGAGTGGAAAGGATTTTAACTATTTAAAAGCTATACATGTACATAGCACCACCCACAGTGGGAATTGACCTTAGGTGCCCTTTATTAATATAACTCTATTCAACTTTTCATAAGGAACCAGAAAATACATAAATTAGGGGTGGGGATTTCAATAGTTTAAAATTAACTTAGCACCACCCAGCCCTACCCTTCAGTGGGAAAGGACCTTAGGTGTCTTTGATTAGTGTCATTCTTTTCATTTTATCATTACGAACCAGAAAATATATACTTTAGGGATGGGGATCTCATTAGTTTATGAGTTATGACAAAGCCCTATATATGGTTTTATAGCACACCGCAAAGTGTTTAAGGAAAAATTGGTGATTTTTGTTTTTAAGACCCCATCTTCCTGTCCCTCACCCAATAAATACCCATGGATGTAAAACTTTAATGGTGCAGGAACCTATCCTAAAATTTTGAACGAGAATAAATGATGTGTTTAACTTGTTTGGCAGTGCTGATAAAAAATTTGATATATTTTTAACAATTTAATACATAGTAACTGAGAATTTATTAAGAACAAATTATGTATGTGAGAAAGAGGTTAGTCACTTAATTAACATTAACATTCAATCATTTTTGTTTAGTGCTTAACTTTATACATTAATTCAGATTAACCATTTTTATCGAGCGCTCATATATCTGAGAAACTGAATAAGAAAGATGATTCTGTAAGAGTTATCTATCTTTGTACGTATTTGACAGAAAGATGTTTGGAATTAAATTACGCAATTTACACGCACCGACCGCTGAGCCGTCGAGATAGAAAACAATTTGATCATTTATCCATATCTACCAAGATAGCAGATTGTTGGTACCAAATTTCATCAAACCCATCATACCGTTTCCGAGTTCTGCACCGGACAATTTTAAGGAAGAAAAAAAATTATAAAAATAATAATAATAATATTAATGATAATAATAAGAAGAAGAAACAGAACGAAAACAATATGATTCCCCACCTTTGGGTGGGGAATCATAATTAGATGAACATATTTTGAAAAAATTAAATAGGTCCAAGTTGAAAATCAGGCTACTTTTTTTGTGTCATTTTAATGCAATCTTAAACAGAGAGATAATGATTCGGATGTGGCAACTAAATACTCTCTTTATTACCAATTATAAATTGTATTAAAAATAAAACCTTTGACCTCTGTTTGATAATTAATCATGCACTAACATTAATTTAAAGTTAACCTCAGTTTATTTTGGGAATCTTTTTGGTTTACGTAGTAAATGAAGTCCAGTTTACATTTAAATGGTTAATATATATGCTCAGTTCATGTATACATGTATGTACCAGTTCTTGGTGATTCATGTACATAGCTATTTATGTACATGCACTGGGCTATTCATGTACATGTACTGAGCTATTCATGTACATGTATTGAACTATTCATGTGCACCTATTTAGCTATATAATTATATTTACTAAGCTATTCAAGTACATGTACTGAGCTATTCAGGAACATGAAATAAGCTATTCATGTTCATGCACCAAGCTATTTATGTTCATGTTCTGAACTATTCATGTATACCTACTTAGCTATCTATGTACATGTACTAAGCTATTCATGTACTGAGCTATTTATTTACATGTACTGAGCTATTTATTTACATATACTGAGCTATTTATTTATATATACTGAGCTATTTATTTACATATACTGAGCTATTAATGTACATGTACTGAGCTGTTTATATACATGTACTGAGCTATTAACATACATGTACTGAGCTGTTTATATAATATACTGAGCTATTTATGTACATGTACTGAGCTGTTTACATACATGTACTGAATTATTTATGTACATGTACTAGCTTTTACATACATGTACTGAGCTGTTTACATACATGTACTGAGCTATTTATTTACATATACTGAGCTATTTATTTACATATACTGAGCTATTTATTTACATATACTGAGCTATTTATGTACATGTGCTGAGCTATTTACATAATGTGCTGAGCTATTTATGTACATGTACTGAGCTGTTAACATACATGTACTGAGCTGTTTACATACATGTACTGAGCTGTTTACATACATGTACTGAGCTATTGATTTACATATACTGAGCTATTTATTTACATATACTGAGCTATTTATATACATGTGCTGAGCTATTTACATAATGTACTGAGCTATTTATGTACATGTACTGAGCTGTTTATGTACATGAACCAGCTATTTACATACATGTACTGAGCTGTTTATGTACATGTACTATCTATTTATGTACATGTACTGAGCTGTTTATGTACATTTACTGAGCTATTTATGTACATGTACTGAGCTGTTTATATACATGTATTGAGCTGTTTCTGTACATTAACTGAGCTATTTATGTACATGTATTGAGCTGTTTATGTACATGTACTGAGCTGTTTATGTACATGTACTGAGATGTTCATGTACAGGTACTGAGCTGTTTATGTACATGTACTGAGCTATTTATATACATGTACTTAGATGTTTATGTACATGTACTGAGCTATTTATGTACATGTACTGAGCTGTTTATGTACATGTACTGAGCTATTTATGTACATGCACTGAGCTATTTATGTACATGTACTGAGCTTTTTATGTACTTGTACTGAGCTGTTTATGTACATGTAGTTAGTTATTCATTACAATAATTTTTCTATCATAATACTAACTTGGTCATCCATTATACCTACTTGGCTATTCATTTTACTTACTTATCTATTCTTTATGTGAATGTAGCTATTCTATATAGATTTATTTATGTAATTGGCTATTCTATATATGTACTTGGCTATTCCATATATGTATTTGGCTACTCCATACATGTACTTGGCTATTCTATATATGTACTTGGCTATTCTTTACATGTCCTTGGCTATTCTATTATTTACTTACTTGGCTATACCTTCATATCTACCATCTCTATGTAGTAGATAGAGAGATGGAAAATGTACAATTCCAAACTTAGCCACATGTTTACTGGACACACGCCTAATTAACAGTTGTTTGTAGTTACATAGATCCAGTATCACCTGAAACACAAAAATATCTTTATCTAAAATAAAAATTTCAACATTAGAAAAATAAGATTTTGTTTTTGGACCAGAAATAAGTTGAGTACATTATGCAAGATTACAAAGTGCCTTGTGTCCCTACATAAATCAGATTTACGACTGGATAGTCTGATTTGCTTTTGAATTTTCTAGGATGAAGATTTTAATTATTATCAATGAAATAAACAGCTTTTTTTATAGTCAGTTTTTTTTACTGGTGAATGAAATATTTTTCTGGACACACTGCTGTACCGATTATATAAGTTATGCCGATATATTTTAATATTTTTTGAAAACTGAAAAAGTTATATAAGTAGATTCAGAAAATGTAAGGTTTATGGAGCCATTAGATCAATATCTAGAACATAAAATTGATGTGCCTGGCACCATATTCTCACTCAATTTAGATACCTACATGGTTTTACCTCCCCCACCAACCTCCACCACCTTTTTTTTTTACTTTTTATTTATTTATTTGTTTATTTTTATTTTTAGTTTTTTTTTTTTTTTTTTTTTTTTTTTTTTTTTTTTGAAATGCCACATTTTTGCATGACAAACTCAACTCAAAAATGTGCATTAGTCTAGTGATTGTTAAATAAAATACTGTAGTTTTGTAGGGCCAAAATAGAATTTTAGTCAAGACCAACAATGAATACAGATGAATTTTTAAAGCAATGAAGGGGCTGACAGGATTGACTGCTGTTTACCTCTCTACCAATAATGGAATGATCCTCTTCAAATATCAGTGCTACATATTCATGTTCATCCCGGGCTACCTCCCAGATCTTCTCAACAGGCCTAATTAATGAATAAACAAGACTACATATTAACAGTGGTAATATAAGTTATTCACATACCTTTTGTCTCCAAATATCACATACAAGCTGAAAATAGAAAATTCCTAGAATCATTTCTTTTTAAGAAACCACATCTCTATGTACAGGACAACCAATGGAACAACATCTCTATGTACAGGACAACCAATGAAATCACATCTCTATGTACAGGACAACCAATGAAACCATTTCTCTATGTACATGACAACCAATGAAACCACATCTCTATGTACAGGACAACCAATGAAACCAGGATAACCTATCAAAACTGAACATATTTTGAACTGGGATTTGGTTTGGGTATAATAGTTATTTTTTCAATTAAACAGGTTAAGTTACCAAATAACATCTCTAATCTCTAATCTTGCTCAGTCTGTTTCATTCACTTCTAGTTGTTAGTGTCCTCTGTAGCCTACTATTTGTCGAACTCTACAGAGGTGTCTTAAGTGTGCACCTCGGTTTTGAGTCTCATCCAGAAGACTACCTGGTAATGAGCTTTTTAGGGTTCTAGTATGGGTAGAAGATGAAAATCATCTCAGAAAATTTCTGAGTCCTGAGTGAGGTTTGAACCCACAACCCTTGACTTCCAAAGCCAATGACAGTACCAGTAGGCCATTCTGCCCATCATGTCCTGAAATATTTCTCGAGTTCATACAGGTTTTGTGATTACTCAGAGATCATAGGGTACTGTGAATAAATAAACTTTTATAATTTTTTAAAATGTCAAGTGCAAATGCAACTAAATTGTACTGAACTTAAGGAATAATTTCTTTATATATGTGTGCCTTGCAAGATAATACTTTCACAAGAAAAAAATTTAGTAAACGTTTTTCATTATGTGCTGCATTCAATATATGTGTATAGATTTCATGATATTTCAAACTCTTGTTTTAATTTTTTTTTTTTTCCCCAAAATTTACCTCATCAATTCTTGACCCCAGTGTTTGTCAGATGCATTACCAAATTTCAGTTGTTTTCCTTATGCACTTTGGCTTCTTCTACCAACCTAAATATGTATCTTAATAAGAAAGAATTGCCACTTGGAGCAAAAATGATATCGCTCTCCTCTCTTCCCACAGGAGGGTCCTTTGGAGGAGACCTTAAAAACTGATGCCCATGTCACAGCAGGCATGGCATGTAAAGAGCCCTCCTTGCACACAGCCATAAGCAAACTGCAAGGATAAAATTTTCTGCCACTTCAACTATAGCTTTTGAATTTTTGATATAAGTGAAATATTCTTAACAAGGACATAAAACCCTTTAATAAAATCAAACTAAATCTTCTCCCCAGTATCTCTAAATCTAGTACATGTAACTCACCCTAGTATATCTAAATTAGGCCAAGTCTTTGCTTTCTGTTTTACTGCATCATCACTCACAAACTCTATCAGCTTCTTCATTATAGCTTTCTCATTCTGTTCCTCAAAAAGTTCACCTGTGGTATTTTTGTCACTATATGGTGGCAGTATCTGAAATATTACACCATTTAATATTAAAGTCAACCACTTAAAACTTTAGAATGTTGGTGAACAAATGGTTACAGGTGGTTGGAATGTTGGTGGACAAATGGTTACAGGTGGTTGGAATGTTGGTTGAGAAATGGTTACAGGTGCTTGGAATGTTGGTGGACAAATGGTTACAGGTGGTTGGAATTTTGGTGGACAAACTGTTACAGGTGGTTGGAATGTTGAAGGACAAATGGTTACAGATGGTTGGAATTTTGGTGGACAAACTGTTACAGGTGGTTGGAATGTTGGTGGACAAATGGTTACAAGAGGTTGGAATGCTGGTGGACAAATGGTTACAGGTGGTTGGAATGTTGGTGGACAAATGGTTACAGGTGGTTGGAATGCTGGTGGACAAATGGTTACAGGTGGTTGGAATGCTGGTGGACAAATGGTTACAGATGGTTGGAATGTTGGTGGACAAATGGTTACAGGTGGTTGGAATGTTGGTGGACAAATGGTTACAGGTGGTTGGAATATTAGTGAACAAATGGTTACAGGTGGTTGGAATGCTGGTTCACAAATGGTTACAGGTGGTTGGAATGTTGGTGGACAAATGGTTACAGGTGGTTGGAATGTTGGTGGACAATTGGTTTCAGGTGGTTGGAATGCTGGTGGACAAATGGTTACAGGTGTTTGGAATGTTGGTGGACAAATGGTTACAGGTGGTTGGAATGTTGGTGGACAAAAGGTTACAGGTGGTTGGAATGTTGGTGGACAATTGGTTTCAGGTGGTTGGAATGCTGGTGGACAAATGGTTACAGGTGAGTGGAATGATGGGTGACAACTGGAAACAGGTGGTTGCAATGGTGGGTGACAACTGTTTACAGGTGGTTGGAATGGTGGATGACATGGTATCTAGGTAGATGAAATGTTGGGCAACAGGATACAGGTAGGTGGAAAGGAAGTGAAAATTGTACAGGTGAGTGAAATGGTGGGTAAAAGGGTACAGGTGGATGAAATGTTTGGAAACCAGTTACAGGTTGATGGATTGTTGGGTAACAGGGTACATATGGATGAAATGGTGCATATAGGTGGATGAAATGTGAGCAACATGGTGCATGTGGGTGAAATGGTGGATTACAGGTTACAGGTGGGTGGAATTATAAGCAAAATGGTACAAGTAAATAAAATGGTACATACAAATGGATAGAAAAGGGCAATAGGTGTATGTGGAAAGAATAGTCAGTACCAGAGTACTGGTGGATGGAATGATAGGTAACAGTGTACGATTTGACAAAATGGTGGACAGAATAGTTGACAACAAGGTACTTGTGGATGGAATGGTGGATAACAGTGTATATATGGGTGAAATGTTGGGGAACATGTGGTACAGATGAAAAGAATGGTGTTTTGAAGACCTTGTTAGGATAATTTTACTCATATCAAGTCAGTAAGTTCTGAAAAGTCAGGCAACCCTGAAGTTCCAGGAGAAAATTTTCTACATAAGAATCTGCTGAGGATGATCAAAACATGGAGAATAAGAAACACAGTAATTAGTAAACCAGTATTTTAGACCACAAAACAATCAACCATGTGTTCTGTGTCGAACAAAACGTTGGTGAATGCTACCAAACATGAACTATTTGAATGTTGTAAGTAGAACAAACTGAAAAATGCTGATACTTTTTTATGGTAAAGTTGAACATACCTTAAAATTAGGATAACCATTTATGTTATAACTTCGACATATCTTTAGATTTTCTGATGCTGAACAATCTATAGCAGCTAAACTTATAACTTTCTGCCATCCTGAAAAATAATCAAACTTAAAAGTAAATGTAAGTGATATAGATAATACACATGTGGAGTAGAACTTGTTATAACAGTGTATTAACACTTCAAGTTTATCTTTCCATTATTAATGCATAAAATAAACATATGGAGGTGAGGATTGATTAATTGATTGAATTGTTTTTTTTTTCTGTCCCAATCAACAATATTTCATTATATAGAGATGTCACCAATTATAGATGGAGTGGCAGAATTTCTGACCTTTGCATTAGGGCAATTTGCAGGAAGGATTCTTTAGCATGCCATGCCTACTTTGACATCAGTTTTTAAGGTCTCCTTCAAAGGTCCCTGTACTTTCATTTCTATTAGAAATTCTAAATGCAGAATGCTTAGTAAAAGAACAGTCACTTTTTTTAAGTCTTGGTCAAACCCCACTGGGGTTCAAACCCTGACCTCCCATTGTCTCAAATTTTGTCAACCTAGACTTAAAACTTTGACCAAAGCATAACCTTTTGTTTCTTTTTGAATTCTCAACTTTGTCAACAATTGAACAAATCACAGAAATTACTTAATGCATGTACAATCCAAAAACCCAAATCATTTAGTAAACACCTACTTCAACTAACACCATTGCTAACCAATGGCAAGTGTAACAAATTGTTATAGTAATTTTATACTATACCATTCTGTCATTATGTCCAGTACTTCTGACATTCACATATAGAAATATTACCTCACAGCATTATCTCCAAAATAGGTTATCCAGTATTAACCTTGTCTAGGTTATATCAAAATATGCTTATATCTCCAAAATAACTTATAATTTACACTTAAACATTTTCAATTTATATTTCTAAGATGTAGAGCTATTTTTGTAAAAACTTACATAAAAGTTCTTTTAAATATTGAAGTTACCTTACAATAATAATTGTTCAAGGGAAGAAATTAAAAATTACAGAAAAATTATAGTTCACTCAATTTTGATTAATTTTCAACCAAATAAAATATCTGACATATTCAAAGTTTGTCCCATGAAGATTAAAATGAGCCCAAACAAAACATGCTGCCATAGCGTCGGATGAACCAATTTCATTTATTTTAAAACAAAGTTCTATTAAACAGCTATATGTAGTATTTGTAACAACAAAATTTGCAAAATATTTTTTTAACACTTTGTTAAAGTTGGGTATTAATTTTATTTACTCATGCTTAGCTGTAACAAAAAAATTACTACGGATACCACAAAATATCTCTATACACAAAATATAATGCTCCTATAATTATTTTTTACATGTTGAACTAAACTAGCTGTCTCTTGAGAATGAAAAGCTCCCTAACACTCTATTTAACCTTCTTACCTTGACCTTTTATTTACATATGTATATGGGGTATGAGTTGAGTTGAGTAATGGTGTTTAACATCCCAGTCAAAAATATTTCACTTATATCGAGACGTTGCCAGCTATAGGCGAAAGTGCAGAAATTTTGCCTGTGCGTTGCGCTGGTGGCATTATACAGCAGGGTTCTTTATCGTGCAACACCTACCATGAAACGGGACCTCGTTTAAGTTCCCATCCGAAAGAACCATGACTTTCATTTCGTAATGCCGAGTGCTTGGCGAAAGAACAGTCACTACACACTTTCAAGTCTTGGGTCAGACCCGGCCAGGGTTCAAACCCACGACCTTCCATTTATGGGGTATGAAACATGTCATTTGTGTCAAGTTTGATCGAAATCCATCGTTAGACATTAAAGTTATTAAATAAAAAACAAATTAAAAAATATAATGATAAATAAATTTTAAAAAATGAAAATTATATAATTTATATTTAAAATGTACTACTGTATATTATGACATATATAATCTAACATCCACTTCAAACTCAGAAAATGCCATAGTCAACCCCTATGATGAAATGCAACAACAAAGTCCATCAAAAAAACTTTAACCAAATTTTTTGGAAAATCAAATTTGATCTCATTTAATTATCTTCACATTTGGTATTTGTCTAAAAAAGTCACATTTTTGAATTACAGTGCTAAAAATATAAATTCAAAAATTTAAATTATTTTCATAGAAAAATTTTAATGTTTTATTGTAATGTGTTTTCCAAATTAAAGTAAAAAAAAAGATTGTAGTTTTGTAGTTTTCAACCATGATTTACCTTATAAAGGGAAGTAATTTATTATTGTTAATGGGAAATAATTACTGTAAAATTTCTATATTTTTCCTGGTCTGATGGTATTTAATAATTTTTATTCAATAATATATTCTTTGTTTCTATTTTGTTGTCAATTTTTATGTGTATATTATTATTTCTAATTAATTTATACAATTAATCTGTGTTTTGTATTGTAACAGGAAAGAGAAAAAAAGCAGGATCAGACCCAGGGTCAAACTTGTAACCTCCTGCACTACAAGCAAGTGCTCTACAAACTAAACTTCCCAGACCACTATATTTTCCCTCTATTATTCTTGAGTTTCCAAAGGAATTATGGGAAAGATCACCCTAAATTCCCATGGATGGACATTATATGGTTCACAATAGCCAGTTCATCACTTTAAAGGGTCAAACTGGTCACCAAACTGTAACAGGGAGGAGAAAAAATGCAGGGTCAGACCAGAGATCGAAACCAGAACCTCCCACACTATAGCTAGGTGAGTGTTCTACCAACTGAGGTGCCCAGACTGCTATATTCCTCCTGTGTTGTTCTTGAGTTTCCCATGGTCCTATGGGAAACCTCATCCTTATTCTCTTGGATGGCATGCAACTGCCAGTCCACCACTTTCAGTCTTGAAACTGGGGATCAACTGCAGGACCACCCACACTACAGGTGAGTGCTTTTCCAAGTGAGCTACCCAGACTGCTATAGTATCATTTTTTCTTTATTTATTTACTTATTCTATACATATAAACATATTCATATTGTTACAATGAGTAACCCACTAAAAATGAAAATAAGAAATGAAACAGGGGTCTATCATATCAAACAATCTGAGAAAAATAGGCAGAAACAACTCATTTCTGGATGTTAACAGACCTATGACGCATATAGGCTATGGGGAAAATAACATCACAGTTGTTTCAAGTTCAATGATGGTTTCGATTCCCACTTTGGCAGATCTAGCTTAGTGAATATTTGCAACTATGTTCATTGCAGATAAATGGATTTCTCTGAAAACTTTGGTTTCCTTCACAATCACAAAACAAATACTGTACTGACTGTCTCAGCAAAGTTACTGTTTTTTTTAAAAAGTTTCAAACATCACATCAGCAATTATTCAGCTATTTATGATGAAACAGTTTATTTATCACTAAGAATCTGTCTAAAAACAGGCTCATTTTCAAATATGATCACTAGGTGAGCACTCAAGGCAATACTCTGTCCTCTTAATGCCAAGATCCAGGAATCAGTGTTTTAAAATTCTAAGTCTTGTGTATGATTCAAGCCAATCACCTCCTGCTTTCTAGGCAGATTCTCTAACTCTTAGCCATTCAGATAGTCTACACAAAAGTGAGAGAATTCTGCTTGTATTCAGAAGATCTCAGGTTTGAATCCCAGTGAGGCCATTGATTCTCTCATACCTGTAAGTTGCAAACATTGCACATGCATCAAATCAATTTTCATTAAAAATCAAGCAATTATATACTGATCTAGTAATTTTCTGGTAAAAACTTGTTTACGTTACTCTCTTGAAAATTTTGTAGTTCTATTACAGATGTAGTGGACCAGGCTTTAAAGATGGCCTGATAGCTCAGTCGATAGAGCGTCCCACTAGTATTGAGAAGGTTCTGGGTTAGATTCCTGGTTTGACCACTGCATTTTTCCATTTCATGCTACATTTGGGGCTCATCCAACCCTGGGAAGAGGCCAACCAACAGGTTGGTTCCAGGGTAAAACCTGGTAATTACGATTCAAAGTAGTTGAATGGAAAAAAAGGAAAAGAGGAATATAGCAGAACAGTCTGATGGGTGAGCTAGTTGCTCATTCGGTAGAGCGTTCTGTTAGTATTGGAAAGGTCCCGGGCTCGAGTCCTGGTTCCGCTGCATTTTCCCTTTCCTGTTACACAGATAATATACAATGTCGCATGAGAATGCACGATTTAAAACCGGACCGACCACCCCCAGGCCGGCATGCCACTAAGTCGTGTGTATTTTTCGGATTGTCACATGCTCAACTCTGAAAACCTTCCCAGTTACAAATTATGTACAGATATAAATAGACTGACAACTGATATAAGAAGTTACAGGACCGCATTTATAATAACGTACACATTTACCTTTCAAATCTTTTCCTAATTTCTTCCACGTGGGTGCAAAATGAATACAATGCCCACACCAAGCGTTGTAGAACTCGACCATCCAAGCGTTATCCGTCCCTAAGACAGTATCATAAAAGTTTTTACTGGAAAGAATAACAATATCGTCATCTGTTGAATATAGTCCTATAGTTTTAGCAGTTGACAGTTTTAGAAAACAAAGAAAAGAGACAACAAAAACAGACACCGAGTAAAACATTTTCATCTAAAACGTCAACACAATGACTTTATTGTCTTCTGTACAAAAGAGTTCTTTTTCCGGGAGCAGTACATATTTAGGGAGCAATTCGATAAATTTGAAAAACTACATGTAAGAGCTTTTTACTTATTCTTAATTAATTAAAAGTAATATACATTATATTCTCATTTTCTTATTTGAAATATTCAGAACAATTCAGATAACCAAGTTAATTTTGCCAGCAATATTTATTTAAACCGTTTTAATGATGTCACTCAGACGGATTTAGTAACCATAAAAAAGAGGAAATTTAGTCAAATGATGATGGAAAATTATCCCGAAATTTGACCGTTCTGGAGCTAGGTTGAGATATATTGATTTCGAAGTTTCTACATATTTAAAAGGTAGATGATTAGGAATAAATATTCCTTAGCTTCTTTTAAATTTTAACAGATAGATTTAGAGATTGTTCTTATTTAATTTCAGATATAGTTATTGAAGTTAAAATATCTATAAATCAACTTTATTTCAAACAAAAATTGATTACGAATATAGAGACATTTAAAATGGATGAGAGATGTTTTTAATTCAATTCAATCATATTATTAATTGAACACTATCTTATTCAATCCTATTTTGAACGTATATCTTTAACTTTTTAAGAGATATATTTAAAAGAATTATTGAATTCGAGCTTTAAACTTCTTTTGAATAAGAGATGTCTCTTAATCGTCAGGTTGAGAGAGAGAGAGAGAGAGAGAGAGAGAGAGAGAGAGAGAGAGAGAGAGAGAGAGAGAGAGAGAGAGCATAGATGGAGAGAGCGACTCGGAGGGGGGAGTTTTGTCCGTAACAGGAGGTTAATGCTATATATAAAATTTCTCCAATTGTAGTTTAATGTAGTTTACCATTTATTCATGGTTTATATAAAATTGAATACAATAAATCTACAATTTCGTGTGATTTCGTTGTCCTTTATAAATGACAGTAATTGTAGCATTATTAAAACTTTTACTCAGACCAGGCAAAGACTGAATAAATTTGTGATCATAAATAATAAATTTGGTTTGATAAGAGGGATAGTGTAAATGAATTTTCACATCTTCGTGACAGTCTCTTACTTTTCCCCGCGAAAAAAGTATCGTCTAGATATTTTTAATGCAGAAGCGGTTCCCGTTTGTAAGCATGTACGTATAAGAGAAAACAAAAGTTTCTAACCACACAAAGATCACTTTACAAAATGATATCTGTAATTGAATAACAGATGCCTCTAAACCAAATCGAGAGAGCTTTAGTTTTAAACCATTTAGAGTGATCTCATACTAAAAGAATATTTAACAAATCGGCCACGAATAGATGCGCCATTGTTTCTTGTTTGTCTTATTTCATTCGCTTTGCTTTGGATTATTTTTACCAGGAGATTGCTTTCACATTTAAAAAAATTAAGTTTTTAATGGAACTCGACAGTACCACGTGATCAGTACCTCTTAATGTTTGTGCGGAATAAAATGGATAACGTTTACGTAAAAAATCACCGAAAAACTTCATTATTAGAGGAAAAACGTCACCATAGGCGATTCCGTTGCCAATAGGAATAACTGTCCCACACAAGCTCTATGGGGTACCAAGTGGTGAGTTGTAAAGTGAACATTTAAGTGTTATTGTCGCTACAACATAATCAAAGGGCTCAGTATCTGACTGGTCTAAAACACAAGCTTACGGATAACGGAGCTTTTCGCCGCTTTGGATCGAATCCAAGTCTGGACAGAACATAGTGCAAAAAGTTTGTCACCTCGGTTGCCGGAAGTCGGCAGTTTCCGGGCACATATATATATATATATATATATATATATATATATATATATATATATATATATATATATATATATATATATATATATATATATAGTTCTCTTTGCGTTCCAAAATTGGCCGCCGCGATATGTGAAAAAAATCTTGCCTGAGGGTCATGAGCTCTCTCTCTCTCTCTCTCTCTCTCTCTCTCTCTCTCTCTCTCTCTCTCTCTCTCTCATGATCAACTACAAAAGTCGTCTTGCTTTTACAAAATGGTGTAAGCTGACCACCTAATACTCGATTTTTTAACTTTAATAGAAATGGGATTGCTGAAGTTGATAATTTCTTGCAGAACGACGTTTTTGTGTGAATTTACGACGTAAAAGTTTTATATTGTACCGTCCTAACGTTGAGAGCGTTGATCACGTGAAACGCATGTGAATCCCATATGTCAGAAAGGACTAAAACCTTCTATCCTGCCATATTGGAATAACAAATCGACTTGCCATGGCAGATTAGATAAAATACTATGTCCCCTATAAGCTTTCGTAAAAAGCATCTTTTTGTTGACATAATTATAGTCTTTCAAAAGTTCTAAATACAGCCAGTTAAAAATATGTGATAGATAATGTCGAGCCTGCAGTAGTGTGTGTCGGTACCAGCGGTCCTAATGTGTGTTTGCCAATTGTGCTCACTGCGTTTTTCTACATATTCAAGAAAGAGAAATAATTTTTTAAAAACTTTCCGTTTCTTATCAATGGAGTATAGTACACGTTTTCGCTGAGTCATATGTTTCTGTATTTTTTCATAAAAAGTCAAAAGCACAACATGTCAGTTCGCTTGCTGAATGTCAGTGGTTTACTTCTGTCATGTGCTGATTTTAGAATTTCTATTAAAATAATACATCAAATTCAAAATCAACACAGGACACTTCGGACGATCTGGTTTTCTCCACAATTCCTGAATTGACCGCAATGATTTCATGTATAAGAATATTGACTGTATTGTTTAACAATCTTTGCCCTATTAGAAGCTCTAAGAATGACATTTAGGTGTTAGCTAATCGATATACCAATTACATAGATCGTTACGCAAGCTTCCCACTATCGTGTCACAACGTTAGTACATCAAATGGATTTGTTTTGTTTTTTTTATTTTTTTTTTGTTTTGTTTTGTTGTTGTTTTTTTTTTTTTTTTTTTTTTTTTTTTTTGTACTAGCAGCTTTATACATACGGATAGTCAATCCACGCGTTAACTGACCCTTTAATTCATTATCCTGGCACTAGGTAAGTCAACAGCAAGATGCTGCTAAAATATAGCCCGTCATGGATCCGAACATTAACTATTGGATTTTAATTCCGGCGTTCCACATTTGTTCCTTAAGTTTCAAAATGCTTCAAATGCACGTGTAAAATGCTGCTACCAATTGCAGGTATTTAAGTGTGAAAAAATTTAAAAAAAGCTTCGATTTTTTTTACTTTTGTAAGTTATATCATTTGCTACTTTTGATTGCATTTTCATAAAAATGCAAATGTAGCACATGACAGTTGTTTTTAATTGCGTGTTCTTATGAATACCTTTTAAGTTGGACGGTTAATGCCTGAAACACATTATCTCATAATATCAAGTTTCCTGTCCAAGATCCAGTCTTCTATCATCATTCTTTTCTTTTCTTTTCTTTTTTTTTTTTTTTTTTTTGTTTTTTTTTTTGTTTTTTTTTTTTTTTTTGTTTTTTTTTTTTGTTTGAAAGTTTGTTTCATTAACATGTATTTCTTGTTTCGTGTCCTTGGTTTTTATTTGCTAAGTACATGCGTTTTAGCTACATCACTCTACATCCGTCTCTGATATAATCGTCCGGTCCTTTGTAACAATTTACTATGCTGTTTTAGTAGCCAGCTTTGATGAAGCTTTTCAGTGCTAGTAACAGTTGATACTTTGAAGATATCTAAATACCAAGTAGAAATAGAGCCTAGAATTCTTGATTTGTTGTAAATAAAGAGGCTATGTTTACTGGCAATGTGAAGTGAAAATTACTCTGTCTAAGCCAGTGTCAGTATTGTCATGTGCAAACATACGATTTAAAATTTTTACAAAAGGAAATATTCAAAAGTTTGCAAATGACAACAAAATTTTGAATATTTCTTTTTGTAAAAATTCAAAATTTTGCACCTGACAGTATAACCAGGCCCCAGTTTCACAATCATTCCTTAACTAAGATTTTCCTTAACTTAAATTTAGCAAACTTTAGCAATCTCTTTCTGAGTTACAAATAAACATTTGTGGTAAAGCTAAAAACTACAGATGTTACAAGCTTGAAGTGATCTTCAAAATGCCACATAGAATTACTAAATTTTTCAATGATTAACAAAATTATAAAGCTTTCAAATCTGCCAGATTTAAGTTAGGGAAAATCTTAGTTAAGGAATGATTGTGAAACTGGGGTCTGGCTCTTAAAACAGAAATGGCAATTAATAAATGTAAATACACATATTTACTTTTGTATTAAACCTTGTTTTTAATTATTAAAAAATTCAGTTGTAAACTACAAATCAGATACTTTTGTTATATTCTTGAACAATGTTAAAACAATAACAGGTCTGAAAAAACGGTTTATATTGCAGGTTTTATACTGGTTCAAATTGTTATTTTCTTTTGTATGTCAATCCGATCCATAATTGAATTTACTTTTTATCAGGGACTTCATTTCTAGGAGGTGCTACAAAATAAAAAAACAACATATAAAATTAACCACATATGATATTCATTGCTATCTATAACTGTAGTAATTGCTTACAGTAGAACTAATGAAAGGATATTTTTAAACACCCGAAAATTCAGTCATTCAAACATGATATCTCTAATGAGGATTTAGTAAGATTGAATTCGTAAAAGGAACAAGGGTTCATGACTATCAAAGAGGTATTCAAACCAAGAGGATTAGAGGCTATGTGATCCATAGGCGCGCTTTAGAGCACACGATTACCAAGGTCCCTCATCTGTGTACATGTCTAGGCCAAAGGTCAAGGTCATGAGGTCAAATCTTCGAATTATATTTTTTGTTTGTTTTTGTTGTTGTCTACCTCAACAAGAGATCTATGTTAATGAAAGTCGGTACATGATTACACCAGCAGATGACGTCATATCTTGATCTAGATTTTTTTTTATAGAATTTTATTGCAGATCTGGTATAATAGTTTCTACTAGAACTACGAGATTTGTAATTTGAAACTTTTTACAAATTTGAATAAATTTCTAACATGTATGATAAATCCTCCTTTATTTTGTAGTGTAAAATCAAGATAGTGATCAAACATTCTCTTTTCCTTTGTGTCGTCAAGTGCTTCATTTTCAGCTACACTTTTTTCTTAGTACACTTCAGTTCAGTTCTGTATTCCTGAAATGTCTCAAGCATTAGGTAGGCTTAGTTTTAGAGTTTTGTTTTTGTAATCAAATGTTTTTAATGGGGCATTTGTCATCGCTGACTGACAGCTCTTGTATAATTTAGACAGTTTTTTTTTTTTTTTTTTTTTTTTTTTCCCCTGTAATAAAGAGCTTTCAGCTCAGGTATTCATTTATTTTAATAAAAATATTTTTAGAAAATACTAATACATGTTTATTAATAGGTGATTAAAGTTTGTAAATTCTTCTGTAATTGAAGATAAGAAAGTTTTGTTGTTCTAAGTGACCTTAAGGTAGATACAGAATGTAACAATAAATAACTTACCAACAAGAATCTCCCCGATCATCTTAATAATTTCTAAAAAGAAAAAAGATAATTTTCGAATGAAAAACAGTCTTCAGATTCAAAATGTATAAGCGCTTACATGGGGCCTTGTATATAAGTCTGATGTACTTTGCAAGGACCGAACAATTTACACAATGTACTTAACATCTTCGTTTTTCAATCTACACGATCTTTAACTTAAAGTCTACAAATGATTGCAGCTGAAACATAAAAAACACAAGATGGAGACATTTTAAGATACTGAAGGTATTTCCTTAAAATCATCATTATCATCATCATCTGATTCAGCGGTAGCAGAAGCAGCAGCAACAACAGCCATCATCATCATTGGTGTCGTAATTTGTCATAATAATAATCATCGTCATTATTTATTCATTTATTTATTTATTTATTTATTTATTTATTTATTCATTTATTTATTTAAATGGATTTATTATTTTTGTTACATACTAAATGCTTCGATCGTTTCGGCATCAAGTTTACGTTTAGAAACAGCAGATTTTCTTTTATAGTAGTAGTAGGGATCGTAAGTAGTATAGCCATTTGTTTGATAATATCCATATCCAGATGAAGGTCCACTTCCTGATCCATATCCGCCTGTTGGATAAGGCCCATATCCAGATGAAGATCCGATTCCTGATCCATATCCGCTTGTTGGGTAAGGTGTATATCCAGATGAAGATCCGCTTCCTGATCCATATCCGCCTGCTGGATAAGGCCCATATCCAGATGAAGATCCGATTCCTGATCCATATCCGCTTGTTGGGTAAGGTGTATATCCTGATGAAGATCCACTTCCTGATCCATATCCGCCTGTTGGATAAGGCCCATATCCAGATGAAGAGCCACTTCCTGATCCATATCCACCTGTTGGGTAAGGTGTATATCCAGAGAAAGATCCACTTCCTGACCCATATCCGCTTGTTGGGTAAGGTGTATATCCAGAGAAAGATCCACTTCCTGATCCATATCCGCTTGTTGGGTAAGGCCCATATCCAGAGGAGGATCCACTTCCTGATCCATATCTGCCTGTTGGGTAAGGCCCATATCCAGAGGAAGATCCGCCTCCTGATCCATATCCACCTATTGGGTAAGGTCCATATCCTGAGGAAGATCCGCCTCCTGACCCATATCCGCCTGTTGGGTTAGGATTACCAGTTGTGCCATGCCAGTAAACGCTTGAGGGGTTTTGCCAATAAGTTGTATAATAGGAATTATAGTTTTTCTGATATAAAAAATAAATTAGTAATATATAAATGATCCTGCATTAAATCAAAACAAATTAATACAATTTTAGTTAATAAATAATTTGAAAAATAATTGAAAATTGCTTTTAAATATAAATATAACTAATTTGTTTCTTTCCTTTTTCTTATGCTTCTTTCAAGATTTCGTACAACAATAGAAAAGTTTACAATAATTAATACCATATCAACTTAACTTAAAAGGCTTGTTGATAGAGAAATATTAGAACTGTACATAGTAAAAACAAAAGATTTACGTACGACAGATTTTTATTGGGAGGTAGCAGCTAAATATAATGCCTAAAATTTTCAGTAAAGGGTAAGAAAAATACAACAATCTTGACCCTGTAACGATAAAAATCATCAATTTAAGAAACAGTTGCTTGGAGCCCGACATTAAAAAGACAGAGTACTAACTGGTGTACTAGGTGCCAGAATCAGGTGACTTTGGTGGTTTGCGCGCTAACAGTAAGCTAATACGTAAATGCCGCTCGAGTGC
Organism: Tegillarca granosa; assembly: GCA_029721355.1. Lineage (NCBI taxonomy): Eukaryota > Metazoa > Mollusca > Bivalvia > Arcoida > Arcidae > Tegillarca > Tegillarca granosa. The sequence goes on along the minus strand of CM056606.1, from coordinate 16,154,123 downwards.
ACACTAGTACCAGACAGACATATAAATCCCTTGTACATCTAACGCATGCATGAACGTGCTTTAAAATTAATCCTAAGAGTTGAGTTGAGTAATGGTGTTTAACGTCCCAGTCATGAATATTTCACTTATATCGAGACGTCGCCAGTTATAGGAGAAAGTGCAGAAATTTCGCCTGTATGTTGCGCTGATGGCATTATACAGCAGGGTAATTTATCGTGCCACGCCTACCGTGACAGGGGACCTTGTTTATTTTTAGTTCCCATCCGAAAACCCGTGACTTTAATTTCGTAATGCCGAGTGTTTGGCAAAAGAACAGTCACTTCACACTTTCAAGTCTTGGGTCAGACCCTGTCGGGGTTCGAACACCTCCCACTTATAGAACGAGCATTCTACCAACTGAGATACCGCAGTGGTTTAATCCTAAGAGATGAATAAACTTCGTATCCTCGCAAAAAGTCGAAAAATGCTGATGTGACGATTAACACCATAGCAACGAACCATCCAATCGCCGTTTGCTCTACCACTGCATACCTTGAGCAGGCGTCTTAGTTCAGACAGAATGTCTCTCTTGCCTCGTCTTTCATATCCCTTTTTCTCGGTTTTAACTGCCAAAGCTATATAAATAAATAAATGAATAAATAAATAAATAGGAATATCGAGCACTCGCTTTTGTCACGCCGACTAATTAAGGCGCGAAATCGCGCGCGTGTTTGTGTGTGTCAAAAGGTGAAATACTGTCACTTTTTTAAAAAGTGATAAAAATGCGAATCCTCAGTCTCGGACTTTCTTAGATTCTCATGTATGCTTGTACTTACCCTCATCTGCAGCCGTAATAAGTTTCATTCCTATGACAAACGATGTCCCTGAAATACAATTATTTTTAATTTTATGAACAACAAATGAATTTTTCCTCTCTCTCTCTCTCTCTCTCTCTCTCTCTCTCTCTCTCTCTCTCTCTCTCTCTCTTTATTTTTTAATTTTTAATTCACTTATTATCTTACACCTCTCTTCATTTAGTGCCCGAGTGGTCAAAAAGTCTGGCTTTAAAGATAACTTTGGTAGTCATCTCTAGTCTAGATTCGAATCATACTTACTCGGATAAAAGCTAGCGTGACAAAGTTTGACAGCTCGTTGAATTAGGTTTTAGGTAAAAAGTACTTGTATTGGTATCATTAAAACTTGTACTGTTAAAAAAGTTATTCAATTTTGTGAACTACCATAAAGAGCATATTTCTGGCTATAAATAATTATACTTGCATATGAAAGAATGTGATCAATTTTTTTTTCTTTCTTTATTTATTTATAATCATTATTATTACAAGTTTTATTATTATTATTTATTTATTTATTTATTTTATTTATTTATTTATTTATTTATTTATTTATTTATTTATTTATTTATTTATTTATTTTTATTTATTTGATTTTTTCATACTTCCAACAACTTCTTCCATTAATCGTTCCATTTTACCAGCTCCTCCATCTTCCCCGCTAACCTACAGTTAAGGAAGACAAATAAAACCATTAAACTTAAACATAATTTAATTGTGCGTCTCGTAAGCCAAAGTGGACTGCTATCTCTAGTTGTAAAGAATTTGACAAAATCGACGTGATATATAACAAAATTAACAAGTATCTTGACAAGTGGGTTTTACGTCCCAATCAAGAACATTTCACTTATATCGAGAAGTCACCAGCTATAGGTGAGCAAGATACAGTGAGGGTTCTTTGACGTGTCACGCCTGCCGTGACACGGGGCAACGGTTTTTTTAGGTATCCTTTGTGACTTTCATTTTCTAAATGCCGAGTGCTTGACGAAAGAACAGTCACTTCCTATTTTCAAGTCTTGGTATGACCCGACTGGGGTTTGAACCTCCGACCTCCCACTTAAGAGGCGAGCGCTTTACCAACTGTGCCACCATAGTGATGACATCACGTCAAAAGCGTTTTGATTTATCTCCCCTATACTCGTTTTGTTGGTCAGCTCATCCAGCAAAGTCATTTTAGAACTAATTAAAACTTTTTTGCTGACGACCAGCATATTGGTTCGGTTTTAGTGGTTAGTTGGTTGAATGCTGTTTAACGTCACATTAGCAATATTTTAGTAATCGTGAAAGGGCAATTTATTAATCTCGAGAATAATCGTATTGTATCAAAAGTTCGTGTGGTGCGTGATTGTGAGTGTGCAAGTGTTTCTGGTCCCAATTTTACAATTATTCAATCAACTGAGTGTACACTCAACTCAAATAAGGGGATATTTCAATGTCAATTTTCAAGACATTACACACTTAGATTGAATATCTGATGTCATGTTTTACTTGTTTAGTGTAAGTTTGTTAAACAAAACAAATCATTGCCTCATAAAACTGAAAATTTTTAAAATATCGAGTAAAGAAAAATGGAAATATTTGAGTTGGGTGGAACTAGAGCCTGATCTGAAATTGAACTAGTGCGCACCTAAGGCGACCGCTAGAGTACTATTGCACTCACCGGCAATGTTCAGATTAGCTCAGTCCTACAGACTTCATAGTCCTTTAAACTGAAACAGAGACAATCACTAAAGGCCTACGAAAAAGAAAACATTTGATACGAACGACCGGAGACTTTTTTTTATAATTTAGACATAATAGTAATGATCTTTTGAACATTTCATGCTGTTTTACGGGACAAATAGCGATTACAAATATATAATAGTGCGTTTGTTTAAGGAATATCGTATTCTTGCTGACCAGGCAGATCGATCTATTTATAGCCACATAATGAGATAATATTCTTTAACAATTCTATCAGAATTTGAGTGATTATAACCAAGACAGTAACAAATAAATCCCTTAAAATTTGTGTATTTAAAGAATTAGTTTTATTTGCTTAAATTTGATTGTATTGAATTATATTTTCTTTCTTCGATTTTTATAATAACAAAAATATGACGTTTTACAATTTGAAGCATTTTATTGTGGCGTCACTTTATACATAAATGGCTACAGGGTAATGGATTAGAAAAGTGATTGGAAATAATAATACTGTAAACAGGGTAAAAATCTTAAATATTATATAAAGTGCTTCAAAACTGTTAAATATGTGAATATCACTTTCAACTTACTCCGTGAACAATTAATCCTAAAAATTAATTTTTGTGTTTTTACCAAACAAATAATATCAAAATAAGAGTCATAAAATATATGAAATCGTAACTAACTTAAAGACGTCTTAGTGAAAATTAAAGCTGTAATGCAATTGTGAATTATTATTTAAACTATGCACTATTTTTTCTGTAAAACTTTTTCTTATAGTGAGTTGGGTAGTTTTTTTAAATGATTTTCAGTCACAGACGACCATTCTAACTATCAAACAAAAATCGCAAATATACATGTATTTTCCCAAAATTAGCATTTTGATTAAATGCCAAAAAATATTGAAATAACTTTACAAATATGCGAAAATTTATTAGCATTTTTTTCGAAAAAAATTAAAAATTGAAATTATAAAATGACACCCGAGTATGAAATCACTTTGACCTTAAGTCATTTGCTTACCCGGTTAAAAGTATTTATTTATTTAATTAATTAATTATTCATTTTTTTGTTAAGAGTCACTGTTAACTTGTTAAGAGTAATGAACTCGGTTCAACCATTTTCTCAGATGGATCTTAGGTCATTTGTTCAGGAACAATCTGCAGCAATTCAAAGTCCACTATTTGAATTGTAGGTTGCTAAAACTTGCTATTATTGTATCATTGATGTCTTGTCGCTATGAGTGGACAAAAAATACAAAGATGTTAAATTTTCTAGCGGTTCGTGTCATCATTGTCAGTTTTAACTAACACATTTTTTCTGTTTTTTTTTTTTTTTCACAAAACGTATTATCATAGGAAAGCTACCAGCATGTTTGAGCAGTAACTCAAATCATTTGGCTTCAATCGTCTGTCATCTTGACCCAAACCTTTACAATAATCACAGTTTTCAACTCAAATAAAAATACAATTTATAAATTAAATTATCAGATAAATAATAATAACGACAATAATTAAATCAAAGCACCGGAGGTGCCGTACGAACAGAGAGCATGGAAACGCAAGAGGCAGTTTGAAAGTGAGTGTAGGTAGCAGTACAATCTGCCTTATCCCATTCCATTCCTATGCGATCAAGGTTGTAAAATACCATATGGAAGGGGAGTAAGAATTCATGACTGGAAAAGTGTCCATTATATTTTTTTGTATTAGTGTTGGCAAAATACCACATTCAGAAGAGTCTGTGCTAAAGCAAGGTTCTTTCACATTCCAAGCATTTCTCCAAGAAAAGACAAAAACGTTCATACGTTACATTTTTAATTGATTACACAAACAGAAAGATGTTTTTATGGTGTCATCGATCGTTATATTTCTCAATAACGACAAAACAACCGCAAATGATGGTTGCAAAAAACTGTTTTTATACAAAATACACGCCACCTACCGAGGATTTACCCTAAAACTTTCCATGTAAACTTCTATTAGTACATCTTGCACAATCGACAGGAACTCGTGAAATCTCTCAGCTATAGCTTTTTTCCGGTCGATTTCACAATGCTGCTCTCAAAATCGTGTATATCATTTTTACGCTACGTCGACAAAATTAAAATGAAAACATGTCTACATCAGATATGTCAAATTTTGTTGGGGCTTCGAGGAGGGGATGGGAAGGGAAACGAATGAAAACAAATACATTCCTATAAACATGACATTTGCTATCGTGCATGTAAGACATGATTTCTTTACAGCACTTTCCGCAACCTATACTTTTACTTACACGCTCAAACTTCGGGTAATGTTTAAAAAATATTGCTTTATTTACTGTGGTTCACTCTTCTCGCCAAAACGCATGCTACCAAGAAATGACACGTCATATAATTCATCCAATCAAAAGAGACCGTTTAAATTATGGGATATCCGCGAAAATGTTGCGAAAATAGGTCTTTGTTTACATAAACTGTTCATGTATTCTTCCGCTGCGCCGCATTGTATCCTTTCCACCAAAAGTTTCTCCACAGAATCCATGTATAAATTTTATTTTCAATACCACATACATTCATCATTGTGCGGTTACCCTCAGCACGTACTTATCACCCGCAAACTACCGTACTATATTCCACATATATTGCGCAAGGATTTGACATAGCGGTGACATAGCCTGTCCGATTGCGACGTACGTGACAATACATCACAGAGATTCATCTCTGTTCGTAAAAACAGGTGGCAGAACTTTTACTTGAGCCAGCATTTAGTTGGATGTTTGTTCAAAATATTTTTTAAAAAATGTCTGAAATGCTTACTTTGATATAAAACCCGAAATGATTTGTAAAACTTTACAAAATGACTAGCAGTTCACTACTGCAAAGGGTTATTGAAACGAAATTTGTAGATTAAAACAAATAAAAATATTACCTCTTTGCCACCATCCGAAGTTGCTGGTAAATTGGCCGAGTTGACACCAATTGCAAACAATGCAATTGCAAATATGATACACTTGTTCATGTTGTACAACTTCAATAAACACGAAATAAATGAATTCTATTTTAAAAATCTCATTTAAATATCTCCTTAACAAGATAAGTTTTAAAACTTTATATAATATATATATATATATATATATATATATATATATATATATATATATATATATATATATATATATATCTATATCTATATATATATATATATATCCTACTTAAAAAGAAATAAATGAACGACATGATTTAATCTCGTTGTTTCAATATTTTTGTAGGACACTCATGACGGCATAAAAATCTCTATTAAGTCCATTTTGAGTGCAAAAAGTCTTTTTAAACATTGACCATACAATGCCCAAGGCCATTTCACCGATTCACCTGACCACATGTAGAGCTTTTCATTTACGTAAAAAAGTTTTAAGTTTAAAAATAATCTGATTTGGTTGTCTATTCTAATTTTCCTTTTGACTATCTCCCACTTATTTACCAAATAACCACAAAAGAAATTATTCCAATCATAAAAATATTAAATTTAGAATGCAAGAGAATTTTCATTAAGTTATTTCATAAAGAAAGAATGCTGATCATATGAATTAGGGTTAACTCTCTAGTCAAATGACTTACTTATATCGAGGCGTCACAAGCTAAGTAAAAAAGCAAAAAGTTTGAAATATGCCGTTCGCTCAAGGCATTGTGCAAAGTGGTTCTATAATCAACTCTAATTGTAATATTGTTTAACATCTCGTCAGAAAATTCTAGCTATTACAGACTAGGGTTCTTGTTTTTTTAATGGGTTTGATAGGCGAAAAATTAGCTTTCCGTTTTTTAAACTTTGTCAGACCCCACCACACGGCTGTTAGAATCCTTCTTTACCTTATTAAAAAAGGTTATCGTTACTGAGCATGCGTAGGGCTGCGAAATGTACACCGCTGGCAACCGATGTCCGCCATATTTGTTTACGCTTCTGAGAGGGGTGGTCCCAGTAGTGTAAAAAAATTAGAAAACTCACAACACCAATTTCGACGTTCTGAATAAAATTCAAATCTTTGATGGATTATCTCTCTACCATCAGAATGCGATTTTTGATTTTCGCTCTGTAAACATAAATAATCGTGTTCAAAGTTGCGGTTTTCTAGAAAAACTGTCTCAGTGCACCAGGGTACGAATTCCGACAAAAGAAGCAACCAATCTTCCAAATGTGTATAAAATGTAAAGAAGTACAATTTAACAACACATTGCATGTAGTCTATCAATTAATTTTTTTTGCAAAGTGTGTGTGTGTGTGTGTGTGTGTGTGTGTGTGTGTGTGTGTGTGTGTAATGGCCCGTGAGGCAAGGTAGTTTGTAAATCATTTTCTATCTCACGACTATGAACACGCTAAGGTGGAAAAATCAATAATAAAAACTTTGTATATGTCCTCAGACTTTGTATTGAAAATAATGACGATTTGGATTGTCCATTTTTGTTTGACGATATGTTTCACTGTATGAAATTGAACAATGTATCCAACTCACGAAAAAAGAATATCAGTACTTCTAGGATTTTGACTCCAAATGCCATTAATTTATTTATTTTTATTTATTTATTTCATTTTTTAAAAATTATTTTATTTATTTATTTATTTATTTATTTATTTATTTATTTATAGTTTTATTTTGATACCGATGTATTGATCACTTGTTAATATTGCCAAAATTTTATTATTTTCAGGACTGAATCTTGGGTGTCTCATTACAGTGGGTTCAACTGATCGCAAGTCAAAAACATAAGCATAAAGATTGTTACTAAGTGCATCATATGTTTGTTTTTTGGAGATGCTGTCAGTGCATTCTCCTTGACGATTAACAGATAGTGGACTTCAGAAGGCTTCATGTTTTTTATAATCAACTCCGCCTGCAGTTCTCCATTCGATCCACAACACACCTTCTAGCATTGCAACATGAACAGAATTGAAGGTTTAAAATAAAGTATTAGCATATAAGTCTTAAAATATTTCCATTGCTTTAAAAGAAACAAAAATAAAATTAAAAAAAAAAAATTAATTAATAAGATTAAGACTGCCAACGGGGCCCTTTCCGACTCATGTCAGGTTTCTAACATACATTAAGTGAACATTTCATGCGTTTATGTGTTTCCTATCCGCTTTGTATACCATTGTGCACGTACAGCGGTCATCCCTAGTATTGTAGATAAACATTGCAGACCATAAAAGCCACAATACAACAAATGCCTACGGCTAGGAAAAGTATTTCTCACTAGCGGTCAAACCCTCAGCCGTGAGACTTTCGCCTTTACCAAACAGCTACTGCCGCCCTCTTTTAACTAATACACGTCACATCATATGCAAGTTCAAAACAGCAATTTGTATAGATTTTTATTTTTGACTATTTTTTCAGAAGTTGCAAACCTTTCTTTCAAAATCTAACACGTAACAGAATTTTTTCTCTTTTTTTGAGTTTTTAATTCTTCTTCTAAAATAAAATCAAAATTTTAGATTTGTTTACTGTTTTGTCAAGTTTTCTATAGGTGTAACTTGTTTGCTTCTTCACTTTTTGCCGGTATATTTAATTGTGCTGAACTTCTTTGGATCCAAGAAATCTTTTCCAGTCATATCGGTAAAATTAGTACATTCTCTTATAGCTGAATTCGGAACCTAAAATAAAATGAAAGAAAAAGTATGAAAACCTCCTGTTACTCAGCTGAAAAATCTCGGAAACAGTTCAATATTTTTTAAAATTATTGATTCAAAAGTGGCTCAATATTCAATAGAAATAAGAAGTTGAGTAGAGTTGTGTAATGGTGTTGTACACCCGAGTCAAGGTTCTTTCACATATACCGAGGCGATCAGTTCTGGGATGGTGGGAGCACCTGGCGTAAACAACAAACCTTCGGCAAGAGAAATATTATAGAAACTAACGCAGATGAATGATCCAATACTCTCAGGTCTCCACGTGTTCCCACTTGTACATGTTCCAGCATTCTAAGGTCACCACGTGTTTCCACTGGTACAAGGCCGATTAAAATAATTATACAAACTCACGTACCACATAATCTTGTGTTTTAAATTTATCCTTCAAGTTAAAAAAATTTCTCGTCACGAAAAGCTAATAAAGAAGGCTGATATGACGTAAAACAAAATTCAGCAAAACATCTTCTTTTGAAATTGACAAAAGTGTTTTGACGTTGCCGTTATTCTTCCCATATTTGTACAACAAATGTATTGAATATTTTATATTTGTCTTGGATTTAAAATTACCTTTGGATTACAGAACATTCTTAATAATGTTCTCGAATATATCTAAGTTGTTAACTTAAACATATAATCTTTATACTTTTGTTTCTTAGTTAGGTTTCGAACCCATAACTTTTGATTTTAAAATCAAACGATTGTACACTCAATCATGCCGAATCATTTTATTATTATTATTATTATTATTATTATTATTATTATTATTATTATTATTATTATTATTATTATTATTGTTGTTGTTGTTGTTGTTGTTGTTTACTGTCGTCTTTGTTGTTATTGCTGTTGTTAATCTTGTTGCCTACCTTATGTAGTTTAGTATATGACGGATGGTGGTGTTTCTTTATCGGATTATTTGAAGCGCGGTTATATGCACATAGGAATGCCCATCTTCTATATGGGCTTTTGTTTTGATTACTTGTTTGAAGTAAATTGCAGTGAAAAAACAACGCATCTCCTGTTGAAAAAAAAAAAAAACGAAAAATGGTTAATTTCATTCATAATTTTATTTGTTCTTGTAAATCAGTTTTGGAATCTGTTAATATTGCACTTTCCTAAAATATAATGGATCTCAGTTGCAACCTGAATTGTCTCCCTTTCTGGTAAACTTTATGTGTAACGACTGCCTTCTTGGTATCGTTATCATTTTTGATAATTTGCTGTTTGTGGAATGACATTTACGCCAGTCAAGATTATGTGCCTCGTATTGTAATATCTATTTTAAGATCGGTTGACAAAATTGTAAAAAGGCCTTTGACAAATGAACTAATAATTTTCTCATTTTAAAACCAAGTTTTCTCAGCGGGATTTGAAATAAGGAGAAGAAGTCTTTTTTCGAAATTTCTCGATCTATACACAAATAAACACACAGACTAAACAAGAGAGAAAACAAGCAAAACGAATAATTTTCTGATACATATATATTATTTATTATTTATTTATTTATTTATTTATTTATTTATTTATTTATTTATTTATATTATATACACAGTGTGTAGATACAACCCTTTGTATCAGGTAGAGTTCTGTTTTTAGCAGCCGGTATCACTACGAGTCGCGCTTGCGCACTGTGTATATGATATTTTTATCTGACATTTTCAACAACGTTAATTAAAATAATAAAAACAAAAGATTGTGTGACAAAATGTAGTTTACCACAGAAAAACACTGAAGTTTATCATTACATAATACGTGACATCATGAAGTCAATGACAAGTTTCATTTTCAAAAAGTTCAGAATGACCTACATTACCTCAGTCACTTTCGTCACTGTTTATTATCATTCGAGGTCGTTTTCTCTTTGGTGATTCAGACTTGTTGATAATTTGTATACATAGTGACACTGCCAGAAATGTTAAAAGTATGTCCATGTAAACCGGAAAAAGATTGCTTAGAATATTGTTCGTTTATTTGACTAAGATTACCAGATTGAGAGTAATTGGATAATTGGGAATTTTAAGAGAGTTTTCACTGTGTGTTGTTTGATTGTTTACATTTGCGTAACGGCTGGTTCCATATAATATGTTCGTTATTTCATGTTGCATGGATTTTGATGGGACTGCATATGTTAACACATGAAATGTTTTTATGACCGGACTGTTGGAGCAATTCCTGAATGGAGAAAGCGAGTGCATGTCGTTTTTCTGGCGCTGTTATTATTATTATTATTATTATTATTATTATTATTGTTATTAATTATTTTCATTTTTTTAAAGATTTACATATTTATTAACAAAAATTGTGAAATAAAACAAATTTGTGTATTCAGTATGCTACCTGGGGATTTCCCGTGACGTCATGAAAAGTAGTCTGTCTAAAAGTGCACGTGTACTTTAGCGCCATTGTTGTATCACCACAGTGTGGTGATACAAGATTCTGTATCATGCGTGTTCGATAAAACTTGTATTTTGTCAAAATAAGTAGAAAAACTAGTCTGATGTTAGATAAAACATCCTATTAAAATATTAAAACTCCATTATAATTTTTAGTGCTAGTTGTTGCTAGTTGTTGTAGGTATTTAGTCGGATCTAAATGAGCCAATACTACATATATATTGTAAACAAGCTAGGCTCACCTTACTTCAAATCTGAAAAAGTCTTCACTCAATACCACATACTAAATAAATATAGTATTCTTTGTATATAACTTGTTTTAAATTCTAGCATAATTTTTTTTTCAATAAAACGTTTTGTTTAAAAAAATAAATATAAGATAATTGAGAATTATAACCAAGTTACCTGGTTCCAATTCAACAAATTCTAGAGGGCATATTTTTGCAATAGCATTAACTCTCTCTACATCAGCACCCGTCTGCCCAGCGATAAAGTCGTGATCTATTCTACCACATCTGTGTGACCCTCGGAGAATCTTAAATGTAGAATAAAAATTTACAACTGACAAGTTAAACGTCATTATAACGTAAATGTTAGACCGCTTAGGAATGAACTGTTTTAAAATGATGTTCATTGTCAATATAAATGCATAGATTTTGCAAGCAAACTAAATGTCATGCTTTACAGTTAATATTGACAATGGACGTCATTTTAAAACAGTTCAATAATTTTTTTTCGAAAAATATTTTTTAAGAAATAATTTATTACTACAAGACTAAAAAATTCCCTTCTATAACATATATACATCAGGAGGGGTCCAGTAGCTGAAACAGCAACGAATCGATGAACATGCATTTTCGACCGAGAACGTGATTTTCGAATAATATATAGTCCAAAATAACAACAAATTTATTTTGTTGAAAGTCAAATTATTATTATTATTATTATTATATTATTATTATTATTACATCTAATATTTTCATAAATACATTATGTTAATACAAAAATCGAAAAATATCATCAGTACATCTAAAACAAACAATATTGGTTTTCAAACCATAATTTCCCTGTGGTTACCCCAAACCAAAAAAAGTGCGGATTAATAACGTGTGTGTAAACCGTCTAACCCAAGGAACCAAGCACTCGGCATGACGAAATGAAAGTCCGGTTCTTTCGGATGGGAACTTAAAATAAACGAGGTCCCGTGTCACGGAAGGGCTGGTACGGTATAGAACCCTGCTGTATAATGCCATCAGCGCAACACACAGGCACTTTCGTCTATAGCTGGCGTCGTCTCGATATCAGTGAAATATTCTTGACTGGAACGTTAAGCAACATTACTCAACTCACTCTTCCTGTTCAGTACTGTAACTTACTTATATAAAAGTGTTTAATTACCGTCATGTACTCACTGTTTCACATTTTATTTTGTCAAGTTATATTCCAAGCACCAGTTTCACAATAATGTCTTAACTAATATTTTCCTTAACTTATCTTGAACAAATTTTAGCAATCTCTTTTTGAATTACAAATAAACGTTTGATGATACTAAATACAGATGTTACAAGCTTGAAGTGATCTAAAAATGACAGATTAAATTCCTGATTATCTAAATTACTAAATTATTGAGTTTTTAAATCTGTCAGATTTAAGTTAAGGATTGATTGTAAAAGTGGGACCAGAACCATACAGTTACCCTCTAGCATACCGTCATATTGAATGTATCGTCGATCGTTTGTTTCTATTTTAACTTCAGTTTCGTTTTAGTTAAAAAGCAATTACTTTAGAATTCAAAATCATATTTAGTTAACTCTTAAATTTAAATAATTACAAACTGCATGTGATGTCCGACTTTTTTGTGTTTTGATTGGTCGATGTATTCTTAATGACGTCATTTTTGACAATTTATTTTCGTATAACTTTGCACTTTTGTCGAACTTTTCGGTGTTTTCAGCATTGTTTACAATGGCGACACACAAACAGCAAAGAAGGTCAACGCTCGCGGAATTATAAAAAAAAGACTTGAAATGGTTAAACAATATAAGAACTGAACAAATATTATTCGTATTTCACAATAATATGTAAAAATTAGTTAATAATAACTATATGCAACTAGTTAAATTAAATGGATGACCTCAAATTTGCTGAAAAACAAAATCCGTCTGCAACATACTGCTGGCTAAAATAGCTACTTACGGCGAACAAATTCGACAATTTTTGTTAGATGCTTCGCCATTTCTCAAAGCAATAGATGTGCCAACCGATGATGCCTTTCTTTCGTGTAAAATTCCAACTGTTTACTTGCAAGCATTTGTCTTATTATTATTAATAAAAAATTGTTCGTTGACCTACTTTATGTTATGTCGTACGTAACAGATGTTACCTATTTGGCGGCCATCAAAATGTGTCACAGCCAACGTTAACAATGTCACATTGTATCAATGCGCTACTGTATACAAAAGAGTTCGATGTTTCGATACTGATAACGAACATTTTAATAAAGAGACAAAGTTTGTAATTATAGGGATTGGTTTTCAATTTTTGCAAAGTTATTGAAGTATAACCCGACGATGACGGACAACAAATTGTATAAAACATTGCCAATTGACTACAAGTTCGTGATTTTGGATGCATGGGACCAATAATTTTATAAATCGATAAAATCCTTAAATCAGATGTAAAATATAAACCCAAATTAGTTCTAAAATGTTATAGATTTTTGTTTCAAGATCAGTTTTTATGAATAGGTAAATAACAAAAAGATAAAATTTCTAGAAAGTTGAATTAAATTTGCTATTGATTACAGTATGATAACAAGTTACATATACCTGCAGGCATCCATTTTCTTTCGTACATCTGTCCACCGCAAAAAACACCGTCATCATATCGGGGAATAAATTTCCATTTTTATACCAAAGTCTTTAAAAAACAAATTCATATGCAAATAGTAAAAAATTAGCGTTTTTGAAAGAAAAACAAACAAGAGGCCCATGGGCCTTAACGCTCACCTGAAGATATGTCCAATATTGTTTGCAAAGTGCAATAGACAATATATTAAGTACAGAAACTTTAAAAGTTTTCTCAAGTTAAGAACTCCCACAAAACTATATCCACTCACATTTCATTTATAAGTAGCTTATAAAATATGCATGAAGTAACTGTAGTGCAATGAATAATTTCAAAATCATTAATAAATTTCAGTATACTTATGCAGCTATGTCCTTGACCTTTGAACATATATGACCTCAAACCATATATGATTGTCATGTCAATGCCTACAATATTCTAATACACATGCCTATGCGTGAAATGAATAGTTTTCAAGATAATTAGCAAGTTAAGTCTTCCCTTGCAGCTGTAACCTTGACCTTTCAACATATGACATTGATCCATATATCAAAATGATTGTTACGTCAATACCTACAATATTCTAATATACATGCCTATACAAAAAGTTAATAGCTTTCAAGATATTTAGCAATTTAGTCTTCTTTTGGAGCTATGACCCTGACCTTTCAACATATTACCTTGAACCATATATCAAAATTATCGTTGTCACAATACTTACAATATTCTAGTATACATGCCTATACAAAAAGTTAATAGTTTTCAAGATTATTAGCAATTTAAGTCAACTTTTGAAGCTGTGACCTTGACCTTTCAACATATGACCTAGAACCATATATCAAAATGATCGTCACGTCAATACCTACAATATTCAGATATACATGCCTAGTATACAAAAAGTTAATAGTTTTCAAGGTAATTAGAAATTTAAGTCTTCTTTTGCAGCTGTGACCTTGAGCTTTCAATATATGACCTTGAACCATATATCAAAATGATCGTCATTTCAATACCTACAATATTCTTATATACATGCCTATACAAAAAAATAGTTTTCAAAATAATTAGCAATTTAAGTCTATTTCTGCAGTTGTGACTTTGACCTTTCAACATATCACCTTAAACCATACATCAAAATAATCGTCATGTCAATACCTACAATATTCTAATATACATGCCTATACAAAAAGTGAATAGTTTTCAAGATAATTAGCAATTTAGTCTTCTTTTGGAGCTGTGACCGTGACCTTTCAACATATGACCTTGAACCATATATCAAAATGATCGTTGTCGCAATACCTACAATAATCTAATATATATGCCTATAAAAATCTTTGTAGTTTTCAAGATAATTAGCAATTTAAGTGTTTTTCTTCAGCTGTAACCTTGACCTTTCAACATATGACCTTGAACCATATATCAAAATGATTGTCATGTCAATACCTACAACATTCTAATATATATGCCTATACAAAAAGTTGATAGTTTTCAAGATATAGTGACAAATATATAATTTTTAGCAATTTCCCCACTCAGTACCTTACCATTTCCCCATTTTGAGCCCCATGGCTACCATTTGTGTAAATCTGAAACTACATGACCTAAGGATGTTATAAATGAAATAACTAAGGTATATCTCTTGTACATTCAGAGGAGAAGATTTTTAAAGTTTCTCACTATTTACCCCCTTATGGGGCCCCAAGGGGACATAACTCTTTCATTTGTGCAAATCTGAAAGGGCTCCACCCAGGCATGATGGGTTCCAAGTTTCATTAAATTTGGCCCAGTGTTTTTTAGAAGAAGATTAAAATGTAAAAAGTTTACGACGACACACGACGCACGACGAACGAAGATGGATAGCAATAGCTCATCTGAGCTTTCAGCTCAGGTGAGCTAAAAAAATGATGTTGTTTACAAAATTGACTCAAAACAAATTAAATAAATTCCGAAGTACTTCATTACAAGTAATTGTTGTCACACAAACTATTTTTATTTCCATGTAAAATACATTGTAATAATTTAATATCACAATCCGTATAACCAAAACAGATAATTTATCTATCAAACTTTTCGGTCTTAGTGGTACCGATGAGGAATGAATTTCCGAAATGTGCACATCTGACAGCAAAATTTAACTGGTATTTGTGTTATATATTTAGCAATAATCAAATTTTCATATTACCAAATAGATTTATTAATCAAGCAACTATCAAAATTATACAATGAAGATAACATAAAATAGATTCTATGTATTACCCATAATCCTGGTGCCAGACGTATTTTCCACCAGTTTCTGCGTCTTTCATCATTAATTTTGAATGGTAATGATAAACTTCTCCTCCTAATAACTACGAAACAAACATGCTTTTTTATCATTTCAAATTAGTAAAAATATTTTCTCAAAATTCAGATTTGTTATTTCTAACCGGTTTAAGCATCCTTTCTTAAGAAATTCTGAATAATTTGCATCTTTTATTGATTTCAATCGCTTAACGATGTTACAAATGAAAGATGTTGTAATTTGATCTTGACTTTAATCTCAGAAGAATAGATAAAAGTCTATTTTGCTGTATTGCTTACCTCTTCACACGTTCCTGCTACTTTTTCGGACCTTGCCAGCATCCCTGTAATGTCAGATCCAGGATGACCCCAGTTCACCATTCTGGCAAATCCGCCTTCATTATCTTCAACCTGTAACGTAATTATTAAAGCAATTGCTATTATAAATGATGCTACATGTAAAAAATATAATCTCAAAATATTTAAACATATAAAATGTTGTTAATTGTACCAATACTAAAAACTCTTCAAACATTTAATTAAAATACAAAGCAAAATCTATAATTTTATGAAAAGAGGATTTTTGAGAATTCTGTCATTAAATATTGCGAGCACCGAAGACTCAAGCCCAATTTGGCAAAGCATCTTGAGGCCGATAAAGTCCACCAACGGGTCCAGAGATAAATACATTTTTAATATTTAAAATGACTTTTTGCTCATATTTCTAATATATTTACTATAATGCTTTTGCTCTCTCTCTCTCTCTCTCTCTCTCTCTCTCTCTCTCTCTCTCTTTTGACTTTTTTTTAAAGGAATGAGAGAGTGTAACTCCCACAATCTCCTCTTCCTTAAATCCTCAAATGACCATGTGTTAAAATTAAGATCTATTAGAAACAAATGAAGTTATAAGCTGTAGATATTATTTCTTAAAGTATTTTTTTGAATTTTATCAATAAAATGAAGTTACAACATTGAATAAAACGAATTAATAAGCTACAACCTTTATTTCAAGTGTTATTTTCATATTTATCATTTTTATATATTTTGCTTATTGAAGAATATATTGACACGAAATAACATCGCAAAGCGCTATCAAATTTAAATGTAACATCAACACAAACATGAATTGTATATTAACCAACTGAATTTTAACGAGTTTTACAGGAATAGTTTCAATGTCCAGCACTTTTTAATTTCATGTACCAAGTGTGTTGAAACGTTTAAAGATAGTCAAGGTTGGCCATAGTCCGAAAATCTGACGGTCTATCTCCAATCTCCAATCGTGCAGTAAGGCAAAAAAATTGAAAAGGATAAATCTAAAGACCGCAGAAATCTCGGTCTAGGTTGGCCAAAGTTGATAGCATAATTACATTCAAAGTACGAAACTATATTGTTTACCATAAACGAGTGTTCAATCAAAGCATCGTTGTTTTCAAAAGCATACTTAATTTTTCCATGTTCTTCTGCATCGAGTAAATTTCTGTATAAGAAATTTTAGTAAAACAATTTATAATGATTTAAATATTTGAAATCTGAAAATATGGTTAATTTTTTTTTTTATAGATATTTCAGGAATTTAAGATGTCATTTTAAAGATAACTTTAAGATTGCAACATCTGTATTTGTTTAAATAACAAATATTTATACGTAATTAAAAAAAGATTCCCAAAATATGCGAAATTTTTGTTAATGAAAATCTTAGTTAAGGAGTGTTTATGAAATCGGGGCCAGTGTCGGTTAAACTGCATAGAAATCGCACTTATATATCCATTATCAGGGCTGCATTATTTTTTCTTACTATGCTGATTCATTAATTTATCTTGCACTCAATTAATGTGATTTAATTTTTTTTACCAAAATGTATATTCAGCACGTGGCACTTATCATAAAAGGGAATCCCCTTTATTGACGTAATGATGTACTAAAAGTGATGAATAAAAAACAAAATTTAGAACATTGTTTAGTATGACCATACTGTGTTGAATTTTAATATCACCAAAGTAACCAGTTAAACACCAAACAACAAAAATAATAAAATAATGAAACAAGTCAACAAGACATTTATGTTTGTACGAAAGGAAATCGATCAACTCAAGGTTTATATAGCAAAAGCAGATCCTGTTTTGTGATAACTCGAGATTTATTTTAGTGTTTTTAACCCAGTTGTCTTCCAGACCTTCTATTCGGTTTTGTTTCTTGTGGTAGTCTTGGTTACATTATTATCAAATACTATATACTATGTGTCATAACTTGCGGGGTCCAGTCAAGCATATTTTACTTATATCGAGATGTCGCCAGCTATAGGCGAATGTGCAGAAATTTTGCCTGCGCATTGCGCTGATGGCATTATACTACAGGGTTCTTTTTCGTGCCAAGCCTACCGTGGCACGGGGCCTCGTTTATTTTTAGTTCCCATCCGAAAGAACCGTGACTTTCAATTCGTAATGCCGAGTGCTTGGCGAAAGAACAGTTAGTACCCACTTTCAAGTATTGGGTGAGACTCGGTTGGGGTTCAAACCCACGACCTCCCACTTACGAAGCGAACACTTTACCAACTGAGCTACCGCAGTGGTCAATTCTTGTTAATGATTGGACAAGTGACCTATTTTAGGAAGTATCTGACAACCCTTTAGATCTTTACCTAACAATGATGTATCCATACTGGTTAAAATCTTTCTTCATCTGTTCTGTCACTTTAAAATCATCTCCATTGTAACGATATTCTTGAAAAAAAAATCAGGAAAGACTTTATTGTCATGCTAAAAAATCGTAAACAAATTCTAGATTTGTTTTACGAATGATGACTTTAAATTGAAGTGTTTTTTTTAATTATTTAATCAAACTGTCTTGTTATGATGCCATTTTTAAATTAATTTACAATTAAATACTGCTTTTTTAATTTCTATAAAACTTTTAAGTTTATCAGCATTATCACATATTATTTTCTACATTGTCTTTCTGTTAAAGCAACCAAAAACAAATATAGTCTGGACTTTTATAAAAACCAATAAAAATGAGACTTTAAATCGGTACTACATTAAGTAGCACATTGTATTCAACTGAATTGTTTATGTACCTTTATGGAGCCTCGGTGGCCGAGTTCTCTAAAGTGCGTGCTTACCAATCACAGCGTCTTTAATCGATAAGGTTTTAATCCCACGTTGCAGATGCTAGAGTTGATAAAGTTTTTCAGCCCACTTGCAAAAGGTCAATGATTTACTCTTGATATTAAGTTATGGATCTTGACTGGGACATCCGATCTATGTATATGTACCTCTGAATTTTTCTGATAATTTCACAATATTATACGCACAAATAAGAAAAGGTGACAGAACAATGTAAATATAATATGTTTACTTCAATAGACAATTTTCTACTCTACGACTTCTAATATAAATTTTCTCAACAATTCTGTAGCACATGTGTGTTTTTACAATTTCATAAATATCTCTTTTTTAATGTTATTTCTTGGTTATTTTGTCTCTTGTAATGGATAATGCTTACCGGCAGGTTTAGACATTGTTGTAAATTACACCTTTTACGTGTTAATGTAATTGCTGTAATAAATGCAGAAATATAAAAGAAAGCGATAAATTAGCTAATAATAAGTTAACCAACGTTTTATATTTTATTTATTTATCAGTTTTTAAATTTCTTATTACGTATTTAATATACTAACGAGACTTTTAAAATCAGTTAAATTTTTGAAGTCGTTGAAAAACACGTTAAAGTTTATTGAAATGGTTTCTTTGACAGTAGGGTGTATCAGTATACCACGTGGTACCACACAATGTTGGTTTAAAACTATTATATTTATTGAATATATATTTTCATTCGTTAACGTTTTTTAAATAAAAAAATACAACCTTTAGGGAGATTGTACCTTAAATAATTTTCTGTTTATTTTACCAAGAAACTTTAGGGTTAACGTGACGCTCTGGTTCCTACGACTCTTTAAAATTTGATTATGTTTTTTTCCCCAGTCAAAAAAACCTTAAAGCGAATTTTCTCTCACTTGGATTTGTTCGAGTAGGATTCGAACGAAATAGTTAACAGGCGTTTTTAAGATTCTGCAAAATACTTTGTATCCGTAAAAGCGCGCTTTACTATAATTCGACCCCTCAGACAGCAAAAGGAATGGTTAAGAAATTTGCAGTTTAAATAAATATATCTTTCGTGAAATTGATACATTTTTATGAAACTAGGATTATACACGTTATTATTTTGTAGGTTAATTATTATTTAATGTTTTCTAGGGACCCTGATCCGCTAATTCACATGACATAAAATAAATAATATGTCTATCAAACTAGGATGTTTAAGGATAACGTGACTGGTGGAGTGAAATGCTTGTCGCGACATACGCACTCGGTTAGCTGATATGACGTAAAATATTATGCTAAACAAATAAACGGTCAGACCATAAGTCAAAATAAATTCGTAAATGAGTAAACAAGAGTAATTTTTCAAAGCAATATAGTCACAATGGTAAAGCTTTTTTCCATTAAACAAAAAAAAATATATAAAAAAATCTCCAGTCTGCAAAGAAGTATATTAAATACTTCATAATCTTTATGTTTTGTTTAAGTTTTAAACATTTTAAAAATTTTGCGTGCAAATTACTGAAATCACAACTTTTTTAAGATAATGTCAAATTAGGTCTTTCCTATTTCAAAAACTAAACGTTATGGATAATTGGTTTACCATTACCATGACTTAATGAAATATTTAATAGTCATTATTTTATCAGAAATAATTAAATAAATGACAATGTTGCAAAATAAACAAGACCTATAGCAACCAATTTAAAGCATAAGTGGAATTTGTATTTGACTCTCCAAAATAACGTTATAGTAGCATAACTTAAAGTCGCATTTATCAATTTTCTGAATTTTTTTTTTTTTTTTTATTTTTTTTATTTTCTGAATATATAGTTTTAAAAATAGATATCTTCTAACAACGATCCGTGACATTCTTTTTCTAAAGCTGCATTAAGTTTTCCAAAGATAAAAAATAAAACGGTGCTAATCTAATAAATGATGTACCTAATGAACAATGTTACATTTGGTTCAACGATAAAAGCTCGAATAAATACAGAAATTACAGTATTTACCCAGCGAGATGCAACATTTGGGATCTAATATTAGAACATGGTTACGTCATCAAAACCCGGGTCATTTAAACACAACTTTCAAAATGTTGAAATACGATAATTAAACACAGAACTTCGTTGAATTTGTCATTTGTGACTTAGTAAGGGAAAAATAACACCATTTCAAATACAGCTGGATATTAATGAAGGACAATTAATGCAATCTGTCATGTTTCACTTTCGATTCTAGGCTTTTCCGTACATCAGTGCGCATGCTCCAAGCTCATAATTACCATCGTAGAACACTGACCAACTGGTCAGAGGATTCCGTTTATTTACAGCTAAAAGAAATGGAATTTTAGAAAATGAATGTCACGGATCGTGGTTAGAAGATATCTACTTTTAAAAAAATATATTTTTAGAAAATCAAAAAAAATTCAGAAATTTGTTAAACTTAATGCAGCTTTAAGAATGGCAAATCAAGGAATTTGAACATATATGTATAAATACTTACTGTGTATTTATTAAAGAAGAAAATACCTATGTAATTTTGATGCGACTTGTTTACGTATTTATACGTTAACCATGCCTTTTATCAGTTAAACCGATAAAGTTTATGATCTGTCTGACATGTGAAACTTTTCTGTAACTAGAATAAAAGATAAAATTATTAGGATCAGCGATTTGACTAAAGGAAACAGGTACGTAGGGAAAATGCCGTGAAACGGGGCATCAAAAGAACCCCGTTACTTTTATTTCTAAATGCTGAGTCCTTGGAAAAAGAACATTCACTACCAATATACAAGTCTTAGTCGAACCCACCACCGTCCAAATACGAAGATAGCACTATACCAACTGAGCTACCCTAGTGGTCGAAAGAAAGAAAGGAAGAAAGAGAATAATACTAATAAGTATATTGAAAGAGAGAAGATAAATAAATCTATTAAAGGAGAGACAAAGAGACGATTCACATGAATTTGAATATTCTTCAAGAGTAAGAGGGAGAAGGATTGAGTGAAAAAGTATTCATTTGTGAATATGATATAAATGAGAGAGAGAAAGAGAGGTGGTAGAAACTGAATATTTAGAAATTGAGATCGGAAAATTAAATACATTTTATTTGCATAAGTGTATAAACCACTACCCAGACAAAAACAAAACAAACAAACACACAAATAAAACAAAAAAAAACTTTACCATGCTTTGAACATTTTTCGTGATTACTTTTATTTCTTAAGTTTATGGATGTTTTAATATTTAAATATTAAAATTGTCACTTTTCCAAATATTTAAATTTCAAAGACCAGAGTTTTGGGTTAGGTTATCATTTTAACATAATAATTGATTTCAAAGTGACCTCGTGTCTAGATAAGAAAACTGCACATACAAGTCAAACGCCGCATGTGAAATCACCTGTGACCTATCACAAACGTACAGCTGTATACAATGAACAAATACCGTTAATTACTTTATGCTTACTGCCAATCTGGTTGAAACAGATTTTTTACATGTACAGTGAAATCTGCATATTCTTCATCTAATTCGTTTATGAATTAAGAAACCAGTAGTATTAGGAAATAACGCATGGCTCCGTTACAAAAATTTGACGAAGTAATTAGTTTACCAAAACTTGAATCCGATTAAAAAAGGGTTACATGGTTTCTAAAATGTCAAAGCCACACACTGAAAACATGGTAGAAATATATATTAAATTTCAATATTTAACTCAGTTGATAATTAAGATGGGTATATATCATATGCTTACAGGTACACTAATGAAAACACAGAAAAGATAGTTTCTGATTCCAAAATGAAATGAAATGAAAATGTATCACACAAATTATGCATATTTATCTAAAAAAAAGGTTTTCGTATTTTGCTTTTAATGAGAAAATAACTAATTATATATAGAAAAAATACAGAATGTCAATGTCAATTTATCTTCCAAGAGATATTTTTAGCGATATTATTAAAAGTTAAAGTATTACCTGTACTCATTCACTCAGCCTTACTTACTCGCAGTGTTTGAAATAAGCGTTTGTCCGATTGCCCGTACCGGTCTATTTTCTGATCGGGGAAGTTTGCCTTGTATGACATATTGCTCAACGGTCAAGTCCACCAAAATCGTGCAGGTTTGAGCCCATCCATTCTATAAGTAGCTTCATATTGGTATGAATCATGAATGTTTGTAATGTAATCATATTAAAATGCTGTTTTTATCATCTCAAGCTGTAGGCATGATATTTCTCTGTCCGGGTTAGGAGCCTAAAGATGTCTAAGTGCATCACAAATAATTAGACTTTAACAGAAAACTGTAAGTTCAATATGGAAGTTTATAAACAATGGTCTCGTGTATACTATTTCTTGTTTAATATTTTTTTATGTTCTTGCTTGCTTTGGCTTCTGTCAAGCTCATATATTTTTTACTGTACTTTATCAAATAAATAGTTATTACCGTAGCGAAACCACTTCGGGTTATATTAAGTTGCATTAATACAACACAAACACATTTGTATCAATGGGTAATGAAGTTGCTGATTTTTATATATTCAAATTTTGGATAGTGATTTCGACTATGACAGTACTGACTGTAGCTGATGCTCTAAAAATAAACTGAAATCACAAGTGAGTGTCAAATTTTATAAACATTATGAAAAGTTTGATTAATACCCTTCAATGCAGGGCTAAAGATTGTTTGGTCATGACAGCGAAGCTAACAGAATCTAAAAGGGCGTAAACACAAAAGGGCAAAACTTTCCTTTTTCTAATTATGTGCCAATAAGTAATGTAGCTGCTAAATTTTTTTTCAAAAATTTTATTTTTAGCTTGTTAAAATGTTGAAAAGCATTTTTATGTTAACTCAGTACTGACTATCTAATGCTCAAATAATTAGGTAAAATCAAAATTAAGTACCAATTGTTTTAATATTACAACAAATTTGATCAATACCCTGTAATCCCGAGAAATAGGGTTTCTGTTGAAGCCATTATTGAAAGAATTATGATAAAAATTGTCCAGCATATAGTGTGATGTTTTTACTCCGAATCATTCGTCCTATTGTTGGATTTAGTAGTTTTTAAACTTGCATTCATTATCTACATGTATATTGTCTTTAAAATATTCCTCTTTTTTGTTTTATTCAAATTCTGACTATTGATCCGGATAGTATAGCGGAACCTGTGAACAAAAAATCAAAAACAAATGCGATAAAAATACAAGTTTATAATGCGCCTCATTTTATTTGTCAATATATTTCGCATATGTGTGTGTTAGACTGACATACAGTTGTTAAAACCTTGTTAATATTTGAGATAACTGATTACAAATACGGCCTTTCTTCAAACACTCGAATCAGGAACTTTAAAGATTGTTATTTTTTAACAATTTCTAGAAAAAAAAACAGATCAACGATATCGTGTTTTATTCCTTAGCATAAACACACAGATAAATAATTATATTTTCTAGTTCATCAAAGTATTAATTTTATTTTAAACAAATCTACGGAATTCAATTCAATTTTTTTTGCCGCAAAGTTTGCTCAAACCAGACATTCTATTTTTGCGACTATAGTGTTTATTAAGTGCACATTAAAATGACTGCTCATATTTTCCTTCCGTTATCAACGATGACACCTTGAAAAAATAACACATTAGTAAAAACAACAAAAGAAAAACTTTTAAAACGTTCTTTATTTATTCTACAATCAGTAACTTTTAACAACCCTAAATAAAGTTTTTCCGAATAATTAGCATCGCCACTTTTTGTCTACGTGAACACCATATAGAATTTACAAAGTATTTAAGTTCAAATGAGAAGGTTAAAATCATAAATCATTAAAATATTAAAGCGTTTTACAAATAAATATGAAAACTATACATAAAAGCAAAATCTGAAAAGTGATACAACGATGAAGGAGTGGAGTGAAGGTTTTTTGCTCAAGACAAGATTCTTTCAAAAATATTGAGGCAGTCAGTTCCGGGATTGTGAATGAAACCAAAATACCATGAGAAACCAAAACGAAATTAGACCAGCGATTTGAAACGTTCTAACACACGGATCTGCCAAGAGTTGGATTTATTTGTAAGAGGCAGGAAACAAGGTATATGTAATGGAAACCTATTTTTCAAACTTAAAAGCTTATTCCCTGTCCTGTAAGAAATATACATCTACAATGATTTCGCATATAGCCTTTAAATGTATGATTTTTATATGCTTTTTATCACTGAGAATAGTAGCGATGTCATATCTGCTAAAAGTGAACCAACAAGTTGTAATGGCATTGGATTTTCAGTTTATTGTAGGTATGGACATGACGATAATTTTGATACAAAGATCAAGGTCATGATTTCAAAGGTCAAGGTCACAGATGCACCAGTACACCGAAATGGTTAATTATTGCAATTTTTTGTTTATGCATGCATAATAGAATATTGTAGGTATCGACATTGATGATCTTTTCTATTTATAATTCAAAGTCAAGGGTTCGTAGGTCAAGGTCACAAATGCACAAGTATATTGAAATGGTTATTTATAATAAACTATAAACTTTTTGTATAGGCATATATATAAGAATATTGTAGATTGTGACAATGATGATCATGCATGTTAATATCTGACTCAAGGTCATATATTCAGAGGACAAGGTCATAGCTGCACAAGACAGCTTAAATTGGTAATTACCTTGAAAACTATTAACTTTTTGTATAGACATGTATTTTTGAATATTGTAGATATTGATAACACAATTATTTTGATATATGGTTCAAGGTTACATGCTCAAAGGTCAAGGTTAAGCTGCAGAAGAAAACTGAAATCGTGAATAGTTTTGAAAACATTTAACTTTTTGTATAGGCATGTATATTAGAATACATGGCGAACATGTTGATAAACGGTTCAAGGCTACAGGTTCAAAGGTCAAGGTTATAGCTGCAGAAGAAAACTGAAATTGTGCATTGTCTTTATATGATAATCATTGTGATATATGGTTGAAGGTCATAAGTTTAAAAATCAAGGTCATAGCTGCAAAAGGAAACTGAAATTGTGAATTATCTTTAAAAGTATAAACTTATTAATATGATGATGATTTTAATCTAGATTCAAGGTCAAAAGTTCAAAGATTAAGGTCTTTGCTGCATAATACGGCTAAAATTGTGAATTATCTTGAAAAATTTTAACTTTTTGTATAGGCATGTATATTAAAATATTGCAGGTATCGATATGATGATCATTTTAAAATATGGTTGAATGTCATAGGTTCAAAAGTCAAGGACATAGCTCGATAACATACTGAAATGGTTAATGATTTGGAAATTATTCATTGCGCCATAGTTACTACATGCACATTAGCTACTTATAAATGATATGTGACTAGATATTTCTGATGAAGTATTGTGGCAGTTATAAACTTGAGAAAATTTGGAAAGTTTTTCATATACAATGTTTATTGCACTTTGGAAACAGTTTTGGACATATACTCAGGTGAGCGTTAAGGCCCATTGGCCTTTTGTTTATTATTTTACGGTTGTATCAAAACGTTTCAAGAACGCGTTATAAATGTAGATTATAATAATTCCCGCGTTATTGGATATTGGCAAGAAAACTTTTTAAAGGCCTTGATTAGTCTAGGCTTGCAATATCATTGAGTAAACAATTTATTTGTTATCAACTTGCTTCGTTGTGGGAACAAGCTCTATCATACTGTATTGACTGTGTAACATACACTATACACAGAAGCAGGAATATTACTGCAGTAAAACAACCCCCCCCCCCCCCAAAAAAAAAAAAAAAAAAAAAAAAAAAAAAAAAAAATCTCCAAAACCCTTTAAAATCTAAACTAAAACATTGTATAACAAATTACCTTAAAATATTGATTTTAACTTTAATAAATTAACAGATTGAGGAAACTTGCAATAGTCACCAAACGACTTATAGTTTTATAATTTTACTGCATAATATTTTTCTATGTAATTTTCAATTATATAAACATTTTCGTGTTGTTGAAACGAAATCTGTAGAATAAGATCTCTACGGGTTGTATTTCGTAGTTATAGTTTTATGTTTTATTTTTAGTGTTGTATCTGTTTCATATGGTGGCACAGAGGTGAGATGAAATATATTTTCCTATTA
The DNA here is from genome assembly GCA_029721355.1 of Tegillarca granosa. Lineage (NCBI taxonomy): Eukaryota > Metazoa > Mollusca > Bivalvia > Arcoida > Arcidae > Tegillarca > Tegillarca granosa. The sequence goes on along the minus strand of CM056606.1, from coordinate 16,127,215 downwards.
CGTGCGCACGTATTACTCTTTACGTGCGCACGTATTAACCTATTACGTGCGCACGTATTACCTATTACGTGCGCACGTATTACCTTTTACGTGCGCACGTAGTAACTAATACGTGCGCACGTATTACCTATTAGTGAAACGTGCGCACGTAATAGGTTAATCAATACGTGCGCACGTATTACCTATAAGTAATACGTGCGCACGTGAAAGGTAATACTTGCGCACGTAATAGGTAATACGTGCGCACGTAATATGAAAAATATATTTCATGTCACCTCTGTGCCACCGTAGTTTCATAATCAGTGCCTGATATTCTTTTTACTTAAAAATCGTCGTCTTCAATTCTTAGCCAATATTATAAATAATTCTTGTTATTTGATATAAGCGTGTTAATTGCACAAGTACCTAAAGAAAAAAGCTATTACCAGGTTAAAAATTATGTCAAGGATATAAAATTAAATCTTTGTTTACGGTGACCTAAAAATTTTGAAAACTCAAGCAAGCCTTCAAATCAACAGAGAAATCTTGTTCACTTATTGATGCAGTTGTTTTAAGTTCTACCGTACTAATTCTATCCTAAATCTAAGTCTATACAACATTTTAAAATATGACAGTAGATAAGCATTTGCTCAACATAAACATCAATCAAAATATTTATCAACCTTGACTTGTAGATGTCCATAATTTAGGTAATGATAAAGTCTTCAGTATAATAACACACTAGTACTTCAGTTAAAGAAAATTACAGGGGAAAAATAAAAGAATATTAATTGTGTCAATGTTTTAAACACACTGTATAATAATCAAAATAAATTTGACAACGTTTTATTGGATGAGACAATGACTCGAACATTTAAAAGCCACGTTTTTGAAGTACCGTATAATTGTTTTTGTCGTTCTAACTATGACGTAACAGCTTGTTCGTGGCGAGTAATTAAAAGCAAAAATTGCAGAAAGTTTTCTCTTATCTATTAAAAATTCTCAAGTCAATATTATAAATAATTTTCTGTTATTTGATAAATAGTGTTGCATAATAAGGAATGTGATTTCACAAATAATTAGACACTAGTACTTCAGTTGAAGAAAAATTAAAAACGATAAAATAAAATAAAGTAGAATGTCTTAATGTTTTTAAACACAATTTTATAATAATCAAAATCGACAAAGTTTTTACGTGATTAAAAAGTTACGGTTTTAAGTGTCGAATGGAATTCACCAGAGTACCACGTGATACCTCATAGCGTTTGTGCGGGACAATTACTTCTATTGACAACGGAATCGCATAAAGTGACGTTTTCCTGTAATAACGACGTTTTTTCGGGAATATTTGACGTAAACGTTATCCATTTCATTCCGCACAAACGTTAAAAGGTATTGATCACGTGGTACGCTGGCGAGTTCCATTAATTGTGTCGTTCTATCAGCTATGGTTTAGGTAGAATAATTTAAAGAATAAATCGTAAAATGTTTGCTTTTATTTGATAAAGATGTCTAATATGATTGTAGGCACAGCCTATGTAGAGAGCGCAACTATGGCTACTTATTGATAGATGGTGCTTCAATCTTGGACTGTTTTTCATTCCGGATTTTATGTATTGTTTGTGACACTTTCAGTGGTTTCGTCTCAAGCAAACGACCTGTTCTAAGGTTAAAGTCCAAAAGATGTGATTTTATGATATAAGGATGTCTCATACAGAAGAGGCATACTGTATCACATGTATAAGCAAGACGATTGTCAGTAAATACAGAAAAAAACACATGGTGGTCTGTGTTTCTTTGAAGAACTGAAACAATCCCTGCTCCCTTGTCGAGCATTTTAATACAAAATCGAAACATTATACATCTAATTCAGTTTAGTTAAAATTGTTTAAAACAGGTAACAGATAAATCACATGCTTAGGTTATAGGTTACAGAAGTTGCAACTATTTTCAATATAATGATCAATCGTGCCACTGGATATTGTTACAATATCATCAAATTACTATGCGACTGTTTAAATACCCTGTTTCTTGTGCAACGAAATAAGCTTATTTTCGAAACCACGTTGTTTCAGAAAATTAGTTTTACGTATCAATGCATAGTTGAACAACAAAGAAATATACTTTGAAATCTAAGCACTTTTTTTAATTTTCCCAAATAGTTTGGGAAAAGATTTTATTCCGTGTTAATTGCAGTAAGTCATATTGCTAACTTGATGAAAGTTATGTTCACCAATATCCATGAGAACATGAGGCATACTGCTAAACATAATATTATGCTATATCATATACTTAATTATATTTTTGGTAATAAATGAGATATTTCGGTACATAATACTTTAGTAGAAACAAAAATCAAATAAAAATAATAATTATTTCAACAACCCGAAATCCCACGAAAAAAATGCTCACTGGATTTATGCCATGTGACTCTATGATGTAATGATGACGTCACATTCCCACCATAATCAAAACAATCTTACTGGAGCTAGACCTACACGCAATTTCTATTGTTTGGAAATACTTTTTGGATCTCTAATAACGATTTGTTCAGGTAAGTCAATCATGAATGGCTATCTCTTTCTAATATAAACACTTTAAATTTTCGGCAATATCTTAGACACTGTAGATTTACAGATCGGAAACATTGATTCATCTCGATACAGTAACAGAGAGTGATAATCTGCTCATTTTTATGCCGAATTCAGACATTATCTTGTGTAAAAGTTAGAGCTGATGCGGTTGATTATATGTTTTAAGTGTTCATTTGGATTTTTAATTATTTTTGTCATCTCTGAAGTTTTGAAACACGACCATTAGCAGATTTAGCCAAGTGCACCCTGACAGAATGTATTAATTGTAAAAATGTTCAGTTTATTTCAGATTTAAATCAAAATACTGAAACTGCTGATAATATCCATGATGTTGATGAAGAAGAAATTCAAGATTTTTCTGTATTTCAGGAATTAAATACTGATAATTTTTTTTCAGCAGATACAGTTTATGGATTTGAAGAGGTTGATTTTGAAGATTATTCTTGTAGATTAGAGGCTGATTAGATTTTTCTTTGAAAGTGAAATTATGCGAAAGTATGTGATTCACCCCCTCTCCCCAATTAACAGCAAATTCATCATACTTAGAATAGTTTAGTAACATGATAGTATAATATTGATACATTTTTGTTTTATTTTTGTATTGATTCTGCACATAGACATGTAAACTTTTTTTGAATTTTTAAGAAAATGTATTTGTTGATATTTAAAATATTGGTATTTAATTTATAGGTAAGGGGGATTAATCTTTGCCTTTTAATAGTTTTATTGCTCTAGTTTTCCCCCCACTTTTAACTTTGAACTTAACATCCTATGAAATAATATTGAAGATTAATTCTTATCAGAGAACTCCTGAATATACATAAAAATTCTAGCAGTTATTAGAAACAGGTTGATACTTGGGTAGGGAAAGCACCAAATCAGGTACAAACTTGTTGACCACTTAAATTTTAACATATATTGTAAAATTTCATTCAATGCAGAAATTTTATTTCATTATATCTCTACTAGTTCCTTTTTTAAATGTAAATATATGTTTGTATATATGTATGTATATAGTATTTTAATAGCCTCTTATAATTCTTAAAGAATGACATATAATTAACCCTGTGATAAAATGTGATTTTTATTGTTTTTGTTATAGAAATGTTGAGATTTTAATGAATTATTATTGTATTGTAATATTTTTTTATCTAAATTATAATATTGAGCAAACTTTGAATTTTATCTAAAAATTCTACTTTTATGATAAGAAATTACTGATTGGAAATTTATATAAAACATTTAATACTGTTATCTTAAGCATAAATTTCTCTTGTTTTTCATGATTTACAGTTCCAAGTGTAAATATGTTTTGCAGAGTTTTCATGTAAGAGGATAAATGCTGATGAGAGGAATGTCGTTCTAACAGAACAGATTAATACTGTACAAACTGCGAGCTTAATAAAGACTAATAAAGCTGTAGCAAGGGGTCAAATTTCACTTATAAGCTACTTTCTAAGTTATGAATGAATTTTTTGTTATGTATAGTTTAAATTTTATTTCTGTTAATTTATTTTTATGTACAGATAAAATTTTATTTCTGTTTAATTTATTTTTATGTACAGATAAAATTTTATTTCTGTTTAATTTATTTTTATGTACAGATTAAATTTTATTTCTGTTAATTTATTGTTATGTACAGATTAAATTTTATTTCTTGTTTTAGTTCTGTTAACATTAATTTGTTATAAATTGCTCATCTGGCCAAAAGGTTATGTGAGCATGTGGCATGATAAAGCATGTGTGTGTGCATGCCACATGCTCACATAAACTTAGATCTTCTTCTCTGAAACTATGGAAGTGCTGTGAACCAAATTTGGTGTAATAAATTATGTCCAGTATTTCTTTCCCAAATCCAAGATGGTTTTTATAACTATAAATAGCAAAACTAATAAATGATCCGAATTTATTTTTGAATTGACCAAGTTCAAATACAAACTGAAAAATAGACATAGATGTTGCAGCATTCATGCAGTATGCAAATTAGATGCATTTTTAGCCAGATTCTTTGAAAATAATCTCAGATGAAACTACCAGGGTGAATTGAACCAAATATGGCATGGAAAGTCTTTTGGCTTTATGAATTAAAAACTCAAGATCAAAAAAACAAGATGGTAACCATTACCATTACAGATTTAATTTTTTTTTCTTAATCCAGTTATTATGACACATTAATCTGATTGGACACAGATGATGCAAATAGCAACATAGTAACATTTATGTCTTAATCCTAATCAGATGTGCCAGGTGAGTGATATTGGCATTCTTTTGTTTATTTATTTGATAGAAAATTATTTTAGTTTTATATTTATATTTTGGACCATAGCAGGTCAAAATTTCAAATTTTTTTTACCGCACATAATGTCTGTAGTCTGTAGCCAGCAAAGTCCGATCTTCTGTGCATAAGATCAAGGCTATCAGCAAAACCCAACCCACCTACCCCCCTCCCCATCTCTTATCCAGGAACTTCAGCGCAGTACACTCTAACACCTGCTACAGTCGGGGCCATGCCACAATCAAAGCTGAGCTTGGTTGGACCATAGCAGGTCAAAATTTCAAAATTAATCCCTTTTTTTTCAAACAACACATGCAAGCATGCATACAAATAAGTAAATGGCAAGTAATTGTCTGAATAAATGTGCAAACATATGTTGCCCCCTCTCAAGTATGTAACAGTGTAAATGTCACCCGGGGGAAGGTTATTTTAATATTATTATTACTATTATTATCATTACTATTATTATTATTACTATTATTATCATTACTATTATTATTATTACTATTATTATATTATCTTTTTTTTTTACTAATTGATACCTTTTCTTCTGTTTCAGCTACTACTGTTGAGGATAAAAGAATGGAATTTGTTGTTAGATGTATTTTTTAAATCAAATTCAATTATAAAAATAAATAAAATATCTCTTCTGGGTTTTTTTTCTTTAACTTTTCTTTATAGGGAAAAAAAAGATTTTTCTCAATAAAAGTTAAACTTAGTAGCATTTTTTTAACCAAAGTAGCACTTTTTTAAAATAAATTGGCAGATACTGATGTAACTGGCATGACATATAAACTTTCAATTTGTTTGATGAGTTAACAAAGTGATAATCAGTGATTAACACTGAAAAAATTGAAATTAGCAACTTTACCAACATATGTCTTTATTACAGATATACTATTAGGTTAATTAAAGTACAGAAATTATTTGATACCCACACCCTATCTATTTTTTTTTAATTATTTATTTTTACTGAGCAGCAGCCCTTTGTTAACACATTTTTAAAAACCTGTGCACTAGTTTTGGATGGACCATAGTTCTTGGTTTCAGATAAAATTAGTATTTGCATAAAGGAAATAATTCTGAGTTTAACCACTTATAATTAGTTTTGGTATAAACAGTCATGTCACAAGGTTTGTTTGGTTGTTTATAGAGATTGGTACTGACAAATCTTTCAAACAGGGGATTTAATATTGTTAACACTTTGGAGTGTTGTTTAACCAACTATTACATCACTAACAAATACTGTACCATGATGCAAAAATATAAATTAAGATGTTGTTATTGTAATGAGGTGTACATTATTGTCTGTTAATTGACATATAGTCAGTCAAGTATCAAACCCATGACTTCTAACTCTCCTGGCTATTAATGTTCTGTGTGACTAGACCTTAATCTTTAGTGGCTTAGCATGTAAAAGGAACAAATGATTCCTTTAGACTCGACTGGAGTCGAGTAATGATGTTTAACATCCCAGTTAAGAATATTTTACTTATAGCTAGATGCTGCCAACTATAGGTAAAAGTGTGTTGCACTTATAACATTATACAGCTGGGTTCTTTATCGCGCCATGCTTACCATGACACGGAAGTGACAGAACCTCTAATGCTAAGTTCACATCTGAAAGGGCTGTGACTTTTACTTCCTAATGCAGAGTGCTTGGCAAGAAAAGTCACTACCCACTTTCAAGTCTTGAGTCAGACCCGGACGGGGTTCAAACCCACAACCTCCCACTTACGGAGCGAGCACTCTACCAACTGAGTTAATGCAATGGTTTGACACAACTTAAGATGGACTTTCTGAGCAGATACACTTACCACTAAAACCATTATTATTTCTTAAAAAAAAAAACAGCACAAGACTGGTGCAAAGTTGGTTTCATATTTTTTTTAAAAAAAAAATATTTAATGATTAAATTTCAAATAAAATGAAAAAAGTGAAAAATGGAAAAGATAGGTGATGATTTGACTTTTTAAAATTTAAATCCAAGAAAGTAAAATCACTGGTTAATAATATGGAAGATAGCCTAAACATGTATATTGGAGTTTTCCAACAATTATGCATCTGTGGCCAGTTAGTATGAAGAAAGAGATTTATTTCATATGCAATATATATGAGTTAAAAAGTCATTTCAGGATATTACAGATTTTTTTTATGACGCTGTATGCTGACAAATCCTCCTTAAATACAACTTGGTTGATACTGAAAATAGTAAGACTGAAATCAAAAAGTTGTTTTGATATTTTTTTTTTACAATAAAATATAGTTTGTCCACAGTGTGTCGTGATCTGCAATATTACTTATTATTTTTATTATTGCTTGAACGAAAATTTAGTTTCACGTTCATTTGCAGAATTATAACAAATTAATAACAGTGGCAAGCAAATAGCGGACTGAACAAGGGCGGTAACTCTAATAAAAATCGGGAACAAACAGTCGATAGTAGTTTTAAAAGCTGACAGAATCAGATCCCACATCGATTGAGGCTTAATAAAACTTAAAGTCGGCAAGAAAATAAAATGAATTTTTATTTTTTTTCATATATAACCCATCACCTTGAGCGGTTTATTTAATTTTTCGCCGAAGAAGTGGACTAAAAACGGCACTTCTGTTTATGTACCAACATTAAACTACTAAAACTCGCCTTCCGAAAGAAATGAAGTAGCCTTTTTGGTATTAAAAGGAATATTATTCATTTGGTTACAAAATTATGCTGTTAAGCAGTTTGACCGAATTTAAAGAAACTCACAATTTCGAAAACAATTGACGGTACTTCAAGTTTATGTTTCAGCACAAATTCAAACTTAAAATCACGTGACTTTATTTTGACATTTCCGCCATTTTGAAGGCTGGCCTTTCGGCTGATTGTAAGTTTTTGTAAGTCTCATGATGAAACTTATTTTTTATGGACAATTATGTTGTCGTTAATAATTTTGTAAATTATTTTAAATAAGCGATTATGAAAAAAAATATTTTTCACTTCCGTTTTTTCCCACACGACCTCGGAAGTGACGTAATTCACTGGAGTCAAAAAACAAAACTTGAAGGATTACTACTAATTTTCAACTGGTCTCCGTACACGATATCTATAGAGCTCGCTTCGCGAGCTTGCACCTTCGGTGCAAGCATCGCTGCGCTCTCTATAAAATGTACTTATAAACATTAAAATGAAGATAAACGATAAACGACCAAAACCGATTACGAGTTCCTTTATCAGATCAATGTACATGAAAAAATCCCTTTTATACAAGACACAGGTTAGTTGCTAGCTTGCAATTAAAAATATTTGTGTGAAACCTTAATTTTTTTTTATATAAAAGTTTAATTTACCTTTCATATTTTGTTTTAAAGACAAATACACCATTCCGTTTTATAGTTTTATTTTATTATTCATTCTAAACTGATTTTAAACAATTAAATACAGCAGATAGATTAATCTCAAATTATGATTAAATGTATTATTATTGATAGCAGTCCAGTATGAAGAATTTTTTTTATTATGATTATAAAATGAAGAACAATAGATTTTATTATATTACAACTGAATTTACTCAATTTTGATTGGCTAAGAACATGTTAACCTGCACTGGGTAAATTGTTATGTTCACCGCGCAATTCTGCACGTAAGGGTAACATAATGGTTCAAATTGTTCTCAAGGTCCCTAAAATAGACGACGATGATATATCGATTTCCCAGAGTCTAAGAATAGCACTACTTCAAAAACTCATGACAGACAAAAACATGTCGTACTGCTGTCCTTGATATACATCTACAAAGCAACAGAATGTTAAGAGGAAGTACAATTAAACAACAGTTTATAGGTAGTCAATCATAAAAGTTTTATGCAATCTTGATGTAGTTTTGTGTAAATTACATAAAATTCAAGGTAGTTTGTGAGCAGAAGCAACTTATTTATTTATTTATTTATTTATTTATTATTTGTCGTGTCATTAGGCTGGGGACAAATCCTTGTGCGAGAGAGTTTGTCAGTTTGCTTGCCAAAGGTCGGTGGTTTTCTCTGTGCATTCCGGTTTCCTCCACCATTACAGAAGTGACCCGCTTCGAAGTAAGTGAAAGATTCTTGACTGGAGCGTAAAACACTATTACTCCACTCAACTCTTTTTATCACGATTCCAATTTATTATGATTCCAATTTATTATTTTCTTGTAAATGTTACCGATATTTGTTTTTAGGACCAAACATTTGGCCTGAATCTGATTGAGATCGGTTCAACTCCGAGTGATCTGAAGTCAAAAACTTTTGCATAAGGCCTGAACAAGATTTTTGCCAATTACATATTAACTTGTACACGACATACGTCACCTGTGTTTTCCTTAGATATTTCGTCAAAGACAATTTAATAACTTGTATAATAAACAGAATGGATAGGTTTCTGTGATTAGTATTTTTTGTTCACTTGAAGGATATCAACGACAAGTATTTATGATTTGTGAGTTTATACAAGTATTCTGATCTGCTTGTACTACTGCTTGTATATCGACCATAGGAAGTGCTTGTACACTCATCCTATTTGCTCCAAATAAAAAAAATTACAGATAATAATATCCATTATACTGCTACCGAGCAAACCGGTAAAGATATACGATATAGGAAACCCTTTCCTACTTGCGGTCGACGGGGTTTAAATCTTTAGCGGTGAGACACCTTAGCTTCTAGAGCCATTGTCGTGACCACTCGGCCACCGCAGTAGCAGTACCTACTTTAAAAGTACTTGTCCATTCCACAGTAACTTATATGCTATTACTGAACCACATTTTAAATACATTAATGTTTTTAAAAACGAATTTTAAGATGTTGCAAACGTCTCATTCAAAATCGATAAAATAAAAAAAATACATAAAGGCAAAAATTATCTCAGTTTTTAACATGTCTTTTGAAAGAAAAACAAAAAAAAAAAAAGAGTCAGAAAAAACCTTGAAGAACGATTTAGATATCTCGACGATTTTGTAAATTTTTCTACAGTTATTACTTGATTGCTTCTTCACTTTTTGCCGGTATATTTCATTGTACTGGACGTCTTTGGATCAAGGAAATCTTTTCCAGTCATATCGGTAAAATTAGTACATTCTCTTATAGCTGTATTCGGAACCTAAAATAAAATGAAAAATAGAAATTAAAACAACCTCTTGTTTCTCAGGTGAACAATCTCGGAAAAGATTCCAAACTAATTTTTTAATTATTGATTAAAAAGTGGCTAAATATTTACGGTATGTAAATAAGGAGTGAAGTAGAGATGAGTAGTGGTGTTTTACGCCAGAGTCAAGGGTCTTTAACTTATATCGAGGCGGTCAGTTCTGAGGTGATGGAAGTACCCCGAGTAAACAACCACCTACCTTCGGCAAGAAAGCTGACAAACATTCTCATACTAGGAATTGCCAGAGTGGGAGTCGAGCCTGGGCGGTGAGAGGAACTGTAATTCGAAAAAGCGCTCTGTAGACCACCCGGCCACCAAAATACAATCCAAATGCAATGTACAACACTATACTAAACCAATACATGTACTTTGAGCAAACGATTAAGGTGGGGCTTTTTGCCTTTTTTCAAAGTTTTGACTATCCCCGATTTTTTTTCAAAAAAAATTATGCCTGAACAACTAAAGGAATTTATTCTATTAGATATGCATCAATTATTCGCTAAAATTAAACAAACTTCGCGTTTTCAAACCATGTGCGTCTTTTCACGGTTTAATTAGTTAAAGCAAATTTTACATTTTTTTTCATTCGAGAATAAAATTTGACATTTTGAAAGAATAAACTGAACACAACGCTTTCCAACGCCCACTTATTGCAAAGTGTTTTCTTTATAACCCGATTAAAAATGATATATAGAATCTAACGCGAACGAGTGAATTATTTATTTTTTTATTCGAGAATAAAATTTGACATTTTGAACGAATAAAATCAAAACAAACAAGAGGCGTTTTCAAACCATGTTCTTAAGTATGTTTCAATTCTTTTCCCGTTTAATTAGTTCAAAAATGATTGTACATTTTTTATTTGTGAATAAAATTTGACATTTTGAACGAATCAACCAAACACAACGCTTTCCAAGACCCACGTATTGCAAAGTGTTTTCTTTATAATCACATTCGGTTAACTAACGCGGGCGGGTGTTCTGGCACTCTTAAGGTAGCCACAATTTTTTTTCACTTCGAGAAAAACCGTTCAAAAATATAATCAAACACTCGTACCACAAGATCTTGTGTTTTAAATTTATCCTTAAGGAAAAAAAATGTCTGTTACTTTACCTCACTTGTAAATCGTTGAAAAATACGTTTGGGAAAACACATGATCGGATGACAAGAAATCGAGTATCCATCACGTGCGATAATATTACCCTCACGCGATCGAGTTTTCCTGATAATATTTCCCCCGCTCGGAACCCCAAGCACTTGAACGCTACACACTGAGTTATCGTTCCTGTGCTCCGAACGACTTTGGCCTTCCCCTGTCCTTACGACATGGACAAAAACGGAAGTGGAGGTAGGTTTTTCAAGCAACCTCCACAGTTGGAATTAAAGAGTTGGAAATTTAATTTAGTGTTCTTGCATTGTTTCATTTTGTTCGGTATAATAAACAATTTATTGTCCTGAAGTGAGAGAGATTTGAAGATCCACCCTCACAAGTCATATTTCCCCCAGGGCAACAATAAATGTATAATATAAAGAGCTGATATGACGTAAAACAACATTCAATGTTAAAATAGTTATTGTTAAAGTGTTTCGATGAGTATACAGTTGCTATTAAAATATTTTCTATCCGTTAACGATTTAAATTATCTTGGGGTTACAGAACGATCTTAATAAAGTTCTTGAATAATTCTAAGCTTTTAGCTTATACATAGAATCTTTATGCTTTGATTTGATTAAATGAGGTTTTACTATAAAGTCAAGAATATTTCACTTACATCGAGACATCACAAGCTATAGGGTAAAGTGGCAGAATTTTGTCTTTTGCAGTGCGTTTAGGACACGTGCAGGGAGGGTTCTTTAACGAGCCTACGCCTGCCGTGACACATGGGCATTGGTTTTTAAGGTCTTATCCGAAGGACATCATGACTCTTATTTCTAAACGCTGAGTGCTTTGTGAAAGATATCACTGTCTATTTTAAAGTCTTGTTCAGACCCGGCGGCGGTTCGAACCCCTCAATGGGGACGGGAAATCAAAATCATAAATTATACAATATCCAAGGTCCCAAATAAGGTTTCGAACACATAACTCATGAATATGAAATCCAACGATGGCAGTACACACAATCATGCCGAGTCATATTTAATTTTTTTTCTCTTTGTTGTTGTTGCCTACCTTATGTAGTTTAGTATATGACGGGTGGTGGTGTTTCTTTATCGGATTGTTTGAAGCGCGGTTATATGCACATAGGAATGCCCATCTTCTGTTTGGGCTTTTATTTTGACTGCTTGTATGAAGTAAATTGCAGTGAAAAAACAGTGCATCACCTAATGAAAAAAAAACAAAATAAATGTAAGATAATTCAAAATTAGATCATTTAAATCGGCTTAAGAATCCTTGTTAATATTGCTCTTATCTAGTGTACGGATGATTCAAGTTTGCGACCCGTTTTTTCTCCTTTTTTGGTAAAATTTTTGTGTAATCATTGATTTCTTTGTACCGTTATGAATTTCAATCATTTGCTCTGTTTAAAAATGATAATTACTCCAGTCACGATAATGTGACTCAGATTTGTGTTTTATATATATATATATATTTATATATATATATTATCTCGAGATCAGTTAATAAAAGTATAAAAAGACCTTTGACATATGAACTTATCATTTTTTTTCATGTGAGATTTTTCTTCTCCTCTAAAGAAAGCAAGATTTTTCACGTGATTTTCCGATTTGTACACAAACATAGATTGAACATTCTATCATCAAAGGGAGACAAATAGTAAAACAAATTGTTGTTGGATACTAAAGCTTTACGAAAATGGGACCACTTAAAACGTTTTCTTAAAATCAATTATGTTAGTTGCAATTCAGTCATCTAGTCGAACCTGTAAGAGCTAAAAGTGCATACGGTCAATCGCAAATTTCTATGTTTTCGTGGGTTAATGGGGAAAAAAAAGAAATGAAAAAAAAACGTAACTCATGAACATGGTTCTACAGTATATGTCATGCTCTAACTCAAACATTGTCACCATAACATATACAGATGAAACTATGTCTGATGATTCGACTTTCGAGTCTTTATCTAACGATATCAAACATGATATAGATTATTAAATCAGTAGGATGTCAAAGCATATTACCTGGTTCCATCTCAACGTATTCTAAAGGACATACTTTTGCAATAGCATTTACTCTCTCTACATTAGCTCCTTGCTGTCCGGCGACGAAGTCATGTTCGATTCTACCACATTTGTTTGACCCTCGGAGAATCTAAAATGTAGAATAGAAATTTACAACTGACATGGTCATTAATTATGACGTTTACTCTTGGTCATAAAGGAGTGGAGTATTGGTGTTTTACGCCCCAGTCAAGGTTCTTTCACTTATTTCGAGGTGGTCAGTTCTGGGATAGTGGAGTTAACTGGAGTGCCAGGAGAAAACCACCGACCTTCGGCAAGCGAACTGACAAACTTTATCACACTAGAATCTGTCCCGAGTGGGATACGAACCCAGGCAGTGAGAGGCACTGTGTTCCTTAAGCGCACGCTTTAGAACAGTTTGCCACCGAGGTCCCCTGGTCATACAGGATTGTACACTAATATTTAAACACTTTTTTAATGTTTATGTTATTAGATTTGTTATTTCAGGAAAAAACATCAATATAGCATTATGTCTGAAAAATATTGGAATTATGAATTTTACTTAGCATTTAAGGTTTTTTACATCTAAATGGCCGTTCTTATGATTGGACAAAAATAAAATTAATCAATGAATTGGTATTTTCTGGCCAACTTATTTTATATACATTCTTTTACATTAACTAACTAAAGCTTACCATCAAGACATTAATTACGGTAGAAAAATGCGGTTTATGGTACAGTTAATTTTGTTAACTTATATCAAGTCAGTTAAGTGATGACAGAAGAAACTGGAGTATCCTGAGAAAACTTTAGATATTGGCAGCCAGCTAACGTAGGCAAACGGCCTCACTCTAGAATCTGCTAATGTTGGGATTAGAATCTTGGCGAGGAGAGGCATCGTGATCTGTAAGCGCGCGCTTTTGACCACTCTGCCACCGACACCCCTTCGAAACATGAAAGGTTTAGGGTGTAGGTTTTAATAACCATGCTGGTTTAGTAAATTAATATATATTTATAGGTATACTGACTTCGTTTTATTTGATAAAATAAATTACTAGAAAGCTTTAAGTCACTTGTGATAAAGGAACCTTGAACCATATTGAAGACTAAACAGCAAAACAAATCTTCAAATAAACCGGACATAATAAGTTTAAATAGATAATTGTTGTGGCCTGTTTTGCAAATCTTATTTGTGTGACCTAAGTTTACTATTATCTAGAAAGCTCATTATCATATATATATATATATATATATATATATATATATATATATATATATATATATATATATATATATATATATATTAGTTGTATACCTGCAGGCATCCGTTTTCCTTCATACATCTGTCCACTGCTATAAACACTGTCATCATGTCGGGGAATAAATTTCCATTTTTATACCAATATCTTTAAAAAAAAGAGATATAAATTCATATGTAAATAGTAAAATCTCGCCATAGTTGAAAGAAAAACAGATGTTATTTTACAGAAATTGACTTCAAAAAATGAAATAATAATAAAAGAAATATCCGAATGCTTTATTATTACTTATTGTTGTCATTTCGATTTTTTAATTTTATTATACATTATATCAGAAAGATAAAAAATTACAATCCGTATGAACCCATACAGACTGTAATTAAGCAATTATTGTTTCAGAAACAATCAACAATCAGAGATCTTAAATAAATCAGTCTATGTATTACCCATAATCCTGGTGCCAGACGTGTTTTCCACCAGTTTCTGCGTCTTTCATCATTAATTTTGAATGGTAATGATAAACTTCTCCTCCTAATAACTACAAAACAAACATGCTTTTTTATATAATTTGAAATAAGTAAAATGTATTCTCAAAAATCACATTTCTTATTTGAATCGTTTCCTATAAAATTTTTAATTATTAGCATTTTTTAGTAATTTTAGCTGTTCCAATATGTTACAAATTAAGAATATTTTAGTTTGATCTTCATTCTATACTAAGTAGTATAACAATAACACCTGTTCAATTTTGTTGTGCCATATGTGCACTTTCTGAAATTTTCTTAGTACTATAAAACTTGAAGTAAATGTTTATTTTACATTATTACTTACCTCCTCACATGTCCCTGCCACTTTTTCAGACCTTGCCAGCATCCCTGTAATGTCAGATCCAGGGTGACACCAGTTTACCATTCTAGCCAATCCGCCTTCACCATCATCAACCTATAAATTAATTTTACTTCAACTGCTGTTATACAACGCACTTCATGCAAGAAATATAAACCCTTAAAGGAGTTAAACATCATTGATTTGTTGAAAATCTTATTCATATTAAAAACTTTTCAAACATTAAATTAAAATTACAAAGCAAAGAAGGATGCATAATTCAATTAAAGAATTAAAGTGGTGTGGGTAGAATTTTGTTAACAAAAATGTCAAGCGCAGAAGGCTCAAGTCTTCAGCGGCGAAGCGTCCTTGGGCCGCTAAAGGCAACCAACGGGTCCAATCGGACTCCCCAACTTAAAAATATTTTCAATATTTCAGAGCCTTTTTAGTCATATTTCAGGTGTATTTAATAAATCGCTTGTGCGGTTTTGGTCTCTCTTGAGTTTTTTTTTTTTTATTAAAGATTGGAACCCTGCCACCTTCTCCATGTATTCACCAATGAAAATGTATCCAAATTTTGATTTTATTAGGAACAAAATAATTTATAAGCTATGGGCAGTGAAGCATTTCCGAATTTATATAAAATATATAGCGTAACAATGTAAAATAAAATAAAATAATGAACTTCAAGCTATATTTTATGTGCTATATTTATTTCTATTAGTTATATAATTTGCTCAATCGAGATTAGATTGACATGAAATAACATAGTAAAACGCTATCAAATGTAACATCAATGCACGCATGTATTATATAAACCAACTACATTTTCACTAGTTTCTCAAAAATCTTATTTAATGCCCACTGCTTTTTTAATTTCATGTACCAAGTGTAATAAAAGGTTAAAAGCTTGTTATTGTTGTCCAGGGTTAATAGCATAATTCAAAATATGCTACTACTCTAGTATATACATGAAGCTCACCTTAAACGAGTGGTCAATTAACGCATTGTTGTTTTCAAGAGCATACTTTATTTTTCCAAGTTCTTCTGCATCAAGTAAATTCCTGTATCAGACATTTTCAAAAAAAATTAATAACGATTTGCAGGAGAAATAATTAAACATTTAAAGAAATATCCCCATTTGATTCTTAGCTTTAAAATCTTTGAAAGAAAAAATTTGAGAAATAACGTTTATGTCTCAGTGTAAACACGAACAAATAATTTTTTATTTGAAAAACATACTTTTAAAATAATGAAGTAAATAAGAGTAACAAAACAAACCAAAAAAAAAAAAAAAAAAAAAACTAAGGAAGTTTGTGAACAAAAAATCTCTCCCATTAAGAACTGAACCTAATTGATGAAAGACTATGCTATCGTTAATCTTAGGTTTAAAACTTCTCAGTTGACCAATGTCTGTCAAACTACATAAAGATCGTACATAAATATTCATTACCAGGGCTTCAGTAAATTTTATCATTAGGCTGTATAATTTTGTACTCAATTAATGTGCTTTGTTTATATTTTACAAAATGTAAAATCAGCACTTGATACCCATCATAAACGGACATTCGCTTACATGATGTAATGATCTAACAAACGTGATGAAAACTAACAAATTCTAGAACATTGTAGAGTAATAACAACAATGTGTTGTATTTTACTCTTTCAAAAGTGCAAAATACACACCATAAAACAAAACAAATAAAACTCAAACGAGTCAGCAACACAAGTTGTACATCAATAAGCATGTACGAGAGAAGATCACTTAGCTCAGAGAACAATGTGTATGTAACAAAAGCAGGCTATTATTTGTGACAAGTCGACATTTATCTCAATGCTTTTAACCCAGTAGTCTTCAAGACTTTATTTTCGGTGTTGTTCATTGTAGTAGTTTTAGTTACATCACCAGCAAAAGAATATACTCTAGGTAATAATCAACGGGGTCAGATATAAACTATAAGGCCAGTAACTCACATGTAACAAATTTTATTAATGAACAGTAGCTTTGGAAAACCTAATACTTGTACAACAGAACAAAAAAGTACAAAAATACAAAATCAAGGCTGCTTGACTTGGTTGTTACGACTAGTGATCTTGATAGGTTTTTAAAAATCGGCATGTTGTGTTATTACGGTCCTAAATGTCGGTTTACGATTGGTCAAATTCGCTGTGTAGAAACTCTCCGACACCCCTTTAGATCTTTACCTAATCATGATGTATCCATACTGGTCAAAATCTTTCTTCATCTCATCTGTCACTTTAAAATCACCTCCACTATACCGATATTCTTGAAAGAAAAAATATTCAGGAACGATTTAATTGTTATGCTAGACATATGTAAATGAGGGTGCAATAAAAAAATAAACAAATTCTGGAACGTTATACAAATGAGGACTCTTATTTAAAGTTCGTTGTTTAATATATTTTAACAAACTGTCTTTTTATGGTGTCTTTATTCAAATAAATACTGCCTTTAGGATCTCTGTACGACTTTTTAGCTAATCAGTATATTACATATTATTTTCTGAAGTGTGTATCAAGAAATCAACCAGAAATATAAACAAAACAAATACAGCACAAAAATCGTGACTTTTTAAACAAATTCTAAAATAGAGACTTGGAAACGGCACGAGATTAAGTAGCACAATGCATTCAACTGGAGTGTTTTATTATTTTTATGGAGACTGGGTGGCCGAGTTGTCCGAAGCGCGAGCTACCCTATAACAATGTCAATTACCTTATAGGTTCGAATCCCATTCAGGGAGATCCTAGAGATGAAGTTTGTCAGCTGGTTTGCCGAAGGTCAATGTTTTTAATAGGTAAGTTTTCCTCCACCGTTCCTAAACTGACTGTCTTGATATAAGTGAAAAAATCTTAACTCTGCGTAAAACATTATTGATCCACTCCATGTTGCTTGTAAGATCGAAATCATTTCAATAATTTCACAATAAAAAAACGCACAAATAAGAAATATTTATCGTACTACTTCGATAGAAAATTTGTTATAATGCGACTTCCATGATCAATTTTTCCAGGAATTCTGAAGAATATTTTTTTTTACGTTTTCATACATGTCTCTTTTTAATGTAGTTGTCATGTATAATGCTTACCAGCAGATGTGGACATTGCTCTGAAAACACCTTCTCCTTTTTATTGGAAGCGCTGTAATAGAATGCAGAAATATAAAGAAAGCGATTTTTTTCTCGAAGTCATATACAAAAGACTATTCTTTACTAAAGATACTATGAAACGATTAAATTTCGTTGTAGCAAATTTTCGTGGTGCTAAGAAAAAAATCATTTTATGGCGTTATGATGCTTGGTTTAATGTTTTCGTGTAGGTCGAGTTGATAGACAAATTATTTCTTTGTCATCTGAATTAGGGGGTCAGAGTCTCCACAAAAACAATAAAATACAGTAATTCTATAACGTAATAACGTGCATTATTCTACTTTTTTAAATAATATGTCAATTTCACGAAATATTTGCAGGCTATTATTAACTGCGAATTTCTTAGGCAATTATGCGATTCGCTGGCTGAGTGATCTAAATCGTGAGCTTACGGATAAACAGTATCTTAAGGATCTTATAAAATTCGTTCAAATCCTACCCAAGTAGATGCTAGTGTGAGAAAGTTTGTCAGTTCGCTTGCCGAAGGTGGGTGATATCTCCGTGCACTTCCGGTTTCGTCCAATCCCTGAACTTACGTCTCGATATAACTGAAAGATTGTTACTGTGGCGAATACCACCATGAATCAAATCCATTCTAATATTTGAAATCAACGCACCAATTGAGAAATATGTCTTGTCGGAAAAAATAAAATGTATATAAATCTGTCATTTCACTTACGGTCGTTTTTACATAAAAACGTTAACTAATTCAAATACATGTTCAATAAAACATTATAGTTTTTAACACTACAAGGACATAAATTTACTGTATCATTAATTGTTTTGCATTTGCAGCTATAGTCTCAAATGCAAAACCACGTCTCGTTGTAGCAATTGTAAAATTTAGTTTTGTTTTAAGCATTGTGTGGTCACGTATTTAAACCAATGCTGTGTAGTATCACGTGTTTTAAACACGGGTTGAACACTACTTTCAAGGAGAAACATTTTGAAAGAACGTTGGTATGCTTTCCTAACTTTAACAAGTCTTGTTGATAAAATTAAATACATAACAAAAAACTAATAAATGACAAACACCAAGAACGTTGATTACAGTAGTGCAATTTCTAAACGGTCAAACTACCATCTAGGTGGCTAAGTGGTAAAGCGTCGCTTCGAGATCGGGAATTCGGAATAGGTCATATATAAAACATGCATATATAGCATGTATCGCTCGACTGTAAGTGGTTTACCCTTTGCAACGATAATGTAACTAGAGAAGTGGTTTGTTTGTCTGTGGCATACACACTCTAGAGCTAGTACCTAAATAAACCGTCGCAGTGATTGCTCGCTAGTACAAAGCAGACCATAATACACGTATCACCCACACACGAACTTGATCTTAGATTAATTCTAAAAGGTTAATTACCTTGTTAATACCTGAAAAATTGCTGATGCAACCCAACAAGTATTACATCCCACCAATGAACGGTCAAATCATTATTCTAACTAAACTGGCAAACTAGTAAACAAAAAGTTATTTTTAAAGCAAAGCATTTCACAACGTTGAGGCGTTTTTCAGTAAAAAATGCCAAGAGGTCTGCTAGAAAACATACAACACAAACACCTGCCAAATTTTGATGTGCCACATGTACACACCTCGGAAAATCACCCCTCATCAGTGACAACTAGGGCCGAAAAGCTTGACAGACAAAAAACACAAGCTAAACAGTTGAACAAAAATGAATCCAAAGTTCCAAAATTATATGAATACAAATCCAGCAGATAATGTTAACCAGCGTACATCATGGTCAATTTCTGAAGTTAAGGTTCTAAACAATAAGAATAATTCTTACGTAAAATTTACTGAAATCACCGCGTTTTTACAAAAACGTCAATTGATGCCTTTTTAAAACTTTATGGATTTGGGTGTGGAATACCATGGTACACATGGTACACTGTAGAAGTTTATTACATTCGCAGTTACAACAAAAAATTTACCGTTTTATAATTATCTACACTTATTTGTACCTTGTTTCAAAATTTTAATTTTTTTTAATAATTTAAAACTAAGGTTTGTTTCCTCATCCAAAGCATACCATCAAAAGTAAATAGGTATTTTTGTTAAATACTTATATCAAATATAAAATAAAAATACGTGTTAAATTTTGTTGTGCCGTATGTGAACATTTCAAAAAATCATTCATCATCAGTGACACTAGGGGCCGAAAAGTATGATAAATAAAAACCATAAGACAAACAGTTGAAAATTAATAAATCCATAGTTCCAAAATTATATCAACTTATTATAGGCATTTTTGAAATTAACAACAAACGGTATTTGACTTTCTGAAAATAGCAGTACTCGTATCGTAGCATAGGTAAAGGACAAATCAAGAAATGGAAACATATATGCAATGAAATACTTACTGCGTATTGAAGATTGTTGACCATACACTTAATCAGTTACACTGATAAACTTTATAATCTATTTGAAATACAAACCTGATCTGTGAGTAGCTTAAAAGATAAAAGTAATCGTACATGTATCAGTGATTTGAATAAAGTACACAGGGGTGTTTACATAACACGTTTAATAAATGTTGTAAATAATTTTTATATTTACTTTAATTTGTATCTATTGAAAAATTAATTGATTGATTTAATAGGATTTTACATTGCCGGTCATGAATACTTCACTAATATCGAGACGCCACCAGCTATAGGTTAAGTGACATATTTTGACCTTTGCAGTGCGCTTAGGTCAATGTGGAGGGAGTTTTCTTTAGCGTACCTCGCCTGCCGTGACACTTGTCATCGTTTTTTTAGGTCTCCTCTGAAGGACCCCATTTTTCATTTCTAAATGCCGAGGGCCTTGCGAAAGAAAAGCCACCAGCAATTTTAAAGTCTTAGAAGACCCGGCCGGGGTTCGAACTCTCGACCTCGCATAAACGAAGCGAGCACTTCCAACTGAGCTACCGTAGTGGTTAAATTATAAAGAGAAATAGACAGTGAAATAAAAAGGTAAACGTTTTGTTGACATCGGGCAAGGATATAATTTTTCAACAATAAGCTTAGGGAGTAAGATGTCATGTTTATACTGCATCCGCAATATCACCGATACTTACTATGTTAAATATACAAAGTATCTATAAGTAATCTTATAAATCAAAAAAATAAATAAATAAATAAATATATACTTAAAGTGATAAAAATTAGGGGTAACTGATAAAAACGGTACTATTATAGACAAGTTATATATAAAACAGAGACATAGATTATATAAAACAATTTGATTTTATGAATGAATTTATTTACGAAGGAAGTTTAAATTTGTGTTCATTGACTTTGCCTTAAATACTTTGCATTGATGATGCTTTATTAAGATTTCCCTTGTCAGTGCAACACAAGTAAACACAATCCAGTAAAATTGGCTGACTTTGACAAAGGTACACAAACAACGTGTTCTACCTTCTAAACAAAAGAACGAGTAGAATTACTTTGATCGATTATACATCGCCTAATAACAATGTCATTACGCCTACTGTACTGGAATAAAGATAGAAGTCTCAGACAGGGCTGAGTTTAGTGTAGCGTATCGTGCTGTTTATTATTTCAATGTTTTGACAATTGCTCAGTGATATTTTTGGGTATTTGATTTTTTTTTAAAGAATAAGCTGTTATGTTGTCTTTTATGTTCAAATGGCTAAGCAATCAACAATGATGAAAAATTAAAACAAATCAACAATGATAAAAAATTAAAATAAAAACTGAAATTGCATGTAACTGATGCCTGCAATTCCAGAAAGTCGAGAATTTAGGGGTTTTCTAATTTACTAATTTATATCTAATTTCATTATTGCCCAGGGAACAGATGAAGAGTCGGAACATATTAGGTCGATAACCTCCACATTTACGTTGGGATACGGCAGGTCTTATGTCATTTTACGCATAAACATTACATTAATAGCCACATACGGAAATTTTAAATCATTTAAATTAAAAGTCTTGTTTGTAAACAGCAAGACTTAGCGATTGAAATGTTTTGAATACATTTTATGATTCCTGTATCTTTGGGTCATACAATATTCCTTAACTTATGTTTTCACTTACCAACACCGAAGAATGGGTTTTTCTCAAGTTTGGAATGGGCCGATAACAATGTCGAGTTACGACCCCAGATCCGCTAGAGGGCTACTACTTCCGGGGAGTAGACTGGACTTCTACAAAACAATTTTTTTTTAAATCATTTTTTTACTTGTCTTTTAAATTAATCAGTGTTAAACATCGATTTTATGCAATCTGAGTCGATGTGTATGTTGACCTTATCTTAAGATGTGGTCAGATAATTGGGAGTGTTGACCTAAAATTAAACATAAAAAAACCGTTGTAACACGGGAAAAAGTTATCATATGTTACAATTGTATTGTAAATAATGTATTTATACTTAGTAATCGGTCTGTAAGAAATTATACACTCTTAATCTGCCTATAAGTAATATAACATTGACTTGAATTTTAGGTGTATTTAGACACGTTGTCTCCGAGATAGGCCAGACTCCCACACCTGTAATCAAACGTTTTGATTTAGAAGAAGTCGCGTAAGTAGATAGTCATTCTAACAGAATAATTTTCCCACTGATCTCTCATTGACTAACTCCAGAGTTAGATAATTTCACGATTTTCTCTCTGAAATATGGCGATATACGCGTAACTGCAGGCATGTTTACTGAACTATTGTTTTCTAGCAAACGATCGAGGGGTCGAGTGGCCGAAAAAGTGCCGAGAAGTCGAGCGGCCGAAAAGCTGCCAAGCAGCCGAAAAAAGCTGAGCAGTCGAAAGTGGCCGAAAAACAGACGAGCGATGGAAGTAGCTGCCGAAAAGGTGCCGAGCTGAAGATTACTATTGGTCGAGACATAACTGCCGAGGGGCCTGAGACGAGCTGCCAGGTCGGCACTAATTCGACACTAAAGTGTTTAACTTTTCGCCAGGCCTGTACTGTATTAGAAATTAAGTAAATATAATTAATAGAAAGGAAAAAGTTCAAATTATTATGACTGATAGAGAGAAAATGGGTCGCAGTGAATATGATAGACAAAGAGAAAAGGACTCGTAGTGATTATTACTGACAGAAAGAAAGGGCTCGTAGTGATTATAACTGATAGAGAGGAAAGGGTTCGTAGTGAATATAACTGATAGAAAAGAAAGGGCTCGTAGTGATTATGACAAATAGAAAGAATAGAATTCATACCAAATACCTGTGTATAATCGCCTGTTGATAAAGATGCTAATTAAAAATTAAGGGTTGTATCCAAGTTCTTGTACACTTGAGAAGTTCATGGCATCATAACTAGTGGTGGTCGAGATATATTCAAATATTATGAATACTTTAATATTTCATAAAAATATTAGTTTATTTGCGAGCTAGTAATTAACTTGCGTCCTCTAGAAAAATGAGTTTTCTTTAGGTACATGGGTTTAATATAAAATAGATAGTTTTTTTTCAAAAGTAAGTATCGCATTTTATCGTTTATCTTCATTTCCAGTTTCATCACGTTTTATTAATAAATTTCATTAAAATCAAGGAAACACAATAAAATGTTTATCCAGAGACAAAGAAGTGACTGTTTTATTTGGACCATACTATTCCCAAGCGTAAATTTTATAGATGAATTTTTCTAAATTAACATCACATATATTTTCTTTTGCCGTGAAACTGTCTATTCAACCACGCTAAAGAGCTTTTGCATTTATATATTCCATAAATCTAAAATCAGAACTTCATTTCTTGCACTTTCAACTTCCATAATTGAAATTGGTCACAAAGGTGTTACCGGTTATCGGATATATTGATTTTTTTTCAATTTTTCATAAACATAATGTATTTATGAGAATATTAGTTGTAAAAAAATAATAATTTGAATGTGGTGTTATTTTTGGACTTTATTTCGGTCGAAAATCACGTTCTCGGTTAAAATATACGATTTCATGGCTGTTGCGTCTACAGGACTCCTCCTGATGTGCTTAGTTATAGAAGGGAATTTTTATGTCTTGAAATCAAATCAATTGTTTTGTTGTTGAATATTTAACGATAATAAAACAATTAAACTCTTTTAAAATGATGTTCATTGTCAATTTAAATGCAAAACCTTTGCAAGGTAAACCAATCACAACGTGCTAACGAGCATTATTCAGTTTGCTTGCAAATCTTTTGCTTTCATAATGACAATGAACATTATTTTTAAACAGTTCAATTTTTAAATATGTTTGTAAGGACGTGTTAGCGTTGATAATCAAGTTCTGAAAAAATCTAGCTTGCACTGTCAGCTTAAAGTTGTTTCTTAACTATATCATTTAAATTTCCAAATTCTATCCACTTAATCTTAATAGATCTATTTATACAATTTACTTTCACAAGATGCATTAGTCAATATTCAGCCAGCGTTAGTTCTCATACAGTCTGTGATTGCGTTTGTTTGTGTTTTTTTTTTTAATTAAAGTTTGAATATTTCGAGCAGGTCATTCCAGTATTGAATCTTATTACATAACAAACATTGTGAAATAACTTGAAAGGACGCTTTTTACACTTTTGCGTAATTTACAGAAGAAATTACGCAAAGATTGCACAGTGTCTATTAGGGTCATTTTCCAAAAATAGAATTAATGCTTGAAAATACATTTTAAATAAAGACATCTTTATCAATTATGCATTTTTTCTTTTAATTACTCGCCATCAACAATATCTGATACGTCTCGGACAGAACAACACAAACGCTTCGACACTTATAAAACGTCTATTTAATGTTCGAGCCAATTTTCCATCCAATAAAACGTTAGAACTTTTTGTCAAATTTGATTATTATACAGTGTGTTTACAAATATTTATAAACTTAAATTTATTTCACATTATCCCTTGTAGTACTCTTCAACTGAAGTGCTAGTGTCTATATAGGTTATTATTTTTAAATCGTACACCTTGTCATATACTGAAGACATCGTCATGACTTATCATAAAGTCATCTACAAAGTAAAAGAGGATGATAATTTTTCTGATTGATATTTTTCTTGCGCGATCTTCTTAGCAATTGTCCCTTTTTCAAATGTTATACAGGCAATAAATTTAGTACAGTTAAACTGAAAATAACTGCATAATAAGTGCACGGTACTTCTATGGTGACTTAATGGCGTGTTTGAGCTTTGACTATTTTTAATGTGGCAATTAACTTTGCAGTTATGCAACTGATACTATTATATCAACTAACCTCTTTTTTATAATATTGACTACAAAATTTAGGATCCCGATCACTAAGAAAAAAAATAAGTGTATTCCAACTTACACTACAACAGATAACAGCAATCGAAATAAAACATAAAAACTATAATTTCGAAATAGAAATTTGGGAAGGTCGAATATAAATCCATCTCATTTCATAGATTTCCTCTGAGATACATGAAAATTTATAGGTAATCAAATATTATATAGTAGGAAATGTTTGCAGTCGTTAAGTGACTATTGCAAGTTCATCAATCTGTTAATCAAAAAATTAAAAGTAATTCAAGTTTTATAAGGTAATTTGTTATATAATTTCTTTTTTAATTCAGCTTTTTTCATACATACAATTTAAATCTTTAGATTTTACTGGGTTTTCAGGTTGTTTCTTTTTTTGAAATTCATTTTAATTTTTAGGGGGACGTTTTACTGAGTTATTGAAGTTTGTTGTTATTCAGTTAACAAAGAAAAACTGTGGAGACTCAAAATGACATCAAGTCAACCATGGCTTTCTGATACTGTAGTTCTTCTGTACAAACTATTATCCAAGATATAAACAAACATAAATTACATAGATTATTCCAACATATTTTAATTTTCAGGTAAACTGCCTCATTATTTACTAGGACACACAAAGGGAAGGATCAAATAGTAAGGAACAAAATCATACTTTTATTTTACAAGATGAATTTATACCAGAGTTGATACCAGAGATTGAACAATTGTAAGTCGCATGTAGGCTGATCCGTACCTGGAGAAAACTAAGCAAGTTAAAATATTTCTTTAATTTACATACAGATGTCATCTTGAGAACTTTTAAACAATTTACATGCAAGAAAGATTCCAAAAATGTCTGTCACAAAAACGATTTTAGAAGTGCAAGATTTTGATCCATGGATTTAAGTGCTATCGGCCAAACACAATATAATCGCTAGGGATATCAGCATTACAAAATAAAATAAAATAAAAATGTATCACCATCAAGATTCCGAGTCGAAATTCTTAACATAAACATCTACTATTAATAATGTTATGAGAACTATTAAATTTGTATTGAATATGGTTAAAATTTTCTTAAAATTCAAAACTAATACTTAATACATAGATAAAAACATAAGCCATACAGTTGAAAATTAATGACTCTAAATTGCAAAATTATATGAACTCAACTGACAAAAATCAGTAACCGGCACTATAAGGTTATAAATCAAACACTTGATAATATATGAAAAAATTCTACAATTATATATTACTAAAACGATCTTGCATCGATAATGCTAAAGAAAAAGTAACCTCGTGCAGGTTAAAAATATAAACAGATAAAATCTTTGGTTGTAAGGTAATTTTGCTGTATGAACCTTCCAGTAATACAATAACCCCATCTACTACAGTGTCTGTGCAAAGTCAAGAAATATATAATCAGTTTTCCTTCTATGCGTTTGTCTTTTCCTTGTATTGTCTTTAGGCTTTTTTATCATTGACTTTCATGTTCTTGGTTGCTTTTGTTGTTGTCAGAAACACGATTCACCTTTAATTCTTTTCTTTTTTGAAGTATAGTGTTTTTATTTCGAATATTTCGGCAATGGCGTACAGCTCAAAGATTATGCACGTTTATAGTATGTCTATTTTTGTTTTTAACACGGTAATTAAGAATTGACATTCTTTTTGTCAGTGTTCATGTGTTATGAACGACAGTGGGCTGTCGCAAATTGCATGAACGGCCTATATTTACAATTTTTTTAACCATTTCAATTTAGTTTCAGGTGATATATCTTAATAATCCCCTTTTTAATATGTCAGTTTACTGCCAACCTCCACATCGTCAGAATGGAATATCCCAACGTCATTACCTCAGAAAGGTCATTAGCGTTCATAGCATATGACCGCAAAGAGGAGTAATAGAGCCATAGATAGAAAGATAATAGCAATTGTAAATATTGCAAAAAATTTTGTTCTATACACGATTTTCGTGTCTTGCATTTTTGTATATTACATTGTTTTTCGTAACTGCTTTAATATTACGTCATGATTTTAAAAAATCATATCAATGTAGATATTTGGCACGGAACACAGCCTGATAAGGGATTGGCATGGGTTGTTATGGCAGCCTCCTTTGATACACATATTGTTAATGATGGATTTGTTTATGGCACTGGTATAATTCACAACGCTTTGCTGAAAAAATTGATGCATCTTTTACATTAACATCCTGAATAGGATCTCTATTTATAGGTCTTATGGGATCTACAGGTAAGACAGTATTTTAAAACAGTTGTGCAGGTAATTATAATTTAATGTAAGTTCTGGGAAGCGATGGGGTCAACGATTTCTACGGCAACTATAAAGGCCTTTGTTTAAGGTTATAACATTACCATTACTTTAATAAGACTGACTTATTTGTCAGACGTAAATGCCAAAAACAAACATTTATTGTTTTATTCTATTTTTAATTTTTTCGTCATTTTTACACATGACAAGTTTATAACTTGAAAGTAATAATTGTGACAAAAATTCTTCAAAATTTTTAACTCAAGTTTTAAATATGCGTGTTTTTTGTTGTTTTTTTGTTGGGTTTTTTTTTTTTTTTTTTTTTTTTTTTTTGGTATGAAAATCATTACAGGCAGATATTTTAGGATACATATGGCTATGCTGGCTATGGAATTTTACACGCGTTCTCGAGAAATAAGATATTTAGGAAGTTTTCAAACTAAGCGTTTTTCATAGCTTTCAACACGTGCAATTCATATGAATTTTCAAAAATAGCAATTTATTAAAACGTACAACACCAGAACATATTTATTTGTTTTTGACGATAAACATTAATTTCATGTTCGTTTGCAAGTTATTTGATAAATCGTTATACGTGTAGAGTGACAACAATGTTTGGTGAAATTCTGTTATGCACTGGATATCTTGGACATGGTCATGATCATATTTGGCTTCATATGGTGTAAGAAGTATTATAATAAGGATGGCAGGTTCATTTTGTTAAATTTTCATTTGAACTTGGGCACCTCGGTGGCCGCGTGGTCTAAAGCGCACGCTCACTGATCACATTCCTTTCTACCGCCTAGGTTTGAATCATTCTTTGGGGCATCTAAGTTTGAAAATGATTGTCAGTTCGCATACTGCACATTTCGGTTTTTCCACCATTTCAGATATGAGCGCCTAGATATAAGTGAATAGATTTTGAGTAAACTTCATCATTCTACTCTAGTTGGTAGAGTGCTTGCTCCGTAAGTGGAAGGTCGCGAGTTCGAACCCCGACCGAGACCTAAAAGTGGGTAGTGACTGTTCTTTCGCTAAGCACTCGGCATTACGAAATGAAAGTCACGGTTCTTTCGGATGGGAACTTAAAATAAACGAGGTCCCGTGTCACGACAGGGGTGGCACGATAAAGAACCCTGATGTATAATGCTATCATCGCATCGCACAGGCAAAATTTCTGCACTTTCGCCTACAAATGGCGACATCTCGATAAAAGTGACATATTCTTGACTGGGACGTTAAACGCCATTACATTACTCAAAACATTATTCTACTCCACTCTGATATACTACTACAAATAATTATTTCTCGCTTATAATTTTAGTGGTTGTGGGTACATTTTTTTGTAAAATAAAGAAAATGTGGAAAACTTCTAGAGCACTTTGGTATGTTAAGAAACCATATAAGTTCTATAAAAAAATACTCAATTATAAATAAATATATATTTTTATATCTTATTATTATTTGTTTTATAAAAATAGGCGTAGGAAGTGGTTAGGTAATTACAGCATCTATAATTGTAATAGTGTTGACATTTCAGAAAAAGTTAATTGCGTCTGGCTTTGCTGCTCTGGAACTGGAGTAGGAACGTTTATTTTTCCTTCCATTCTAACATTAGCCGAAATCAATTACCTCTTTCTTAGACTATTTAAGGTTTTAGCATCTTTTACTCTTCAACAATGTCTTTTCGACGCGTTGTACAGACCATCTTGTGTAGAGAAGAAAAACAAAGTGTAAAACGGCAAACGGCGAAGAAAACAAAACTTCAAAGATAAAAAAACTTGTCCTCTTTTCAAAAGTATTGTGCAATAAATCACTTATGGCATTGTCTGTTAGCTAATTAAGTAACGGTATCGGGGTATATTCAGTGTTTTCTCCAGCTTATTAAAACAGGGGGCCATCAATGACCCCCTTACATGAAAAGAGGGGGTCATTTTTCAAAATGAAGGGGTCATGAAATTTTTAGAATAAAAATTACTTTGATATCTTACAATAAAGGGAATAATTTGTTAGAGGATCTGTACTAATCTGTGTCAATGTTTAAGTGTCTTATTCCAAATGCTACTTATATCCGTAATATTTGAAACAGTAAAACCTAGACAGTATCCCAAAACAGAAATTACTGAATGTCAAGTCAACAGACCATTACCATTCATTATTATTATCCGTCCCTTCCGTTATGTCTGTTCTACATATGATTTTATTATTTTCATAAATCATCAAAGGATATCTGTTTAACCAAATTTTTTTTAAAATCTCGATTTACATTAGCTTCTTTAAGTTGAATGTGAGTCGTCGGCAAGTAAGTTACTACCAGATGCCGCCTGGTCATGTTCAGAGCTCCGTGCAGGACTTTGACAAAAACGTTGTCAAACGAGATTGTTTCGACTTTTCTTTAAGCCCGGTGCAAAGGGCGCTTATAATGACTTTATAAATTAAGCGTTCAATACAAACATTTCAAAGATTAAGAATATAGACAGGTTCCTATATCAATATTTAGCTTCATGTTATATGGTACGATAGTAATGTGGTACGACAATACGGAATTTCCGCTCAGTACTTTCGTTTTCAGTCGTTTCCCCTTTTATAATTTACAGTAGCCGATTTCAATCCACATAAAAATGGCTGCGTCAAAAATAACGCAACAGCAAAATCAAGTTGCACCATTCATAAAAAAATCGCGTCAACAACGCAAGAAACGCACTCTGGAGAAAACACTGAGTATATTTAATAGTACTACATCTACTGCACTATGTAATAACAAAAGATATATCGCCATTTAACGCAGCCTTTCTTCTGACGATTGCTGGGATTTTACACGTGTCAAGGTGTACAACAGGACTATTAGGAAATCTCGAATGTGTTTCGTAAATTCTCCTTTACAGTGGTAGTTTAGGAATACTTTGTGTATTTACACTTCTATTTCCGTTATATTCTTTTACTTATAATAGACAAATCATTTTTGCTGTTTTTCTAGGAATGTTTTCCGGTAACTATAATCCAATCAATATTTAGTTGGTTGGAAGAAAGCAATTTAGCAATCGCTTATAGGATTGAAAATTTTTTCATCGGTGTTGCCACCACTGTTGGTCGACTATTAGCATGTATGATATCGCTAATAACATATTCTCAGTGTGGAAAGCATTTAAAAAACATCGACTAAAAGCTGCAGTTCGCTTGTTTATTGTTGTTGGGTTTGTCAGGGTTTTTCGGGTTTCTTTACAATCCCGGAATAGACGGCCTCGATATTTGTAAAAGAATTCTTTACTTTGCCGAAACTGACATTCTACTATTAAATTTTTTATACAGATTTTACTTATAAGTATTTTAAAGCACTTTAATAGTTTCATGGGATGTGATAATAAGCTTTTCATTTTAGGCAATAACAGTGATGATGTTAATCATTCGAAATGATTTTATTTGGAGTTGTTAAACATTACTGATTGATTATAGAATAAATAAGAACTTTCCTTCCTTTTTTATGTGATTTTTTAACTATGTGTTATATTTTTAAGGTGTCATCGTTGATAACGGAGGAACATATTAGCATTCATTTTTATATGCAGATAATAAACACTATAGTCAAAAATAGAATGTCTATTCTGAGCAAATTGTGCGGCCAATTCTTCTAGAACTAGAACACATATATGGGTAAAACCTGTCAATGATTTTTAAGACAAGAACTTCTATTACAACTTATTAAAATAAAAATACGAAACCTTTCTTTGTTTTTTTTTCTGGCTAATAAATTACAACTTTGCAAATTTGCACAAAAAACCCCTTGTGCGTTTTTAAAAAAAGAAAACTACGAGAAGTGTTCCAAAAATAATATTATAAACCATATGGCAGAATATAAAAAGCCATTCGATATAGAATGGTAATATAAAAACATGATTAAAAAAGTGTTAAAATTAAAGAATATTCCTTAAAGCGTTTTGCTAACCCTTATCGTAGTAGAAGACAGTGTAAACAATGCCTAAATTACACATATTTCCGATGCCGAATTAAATATTTCGCTTTAAAATAGAATACTTAGCACGCAAAATGTGATGAAGAGAGCATGTATTACTTACATGAATATTGTAAGAAAAAAGACACCTGCATTTCTATATGATCAACCCAAAGAACATTATTCTGTGTCATTAAAATCTGCGGTATGATTAAAGGACGGCTATTTACTTTATCTTACTTATATGCTCTAAAACATAAACAAATACCCCCGACTGTTTTCTACTATTTGAAAAGTATTCATAGCACTGATTTGAATTAACGTAGACTAACAAATTTAATGAAATAAACTATAAAGTGAAAAAACACGGTTATCATAACAATTCTTTAAAGTCATAAAGTATCAATAAGTAAATATATAACAAATACCTGCTAAATTTTGATGTGCCAAATGTGCACATTTCGGAAAATCATTCCTCATCAGTGACACCAGGGGCCGAAAAGGGATGATGGATAAAAAAAACATAAGCCAGACAGTTGAAAAATAATGAGTCGAAAGTTACAAAATTGTATGACTCCAAATCCAGCTAAGGAATGCTTTGCATGAGGGAACAGACCTTAGTTTTAAATAAATTCAAAAAATTAGACAACTGAAAATTTTGCTAAATGGTATATTTTCTGACAGCACAAAGTGCTGCATACTGAGTTATGGATACCCTCGGGAAGTTTTACTCCACCAGAAGCGGTACCCGCTCAGGGGTAGTAAATATATAACAAATACCTGCTAAATTTTGCTAAGTAACTTAATAAATAAATAAAATTAAATGATAAAAATAAGGGGAAACTGATACAAACAAATTTTATTAATAAACATATTCACAGAGGAAGTTTAAAATTTGTATTCACTGACTTTGGTACAACGATCTTGCTTTGATAATGCTCTGTAAGTTTGTTTATCAGCAATCCAGTACAATTGGCTGACTTTGACAAAGGTACACATTTAACATTTTGTTTGAAGTCTTTTATTAAAACAATTGAGTGAGTGAGTGAGTGCGTTTGATGTTTAAAGACGCATTTAAAATTCTGAAGGCTATTATTAAAATTAAAATATTATTAATAAATAAAAAATTCAATAGTATGGAATTATAAATTCAAAAGTTTAACAAAATCCAGATAGAGTAGAGACATGTCGAAAGTTATACACTTAGCTTACAGAAAGGAGCCGAGACTGCCAAAGGAAGCTATCGATTTCTCGGGTCCTCGGCATTTTTGGCTGTCCGCGGTTCGACAGTTTATTCGGCCCCTCTGCAGCTCATTCGGCCACTAGCTTACAAGGGGTCTAGAAGGCTAACAAGTGGTCGAGCAGTTGATCACTTGTTAGCTAGCGGTCAAGTTGTTGATACCTCGTTAGCTGATAGCCGAGTTACTATTCAGAATACCACTGTTAATAAATATACAAGATTTCGCTGAATTAATAAATAAAATTAGAAAAACAAAAGTAATTTTTTAAAAATTATGTATTTTTTGGAAACATTTTTATTCGTATTTTAATTAAACAATATTGACTTTCTGTCCTTATTTTGACGACATATTAATTCCAGAGCTATCGATTGCCTAAGAGTTAACGTTCAAAATGTATCCTTTTCAATGACATTGCGAACTTGTCGATCTAGATATCAAATGTGCATTTTATGCGTCCAAACTTTTAGACCTCTTATCTACACTTTGAGGACATGTTAATTCCAGAGCTAACAATTGCTTAAAAGTTAACCTTCAAAAAAGGAAACTTTTCTATCCTGGGTCCTTTTCACTGACATTGCGAACTTGACGATATACATATTAAATGAACAAGTGAATAAACTTAAAGGTGGTAAAACGATTGACTCATTATTTAGGTCATTATTGCCTTTTAACATCTGACATATCTACTATGCGATAAGAAAATGAATTTCACATCATAATTAGGACTGTACGTGCTTTATGTCAATGACGCTTTATTAATGTTATCTACCAGTTAAAATAGCAGCATGATATATTTTAACTTCTAATGTCTGTGTTAAAGATCAATCTTCAATAATTTTATTCATTTGTAAAAACATGGAAAAGGATCAGAAGGAAGAGGTAGGTTGTAGTTTTTTTTAACTTTATCATTGTTTCAAGTATTGGATCTTCATAAACAGCTATACCTTATGGATTTTAAGGCTAAAACTTAAAATTTGGTTCCAATTTCAGAAGTGAATGGCGATGGAGATGTATAAAGTACTATAAAACAAAATTGAAATAATTCTAAACACACAAAAAATAATTCTAATATTCATAATATTTAATGTCTAATTACTTTTTCAAAAAAACGGATTACTGTTTTCCGCTCGTACAAAATCAGTCAATATAATTGCTGTTACGATCGCTGTAATGTATTAGATGCAATGGATAAAAGTATTATATAATGTATAATTATTATTCATTTTTCAATTCTAATAAATTTTCCACACAGGGCTGATATCTCTAACTATAATTTATTTTTAATCAAAATTTGAGACTGAATCAAATTCTGTATATAATTGTTTGAAATCGGTTTACGGTAATAAAAATAAAAAATAATAAAAACGAGATGGTATATTTTGACAAAGTTATAATAAGATATATTTAAATATTGTGAAAACTAAGATTTCACACAAATGTTTCCTTTATTGCAAGCTAATTAAAAACTATCGATTGTCTAAGAGTTAACGTTCAAAATGTTTACTTTTCTATCCTGAGTCCTTTTCACTGACATTGCGAACTTGTCGATATACATATCAAATGTGCATTTTATGCATCCAACCTTTGAGACCTCTATCTACACTTTGACGACATGCTAATTCCAGAGCTAACAATTGCTTAAGAGTTAACCTTAAAAAGTATATTTTTATGCATCATCTTCTGTATCTAATTGTTTGAAATCGGTTTACAGTAAAAAAAAAAAAATAAATAAAAACGAGATGGTATATTTTGTCTTTTAGACAAGGTTATAACAAGAATTTAATATTATCTATATTAAATATTTCTTTTATTGCAAGCTAATTAATATCTTGCTTCTTGTAGAGAAAAAAGTTTGTTTTTTTTATTTTTCATACACATGGACTTATTATAGGATCCGAAAACCGAAAATAACAGGTGTTTGTCAAAAGAAAGTATCTCTGTTTATCCTTTATCTTTATATCCATTTAAATTTATTTCATTTCATTCAAAATAAAGGAATCAAAATGCACTGTTTATCCAGAGACAAAGAGGTTACTGTATTAATCGGACCATTATCATTTGTCGAGTATAAATTGCATGCATTTGTTTTCTACATTATCATCATACATGTATTTATTTTCATTTGCCGTGTGAAATTCCTATTTAATCAAGATTGAGAGCTATTGCATTCATATACACAACAAATCACAAAAACCACCTGACTCCGTGTATGAATAAATGTTAATGCAAAACACAATTCAGAACTACAATAAACAAACATGGCTGCCGAGTCACATTGTTTAACATTCGAGAGACTCCTAAAAGCATATTAACAAGATTATACTAGCACGGTTAAATTGTTGAAATGCAAAAAATGTGATCAAACTTCTAAACTTCAAATTCTAACTTTAGTTCTTGGAATATTAACTTCCGGGGGGCCTCGGTGGCCGAGTGGTCTAATGCACCGCCTGAGTTCAAATCACACTCGGGATAGATCCTAGTGTGAGAAAGTTTGTCAGTTCGTTTGCCGAAGGTCGGTGGTTTTCTCCGGGCACTCCGGTTTCCTCCACCATCCCAGAACTGACCGCCTCAAAAATAGATGAAATATTCTTGACTGGGGCGTAAACCATATAACTTGTGTGTTTTAGTGTCCTTGCAAAGTTTTTGTTTTTAAATTGACAATGGATATTTAATTTTTAAAAGGTTCAATTGTTAAATGTTAATCCACTTCCGAAAAAAAATCTAGCTTTTTTGCGCCACTGTTTGCGCTTAAAGTTTCTTCATCATATTATTTAAATTTTCAAATTCTAGCCTCTCAATCTATTTCGTATAAGACCAAGATATTAGGATTATGTTCTTAAGATCCATTAGTCAATTTTTAGCCAGCGTAAGTTCTAATACCGTCTGTGATTGCGTATTTATTTCTTATAATGATTTCTTTCCTTCGAGCAGATCATATTAGGTTTGAATCTTATTCACAGAAGAGTCATTCAGAAATAAGTAGAATGGACGCTTTTTACACTTTGGCGTAATTAACTGAAGAAGTTACGCAAAAATGTGCACAGCGTCCATTCAGGTTATTTCCCAATGGCCCGAATGAAAATAAGATCTTATGCTTATAATAATATTTTAAAGACATCTTTATGAAATAAGAGAAAACTTTCTGCAATATTTCTTTTAATTACTCGCAATCAATAAGAGCCGATACCTTACAGACAGAACGACACAAACAATTCGGCACTTAAAATCGTCTATTGAATGGCCGAGCCATTGTCTCATCTAATTAAACGTTAGAACTTTGTCAAATTTGATTATTATACAATTGTGCTTAAAACATTGAGACATTTAACTTTTTTTATTTTGTCTTTCATAATACATAAACTGAAGTGCTAGTGTCAATCATTTGTGTCGCACTCTTTGCCATACACAGAAGCCTTCCTCATGACTTATAATATGGTCATCTACAAAATAACCGGATATGATAAATATTTTGATTGATATTTTAGTTGCGCAATCTGCTTAGCTACTATCTCATTTCAAAATATTTTAAAAACGATAGATTAAGTACAACAGAACCCTAAAATAACTGCATAATAAGTGCATAGGATTTCACTGGTTACTTAAAAGCGTGTTTGAGTTTTCGAAATTGTAAGGTCGTCATAAAGAAAGATATGATTTTATATCTTTGACATAGTTTAACCTTATAATACACTGTTATCTTATGCACGTATGCAATGAACACGATTATATCAAATAAGAAAAAAAATCTATTATGATAATGACAAAAGAATTGACGAAGACGAGCAAAAAGGATATATGTATTCCAACAGACAATGCAACGGATACAACAATCGAAATAAAACATAAATATATCATTAAATATGACAACAAAATACAAATCATTGGAAGTCGTATTCAAATTTATCTTATATTACAGATTTCGTTTTAGGAACACGAAAATTCGTAGATAAACGAAAACTACATAGAAGAAAATTTATGTGGTAAAAGTACAATATTATAAGTCGTTTAGTGACAATTGCAAGTGTCATCGAATTGTTAATTTAAGAAATAAAAAATTCAACTGCCTGTATAAAGCTTATCACATGGCGAAGTATGTATCCGTCCGTAAACCTTAATTCTCTCCTCTGACACTACGGAGCCAAACGGAACCATATTTGGCGTAAACGGTACGAAGGTGAAGTACTTTAAATTTTGTACAAATTATTTTCTGGCGACATCAAAGATTGTCGCCGTTGCTATAAAAAGAAAAAGTGTTAAATGACCATTGTGGATTTAAATATCAACCGATTTAGTTCAGATTTATTATGTAAAGAGTAGATAGACAGCAATTAAACATATGTAACGTAATTTTTTCAGTTATAATTAGCCCTTTATTTACGGAAAATGCAAAAAGGCTGCTATGAATAACCAATTCTTTAAAACTGTTCTTCTCTGAATCTGCTGAGCCAAATATAACCGTATTCAATTTGATGGTCCCTAGATGCAATAGTCTAAAATTTGTACACATCAACTTCTTGTAACATCCTAAGATTGCCGCCTTTGCTATAAACAGCAAAAAGCGCTAAATAGCCATTACAGGTTTAACTTTCAACCGATTTAATTTAAATTTGATACATAGGGCGTAGAAAGATAGCTATTTAATATATAACACAAACACCAGTCAAACCCCGATGTGCCAGATGCGCACACCTCGGAAATTCATTCCTCACCAGCGACACCAAGACCGAAACAGTTTGATAAAAAACACAAGCCGAACAGTTGAAAATAATGAATCAAAAGTTCCATAATTATATAAATCCAAATCCAGATAAGGAATGCTTTGCATGAGGGAACAACCCCAGTTTTAAATCAATTTCAAATTTTAGACGGCTGAAAATTTGGTTAAATGGTACATTTTCTGACAGCACAAAGTTCTGCCTACTGAGTTATGGATACCCTCGGGGTATAATGGATTTTCCTCACATACTTAGCATGTAATTAGCGGAATATGCCAAAAAAGCTGCTATAAATAGCTTTTCTTTTAAAAAATCTCTTCTGCAACAGCTACACCAAATAGAACAATATGTCGTGTTGAAAGTCATCAGGTGGAGTAATTTAAAGTTGAAAAAATCAACTTTCTGCGGCATCCAAGATTGCCATCATTGCTATAAATAGTAAAACATGCTAAATATTCATCACTGTTTTATTTATCAACCAATTTACATCAAATTTGGTAGATAGAGAGAACAGCAACGGGCAATTTTTTTTCTTGGGGGGATGGTGTTTTACTGCAGTAATACACCTGCTTCTCTTGCGTAAAGAAAATATGTTTTACAGTTAATACGGTATGTTCCCACTATTGGGAATTTTTAGCTGCTTACAAATAATTTTCGACTCGGGGTTATTGTTAATCAAGGTTTTTACAAGTTTCGTGGGTTTTTTTTCACAATACTGTCGATAATTATGAAGTCACTGTATCCAAAATTATACTGGATATAATATTTTTTCCATGTTTTTAATATTAGATTTTGCACGGGACGGGTGTAGCTAGCTGCACAGATGTTTACCTTACCGTAGTTCCCGCTCTATTTTCTTGATTAAAGTTCACGTGTATAACTGAATTTGTCCCGTTTTTAAACGTTTTACCTTTTGGGGGTTGCGATTGGGCAAGAATGTTTGTACTTTATTATCGAAGTTGATTTTATACACTTTAAAAACAAAACCTGTCCAGACAAACATGACATCGAGTTAATCACGGCATTTTCAATATCGTAATTCTTCTGTACAAACTGTTATCCAAGATGTTTACAAACAGTAGAAGCACATAATTATGTGAACACATTTTAACTTTCAGGTCAACTCCCTCATATTTTACAAAGACCAGCGAAGGAATGAATCAGATTTTAAGGAAGAAAAGCAAACTTTTATTTTACAAGATGAATTTAGACCAGATTTAAACAATTGTAAGTCACAAATACGCTGATCAGTACCTTCAGAAAACCAAGCAGGTTAAAATATTTCTTTGATTAACATATAAATATCTACAATAATTAGCAAACTTTCTGACAACTTTCGAAAAATTCCGAGAAGGTGCAAAGGTAATGTAATAAAGGTAAAATATTTGATTGTCAAGTAACTTTGGTAGATGAACCTTTCGGTAATACTATAACCGCACCACTTGACATCTACTACAGTGCCTGTGCAAAGTCAGGACACATATACTCAGGTGTTTCTTATATGCGTTTGTCTTTTCATTGTAATGTCTTTAGGATTTTTTATCATTAACTAGTATTGCTTTATGTTCTTGGTTGCATTGGTTGTTAACAAGAAAATCATTAACCTTCATTTTTTTCTGTTGTGACTACATGTATAGCATTTTCATATTGAATACTTTGGCAACTTTGCAAAGTTCAAAATTAAGTACATGTGTAAGATGTCCATTTTATTTAAACAATATTATGCGTTATTTGATTTTTTTTTAGTTTTTTATACCATTTATGTTATTTACGTAAAAAAATTGTCCCATAGTACATTTTTAACCATGTCACGTCTTGCATTTTGTATTGTACATTGTATTTCAATTAATGCTAAATATTACGTCATAATTTTTATAAAATTTCATATCGATATAGATGATGGGCACGGAACACAGTCCTGATAAAGGATGGGCATGGGTTGTTATGGCAGCCTTCTTTCGGTGCGCATGTTATTGATGGTGGATTTCTTTATAGTATCGGTGTTATTAACAACGCTTTGCTGAAAAAATTTAATGCATCTTATACATTTACATCCTGGATAGGATCTCTATTTATAGGTCTTATGGCATCCACAGGTAAGAAATACTTTGAAACAGTTATGTCGATGATTATTTTAACTGGTTCTCGGAAATCACGAGGTCAACGACTTCTACGCCAAATATTAAGGCATTCGTTTAAGGTTATAACATTACTTTAATTAGATAAACGACTTCTTCGCCAATTATTAAGGCCTTAGTTTAAAGTTATAACATTGCTTTAGTTAGACTGACATGGCTGCCGGTTATGATACAAAAAATACGCCAATCAACTAAAGTTTATTTATTCTTAATGTAAAATGTAAGATATTCTTATTTTATTTAATTTCTTTTAATTTATACACACTACAAGCTTATGACTTAAAAGTAATTACTATGCCAAAACAATCTGTATTTTTTATTTCAAATACGCTTGAATGAAAAGCATCAGCGGCACTATATATTAGGAACCATATTTTGTACTGGCTTTGGAATATAACAAGCGTGTTTGAGAAATAAGATATTTTGAATATTTTCAAATTAAGCGTTTTACATGGCTTTCAATGCGTGTTATTGATCGGGTGTTACGTAAGGTGAATCCAAAGAATTTTTTAAATAACAATTTTATATAGCCTACAACAGCAAAACATATTTATTCGACAATTAACCATTATTTCAGGTCCGTTTGCAAGTTATTTGATAAATCGTTATTCCTGTAGAGTGACAACAATGCTTGGTGGAATTCTGATATGCACCGGATGTCTTGTGTCTGCTTTTATGACATCCATTGAAATGGTCATGATTATGTTTGGCTTTATAAGTGGTAAGAAATATTATCATTAGGACGGCAGGTTCATTTTGTTAAAATTCCTTTCGAAATAGGGGTCCTTAGTGGCAGTGTTGTCTAAAGAGCCCTCTTACTAATCACAATGCCTTTCTACCGCCTTCACAGTGCCTCTCGACGCCTGGTTTTGAATCCCACTTGGGACAGATTCGAGTGTGAGAAAGTTTGTCAGTTCGCTTCCGAATGGCGGCGCTTTTCTCCAGGCACTCCGGTTTCCTCCACCATCCCATACCTTACCGCCTTGAAATAAGTGAAAGAATCCTGACTCGGGCGTAAAACATTTCTTAGCTTCACTCTCCACTCACTACCGCCTAAGTTCGAATCCTTCTGCGGCAAATCTTAGTTGAAAAATTAATATCAGTTCGCATACCGCGCATTTAGTGTTTGCACCATTTCAAAATTTACCGCCTAGATATAAGTGAATAAATTTTGAGAACACCTTCTTGTAAAACATGTTTGGATGTTAGGAAACCTAATATAGTTATATAAAAGGTTACTCAATTATAAAAATATCTTTTCGTTTCTAAATATTAACATTATATTAATTAGGTGTTGGAAGTGGTTTGACAAATACAGCATCAGTGATTGTAATAGGGCTGAATTTTCAGAAAAAGTTAAATATTGCGAGTGGATTTGCTGTTTCTGGAGCTGGAGTAGGAACGTTTATTTTTCCTCCCATTCTAACATTAGCCGAAATCAATTACGGCTTTTGTGGACTATTTATGGTTTTAGCATCTTTTGCTCTTCAACAATGTCTTTTTGGCGCGTTATACAGGCCATCTTGTGTAGAGAAGAAAAACAAAGAAGAAAAGTTTAAAACAGCAAACAGCGAACAATCAAAACTTCAAAAAAAAAGAAACCTGTCCTCTTTTTTAAGAGTATTGCGCAATAAATCAATTATGGCATTGTCTATTAGCTCATTAAGTAACAGTATCGGGGTATATCTAATAGTACTACATCTACCACACTATGTAATAACAAAAGGTACATTACCATTGAATGCAGCCTTTCTTCTGACGATTGCTGGGATTTGTTTATGCGTATCCAGGTGTATAACAGGACTTTTAGGAAATCTCGAATGTGTTTCAGAAATTCTCCTTTACAGTGGTAGTTTAGGAATACTTGGTATATGTACACTTCTGTTTCCGTTATATTCTTTTACTTATTATGGACAAGTCATTTTTGCTGTTATACTTGGAATGTTTTCCGGTAACTGTTATAGCATTTATAATTCAATCAATATTCAGTTGGTTGGAGAAAGCTATTTAGCAATCGCTTATGGAATTGAACAATTTTTCATCGGTGTTGGCACCACTGTTGGTCCACTTTTAGCAGGTATGGTATCGTTACTATATGTTCTGTATGTTAAAAGCAATAATAAAAAGAAAATCAAACCGTATAGCGGGAAATTTTAGCGGGGTGCAAATTTTGGCGGTAAATTCGAAATCGCCAAATTAAAATCGCTAAAAATTCGAGAAAAATTAATGATTAATGATTCACCATAGTATAGTCTGAGTTCCGTAAGTACCGAACCATGAATTCAAGTAGTGAGTAGTTTTTACCAACAAGTACATGTACTCATCTAAAGTTTTGTTAATGTTTTTATCGTTTTTAGAGCTACAAACACATTTCTAACTTTTAACAATGAGTATTTTAAAGTTTTTTAAAACCAAAACAAATTTTACCAAATGAGGATAGTGTAATAGCGGAAATTTTGGGACCATCTGCTTTCGTTTTAGACGTCTAAAACGTTTAAACGTTTTAATATTTTATAAACTTAGAGTTGCACAGTTGAGTAATAAAAATAGCCAGTTATAAGTTATAAGCTGTTTTTTTCTCCATCTTTCGTGTAACTTTACATATGGAACAAAGGTAGTCACAAGTGTTCACATTTCAAATCGCCAGAATAATGACCTTTTTTCCATCAAAATCGCCAGAATAACCTGCTATACGGTATACTAAAAAGCTATATGCGAAATCATTGTTGTTTTTATATTTCTTATGGGATAGGGAATAAGCTTTAAGATTAAGAAATAAAATTCTTTTATTGTTGTCCTTACGGAGAACAGTGCCTCTTACCGTTTACATATGAATCCAACTCGTGGCAGATCCATGTGTGAGAAAGTTTTAGTTCCCTTGTCTAATGTCGCTTGATTTTGAGTTATTTAGACTTCCTTCACAATCCCGAAACAATCCGCTTCGATACTGGTGAAAGAAACAGGACTCGAGTTAAAAACATTAACTCGACTTCTTCAACGTTGTATCACTATTCAGATTTTGCTTTTAAGTATAGGTTTCATATTTGTAAAAAGTTTTAATTTTTTTATGGTGTATGATTTTAAGCTTCTCATTTGAACCAAAAAGCTGCAAATTCTTGTATGGTGTTCACGTAGACAAAAAAAAGTGATGATGTTAATCATATGGAATGACTTTATTTAAAGTTGTTAAAGGTTACTGACTTAAGAATAAATCAAGAACGTTATATGTGTTGTTTTTTTGTTTTTTTTTTTAATTTTTACAATATGTTTTACTTATGTATTTTTAAGGTGTTATCGTTGATAACGGAGGTACATATGAGCAGTCATTTTTATGTGCAGGTAATAAAAACTATAGTCGCATTTTATGTGCAGGTAATAAAAACTATAGTCGCATTTTATGTGCAGGTAATAAAAACTATAGTCGCATTTTATGTGCAGGTAATAAAAACTATAGTCGCATTTTATGTGCAGGTAATATACACTAAAGTCCAAAAATAAAATGTCTGGTCTGAGCAATCATTGCGGCAAGACAGAGTTAAATTGGATTCCTAGATTTGTCTAAAATAAAATTTAATACTTTGATATACAGGAAATATTACCCTGTGTGTTTACGCTATGTAACAAT
The DNA here is from genome assembly GCA_029721355.1 of Tegillarca granosa. Taxonomy (NCBI): domain Eukaryota; kingdom Metazoa; phylum Mollusca; class Bivalvia; order Arcoida; family Arcidae; genus Tegillarca; species Tegillarca granosa. The sequence goes on along the minus strand of CM056606.1, from coordinate 16,083,677 downwards.
ATACGTGTTTCAGATATCGTTGATTATTATTTTTACTTTTCTAGAAATGTTTTAGAATTGTCATGTGCTGAATTCAAATTTATTGAAATACTGCTTTTGAATGCATTATTTTAATTGAACTTGAAATCAACACATGGCTGAAAAAACAAATGCAAAATACCCTGATGGTTTGAAGAAAGACTTGATCTCTCATCACAAACTTTTTTTTTCCTTGACTGGCTTACAATAACGTTATTCAAATGTATGCGAAATCTTATGAATATGGTATGATGCGCATCAAAAACTTAAAAGTTCCTGATTCGAGTGTTTACAGAAAGACCGTATTTGTAATCGGTTATCTCAAACTTTGACAAGGTTTTAACAACTGTATGCCAGTCTAACAGACTTATGCGAAATATAATGAAAATGGGATGAGGTGAATCATAAACTCGTATTTTTCTCTCATTTGTGTTTTTTAATTTTTTTTCACAGGTTCCGCTATACTCTCTGGATCAATAGTCGGAATTTTAGCAAAATGTTGGAATAAAACGAAAAGAGAAGAATATTATATAGAAAACGGTTTACGTTTTAAAACTGATAAATCGAACAATAGGACGAATGTTCCGGAGTAAAAGTGTCAAAATGTATACAAGACATTTTTTTTACATAATTCATTTAATTATGACTGCAACAGAAACATTTTTAAGGAATAGTTTCTTATTGGTATAGACTAAATACACATGGTAGGAGCAGAATCAAATCTACTAAAAATATAATGTAATATATATACACAAGTGTTTTAAACAATTAAACGTGGTTACTATTTGTATTTTCAGTGTTTTTTTTAAAAACATGGCTCATTACTATAACAATAAATCATCAGGAATTATCTTCAATTACGTTTAGTGTTTAGTTTAGGCTCGACTCCCGTTCGGACGGATCGTAGTATGGGAGAGTTTATCAGTCCACTTGCCGGAGATGGATGTTTTTCACGGCACTCCGGCTGCCTCCAGTCTCGACTCCGGTTCGGACGGATCGTAGTATGGGAGAGTTTACCAGTCCACTTGCCGGAGATGGATGTTTTTCACGGCACTCCGGTTGCTTCTAGGCTCGACTCCGGTTCGGACGGATCGTAGTATGGGAGAGTTTATCAGTCCACTTGCCGGAGATGGATGTGTTTCACGGCACTTCGGTTGCTTCCACCATTTCAAAACGATATAGGTAAAAAAATCGGTCTTAAAACGCAATAACCCCACTCATTATTGAAATTAATTGTTTAGAGCCGCGTCAGCATTTTCACACCTAATCGCGGTTAGAATATATGACAACATTAAATAAACGTAGAACTTTAAAAAATATTTTGAAGATAATAAAACTAGTGCTAAAATGATACGAACTAATAATATCACAAATATAAATTGTAAATAAACTAGAAAATATATGACAAAATTTATATTTTATTGAACAAGTTTATTTCCCGAAGAAAGTTTAAAATTTTATGTCTGCTGACAGTTGTAAAAAGATCGTTAATGATGAATTAAAAGTATTCCTTCTTGTTGTTGCAAAGTCAGCAAAATGCACCGAATAGGTTGTTGACTTAGATAATGGACCGACTGGGGGGGGGCTGTTTTCTCTTTAAAATAAACGAGTAACATAAGTGTGGCCGATTCTACAACGTCCGTGGACAACTCCCTTCAAGCCTACTATACAATTAATTTCAGGAAGTTTTTATTTATTTATTTATTGCAGAAAATGTAGAATTTTAAGTGAATTGATAAATAATGTAAATTCACTGATATATATATATATATATATATATATATATATATATATATATATATATATATATATATGAGAAAAAAATATTAACAAAACACTTAAGGACATATTTATTATGTACGGCTTAAAACCGATTGACAGCTTCATATCGCAAACCGGTGTTCCGAAGGCCTGATAGTCCGAATATTTGAGGTGTGTGTGTGTGTGTGTGTGTGTGTGTGTGTGTGTGTGTGCCCTACGCCACGTCATCACTGAATCCCCGCCAAAACAGTCATGCTTAACAATGCAACAATCAACACAATCATGCTTAACAATGCAAAAATCAACACAGGGTTTATTTACCATACGCCATATATGCCGTTTGCCAACGTGAAAGTCAACAAAAAAAAATTCGGTTCGTCAGTGAAAAGGATAGTATTCAACTGACTCAGTTGCCAATTTCGTTAATTATTTACCCTTATTCGTCTCTAGCTAGACGATGACTTAGTGTCAAAACAGGTCAAACAGCTGGTTTGTAATCATGAAAACTAAAACGATGAAGACTTTCTCACTGTTTGACAAGAAATCCGCCTTCCTATAGCTTGTCTCAACTGATTGCTGAACTGTACAGCTCAATGAATCCGTTTCGTCTACCCAAGTTATCAAGACAGCGGTCCTCTTGGACTGAAGTAGCCCTTGGTCGACATGAAGTCTTTCTGTACCAGAGTGCTAAAATTGATACCACGGCCGTGACACGATACTTTGTGACACATTAAAATGTTGTGCAACTATCTTTTGGCTCCGTCCAAACTGCAACATTTCACAAACAATCTGGGTACTTATAGTTGCAGTCAGCTGACGCCGCTTAATAGTAAAATGAATAAAAAAGGTTTTCAGAATCCATTGGATTAACAAAATGTAGAGTTTCTTCCGGACGTAAGCATGAACCCAAAAAAGACATAAACCTTTGACCTTTCAAAACCATATTAAATGGAACCAAATGCTGGTGCATTCCTTTATATCCAGAAAAAGACGTGCTAACAACAACGGTAATTTTTCAAACAACAGATTCCAGAATAATATGGAGACATTAACGTAATAATCATTTAACACACACACCAAACAGACAAACATATATATATATATATATATATATATATATATATAATTATAAATTTATTTATTTTGGCTGTGTATTAATATTGGCGCTTTTGGCGTAAAATTAATTTTCGCCAATATTATTACACTTCAACTTTAATTTTGGCTGACCTGTCTAAGGGGAAACAATAACAACGTCAATATTTATACACGATAAATGTTTGTGACCCTTTGAAGCGCCAAATATAATACACGCTAAAATAAATATATAAATACACGTACGTATATATACATATATATATATATATATATATATATATATATATATATATATATATATATATATATATATATATAAAGGCTAAAGTGTACAGAAATAAACACCGACATTTAGCAACTGAAGAATAACAATAAATAGTTGATATGGAAGAATTAAGCTTACCTGTTTATATTGTGTAATTGGTATGAATACTAGTTCAATGCTAATTACTTAATGCTGGACTTTTAAACTGAATTAAATTGGAATTGTGATTTTTCACCTTGGAGTTTTTAATTATATCGAGGCGGTTAGTTCACAAATAGTAGAGGAAGCCGAAAAAACTACACAACGGCAAAGGAACAAAAACATTTCTCATACTATGATCTGGCGGAGATGATCTTAGGCAATAGGAGCCACTGTGATTCGTAAGAGCACTAACGATCATTCGGCCAAAGAGGCTCCTCACTGATTGGTGAGCAACCACTATCTATTCGAGGTAGCTCCTTCTTTATCTAAGGTTAAGGTTCAAATTCCGTCAAGGACAAATGTTGTGGAATCTGATTTTGGCAGGTTACTTTATTTCACAGTGCCGGATATCGAAACGTTTGGGGCAATTTTGCAAAATACTCCCTCTGTTTGTCTGAGCTTACACTTTTAAATCGGCCCGAGTTTTAGCTTTTTTTAATGGAACATTCGATAATCTTTAAACAATAGAATAGAAGAGAATAGACAGATAGTCAGAAGAATCACACACGACTGTTATTCAAACAGTCGGTAATTTTTCCGGGTATTGGATTCAGGTGTGTCATGTGCTACTGAAATAATACTGTGTCATGTGCTACTTTTGAATGTATTATTTCAGTAGCACATGACAGGTGAGCCAAAATACAATGTTTCTCTTTCCAACAGGGACTACAACAGGGATTGTTTTATATAAATTATATATTAAATAGATTACCAACAGACATTTATTTCCTACAAATGTTTTATCATATAAATCAATAAAATGATTGCTTGAAATAGTGTTAACTTAAAATTAAAAAAAATCAAAAAAAAAAAATTAAAACCACAGCACCGTGACAGTTACAGACGCATCGTTTAACTAATCGACAAAATTGTTTTTATTAAAAACTCGCTTTTGATAGGTTTAAACATACTTTGCAGTGCCTAAACTTTCATAACTTTACTCCACCTACCTGCTCTTGCTCAGCGTCCTCATATATTTATAAACCAGCTGGGCATGTAGTAACAGGTGATCTCAATATTATTAAGAATACTAAATTAAGATGTCTCCTTTCAAAAGGCCCTAAATACAGGGAGGCTCAACCTTTTACTTGGGGACAAAATTTCAAAAGTATTATGGATTCTGTTGAAGAGTATGCTAGAGGTTGGGCTAAATTAGAAGACGTAGAGCTTGATACTTTATCCGACTGGATAAGGACAATTAGAAATTTTGTCAAGTCAAGGATTGCAAAACTTAAAGGGTCAATGGGTACTAAACCTTCTTTAGTGCTCAGGAACCCTGAGGTTTCTGCAATCCTTACTGACATACATAACAGGTATGTAGTTTTCCCGGCTGATAAAGCTTCTAATAACATAATTTTCGTTTGTAAGAAATTCTATGTTGAATGTCTTATAAAGGAGCTTGGTTTAGAAAGTATATCGGAGAATCCTACTTATACCAAAACTAATTTTACCAAAGATGAAGTTCTTTCCAATCATAGGGGAGTCTTTGAGTCTTTTGGTATCAATTTAAAACAGGAAGAACTTGACCTGCCTTACTTGTATTGGATTCCAAAACTTCGCAAAAATCCATACAAGGAAAGATATATAGCAGGTTCCTCTTAATGTACTACTAAATCATTATCAGTTATTCTAACACAAATTTTGACAGTCGTCAAAGATGGCCTTCAGACCTATTCAGATAAAGTCTATTCTACATCTGGCATCAACCAAATGTGGATTCTCAAAAATGCTAAAAAACTACTTGACCATTTTGTTTCTAATACTCTATCTTCGGTAAAAAGTATAAAGACTTTTGATTTTTCTACCCTTTACACCACTATACACCTTTTCAATAAAACGCACTAGCGATTATGATTTAATCCGGAAGTGACGTCAATGTGGGAACCTCCCTTCTAATTAACAGCTGATTAAACATGCGAGTTAAAACGATTTCTATTTCTTATCTGTAAGTTAATTACAGGTGACAGGTATTCTTGTAATTGGGAAGCCGTGTTTATTGTCACCGAAGAGAAATATATATACACAATTACGTTATATTTACAACGTTATATTTACAACCCTTATCAGTATTCATACATGCTATTTCCTGCCTCAGTAGTCAGGTAGTTGGTACAGCCTACGGGTGTGAAATATTCGCGTTAAAAAATCGGAATATAAATGACACATAATACACAGAGAACGATTTGATAAATAAATTGTTTTTTAACTATTACACTTTCCTGCCTCATTGTCTAGGTCAAGTAATAAAATTTACATTTCATTCTCGAGTTTGAGGTTGTAATAAATTTATGTATCAAAATGGAAGTTTTAAAAGATATTTCAAATAGTTGTAATGAAAATGAAAAATGTGAATGTTCAGTAGTAAGAATTTATTTTAATTCAATATTTATTATGATTATTAATTAATTTATTTAAAAAGTTTAAATATGTAACATGGCTTATTTTATTTTCTTGGGTGAAATATTTTATATGGTTATTTATTTATTTATTATATGGTTTACTGGTATTTTTTTTATTGAGTAATTATTTGAATTTTTAAAAGCGTGCTAGTAATCATTATTTTTTTTATCTCTAAAAATAAATTTTGTGTTTCATCTTGCCCTGCCATTTCAAATTCAAAGTGCCTAATGAATGCTATTTTTTTTCAGTGTGTAGGAGAACACACATTTTTTCTTGACTTATACTTTATTAAGATTATTGTTGCTCCATGGTAAAGTACTATAATAACCACAATCTTTAAATTCCAAAAAAATTTACCCAAAAATATAATTTATCTTGTCATTCACAAAAAAATATTTTAAAATATTTCAGTTATCAGAGAATGACATTCCTGGCGCGAAACTTCAGAAGGAACCAGAAAAGTCAAAGAAAAGTGAGCTTGCTTTTTGACTTAAGTGCAGAGGACTTAAAGTTAAAAAATCTTTGATTCAAAAAGTGGGCTCGGTTTGCTTGAAAAAAATGTGCATACAGTAAAAGTAACATTTCACCACTGGAGTCTTGTACAGATCCTTCTTTCTTTTGTCAACTTGGTGGACACAATAAACCCAAGTTAAAACAGAACCATCACTATTATGCGATAGTTCAGGGTCAGATGGGAGTAACTGGTTCATCCTGGTGCGACTTTGTTGTTTACACAGAGAAAGGACTTTCCACTGAAAGAATTAATTTCAACCAGCAGTTTTGGGATGAAATGATAAATAAGATACATTGTTTCTATATTCAACTCATGCTTCCTGTGTTACAGAAGTGAAAAAAAAAAAAAATAAATAAATAAAAAAAAACTTCACTTGTGAGTTGTCAAAGGTTATTTATTTCAAATCAACAAACTGTTTTTATTGTATTATTTTCAATTTTTCCAACAATTTAAAAAAAAAAAAAAAAGCAAACTTGCTTTTAATTGTAACATTAAATTAAATTAAGTAATAAATGGAATATTTAATATTCTTTATTCAATTATCTCTTGATCTAATTATGATAATAATTATCATAATTAGATCAAGTAATAAATGAATAAAGAAGTTTTGAATTGGCACTTTCAAGCTGTTTATTTTTTTTCCTTCTTCCAACTGTTTTATTTTTTCTTTGAACAAATAATTCTCAGCAAGAACTTGTTCAATGCACTCCGAATCAACAATTCCTGATTCTTTCTAAAGTATGGATGTCTACACAGTCAGGACTCGGACTTCGAAATTGTTCATATTTATGATGACTGTGAATTGACTAAAAATGTTCATTTCCATAACTGACATTGCTTAACACTTTCTGTTACTGAAGTTTATTGGCTGGTCTGTTTTTCTTTTCTTTGAAAATATGTTTTTTGTTTCTCCAACACTCAAAAATAGTTGGCACAGTTTCGGGGGGAAGTGTGCGTCTTCCACTGAAATGATGGTACTCTGTGACACTGGGCTCAAAATGTTGTGAACAAACTTTAGTATTTGTTAATTTTGAATGTGTAGTTCTCATCACGTCTTATGTTAATAATCCACGGTTTTCTTTCTTTGGAGTCAATGGGTGGAAATGAATGGTAGCTAATACACCCATGATCTGGAATATCTCTGTATCCCCACATATTGCATAGAGGTACACAACAGTGTATTTTGCTTTTCTTTGGACCTGATGGAGATGGCACCACTTGGGTAGCATTACTTGGGTAGGTTTCCTCATTTATAATCTTAACTGCAAATGCAACAAAAGAAGATATAATAGATATGTATTCATTTGCCAGGGTGGGGTGTAACAACAAAATTCATCACAAAATGTAATTTATTTATTATTACTATCATAGATCTAGTTTTTTTTTTTTGCTGAATACTTTTTATTAGACCTCTCTTGACGATACATAAAAATGAAGAACAATATTTTCTAAGTACAACATTTAAAAATAACATTTTTTTGCATCTTGAACTGAACATTTGTTTATATTGTCTGAAAATATTTAGTACAAAAATATAAGTAAATGTGTGTAAATGTGTGTATGAGAAAGAGAGAGAGAGAGAGAATGTGTTGATGCAATAAAATTATTATCATTATGTACTGGTAAGTTGTTGGTGTAGGTCTATCTATGCAGATATTGATTTTCAATAAGAGACATTCGATTAACTGCACATATCGTGACATAATTTTTTCCATCAGGAAGCCGAAAAGGGGGGGAGACGATTTCGGTCGTTCTCCAAGTCCAATTTCTCTGAATAAAATTATCAGCCTCTTCTATTAACGTTTAAAATTCTAAAAACATGAAACTAATATATTACCTTTGTCAATTCGTTGTGAACTGAGTATATATTGACATTAGTGCGTAGAATGACGATACTACCGATTTCCGCCATAATCTGATAATATAGACACCAGACATGCTGTCCCAGTTTGACGTCATATCAGGGGGAGGTAAATCTGGTAACTGAATTATTGAAAAGGTGTATACCTCATGCTAGATTGAAAGAACGTCTAAAACAAATCATTCACTTTTCATTCTTTTACAAAAACGGTAAAACAAGATATAAATATCTAGTGCTCATTAGGGATTCTGGTTATCTTGTAAAACACCATACAGACTGCAAACAAAACTATACTGAAGATACAATCAACAAAATGTTAAGAGTTTTTGATAGACAACATATTTGTTGTGTTTGGGAATATTATCTTTCAACAAACAATCGGTATACCAATGGGCACAAACTGTGCACCTTTGCTTGCTGATTTGTTTCTTTATTTATATGAATCAGAATTTTTACAGAACCTTGTCAAATCTGGAAAAAAGACTGTCGCTAAATCATTCAACTACACATACAGATATATAAATGACGTTCTTTCTCTAAATAATCACAAATTTGGAGAATATGTGAATGTCATCTATCCAAGTGAGCTTGAAATAAAAGACACGACAGATTCTCCATGTTCTGCTTCATATTTGGACTTATACCTCGATTATGACAACCATGAAAGGTTACATCTGAAGCTATACGACAAACGTGATGACTTCAATTTTTCTATTGTCAACTTTAAGTTTCTTTGCAGTAATATCCCTGCTTCTCCTGCGTATGGTGTATATGTTTCACAGTTAATACGGTACGGTAGAGCTTGTTCCCACTATGGGAACTTTCTGCAACGAAGCAAATTACTTACAATTAAACTGTTGACACAAGGATATTGCAAGCCTAGGCTAATCAGGGCCCTTACTTACCCTTCCGGAGCACCCGGCCTTACTTCCTTGATGGAAGTTCACGTGTATAACATGTTGTGCCAGTTTGCAAAGTTTTTGCTTTGTTTTTGGGATTGTGATATGGACAAGGACTGGTATGTTTGATTTATTTTTTTAATGGATAAATTTTCGAGAATTCGAGACCTAATTTGCTGGTCCTAAAATCTCGGTTATGACAAATTTGTTGGATCAAGTTTCGAAGGTGACCCCATGAGATTTTATTTGTAAAAAATCGTTATACTCTACTTGTCATTTGAATTAATTCCTCGTGTTTAATTTGAACATTTAACCTGTTTAAATGTATTCACTCCCTTGATTGTTGAATAAAATCATTTAAACTGAGTATTTGTCACCTGCTAGACAGAACACATAATATATATATATATATATATATATATATATATATATATATATATATATATATATATATATATATATTTGATAATTTATCACATGGCTCAATAATTTTTTAAACCATATTTTGTTTGAAAAAAAAATGTGTTGGTAATAAAAAGATAATTTCTTTTGTCGAAGCATTAAAAAATTCCATAAATAGACAGACGTTTTTCGTTTTAAATACAGTGTACGCATGCTCATTAAAAATATGCATAATGAACGTGTCATATATATATATATATATATAATCACGGGAAGATTAGAATAGAAATCCTTTGCGACGTTTTTTTAATTTGGTCTTGTTTAAAAATGAAATATGAAGAGATTGTAAAAAAATTAGGAGATTTTGGAACTTACCAAAAGAGGTTGTATTTCTTATTATGCATACCCGCAATAAGTATAGGCTCATTTATGATGATGATAATCGTTGTCACGGAAACACCAGATCACAGGTTTGTTAACATTTATATCATTTAAGTATATAAGCAATTACGTCTTTAATATATATATATATTCATATATATTATGTAATTCGGTTTCAAATGTCAGCATTTCGATCTCTCTAGTCTGGTGTCATGTTTTTTTGTTTTTTTTTTATTTCAACACGCAACACGTATTAAACAACGAATTTAAATGTCTGTACATGCTGTTTTACCGTCAAATTGTATTAAACATGCGCATCATGTTTCAAAGGGTTATAAACCCTAAATGCTACGCGCTCAGTAGATTTCTATCTGTGTAGGCTTGTCCTACTTTACCTCTACCTTTCCTTTATGAAAAAAGTATTCAAAGGTTGCAGGATTCGAATGTCAATCGTTCAATGTATTTTTAGAACAATTAAAATATTATAATAATATGCATGGCACAGCTCACGAAGATTCGGCGTTTCAAAACCAATACCCTTTTTTGCATCCAGCCGCTAATATTTTCATTTGCCTTGTGAAATTCCCATAGCTGCAAGTAATTATTACTGACAATGAATGCCAAAAATTTTGTCACTCCGTGTATGAATACATATAAAATGCAATACACAATACGGAACTACATTATCGTAGGTAAACAAACATGACTGTCACGTCACATTTGTTTACATTCGAGACGAGACTGAAAAACACATTTACGAGATATTACAAAGTAAAATCAAAGAAATTGATAAAATAATATTTTAATAACATATATAGGCACCTGGCTGATATTCACCGTAATATTGACATTGTGAGAGACAGAGTGGGGTTTTTGATGGCCTGTTGAAAGAACAGACAACAACAGATCAGTCAAAACCATCAAACCACAAATTTTTTTTGAACAATCGGATCTTTAAAAAATTCTTCCTACCTTGACATAGCTGCTATATATATACCCTATTATTTTGAGACAATGTGTAATGGTACAACTTGTCAATCAATTTTGTGTCTCGCGGGATGTAAATTTCAAGTGATGTAAGTTCAATTGGAATTAGATTCACGCATGTATGCCACATCCAGTGAAAATTGTCCGTTTCACATGCTGTGTTTATTGATCGGAAAAATAAAAAAATCATCTATCAGTTTTAATCAATTTATAAGGGATACAATAGGAACTCCTCAAAAGTACAATATATGATTTAAGTACTACACAACTCCTTGCTAACCTTAAAACGATAATTTTCTAAACTTTGAGAGATATTTGCACCACACCAGGCGTAAAGAATAAGTATACTTCTCACTGCTTTGCTGTCTACATTTGAATGATACCGAGTATGAAGCTCGGCACATTATGATAGAGTGAATCTCAACCTAACAATGTCGACATTCCAGAAGAAATCTCTCGGTAAATCCCTGTCTACTCACATATCCGACAGATTCGAAACCCACATGCTTGGCCATTGAAAATTATCCCTCAGCTACAGTCCCCCCTTCCCGTTTCAGATTCACAAATTTCACTTCCAACATTTAGCCAGCAATCTTTTACTCCAAACTTCTTTGCAAATTGAAATGGGGCCACACAGGTGCACCTGATTTTCGACTAAAATATAGTCCACAAATAACGACACATTTATCGTTGATATTTAAATTATATATATATTATTTATATCCAATATTCTAAAAAATTCATTATGTTAACGAAAAATCGAGACAATACCATCAAAATACCTGATAACACTATAATTGTTCAAACCAAAACTCCCCGTTGTTACCCCACATTAAAAACATTGCGGAAATTCAGTTGTTGCGTCTACTGGACTCCCCAGATGTGCATGTGTTATAGATGGGAATTTTTTTTCTTACAATAAATGAATAATTTTGTAAAAAAATATTAAACGAAAATATAACAATTGAACTGTTTTAAAATGGATCATTGTCAGTATGAAGGTAACAGCTTTGCAAGCAAACTGTTCAAAACGCGCTAACGCGCGTCAGTCCGTTTTCTTGCCGAGTTGTTGCCTTCGTACTGACAATGAACACCATTTTAAAACAGTTCAATTGTTAAATGATATTCTTTCTTAGTCAGGCACCTTAAAAATAAACACGACCCCTACGGATATTTTATCTACAGAAATTTGATGCATTTCATCATTGAAAAATCAAGCCATATTGCAAAAAAAGAAAAAAAATCAATAAGTGAAAATGAGAAAAAGGAATTAAATCTTACACCAGTTTTTGTAAACATCATTTACCAGTTTGAAAAAAAAACCCAAAGCAATAAGGCGCATGCTAAAAATTGAATTTAAGTGACAACATTATTTCTTTGCTCTAACCATTTTTTTTAGTCATCCTGAACTGAAACGTTTTGAGTTGAGTAATGGTGTTTAACGTCACAGTCATGAATATTTCACTTATATCGAGACGTCGCCAGCTATAGGCAAAAGTGCAGAAATTTTGCCTGTGCGTTACGCTGATCGCATTATACAGCAGGGTTCTTTATTATGTCACCTCTTCCGTGACACGGGACCTCTTTTATTTTGGTTTTGTTATGCCGAATGTTTGGCGAAAGAACAGTCACTACCCACTTTCGAGTTGGATCAGACCCGGTCGTGATTCGAACACACAACCTCCCACTTACGGAGCCAGCACTCTACCAACTGAACTATCAGAGTGGTCTTAAACTTTTTGTTCCAACTGCAAAACATATTTTGATTCAAATTACGACTTTAAAGTGCGTGAGAATTAGATTAAGTTTCGACTGCCTATTGTGTCAGTATAAGTTTTGCAAGACGGTACCCGGGGGACATTCCTTTACATGTCTTAGTTCATTTATGCGATGTGAAATAAGAAAGTCATTGTACAAGTCATTTGCAAGATAGCGGGATTATATCATACTACAAGTTATTTGCAAGAAAGCAGGATCATGTCATACTTAAAGTCTTTTGCAAGAGAGAAGGATTATGTCATAGTACAAGTAATTTGCAAGATAGCAGGATTATGTCATAGTACAGGTCATTTGCAAGAGGGCAGGGTTAGGACATAGTACAAGCCTTTTGCAAGGTAGAGGGATAATGTCATATCACCAGACATTTGTAAAGTAACAGGGTTATGTTTAAGTTCAGTTGAATAACTTGAAATAGACAGAAGCAAAATAATCTTTTATTAAGTCAACATACTTTCGCAACGGGTATTTAGTGAATTCAATTACATATCACTGACGGGTTTATATTTTGAGGATATTAAATTTTCAAAAACAAATCTCTTTATTTGCATGTCTACTAAAAACGATAAAATAACACGCATATATATATATATGTGTGTGTGTGTGTGTGTGTGTGTGTGTGTGTGTGTGTGTGTGTGTGTTAAACCATCTAAAATAATAAAGTAAAAATTAAAAATTTAAAAATAAACTTTTAAACAAGTGTATATCACGAAAGCCCTTCGAGCTCACTTTCGTAAAAGAAAAAATAAAAATAATGCGTTATCACGCGTAATTTTGGCGAATAAACGCGAAATAATTATGACAATAGCGAAATCACATATATAAAAGTAATTTTTCTTTCTCGTTAACTTTCACTTTTTTAATATCTTTTTCAGCGTTGATTTACTTATAATGATGTTATGCCCAATTGCTAGGAAACATAAACAATTTCAGCATGCAATAACCCAATTTCAAAATATAACCTCACAAAGTTTACTCTTTGTTTTTCCATTCTATACTGAGTAAATTACATTCAGATATTTCAGATATATCTTGTTTAGAAAGTTATGCGAAAGTTATGCGTTTATTCGCAAAAATTTCGTGTTTATTCGCGAAAATTACGCGTTAATTCGCGAAGAGTACGCGTTTATTCGCGAAAGTTACGCGGTAATTCGCGAAGTTACGCGTAATAATGCGAAAGCATGTCAGTGCAATTTTTAATAGTAAAAAACAATTTGTACAAACGATTTTCTAAATCAATCAAACGATTTTTCAAATCGTATGAACGATTTTAAAAATTCGTAAAACGATTTTTAAAATTCGTAAAACGATTTTCTTAATCGTTCAATCGGTCTATTAAACCATTTTATTATCCTAAATGCATATAAATAAGTATTGATACGCAAAATGTTAACGCATTTAATCTTATCTTTTATGAAAACAAAATGCTTGAAAGACAGATTAACATAGGTTTCTTTGCATCAGTTACGAATTTTACTCTTCGCTAAATACTGTCATATCAAGAGTTATAAGAAAAAAAACAGGAATTCCACAGAATTAAATGTCTTGCCTGGTTAGTTTTTGACTTTAACATAAACTTTAACATTTTGACATGCTGCCGCCGCCGGAAAGTAACACCTAAGTCTCGCCCTATGGCGATGCCAGGCTCGACAATCATATTGCTATAAAAAATTCTAAAATTAGATTTATTATTATTGATATTATTTTAATTTTTTTTTTTAAATATTCTGTTAAAATGTTAAATTACTGAGCTGGCATATGTACTAATGAGAGCATGCCATGTATTAACAAAATACAATTGGAAATCTTTGATTTGATCATTCTTTGAAATTATTATTATTATTATTATATATTTTCATTATTCTTTTTGAAAAAGATATTATGTTTAATGTTGAATTACTGAGCTGAAAAGATGTGTTTTAATGAGAACATGCCATGTATTGAAAAAGAATACTATTGGGAATTTTTGATTTGATTATTCTTTGAAATCAATATTATTATTATTATTATTATTATTATTTTTATTATTATTATATTTTTTTACAATTGAAAAATATCCAGTTTAAATGTTGAATAACTGAGCTGACAAAATATGTTTAAATGAGAACATGCCGTGTATCGAAACTTTTATCGAAGATTTTTATTTGATAATTCTTTGAAATCAGTGTTCGTATTAACGTAAAATATAAAAAAAATTAAAACACACTTCGTGTTTAAGGTACTTAAAACAAGAGGGCCCTTATTTGCTCACCTGAGTTTAAATGTAATTGGTATGTCTTGATAATACCTAGTAATTCATAACATGTTGCCTCAATAGAAGTGGTTTCAGAGAACATTATTTTTAATGTTTTGATTTTTTAGCTTTGTAGGTCACTGTGACCTGCTTTTGATAGCAATAGCAACCAGAAACACAAATGTGAATGGCAATGGTCTATAGATGCTATTGACTAATATGAATGAATTGTAACCAGTAGTGTCTGAGAAGTTTTTAGATGGATGGATGAATGGCAGAGTGCCTATCCACAACAAAAGCTCACATGAGCAATTTTCAGATCCGGATTCAAAACTTTACAGATTTGACACATTAATTAATATATTTTAAAAAAAATTGTAAAAGCCAACTGCAAATTATTGAAAAAAATTTGTTCAATTAGTTTAAATTATGTTACATAACAGCGATTTTGTAAAACAAAAAAAATATTTCAAGGTTTTAGCTATATCTAAATATCAGTATCACATGTATTTAAAAAATAACAATTATACTAAAAATTAAAAATCCATAAAGTTTCTTCCATGCACCATTGTAAGTCATAAAATTCAGAAATAAAAAAAAAAAGTGGCCTTATTGGGATTTGAACCCTCGACCCTTGGGTTGCTAGAATTGAAAATGAAAAAGGTCAAAAAAAGCGACTGGTATTTTACAGAATTTCATGAAAATTGTCAAACTTATGTTTCTTCACATAAGAAAATGATGTTTGGAAGAAGACTTCACCTAAATTTATTCATTATTGTAATTTTGGTAAAATAGTACTATTTACAATGTATAAAAAATAAACGCAAAAACGCGTACCCTAATTTTTCACAAAGATTATTGAAATTCACAAACTTGGTATATAAGATGCTTCAGATGCCAAATCAGATTTTATCTCAGTGAAGTGGTTTTGGAGAAGAAGTTTCTTTTTAGGTTTTCATTTATGTAAATAAAATTGACCTACATTTGGTAGCTATGGCAACCAAAAACACAAATCTGACAGGCAATGTTCAATAGATGCTTTTGACCAAGTTTGAACAAAATGTGCCCCGTTTGAAGCAATTGTTGACGGACGGACAGACGACAGAGGGTCTGCCTCTATTGATACCAATAGCTCACATTAGCACAAAGTGCTCATGTGAGCTAATAAATACTTTTTATAAAATGTTTTGAAGTTTTCCGACAAAATAACAAGGCAAGAAGATGAATTTTTTTTATAGCAATAATCTTTTTTTTTGTTAATTTTAAATGGTTCTTGTTTTCGGGAAAACTGGCAATAGACAGAAAAAAAAATCAGCCTGTTATACAATTTTTAAAATTAATTATGGTTTAAAAGTTAGGGCTAAACCTCTGCGTAGTTTTGTGTAAAAACGGATTTGGCATAAACAGCATGACTATTTTTTCGGAATTTTGACACAGTATCGGTGAATGAAATATTTATTTTTTTACAGACCAAACTTGATTTTCTCGCTCTCTCTCCTCTGTGTGTGTGTGTGTGTGTGTGTGTGTGTAGGCATGATGTATAAAGATACTTACTTACTGTCTTTACAGTGTCTTAAACGAAAGCAGGTATATTTGTTTATGCCATGAATATGTTATAGATTGTAATTTATTTTACCGTCATTAATAAATGACAATTTTCAATCATACCACATTGTCATAGTCATTACTTTAACATTCCATCAAAAACTAGCTTCCTTGCTGCCTTGTTTTTCTTCGAAGCTGTTTTACATAAATAAATATCATTCTGAATAATAAGATTTATGTAATCAGGGATTGAGGTCGGAACTGGGATCGAGGTTTTTTAGTCTCCATTGTACAAAGCAACTTCTTATATGACTCCTTATTTTATAACTTTTGGACAAACAACAACACAAGTTTTGTAGTTGGCATTTTAAGACAACCCGCCTCCACCCGTCACCTTCCTTCATCTTTTCAATTCATAGTTTGATAAAGGATTTTTTAAGATTATGTGAGTCTGTTTTTGAAATTCTGGTATTATGTGTATACAATACAATGCCTATGTTAGTTTGTTCTACTATTTGCATGGCATAATTTTACGCCCCCTTTTTGATCACATGCAGCTTTTTAGTATTGTTGTTTTTATTACTTGTTTTAGGTGTTTTGTACTTTTACATAATGTATATTTGTTTTTGCATTCCTGGTATACTTATTTATACCATGCATATTGCATTCATGGTATATCGCCACCTTTTTGCTTACATGTAACTTTCTAGTATTGTTATTTTTTATTACTTGTTTTTGGTGTTATGTAATTTTATATAATGTATATTTGTTTCTGTATTCATGGTTTATTTGTAAATACCATTCTCTGCATTCATGGTATATTTGTTTATACCATGCATATAATACAGATAATTTTTTACGCCTCCTTTTTAATGACATGTAGTTTTTCAGTATTGTTATTTTTATTACTTGATTTTCTGTTATGTAATTTTAAATGATGTATATGTTTCTGCATTCATGGTGTATTTGTTTATACCATGCATATGTTATAGATTGTATTTTATTATACCGTCATTAATAAATGACAATTTTGAATCATACCACATTGTCAAAGTTATAACATTCCATCAAAAACTAGCTTCCTTGCTGCCTTGTTTTTCTTCGAAGCTGTTTGACACAAAATGATTTGTTCGTCTATAAATAGTTAGTAATTAGCATATTTTGAAGAAATAAAAATACTGGATTGCTGAAGTAATTAACACGGAAGTATTAATACAAAATGCGTCAAAACGTTTTATATAAATCTTTTAGTGGTGCTGCGCGTAATTTCATACATAATAAGCATCGACGGCTGTGCGTAATATCTAACACCCCCACCCCCTCAGATTCAAACACTATGTTAAGCACCAAACTAATAGGGCTATACGCAAAGCTTAACTATTTAATTCACATTTTATATTTCAGGTGCCGGATTCCAAATTACTCAAACGATACATTTGCCGTCCAAGGTCATTACCACCAGGATTTAATAAATCTGTCCATTCCAGTGAGTGAAGATACGACGAAAATATATGATCAATGTCATGTTTATATCTACAGTAATGTAACAACTGATGACAATTATACATACGAAGTCAGAACCGTCCAAGAGTGTTCCGAATGGGTATATGATCAGACAACGTTTACCGAAACATTCTCATCAAAGGTTTGTTGATCAGTTGTTGTAGTGTTGTTTAACGTTGCATCAGTAAATGTTTTAGCTATTCGCGACGAGAACAAGATTATAAATCTTTCATGATCAATCCAGGGAAAAGGTTCGTGTTTGTGTGAGATGTGCAGTTGAGTGTTAAAGTCATCCTTGAATTGTGCACACGTTGGTCGACTTGAGTGCTAGCTGACACGCTGAGTACGCCATTGGCGAGTACATGAGTAAGTGAGTGAATTATTGTTTTGAGCCGCATCAGCAATTTTGCAGCGAGTACATGATTTGAAAATTAACAAAATAAGCTTGAGTCTGTGAACCACTTGATACTTTGATCATTTTAAGCCAAGCACCAGGCAAGAAAGCAGTGACTAAATGATATTTTTTATATGACTCGACCGGGAATCGAACTCACGACCTTCCGTATTCGATGCAGACACTTATCTTGCCAAAGGAAGTTTATTTATAATTTTGTGATGAAGAAAATTTCAAATTGTCTACTTTTAAGTATACTATTCTAATAGTGCACTATTAAGTTATCACTAATCATTTGTCATCCTAGTTGTTTCTTGTCTTTGGCGGTTTTAAACTTCTGAAAAGTCCATACACGAATTTTAAAACTTATTTACAGTAAGTAGTGCTTGTGTGAATTATTTTTTAAAAAAATAATTTTGTATACATTGTTGATGTGTTTGTTTTTTAATGCGTGAAAAGTTAAGGAACATAAATCAATATATCAAATAAAGTTTTATGTTTATTTTATTCACCATGTTTGAATTTTTTTATGCATGAATAATTTTGTTCTATTTAAGATAACGCAAATATTACACTTTTTTGTAACCTTGATTTTCCTTACTATAAATTTATATTCACATTTTATTTATCTATTATATATATTTATAAATCAGTATATCATAATAAAATCCTTTTAGAAAGCATAATACATAATATATATATATATATATATATATATATATATATATATATATATAGATAGATATATCACCACAAAAGGTCTGACTAATTGAGTGAGGTTTAACGTCCCAGTCACGAATATTTCTCATATCGAGACGTCTCCAGCTACAGGTGAACAGGCAAAAAATTTTAACCTTTGCACTTCGAGTGCGCTTAGGGCAATGTGCATGGAGGGTTCTTTAGCGTGTCAAGTCTACCGTGACACGGGACGTTGGTTTTTAAAGTCTCCTCCGATTTTCATTTCTAAATGCTGAGTGCTTGGTGAAAACAAATCACCGGACCGGGAATTGAAACCTGACCACACATTGTTGTAGAAATTAAAATGTGTGGAAGAATTTATGTAAGGTTGGATTGGAGTAATTGTGTTTAACATCCAAGTCAACTTTTATTCCCTGATATCGAGACATTAAATTATTGGAGATAAAGAAATCCAGAGAGCCCAGAGAAAACTACCATCCTTCGACAGGCAATTAGATAAAGATTTTTTTCGCACAAGGATTCGAATTTAGGCAAAGTATATATATGCAAATTATGTTTGGAACAAAAATCATACTAGAAAATGTCGAAAACGGTGTTTGGGTTTAATATATTAGGCAAGCCATAGAATTAACTTAAACGACCAGATCGTTACCTTGCTCAAAAATAAAAAAAGTTCAGTTGCTTATTGTCTTTTTACAATATTTTATATTTTTAGATGAACCTAGTATGTAACGATGCCCTGAAAACATCACATGCGCAGATGATATATTATTTTGGCGTTCTCTCAGGAGATCTCATAATTGGACAAATAGCTGACTTGTACGTGTCTAAAACAATATCTTATTTACATTTTTGTTTGCTTGGTTATTTACTGATTTTACAAAAGTTTCAGTCACAATTTGTTTTACTTTACGTTGGTTCTGAACAAAATGTCGGCTCCGTTTTCCCCACTAAGAAAAGACTGCTTGAAAAATAGTAACAAATACAAAATTTGAAATTTATTTAAAACTAAGGTTTGTTCCCTCATGCAAAGCTTTTCTTAGCTGGATTTGAATTTGTATAATTTTGGAACTTTAGATTCATTATTTTCAACTATTTGGTTTATGTTTTTTATCTATCAAACTTTTCAGTCTTAGTGTCACTGATGAGGAATGAATTTCCGAAATGTGCACATCTGGCACATCAAAATTTAACTGGTATTTGTGTTACATATTTACAAATATTGACTCGGGTGAAGCATACATGATATCTAATATTATTATATTTCAAGTACAAGTAACTTAGTCGGAATTCAATCCCATGCCCAAAGGTTGTGAGGCTTTCAAGTTTTTCACTTTACATAAAATTATAGTATCCTTCTAAATAAATATTATGGCTTTACATATATTTCAAAAGAACGTAACTTGTCAGCGTTTCACTGAAACAAGCACACTTAACTAACAAGAAACCAGGACTAATTCGTCATAAATTACAATATAGTAGTTAATCTAGTAGTCAAAAAGTAACAAACGCTTTGAGTTGAAAGCAGACAAATTTTGATCCAAATACGTATTACTTTGTTTTTTACTGTTACGTTTATGTTTTTAAAACGATTAATCAAGTAACCATAATGTTTAATTTCAGGTTAGGTAGGAAGATAGGGCTGTATATTTCACTTATATTTTGGATTGTTGCGGCATTTTCTGTACCTTGGTCACCAAATTATATTTGTTTTGTTGCTTTACATTTCATAATTGGTGGGGCAGCACACGCATCTTTTCTAGTATGCAGCGTTATAGGTAAGACAATAATATTAACTACATTACGGTTTGTAGCAAACAATACCTTGTCAACGACTTTGTGCCGATAATCGGGAACTTTTCGCGTTATTTTATTTTCGCGCGAATCATTTTATGGTATTCACTTACTACAATTTTGACGATGACGACTGATAGTGTAAATAAAACATAATTATATATATTGTGAAAAGTATATGTTCAAGTCTTGTTTTCGCGTCTTGATGCGTTCGCGAACTTACGCGAAAATGGCTTAACAATGTTATTATGTTATTCGAGGGTAAAGTGAACAGTTTCGATATATAATTAAGCAAAAGTAAAGTCAATAATAAAACCACATTTGAAAAAAAAAAAAAAAAAAAAAAAAACAGGAAAAACCCTTTATCTTTCACAGAGTTGAGTTGAGTAATGGTGTTTTACGTCCCAGAATATTTCACTTATATCGAGACGTCGCCAGCTACAGGCGAAAGTGCAGAAATTTTACTTGTGCGTTGCGCTGATGGCATTATACAGCAGGGTTCTTTATTGTGCCACGCCTAGCGTGACACGGGATCTCGTTTATTTTAAGTTCCTATCCGAAAGAACCTGTGACATTCATTTCGTAATGCCGAGTGCTTGGCGAAAGAACAGCCACTACCCACTTTAAAGTCTTGGGTCAGACCCGGCCCAGTGTTCGAACCCACGACCTTCACTTCACTGAGCAAGTACTCTACCAACTGAGCTACCGCAGTGGTCTCTTTAACTCTTAACAGATATAAATTTAGTTAAAAGAAATTACTGAGTTCCAAAGTGATCTTTCTTTGGTATAACTATCAGACCCTAATTAATATGCTAATTGTTTGAAATTTGTGTTTAAAATATTTAATAGTTCCAAAGTTGTAAAGGACACAAACATTAAAACAATATGGTAGTTGTTAAATTCTTTTAATTCCTGTAACTTTTAATCCAAATATATTTTTAACAAATAAAAATAAAATGACAATGATTAAAATGGAGGTGGTTAATTATATAAAAAAACCGTGTAATTGCAACTTATTATAGCTCGCAATCTATTGCAGAGATTAAAGTTGGTTCATATAACAATATGTTAAGTTTAGTTGGATGTATAAACGTTTCTTTTTATAAAGACTGTTGTAAAACTGGAGTCGGACTATACAAAACATATTTTAACGTTTTTTAAAAAAATTCTTAATCTTTTGCAGGAATGGAGCTTGTTGGTCCCACAAAACGCGCATTCACAGGACTGTTTATCCATATATTTTTTGCTATAGGTTTGATCTACGTCTCAGGAATCGGATATTTTGTAAAGCAATGGCAGTATATAGAGATAGCAGCAGCTATTCCTTGTATTTTTTATATTATATATTGGTGGTAATATCTTTGTTTTATAATTTATATTCATTTAATCCAAATGGCTAAATCTAGCTATCACGAGAATGTTGGGTCGCTGGTCATGCATAAATTTTAAAATTTTCTATATTACTTCTTCGTCTTGTGCCAGGCAATAGTAGAACAGAGTACTAACTATTTTATCTAGTGCTAAAAAAATAAACTAGAAGAGTAGTGTGCTTGTCTGCGACCTACTGACTCATTGACCCAGCTCTTACAAAAACGTCGGACCTCAGTGTATGTAACTACATAACTTACATTTTCACATCTCAGGCATACACGTACTTTATTCAGTATTAATCCATTAAATAATACTCTTGTTCTTGTTCGGAACAGCTGAAAAACTCCCGATGCGACTTTGAACAAAATTAACATAAAGCTATCCAAGATAATGGCGTGAATTCATGCATAAGTTTCAATCTTCTCTAAAATTAATGACTAATTGAAAGCAAATTGAGCGTTGAATGTCTCTAGGACAATTGTAACCAAATTTGGCATTGAATCTCTCCAAGTGGGCTTGATCCAGCGATCCTGCCCTTCATTTCATATGGCCGCCGATACCATACATAGTAAATACGCAAAAATAGCCAATGTTAACCGAATTTGCTTAACTTAAAATACAGATAATAAACAGCAAGTCTTGCATCAAATTAAATATTTAAAAAAATCTGTGGCTAGGCCATCTCTACTTAGTTCGGACAAGTTCTAAAAACAAACGATGACATCCGTTAAAAACATTGAAATGCTTACCGCTGTACAGAGAAAAAAAATCGATCGTCTTAAACGAAAGTTATCTAGTAGCCTCAACATAAAAAAAGGTTTTGAAAACTGAGGTTAACAAAACGAGAAATATCCATTAGCTTTATATATATAAAGGTTTATATAATAAATAAAAAACACAAGACCAAGTCAAAATCTCACCATTACCCCCCCCCCCCCCCCGAAAAAAAAGTAAAAACTTTAAAAACTGGTCAGTTCAGCTACACGTGAACTTCCATCAAGATATTGAGGCCGAAAGGGTAGGCACCTGTCTAACCAGCTACAACTGTCACGTGCAAAGTCATATTTGAATGAAAAGAACATAAAACTATGGGAAGTCAAATATATCCAGTAGAAGTTAGGATACAATGACTTATCAACAATTTTATGATGACGGCCATGAAAATTTTTAAGATCCTTGATTTATCAATTAAACATTTATGAACTACATAGTTTACAGCTACATATAAATATTGATAATCAATAGTTTTACATTATTCGTGTTACATAAACACTACATCGTTATAAAGTGATATACTTTCATCCCATAATTATAGGCATAATAAACCGACATTAACATGATCACTTCAAATAAATATTTATATTATTTTGATCTGACGTCAATCTGTTACAATTTGCAAACTGTCAAAGAATTTATAAAACTTTTGACGATTACACTGAAAGCCAATCAGATTGCTATCATTTCAGATGAAGTATAAGACTTCTTGCCATTTTTCTGACATTATTCATTAATTTATGTTCTTTTTATTAAGCTTGTATTTTATTTAAGTTTTATTTCATTTTTTGAAAGGCTTCTTCCGGAGTCGCCAAGATGGCTTATTAGTAAAGGCAGACGACAGGAAGCCAATGTTATAATTAAAAAAGCTGCTAAGGTCAATAAAGTTGCTATACCAGATAACTTTATAGACTCCATAACAATAGAAACGTCAACTAAAGGAAAACTTTGGCATCTTTTCACCAATAGAATTTTATTTGTACGGACAATGATATTATTTTGGAACTGGTAGGTATTAGACAAATTTTGTGAAGGAATTGTTATGGTCTTCACGTTTGACCAACATAATTTACTATGGTATTTAACACAATGTTTCATGTTTGTTTCCATTTATTGCAAAGTTGATTCAAATTTCCCAGAGAGTGAAGTAGAGTAATGGTGTTTTACTGCCCCAGTCAAGATTCTTTCACTTATTTCGAGTCACTCTCACTCGCACTCACTCACACTAGGATCTGTCCCGAGTGGGATTCGAACCTAGGCGGTGCGAGGCACTGTGATCCTTAAGCGCGCGCTTTAGACCACTCGGCCACCGAGGCCCCCTTTCCCAGAGATATAGAAGGGATGGAGTGGACCTTTTATATTCAAGCCAAATCAAAGATATGACGTTGTGGTCTTGACCTTTCACTTCATACCTAAGTCTGTAAGCGAATATTTGTTTTGTTTTGATTTGTTTCTAAAAGATTTTTTAAATATCCACCAAAAGATATTAACAAGCGTGTGTTCAAGTGGCGGCAGTGGTTAGCGCTTCCGCCTATCACCAATGCGACCGGGGTTCGATTCCCAGCGTCGTATGTGATAAGGTATGAGGTCACCTGCTTGAGCACATGGGTTTTTCTCCGGGTTCTCCGGTTTTCCTCCCACAATAAGACTTCACGCGCGCTACAATTCGGGCCAACGAGCTAGATTATATAAGTTGCACAACTTGTTTCTAAATCGTTGTAAAAGAAATAAAGTTTAAATTAAGATATATAACAGACGGTAATTTTTTTGCCAAATCTAAGATTTGACCAAGTGACTTTAATATTCATCCTCTAAATTTGGTTTCGCAATATATTTCCTCATGTTTTAATAATTTTGTGAACAGTTTGGATGAACAATCCAGCCATAAAGATGAAAGTTTTATGAACACAGACACTGTATTCTGTATAACAACTATAGACGTTTTCTCTTACAATAACCTGTAATAACAGTTTTGGTGCGGATAACTTTGTCTCAAGATTAACATTTGTGTTGCTTGACTAAAATTTACTTATGGCGCGGACAAAAGTTTTGAACGGACTTACGGACCGACAGACGGACAGTTATTTCTATATAACCAATAAAATTTGTTGTTAGGATATTTAAAAACAAAATGTGTCAGTTTCACAATCCTTATCATACTAAGATCTGAAAAGTTCTTAATTATTTTATCAATTGTTAGGACAACAGGAATTTAAAGTGTTATATTTAAGCTTATAACATCTGTATTAAGTTTTGTTAAAATTTTTTATTCATATTTGCAAAAAAGATTGCCAATTTTATTTGCAAAAATCATAGTAAAGGAACTATTGTAAACCGGGGCAAAATATTTTTTTGTAATAAGCTGTATTCTTATTTGCATTTTTTTCAGGTTAGTTGTTAGTTTAATGTATTTTGGTGTGACAATGAATGCTGGTAGTATCGGTGGCAATTTTTTCCTCAACTTCTTTTTGTTCGCTTGTACAGAATTTCCAGCTCTTTCTTTTGCTATTTTTTTGTCGCATAAAATTGAGAGAAAGATACAGTTTTGTGCCTCTATGACAATTGGAGGTTTAGCCTGTCTCTGTACTATCTTCTCGGTTCTATATGGTGGAGAATGTAAGTATGATATCATGTTTGATAATTTGTTATTATCTTTGTATAATTGTATTTCATTCAATATATATATATATATATATATATATATATATATATATATATATATATATATATATAAAGAAATCATACAGGCGATAAGGGCATATCCTTGTGTAAGCAGGTTTGTCAGTACGATTGCAGAAAATTGATGGTTTTCTTCTGGCACTTCGGTTTTATTTACCGTCTAAAATTAACCTTCCTCATACAAGTGGAAAAAAATTGATGATGCGTGATACACCATTAGCCACTTCACTCATACCGGGGGCCTCGGTGGCCGAGTGGTCTAAAGCGCCCTTATGGATCACAGCGCCTCTCACCACCTGGGTTCGAATCCCACTCGGGACAAAACCAAGTGTGAGAAAGTTTGTCAGTTCGCTTGTCGAAGGTCGGTGGTTTTCTCTGGGCACTCCGGTTTCCTCCACCATCCCAGATTTGACCGCCTCGAAAAAAGTGAAAGAATCTTGACTAGGCGTAAAATACCATTACTCCACTCCACTCACTCAAACCGTCGCAAAGGTGTTCCAACGAAAGACAGTATAATAACATACATTGGTAATACATCGAAAATTCCTTTGGAAAACTGTAAAGTCGGAATAAAGACAAACCAAAACTAAACAAAATTAAAAATATGAAATATTATTACATTTAAGAAAGCCAAACATAACAGAGCCAAACAGACTACCTTCACATTAAATATTCTGATCCTATTAAGTACATAATCAGGTTTTTTGTCATCAGTCTTACTCTAAAAATAAACCATCTGACTAGCTAGGTCATTCAACTGTTATATGTCTAAGTGGTTTGAACCAACTTACACCTGATTATTTCGCGAACACTCCAAAAGATAAACAAAGTAGATTTAAATTTTATTTTATAAATTATTATATTTATCGCTTTTAAAATATTGTCGGTAAATTTTAAACCCATGTTTTTTTCTATGACTGTTAATTATGAAAAAAACAAAAATAAATAAATGAATAAATAAATTAATGGAAAGAAAAAGGTGGAATTTATTAATTTAATGAGTTCTTGAATTTATATCATAGTGTTTTGTTATTTCACAGCTCTCTATCCTTTGACATTAACTTTGGCACTTATTGGTAAATTTGGAGCATCGGCTGCATTCGGTTTAGTATATGTTCTGTCTGCCGAAATATTTCCAACAGTTGTACGCAATTCAGCATTGGGAGCCTGTTCCTGTGTCGCCCGAATAGGTGGCATGTTGGCGCCGTATATTGCAAAACTGGTAAAGTTCATAAATTAACCTTAATCTTTTTTGAGTATAAGTGCTTTGTATTTCGTGCTTATAAATTTATCCTTTTGTTTCGGACATCTATTAGTCGCTTTCAAGATAAACACGTTTAGTTATCATATAACCAAATGCACTTTTTATTAACACTTCTGATAATAAACTATAAACTAGGCTTTCAAATGATTTTAATATGGCGCGCTTACGAATCAGCGGCTCTCAATGATTTAGTTAGTACCTTCTTAGGACAAATAGCAGTTTTAGAATGTTTGTTTGTTCATTTTCTGATGGTTGGTTGCGTTGACCACGGTTCTTTTTTACATAACCGAACCCGATATAAGTGCAACAGCTTTGTTGACTGAAGTTAAAACTCTGTTTCTCCATTCCACTTACATTCTTATAACTTTGTAAGATTAATTCTGAAAGATGTAATTTATTGTTCAAAGGTCATTAAAATTTTGTTTTTTTAACTTTGCATACTATTTACCTGTTTATTTCATAAGGTTGTCATTTGGTTAAATTGCAGGGGTTGTTTGTTGGTGGTAAATTTGGAAAAGCGTTGCCATTATGTATTTTTGGTGTTTTCTCAATATCAGCTGGGTTAGTAAGTTTATTCCTGCCAGAGACATTAAATAGAAAATTACCAGACACTCTTGAAGATTGTATAAATGTTGGAAGGTTTGTATTTCGAAAATGTAATTTTTTCAATTAATTGATTAATTGTAATTGACAATATTACGTATATATTAATTAAACGTTAATCATCATTTTTGTTGAAAATCACTGGATCAAAGTCAACAAATATAACAAAAGCCAGACATAAACTTTGCCGTGTCATTGGTATTTTTAATTTCACCTGGGTTTTGATAAGTTGGCAGTTTTCAATATTCTTTATTTTTTTTAAATTGGAATATGTTGTTATATATATTTTAAAAAATATTAAACGCAAACAGACCCGGTCCATTTTCAATCACAATCCCAAAGATAAAAACTAAAAATTTACAAATTAATGTTTAACATGTGAAGTGCACCAGCGGGTAAGGTCTGGGCCTCAGCAATGATTGTAGTTTGGCTCTTAAATCAGACAATAATTAACATATTTTAAATAAATCTGGTGATCGAAAACATTTTAAGGGTTTTTTTCGTTTGTTGTTTCATACTTTTAAACGCATTTTGTAATGTCATCTACCTGTTTAAAAAATCAAATGTTTTTCTGTATTTTAGAAGGAAGAAAGATTCAAGAACATTGGAATTGAAAATTTCATCGGAACAGGATGAAAATCTCTTATAATAGCCAAAATATTTTACCGGTGGTTCCGTTTCACGTAACCCATATATAGTATTAAAAATGCAATGTTAAATTACTAAATACAAGTGTAATAATAAAACATTTAAACAGTTTGTTATAATTTAAAAGAACGAAAAAACAATCTAACACCGCATAAATTTTTGCATTTACAGGCAGACACATTACCTTCACACAGTTATCATAAGTATCATCAATATATCTTTTGTCGCAGAAATCAAACTGGACATTAAATCTGAATAACATTTAAGCTTGTTTCTGTCAAATTTTTAAGATTCAATTAGCATAATTAGTTAATCTCTAATGGGGAACCAGGACATCGTTTTTATAAAATATCTTGAGTTAAAAGTTACATTATTAATTCCGATATGTTGAAATGAAACAAAACTCAATTGTGGCGTTTCTTTAAAAATAGCTTAAAGGTTAAAAAGGAAATCTTAAGATCGTTACCTTGACATTTGACCCCGTGTAAAATGCCATTCGAATAATTCTTTGTCATTCAATGTTTTCCATATTATAAACTTATTATTGTTGACGTTCATAATAGGATCGAAATACATATATACGTTTACAAATACTATATCGGAAATGTGTGATTTTAAATGTTAGAGGCAAGTTCTTGTTTAATTTAAATTTATTTGAATCTATATAACTAATACCTGCTGAATTTTGATGTGACATATGTGCACATTTCGGAAAATCATTCCTCAGACTCTGCGCACAATATAATGATTCCCTTGATACTATTACGTGTTTTTGCAGATTTATCTCCGAAGAATACTGAATTTGCCAATTAAAATTCCGACCGAAATATGAATCGGTTTTCTATTAAGATTTTACAACTTGACCGGACAGTTCTCGAGGTTTTTCGTTACATAAAACATGATTTCTCTTGGCAAACAAAAAGCTAAAAATAAGATTTTCATCTTTTAAACCATTTTATTTTGCATATAATGTCTCAAATGTAATTAGGTTTGTCTGGTAAACTTTTTAAATAAAATGACAACATAGAAATTACACTTGGTAAAAACAGTGCTTTTGTACGAAAAAAGCCCGAAAATTCAGAGGTTTTGTCCCCCGTCATTGTAATATCTAAATAGGAAAATGATTCACGATGACTCGGAACATTTAATTGGCAAATGGTCTATTAACTTTCTTTAAAGGACAAACTCAAACTAAAACTCAAACAAAAACAACACACACTTTCTGTCTGTAGCCAATATTTACATTATTTTTGTATTTATATAATTTTCGAACTTTGGATTCATTTATTTTCAACTGTTTGGCCTTTATTTTTATCTATCAAACTTTTTGGTTCCTAGTGTCACTGATGAGGAATGATTTTCCTGAATGCATATATGGCACATCAAAAATTTAACAGGTATTTTTATTAAATATTAACCTCAACCAGATTGTAGGTATCTAATATAATTAAGCCACATTTCCTGCTGTGTCATTTATGTAATACAAATGTTAGTTTTTATTGAACTGT
The DNA here is from genome assembly GCA_029721355.1 of Tegillarca granosa. Taxonomy (NCBI): domain Eukaryota; kingdom Metazoa; phylum Mollusca; class Bivalvia; order Arcoida; family Arcidae; genus Tegillarca; species Tegillarca granosa. The sequence goes on along the minus strand of CM056606.1, from coordinate 16,054,102 downwards.
CTTGATTTTCAATTTTATAATTAACCGCAGTGTTATATATAAGATCATCCCAAAAAAGTAGGATCTGACTAAAGTGGCCTTCTGGCAGTGTTATATATAAATATAAGATCATCCCAAAAAAAGTAGGATCTGACTAAAGTGGCCTTCTGGCAGTGTTATATATAAATATAAGATCATCCCAAAAAAGTAGGATCTGACTAAAGTGGCCTTCTGGCAGTGTTATATGTAAATATAAGATCATCCCAAAAAAAGTAGGATCTGACTAAAGTGGCCTTCTGGCAGTGTTATATATATAAATATAAGATCATCCCAAAAAAGTAGGATCTGACTAAAGTGGCCTTCTGGCAGTGTTATATATAAATATAAGATCATCCCAAAAAGTAGGATCTGACTAAAGTGGCCTTCTGGCAGTGTTATATATAATATAAGATCATCCCAAAAAAGTAGGATCTGACTAAAGTGGCCTTCTGGCAGTGTTATATATAAATATAACATCATCCCAAAAAAGTAGGATCTGACTAAAGTGGCCTTCTGGCAGTGTTATATATATAAATATAAGATCATCCCAAAAAAGTAGGATCTGACTAAAGTGGCCTTCTGGCAGTGTTATATATATATATATAAGATCATCCCAAAAAGTAGGATCTGACTAAAGTGGCCTTATGGCAGTGTTATATATAAATATAAGATCATCCCAAAAAAGTAGGATCTGACTAAAGTGGCCTTCTGGCAGTGTTATATATAAATATAAGATCATCCCAAAAAAGTAGGATCTGACTAAAGTGGCCTTCTGGCAGTGTTATATATAAATATAAGATCATCCCAAAAAAGTAGGATCTGACTAAAGTGGCCTTCTGGCAGTGTTATATATATATATATATAAGATCATCCCAAAAAAGTAGGATCTGACTAAAGTGGCCTTATGGCAGTGTTATATATAAATATAAGATCATCCCAAAAAAAGTAGGATCTGACTAAAGTGGCCTTCTGGCAGTGTTATATATAAATATAAGATCATCCCAAAAAAGTAGGATCTGACTAAAGTGGCCTTCTGGCAGTGTTATATATAAATATAAGATCATCCCAAAAAAGTAGGATCTGACTAAAGTGGCCTTCTGGCAGTGTTATATATAAATATAAGATCATCCCAAAAAAGTAGGATCTGACTAAAGTGGCCTTCTGGCAGTGTTATATATATATATATATAAGATCATCCCAAAAAAGTAGGATCTGACTAAAGTGGCCTTATGGCAGTGTTATATATAAATATAAGATCATCCCAAAAAAAGTAGGATCTGACTAAAGTGGCCTTCTGGCAGTGTTATATATAAATATAAGATCATCCCAAAAAAGTAGGATCTGACTAAAGTGGCCTTCTGGCAGTGTTATATATAAATATAAGATCATCCCAAAAAAGTAGGATCTGACTAAAGTGGCCTTCTGGCAGTGTTATATATATATATATAAGATCATCCCAAAAAAGAAGGATCTGACTAAAGTGGCCTTCTGGCAGTGTTATATATATATATAAGATCATCCCAAAAAAGAAGGATCTGACTAAAGTGGCCTTCTGCAGTCAAAAGCAAGAATATATATAATGGTGTTTAAGAGAAAAACCAATATCAAACTGATATATATTATAAAAGTACTGACACTCACAATTATTTGGATTTTCAATTATGCCACCCAACACATACAATGTTTAACAAAAAGAGTCTGCACAATTGTTGATGATAGAAATACCCGAGATAAACGATAAGCAGAACTGGTTCAACGTTTGGGAAAGCAACACTATCAAAAACAACTAATATAAGATCATCCCAAAAAAGTAGGATCTGACTAAAGTGGCCTTCTGGCAGTGTTATATATATATATATAAGATCATCCCAAAAAAGAAGGATCTGACTAAAGTGGCCTTCTGGCAGTGTTATATATATATATATAAGATCATCCCAAAAAAGAAGGATCTGACTAAAGTGGCCTTCTGCAGTCAAAAGCAAGAATATATATAATGGTGTTTAAGAGAAAAACCAATATCAAACTGATATATATTATAAAAGTACTGACACTCACAATTATTTGGATTTTCAATTATGCCACCCAACACATACAATGTTTAACAAAAAGAGTCTGCACAATTGTTGATGATAGAAATACCCGAGATAAACGATTAGCAGAACTGGTTCAACGTTTGGGAAAGCAACACTATCAAAAACAACTAATTTAGAGAGGAATTGACCTTGCTAAAATATTAAAAGAACTTTTTCCCGCAAAAACGAATTCATTTCAAGCAAATGCCTAACCAAAAAATCTAAAGAAAATATTAACGAGAGCAAAACTTGATTTAAACAAAACAGAATCCAAACCATCAGTGAAAAAATGCGGCGATACCAGATGTGGAACTTTTGCTTACATTACAGAAGGCAACAAATTTATATTTAAGAATGGAATGAAAATATTTACAAACACAAATATTACTTGCAAATCAAAAAACATAATTTACTGCATGTCATGTTCTGTTGCAACGAGGCCTATATCTGCAAAACTGGAATTTTATTTTATATTTTACCTGAAATAAACAGGTCACTTGTGTAACGCGGTGAGCGGCCACTAATTTTGTGACCGGCAGCAAGGAATAGCCTGGATAAGACAGCCATTTTGCCTTGATGGTATCACGTAATAGTAGTCACGTGACTTGGTTCCATTAGTGATAATGTTGTTTATGATAATATTTTAAGCTGATTGCTCAGCCGTTTCGCACTTGTCGAGTCGATTTATAAGTAGAAATAATAAAGTTATTTAAGAAGTATTCACTTTTTCTTTGTCTTATTTTATGACATTAAACATTCTGTTGACCAAGATGTACACGCCATTTAAACGACAGACGAATTTTTGAGGATTCCGAAAGTAAAAAGGTCAAGACAGAAAACGGAGAAGGTATATAACCGGTAATGAAGGCATTGATGATTTATGCTGGGAATGGTTTAGGGATGCGTCAACAAAATAACCGGTTCATTTATAATTTAAAGTCTGCGATTTACAAAGGAATTAAATAAAACTGATTTTAAAGCTTCTAAAAAGAAAAATTTGATAAAAAAAAATTTTTATTCAGTGATATAACCCTACATTCAAGCCTGACAGTAACAGATTACCTCTTTGTTTCCTAAAAAACTCTACTGTAAAAAAATAGACTGTTTACATTTGTTAACTGACTTTATTATTTATAGATTATGGCTTCGCCTGATAAATCATTTGATCTTAACCTGACCTCTCTCTAGTTCCGAAATGTTGATAAAATCCTTGAAACAGAAAACAACCAGAGCTTATTTTGCATGAGATGTTTATTATGTTGACAAACATCATATTTGATTGAGAAATATTAAATGTATAATAAAGATAAATGATGAAACTTTTTTGTTCGTTATTTTCGTTATACATATATTCTGGAATCAACCTTGGTTTAAGGGCCTCCTGTCATTAGCAGCCACTTTTGTCCTGTCCCATTTCAGTGCTGAGTTTTACTAAGCTTCGTAAGTTATGAAAAAAAATTACACTTAAGAATTTCGTAAATCAAAACTTAAGATACGAATGGTCTGTTTTACAAAAGCATTCGCAAGTTCCGTTCGTAAACGTAAAAAAATCGTAAGTTACGATTTAGCACTATTCTGTCCGGGAGGTAGTATTCTTCATTAGTTACGGAAGCCACGCATGCGTAAATGTACTTTCACTTTCCTCATTTTTTTCGCGGCGGAACTTCAAACATCGTCTGACAGGTAAACAAAAATATGGATACCAGCGCAATAAAAAAGAGAAAGCTGAACTGGAGTGACCGCGAGCTAGATTGCATTAGCTGAGGCTGTGCTCCCGCAAAACCATGTCTTAAAGGCAAAGTTTAGCCCAACCGTGACATCAGAGAGGAAGCAATTGATTTGGCAAAAGACTTCAGACAAGTGAGTATTATCCGATATAAAACAAACAAAAAGTAGGCATATACGATCTGTAAATTTATTTTTCAGCATTTACAACCTAAATTACAATGTAGAGAATCACGATCATCCACCCAAGCACTAACCACGCTTAACATTGTTTAACTTCCACACTACCAAATAAGCTAAAGATGAACTCATAGATATGAAATGTAATATAAATTTTAAGTGGAATTAATATTACACTAGTTAAGTGCCGAAAATGTATAATTCTATCAGGAGAAAGTTATATCCTCTAGCATCAAAGTCATTTCATGATTTGTATATGTAGCGTAGCGGAAAGGGCTTCATAGAACTGTGTCTAGCTAAGTCGATAGAGCGTCCAGCTAGTATTTAGAAAGTCTCCGGTTTGAGTCCCGGTTTGGTTGCTCCATTTTTTTTCCTTTTCTGTTACATATATATTCAATAAATTACTAGAGATAGGAAATGTTTCCCAATGCAAGACAAGAAATGATTTATTTGTGACACAGCAACAAGCTAAGTAAGGTGTATATTTTTTATGTATTTATTAAATTATTTTACGTAAAGCAAACCTAAAAGAACCTATACCTTTAGTACATACACTTCAACATTATAATTAACATGTAAATATCATGTAATAAATTTTATTATTTTTATATCTTATTGAATGAAATTATGTTACTATGACAGCAAAAACAATAAAATTAACACCTAAAATATAATATTTTGTTCCATCATCCTATTTTAGGTCTTTACATATTTCATCTGCAATATTTTGATCCATGCATGGTCACTCTGTAGCAAAAAGCTTTCGATTAAAACGATATCAATGGTAATAAAACTAACTACTTCGTATAAATAAATACATAACAATATGGTACACATTTAAAGTCCCAAGAAAAAGAAATTGCATGTTTATTATTATTATTATTATTATTATTTACATTGATTTTAATCAAACAGGTTAATCCTTAAATTTATATGCATTGCAGTTAATTTAAGATGTACCAGTATGAGAACAGTTAAAACTTCAGAGCCTAAGAATTTGTATGTGTTGGTTATCAGGGTTACAATTTTAATCCTTTATTATATATTTTAAGTGTAACAGTGAAGGGGAAAAATGCAGGGATCAAACTGGGACTCAAACCCAGGACTTTCTCATTACATGCACTACTACTGACTAAGATACCTGGCCACTTATCAAGCTTGGTCTTTTACATTCCTTCCTTCCACTTTTTCAACTACTTTGAATCCAACAACCAGGTTCAACCCGCAATTCAAAATTCACCAGTTTCTTCCAAAAGTTTCCAGTCTTGGACTGTTGGGCTGGCTTTATTTCCAATTCTGATACATGTATAAATTTGTGTTAATACAAATATTATTTAATATAATTATTACCATTAGTATTATGATTATTAAACCTTTTACTAGTTTTAAGGAATGCACTTCTTTGTCATCAATGGTTAAATTATAAATATAAGTTTTAATTAATATTGATTGACAATCAGAAAATAGTTAAACTAGAGGTTTTAACTTTCACTTTTCTTCGTTAATTTATATGTGATGACATTTTTAGTGTAGCGAATTGAAATTGTATATTTATATATAAGTGGCTTAAATTTATTTCTAATATCAACATTGTTTAACAAACAGGATTAATTCTATGTCTGTGGTAGAGAGGACAGTGGAAGAGGTGAAAAAGAAGTGGGCAGACATGGTAAGCCTAACAAAGAAAAAAGAATCTGAGAGGAGAAAAGCCATGAGACAGACTGGAGGAGGTCCTGCCATTGAAGTTTTTTTCAAGTAGTGGGAGAAGTTGGTAAAGGAATAATCAGTAACATTTACCTTAAATTATTTTTACAAATTAAAAAAGTGAAGATTCAAATTTTATGATTATGTCAAAAATTGACAAAAATTTTGATTCAAGTTTAATTATCAATTTCTTATAAACAAGTGACAGAATTTAATACTAGAAAATATACATTCTGTTGTATCTATAATGACAGTAGTCATAATGTCATTTATTAATTGTATGCATGATCTTACATAAATTCTCTTGTGCCACTTGCTAGGGTATTAATATTGTGACATTATTCAGCTTGTTTAATCAATATTATTTATACCATCATCACAAGTAAACACCACTATGTCATATGGGATGACATCACAATTAACTGTCTGTTTATATACACTATTTATATAATCATGCTAAAACTTCACACGTCAATTTTATATTTATCTAATTTTTTAGGTTGACCACTGTACATTTCATTAAAGTTTTTTGTTCCCATTCATTCTCATATTTCATTTTGTGCATGTGATTTAGTATACAAGGGGATAAATCTGTTCTGACTCAATATGCAGAGAATTGAAAAAGGCCAGACTTGGATGTAAAACACCAATCAAATAAAATTTCTTAATATATAATAGAAAAAATGCAATTCATATACATGTATATGCAAATAAATCTAGTTGTGTGATAATTTAATTTGCAGGCTCTTCAGGCACTTTCTGATGTTGCAATAGAGGGTATCAAAGGTGGTGTTGATACAGCTGTTGGTGGTATGTGATTATAAAATAAATCATGAAAACCAGATGCCAGTTGGTGCATCATATAGTGCAAATTGTAATATAGATCCAAAAAAATATTATGTCAAAATACCTAATATTGTGACTTTGAACATAACATTATAATAACTAGTAGTTTTTGGAGATTCTAGATTGGAATAAATATGCACTATTTTTATAAATTTGGAAAATTAACATCCTGAAATAAAAAAAAGCTTTATCATTACATGCTTGCATAAGTTGCGATAGATGCAATCCTCATTTCAAAAGTGGTAAATTGTGACAAAATCTGAATTTTTCTTTAATTGGTAGTAATTTTATGCACACATATTTTCCCAGTCATCTATATAAAGACCACCTGCCAATAAATACCGGAGGTAATTGACTCATTTCTTTATTATTATAAGTATTTTTATGTCGGTCATAATAGATAAGAGTTTTTTTCATTCTTGTTCAAGAATCATCAACGGTCATCAGTCAATCATCTACAAGAATTTCATATGAGACTTCATCATCGTTAGGAGGTAAAATATGATTTGTCCATGCAAAAAAAAATATATTAAACAGTATGATACTATGGTAGATATATAACACAAATACCAGTTGAATTTTGATGTGCCAGATGTGCACATTTCGGAAATTCATTCCTCATCAGTAGCTAAGTTGGTAGAGTGCTCACTTCTTATGTAGGATTCGGTGTTGGAATCCAGGCCAGGTCAGACAAAAGACTTAAAAACTTTACCGACTGTTCTTTTCACCACGTACTTGGCATTTAAGTAACAACAGTTTCTGTAAAATTGATGCTTCTGATTCTCATGCTTAATATTGATTGAATTCACTCAAATGGAATGTCATCTTAAATTACAATGATGAAATAATATTGATAGCAAGACAGAGATTTAAAATTATCATTTCAGTAATAATGATTCCAGCAATGGAACAGCCACCTTTTTCAAATAACGTTGGCTTACGTTAGAATCACTGCCAGTCAATCAGTGAATGGCTTTATGTAATGTTAACCAGTGGAGTAATCAGATTTGTATTGAGATCTTAGAAAACAAATGCTTCATTTCACAGAGGGCATGGTATGCTTAAGAACACTCACTGCACATTTTCCTAAGAGTATGCATGTGACATCTCGATATAAGTGAAATAATCTTAAATGGGACATAAAACTCCATTCAATCAATTAACCTAACCAAGAACCAAAATACTTGGCTATGATTTGACCGTTCAATAGATGTGCTTTATTAAAAGATTTAAGTAAACAAACTAATTATACAGTTAACACTGATTTAATACCGATATAAAAACTACAAAAATATAATAAACTATTCAGAACATTAACATGTTAATTATCTAATTTAGAATAAAAATGGAAACAATGTTTTAAATCATTCGAAAAATTAACAGGATCCATTCAATCAATTAACCTAACCAAGAACCAAAATACTTGGCTATGATTTGACCGTTCAATAGATGTGCTTTATTAAAAGATTTAAGTAAACAAACTAATTATACAGTTAACACTGATTTAATACCGATATAAAAACTACAAAAATATAATAAACTATTCAGAACATTAACATGTTAATTATCTAATTTAGAATAAAAATGGAAACAATGTTTTAAATCATTCGAAAAATTAACAGGATTTAAAATACATAAAATTTTATAATCATAATATTTTTTATTCAGTTGAAAGTGAATGCATAAATACTACTGGTACATGATCAGCCTTTGAGTTACCACTGGATGAAGAGGATCCAATTGCAAGTTAGTTGTCATTTATATGTCTTCTTCCATCTGAAATAAATATTAATTAATTTTTATGTGACTTATACATGTATATAGCAAAGTATAGCAAAACACTGTTGTTGCTGTAATTGTACTTTTTTAAAATTCTTCCTATTACAAGAGAAATGCCTCATGTTAAATAAAAAATTAGTGTTAGTTTCAAGTGAATGTATTAAATTTTATGTTTATGATGTGATTATTTCAATAGTTTATTGAGCTAATTGGATACAAATGAAAATATTGATGCTCTATTTTAAAATACAATGTATATAAAAACCACACATTTTGTAGTATTTAACTACAATGATGTATAGTTTACATTCTTTTTCACCCAGTAAACGAACTTATATTTACAGGGGAGAATGAACACAGGCAAAGAAAGAGAAGTAAAGAGGTGATAACTTTTAAATGACCATTTTTGAATACTCAAAATCAACTGCTTTGTACAAGAAACATTGAAGTTTGTTTAATGCACTGGGTTTCAATTTTTTCTTTCAAAAATTCTTGAAGAAAATCATTTTTAATTTGAATATGAAAATTAAAACATGTAAATGTGTTCTAACTCCTTTATTTGTATTAGTGATTTTGATTAAATCACCAAATGTAACAAACAGTATATGAACAATTCTGTCATAATCTGCAATAAATATTGATAAAAACCAATAGCTCTGGTCATTTGGATTTGCATATTGAAAACTGACTGCACACTTTTATCACCTTATGTGAAACTTGACAGATAGCAAATTTTGTCTACCTAAATAAATTGAATAAAATTGTGGAAATCCATTGATTATTTATTTCCAAAATGTACCTTAGCATGCAGCTAATAATATTGGATTATACATTGTAGGAAATGATGAATTCAGTATACAAGAGAGATACCTACAGTTGGAGATAGAGAAGGAAGCTGCTGTAAAGATGTATAGGCTGCAAAAATTACATTTACTAAAGGAATCAATCGAACTTCAAAAAAGAAGTGTTTATGCCCTAGAGAAAATTGCCAGTTCTCTGGAACAAGCTCAATCACTTCAGTGTCCCCAATTATTAAACTTAATGAAATTTATTTACTCTTTTTTGTTATTACACATTTAAATATAATCTCATAAGATAATTGGAGGTGTAACAATTACTAACATTCAAAATCTTTGGATGATCCTCCCCCTTAATGCTGCAACAGTCATATTGTTTTTAAATGTGGGAGCCAAATCTTGATTATCATCCACTTCTTGTGGCTCAACATCTTCCGTCAGTGGCACTTTCAAGCCTATAGCCAAGTTATGCAGTCTCATTGCACATTCGATAATCTTTGTGCATTTACCAGGCTTGTAAGGCAGACTCCCACCTGTTTTATGAAGGCACCTATGAAAAAGAATCAAAATGAACATTTTTAAGCAATTTTTTGCAAGCATTTGCATTTTTAAATGAAGTAGTCAACATTAAACTTTCAATGCTCCTATTAAGAAAATCAATTTATAATCTAACAATTGAATTTTCCCTTCAATTTGCCAATAGGCAGAATGTGATGTAAGACATTTAATGACATCACAAGTGATACTACAGTGATCTCGATCATTGCTATGATAGCAAATTTATTATTATCAACATTTTTTATTGTAATGACTTAAGTATGGTTCAGTATTATAAAATTGCTAATTGAAAAAGAAGTTGGAAAGTTAGGGCTCCAAAAATTATTTAAATCACACTTAGGACACCACTAGGACACCATTTTACCATTATGTCCAATGCTCATCCTAAATTTGTGAATGTTTTTGTCTGTGGTCCTATATATCTTAAAGAATTAAATCTTTTCTTTGTTTTTTTCTCTCTTATTTTTAATATTTCTGTCTACTTTTTTGGTTCAACTTTCTACTGCTCATTTCAAACCGATACAAAAATTTGAAAAAACATAATTTTCATTTTGTTTTTTCATAACTTATATGTCTAATGTTGATTTTTTGATAAAACAATCATTGAGAAAAACAAATACCTAAAACGAGCCTTTAGTACCCCAAATGCCTTTTCAACCACATTTCTTGTTTTACAGTGGGAAGAGTTGTATCTCTGTTCCTGTGCTGTCCTTGGTTGGTTCACTGGTGTCATCAGCCACTCTTTTAAAGGATACCAAGAATCTCCTATGAGCCATCCTTCATCCTCCAGATTGGCCACACATTCTGGCAGTGAACTGCTTTGTAGTATAAAGGCATCATGGGTGGACCCAGGAAACATACCACATTTGTAAATCTGCAGAGAAAAATCAAACTACATGTTTAATATACAATTTAATGCAAAAGTGATTTTCTCTTAGTGAAGTGAAGCGCGAATTGTAAAAAGGAATTTTGTTTAATTTGCTAGAGGAGCAAGGAATTAAGTTTTCATATATTCAAATATTCAATTACAAAATAAGGCAAATACATATATGTATATATATATATATATATATATATATATATATATATATATATATTGCACAAATTAACTCTTGCAATATATAGAATTATAATACACTCTAAGCTTTTCCTACATACCGTAAGTCTGGATTCACAACAGCCTGCACATTTATTGAGTGGATCCCCTTTCTACAAATGAAAGTAGTTCATTCTCTGATGACATCCCTTGAATAGGAATATGTGTACCATCAATGGCACCAACTACATTCGGAAAGCCTGCAATTTTGTAAAATTCTGCTTTTATCTTTCTGATGTCATCTGTCCTTGTTGGAAGTTTAATATTGTCAAATGTTGCGCATATTGCTTTAATGACACGGTGCACAATCAAGCACCCAGAAGATTAGGAAATTCCATGGATTTCTGCAACTTCAGACAGATTATCACCTTTAGCCAAGAATCGAAGACATGTCAAAACCTAAAAATAGGAGATATTTGTATTTAAGTTTATTTGAAATACAAACATTTGCAATTTACATATCAGTTTGATTATAAGATTTTAATTCAACTCAGCAAGATATCTGTATTTCATAAATACATGTGGATGACTCTTTTGTTCAACTGCAGTATTATATTAAGTTTGATACAAATAAATGCAGATACTGCTAATTTCTAAAACGTATAATTTAATAACATTTCTATTTCAATATAGATATTTAATGCTAAAAAGTATTTAGAAAGGAATAAACTGGTTGCACACACACACACACACACACACACACACACACACACAGACAGAGAGATTGGTACATGTATGTTTGAATAATATTAGTATACCAATTCATTTCTTCATAACAACATTATTGATTTTTTTATTATTCAGGGCATTTTTGCACTCTAGATACAAATCTTTTTACTTCAATTGTGATAAATACATATAATATTAAAAACATTCATATTTAGTACTAATGCTAAACCATTGGATTACACATCACACCAACTTTCTTAAAATTTCAAATACTATACACATTAAAATCTTATTGTGAGAGAGTTTTTACAGTGAACATGTAGAGGACTTTAAATATTTGTTTTATTTGTTGTAGTTTCATCATGACTGACTAGATAAACATCTCCAATCAAACCAGTCATACAGGTTTTTGTCTATGTTTTGTTTTATATTAGTGTATGCTAAGCAAATTTTTCAGTACTCCTTTTCCTCTTTTACTTGTTGATTATGAAGGACTTTATATGGTGACCTTGATTTAATACAGCATGCAAGAACTTTACATTTACTAAAGGTTGTCTTTTCTATTCACTTGAAGAGTGTGTGTGTGTGTGATTTTTTTTCAATAAGATCTACATATTTTATGAGGTAAGTTTGTCTTCAATTTTATAAAATTCAAAATGAGAAAGAAAAAGAAACATATTATACATAAATTATTAAATATAAACTTTGGACCTGTCTTTTTATTCGCATAGTTATAAGAAGGTGAAAATACTGGGTATATTTTGACCCAGCTTGGGTATATCTTAGTTTGGTACGCTATTGCTAGTGTACATTTTGAATTTTTTTAACCTTGACCTTAACCCAAGCTGCCTTGACGTTGTATACATGTACCTGAATGTGGGAAGGAATCGAATGTGATCTCTCTGTTGGTGACTTTATTAGGTCATCGACGCTATCAACGATGCGTAGAATAACGCCTCTTGGGAATCTATACCGTTCCACAAATTCCACGTCTGACGTTAACGTATCCAACACTTGTGTCCGGTCTCGGAAAACACGTTCCCGTCTTAACTGGCGTCCGTTTTCGTTTGCGTTCATCATCAACATGAAAGCAGCCATTTTGAAAACTACAAGATTTCGTAAGTTAGAGTAGCCCCTGTGCGAAGGAATTCTTTTCGTAATTTCAGTTACAAAGTTTAGTAAAACGGGGTTTATTCGTACGTAACTTACGTTTACGAATGAAATCTTAACTCACGAAGCTTAGTAACATATATATATATATATATATATATATATGTGTGTGTGTGTGTGTGTGACTTCGTCACGTGACCCTTTTGTGGTTGACGGGGCATTTTAATTTGTAAATAAAAAACACATATACCAGTTTAATTTAATGTGCACATTTCGGAAATTCATTTCTATACAATCTTATTGTTACGAAACCTATAGAAGATAATAAATATAAATTATATGGAAGTTAGCGCATCATGTAAACCGAAAGAAGCAATAAAAGAAATGACAAAGGCATTAGTCGTTAACAAAGTGCCGTTGGTAAAAAACTGTTACAAAGCAAATGCACAAATTTTAAATATTTTCAGAAAAAATTTAAGCCTTGAAATTGAAGATCTCAATCAACTACGAAATCTATATCGTGGGGTGTAAAAGTATTTTAAGGTAATGAATAAATATTAAATAAATACAGGATTTCAGACGGCAAGAGCTAAAGCCACGCAACACAAATTTTCGACTAGGAATCGAGGCTTGATCTTAAAAGAGACTCAATTTAATGCTCTTCCATTACTCTCGTCATGCTGACATTCTAACTCCAGAATTTATTGTTGCAGAGTGATCTTACAAAATGAAGAAGCTTTCATGAGAGTGAGAGAGAGAGAGGGATGGGTGTCCTTTGTTGACAAAGGTTTTTGTCTTGCATATTTGCAGATTGGTGTCTCAAAGTAAACGGATATGAGGTGGATCTCAATAACAAATTAACAAGATTTTATGCTGAAGCAACACAGAAAAAATAGCAGTAGGGCGAAGATTTTAGGCCCAGAACCTTCAGAATAATATAAAAACTCCTTTAAAAGTATCAGATCCGCTATAAAGACATTTAAAAGATTTAGGACGGACGTTGTCATTGTGAAAGACAATACATTCAAATCTGCAAATATAACACTGGTTGAAAGCATTAGAATTACATCGCAAATTGATTTTAAATTCAACTGAGTTTTGTAGAGACGAAAATGATGTAGGATGTGTTCGTCTCAACCATTAAACGTGAAAAAACATAGACAAGCGGGGTTTGAAAATGACGGAAATCATGCCAATAAGAGAATGTATGTATATAACGGTATTTCATGGGGTTCCGTAAATTCTCGCTTATTCCTAATTTCCAAAGCAAGTACAACTACAAAATTCATTTTCAATCACTGTTAGAAACCGGCTTTTACTTCGCCGAATGGGGAAGCTACTTGGTATACCGACGCACTAGTCAAGGAGTACCAATTTACTAAATTATTGCCAGATTTAACTAGAAATTCTTCTTGTTTACAAGCCTATACATCTTAATCTTGGTATGGAATTACGTCATATTATAAACATAAATGGACATATAAATGAAAGTCCTGTCCGCAGTTATAAGAGACACTGTTCACTGTTCATATATACTAATGGTGGTTTATGGGAAGTTTGTCCAGTAGGTGTATTGTGTAACCTTTTTTTTCTAGCGCCTCGAACAGAAAATCCCACGCGCACACCGGTGCTAGATTTTTCTGTCTTGTCCTGTTTGTCTGGTACAGCCTCACGCGACAATTGACGCGCTCATTGTGCAAAGAGGGATAACTCGCAAAAATCGAGTAACAAAGTTGTTTTATATTTGCATTTAATCATAAAGTGATAATTCGAGTTATAAAGTTGTTTTATATTTGCATTGAATACAAATCTTTGATATCTCAAACTTTTGAAGTGTTGTCGATGGGATTATTTTCAAAGGGCGAAAATTTTACAATGCATAAAGTGTCAAAAGGAATGCAAGGGGTCCCATACTGGTGTTTTTTGTCCATATCGCAGTTATAAACATTTTAATGGTACAGCCTCACGCGACAATTGACGCGCTCATTGTGCAAAGAGGGATAACTCGCAAAAATCGAGTAACAAAGTTGTTTTATATTTGCATTTAATCATAAAGTGATAATTCGAGTTATAAAGTTGTTTTATATTTGCATTGAATACAAATCTTTGATATCTCAAACTTTTGAAGTGTTGTCGATGGGATTATTTTCAAAGGGCGAAAATTTTACAATGCATAAAGTGTCAAAAGGAATGCAAGGGGTCCCATACTGGTGTTTTTTGTCCATATCGCAGTTATAAACATTTTAATGGTACGAGAAAAAGAATATGTCACCTGTTTGTGACAAATACAGGTTGATCTCAGTCTCGGGTGATGTGATGTAACGTATCCCAATCTCGGCACAGATTACATCACATCAACCTCGACTGAGACTGAGATCATCTGGTATTGGTCAAAAATAGGATACAGATTCAATTATCTAGGCATTAAATGAATTTGAAATTTACCAAAGGTATGCAGATTTAAACGTACAACTGATATATATAATTAATTTCAAGGTACGGTCTTTTTTTAAAGTTTGGCTATATAAGCATTGTGGGATGCCGACATCATGGGACATTTGTATATAATATCCCACAATCCAATCTTGCGTTGTGGGCCTTTTTGTATAACGTTCCACAATCCAGAGACGTAATATATATTTAAGTGTAAGCATTTTATATCATGTCCAATAACCCACATACAAATATATATATTTATATATAGTTAAGTTGGGCCTTTGTAACATGTTTAAATCCTATCGACCGAGTAAACAAGCACTCCAAATTGACTGTATTTCTATCAAGCAAATGACATATGTTAATGACGAGTCTTAGTTTCAGCATTTGCATACCATTATACGTGTATAGTTATATGCATGTGCATATTCTTATCTGCAGATTTCTTTTTCTCAGCCTAGGATATTTCACTTATATTTAGACACTGCCAAATGGGTGAAGTTTCAAGAATTCGCCAGAAGGATTACTATAAGTTCAATGATTTGTTTACAGCAATAGGCGAAGATACATTTATTTAACCTCCGGTTGCATGTGCTCAAGAACTTTTTTCCTGCGTCACGTGGCACAAAACTTCACTTTAAAGAGTCTCGCCTAGAAGACTTGACTTTTATTTCTAAAGAAGTTTCGGCGAAAGACGGGCTCGATTAGGATCAACCCCACTTTACATATCAGTGATATCAATTGCCTTACAAACACTCTACCGAGATTGGTCTTAGAATAAACACGCAATATCCCACTTTCTTTTACACAAGTACATTTAATGATTATATAAAGGAACAGTAAATTGCTTTTACAGCAACCTAGCTTACCATGAATCCAATGTAATTGCAATTCAATGAGCATGTCCTGACCTTTTATTCACTTTAAAAATGTTGCTTTTTGAATTCATGTGCTAAAAATGTGAACTAGATGATTTTAAAATAGGTACCTGTTTCCAATTAAACAGGATCAGTAAGTTGCCAAATCTAGAATAATGTCTTATTGTTGGTTCCCATCAAAAATACATTTTCAGGGACCTTTTCATTTAAGTGAGTGTGTTTTTCGTGGTTCTGACTATCAAGTACATCTTATTCACTGACCAATCTTTATTTCTCTTGTAGTGTACTTTTAACCTCATAGGATGCATGATGCAAGGTGGAAATGTTTAAATTCCAATACGCAAATTTCAACTCTATTTTTCTGTTTTCTTTACATTCAATGCTACTGTTTGGTTTCTATGCACATCAAATCCATACAAAAGTACCCATCCATAATCCAAACTTATATTGCCCGAAAATAACAACAAGAGGCCCAATAGGGCCTGTATCGCTCACCTGGAATACCCTTATTTTGTTCTTTGCTTTTTCTTTTTAAATATTTCCAATCAGTAAAATGTAAACAAACTCAAGAGCAATATCCTTATTTTCTATTATTTCAAGCACTATTTATCATAAATTTCCTTTCAATTGGCCATGTACTTTCAGAAGATTTAGGCTGAAATAAACCTTATTTGCATGTTACATACCCTATTGCAAAAATGAAAAATTGTACAGGAATACCTATTTCATATGTTTTATCCCCAACATCTAGTTTCTATGTTAAAAATTTAAACAAAATCAGTACATAAATAAACCCATAATGGCCATTTTCGATTTTTGCTATTTATAGTAACGGCAGCCATCTTGGATTTCCGACAGACATGTCGGATTTAATTTGAATCTATACCACACAAGGACCTTCCAAACTCGATATCATTTCAATTGGCCATGTACTTTCAGAGAAGAAGATTTTCGAAGATTTCGGCTAAAAATGAACCTTATTTGCATATCACGTAATTATTGCACAAACAAAAAATCGTACGGAAAAAACCGTAATATATGTTTTATCCCCCCCCCGACATCTATTTTCTATGTTTCAAATTTAAACAAAATCGAAACATAAATAAACCCATTATGACCATTTTTCGATTTTTGCTATTTATAGTAACGGCAGCCATCTTGGATATCCAACAGACATGTCGGATACAGTTTTTAATCTATACCACACAAGGACCTTCCACACTCGATATCATTTCAATTGGCCATGTACTTTCAGAGAAGAAGATTTTCAAAGATTTCGGCTAAAAATGAACCTTATTTGCATATCACGTAATTATTGCACAAACAAAAAATCGTACGGAAAAACCCGTAATATATGTTTTATCCCCCCCCCCGACATCTATTTTCTATGTTTCAAATTTAAACAAAATCGGAACATAAATAAACCCATAATGGCCTATTTTTCGATTTTTGCTATTTATAGTAACGGCAGCCATCTTGGATATCCAACAGACATGTCAGGATAAATTTTGAATCTATAACCACACAAGGACCTTCCACACTCGATATCATTTCAATTGGCCATGTACTTTCAGAGAAGTAGATTTTCAAAGATTTCTGCTAAAAATAAACCTTATTTGCATATCACGTAATTATTGCACAAACAAAAAATCGTACGGAAAAACCTGTTATATATGTTTTATCCCCCCGACATCTTTTTTTCTATGTTTCAAATTTAAACAAAACGGAACATAAATAAACCCATAATGGCCATTTTTCGATTTTTGCTATTTATAGTAACGGCAGCCATCTTGGATTTCCGACAGACATGTCGGATAAAATTTTGAATCTATACCACACAAGGACCTTCCACACCCGATATCATTTCAATTAGCCATGTACTTTCAGAGAAGAAGATTTTCAAAGATTTCGGCTAAAAATGAACCTTATTTGCATATGACGTACTTATTGCACAAACAAAAAATCGTACGGAAAAACCCGTAATATATGTTTTATCCCCCCCCGACATCTATTTTCTATGTTTCAAATTTAAACAAAATCGAAACATAAATAAACCCATAATGGCCATTTTTCGATTTTTGCTATTTATAGTAACGGCAGCCATCTTGGATATCCAACAGACATGTCGGATACAATTTTAATCTATACCACACAAGGACCTTCCACACTCGATATCATTTCAATTGGCCATGTACTTTCAGAGAAGTCAGAGAAGAAGATTTTCAAAGATTTCGGCTAAAAAGGAACCTTATTTGCATATGACGTACTTATTGCACAAACAAAAAATCGTACGGAAAAACCTGTTATATATGTTTTATCCCCCGACATCTTTTTTCTATGTTTCAAATTTCAACAAAATCGGGACATAAATAAACCAATATTGGCTATTTTTCGATTTTTGCTATTTATAGTAACGGCAGCCATCTTGGATTTCCGACAGACATGTCAGATATAATTTTGAATCTATACCACACAAGGACCTTCCACACTCGATATTATTTCAATTGGCCATGTACTTTCAGAGAAGAAGATTTTCAAAGCAAAAAATAGACCTTATTTGCATATTATGTAATTATTGCAAAAACTAAAAATCGTAAAGCAAAACCCGTTATATATGTTTAATCCCCCGACATTTTTTTTCTATGTTTCAAATTTCAACAAAATCGGTACATAAATAAACCTGTAATGACCATTTATAGGTTTTTGCTATTTATAGTAATGGCAGCCATCTTGAATTTAGGACGGACATGTCGGATACAATTTTTAATCTATAGCAACTAAGGACCTTTCATACCAAATTTCATTTTAATTGGCCTTTTGGTTTCAGAGAAGAAGATTAAAGTTTACGGACGCACGCACGCACGCTTTACCATTCCATAAGCTCAACCTGGCTTTGGCAGGTGAGCTAAAAATTGGAATTATGTTTGAACACATAAAGCTTCCAGTATATGAAGCAAAGACAAGGTGGTTCAGAAGGGTAAAACCACTGTATGCATTCAAACATAAAGGACTGGACATAAAATGCAGCTTACTGACTTTAGACTAAAATCACTTGTTAAATTTAATTTACTTTGATGTTTTGCCATGTCTCTTTAGTACCTTCTTTCATTTCCTTAAGTATAATGACATTCAGTTTGCAAATCCTCTCAATCTCGAAAAACATCATGGGCAGTACATAATCAGATATTGATGATTATTTAGTGGAATGGATAATGATAAACCGTTATCAATATTGGTTGAATATATGAAGTTTTACGTCTGCCAAGATTATTTACTCATATCTAGATGTCACCAACCTGTAGGTGAAGTGGCAGAACGTTTATACCTTTGCAGTGTGCTAATGGCAACTTTGCAAAAACTGAAAAATACAGTTAAACATTTAACACAAAGGAAGTGAGGACCCAGTGTTTAGGAAAGGTAAACACCTCCTGGTTAGCAAGCTATAAGTCAAAATTATGATATATCGTCATTTAAAGATCTTAAAAAAATAAAAATTCATTTAAAAAATCATAAAAGCTTGTAAAAACATACTAATACATACTTTCAGTTTCAAATCTTAAAAACACAACCAAATCAGGGTGGCACCTTTAGTTGATTAATAAGAAATTAGTCTTAAAGAGGAAAAAAAACACCAATGATCCCCCCAATTAATTATCAAAATTAAACCAGAAGTTTCTATGTTTTATAAAATTTTATCTTATGTTAAACTATGCTTAAAACAATGTCATGAAAGAATTAAAATCCAGATATGTGTCCTATCTGTCTATAAATGGAACTAAAATATAAAGTTTTTACTGGGAAATCTGCTCAAAAAGTACACAACTTAAGAAACTATTTGTTCAAATAAACAAGAGGCACATGGGCCTTATCGCTTACATAAAAAATGTCCAAACGTTTGCAAAGTACAATAGACAATAATTGTTATTACAAAATCTTTCCAAGTTTTTGTCAGTTTTTAGAACTGCCACAATACTTAATCAGAAATATTTAGTCACAGTTCATTTTAAAATAGCTAAAAGCATATAGCAACTAAAGAGAAATGGGTAATTCCTAGATAATTAACCATTTCAGTATTCTAATGCAGCTATGACCTTTACCTCTGAACATATAACCTTAAACTATATAACAAAATGACTGTCGTATAAATAACTAGAATAATAATATATACATATCAACACAAAAAGTTAATAGTTTTCAAGAAAATAAACAATTTAGGCCATCTTATGCAGCTATGACCTTTAATCTATATACAAGTAATTTAGTTATCAATATCTACAATATTCCAAGATACATGCCTATACAAAAACGTTATAGTATTCAAGATAACTAACAAGTTAAGCCATCTTATGCAGCTATGTCTTTGACCTATGAACAAATGATCTTGAGTCATATATCAAAATAATTGTCATATCAATACCTACAATATTTTTTTGTGAATGACAATACCAAAGTTTATAGTTTTCAAGATAACTAACGATTTAAGCCATCTTATGCAGCTATGACTTTGACCTATGAACATATGATCTTGAGTCATCTATCAAAATTATTGTGATATCAATACCTACAATATGTCATGTTTGTTTAATAATAATTTGAAATTTCTCAACACTGATACTTTACAAGTAATTTTCAATAAAATTGGTCTGTAATTCTCACACCATTAAATCCATAAATCCATAGTGTATACCAGCTTATAACAAATTGACATTTGTTTATGGTCTATTGTTTACATAAATATTTTGCTTTCCAATGATGATATTGTTACCTTTGCTCTAATCTAAGCAATAGTTCTTCCGTGTAGGTTTTTTTTCAGTACTTTGCTAATGAAACTTTCAGGAGGCACTGTCTTGGTTTGCATATACTTTCCAAATTAAATACCAAATTCTTTATTTTCGAGAGCATTCTATCTTTATCCCTAAATAATATGCAAATCAACTAATTTAGAAAATAGCATTCAACAAAACAAGAATACATTAAAAAAATTCTTTATTTATAAATGCAAGAGTTACAGACAGGGTTTTTTGTACTTTGGAAAGTTTTATGACCAAATCCATAAAATAAGATACAGGGAGGGCTTAGATAATTCACTCATCCAATTATCCAGATGAGTAGATTTTGTATTTGGATACAAAATGGCTACAAATTCTTAAATATATGCCAAAACAAAAAGTTTATACATAGTTTCAAAATAATTAAGACTTGTATTGTAAGGCTTGTCAAGGTCAAACTCAACCTCCTTCCAAAACATGGTAAAGTTCATACCATTACAGATTTCACTATTTAATGTCATCTTGATCTTGAATGAAGGTAAGGTCAACCTGCTTTGCAAACTTTAGAGTCAAATTGCTGTAATGTTTGGGAAAATAAGATGCACATCTTCAATATACATGTATATATAATGATTCCTGTGAAATTTCAAGGTCTTTGAAAGATAACTGTAACGGTAGAGAAGTTCACAAAATAGGAACTCTCTATCTAAAAACAACAAAGTTCCAAATTCAGAATTTTGAACAACTATTTCAGAACATAATTAATTCCAATCACTCCTAATAAATTTTAATATTAATCAAAGAGGAAAGTCATAATCCAAATTATAATCAAGTTTAAAAGAAAATTTCACAAACAGTAGTTATTAAAATCTTTCATATGCAGCTCTTAACTTTTTTTGGGAAATCATATTTCTTTTACAGAAAATGACCCTTGGAAATCATACTTCTTTTACAGAAAATGAATTTGACTAATGAAGATATCAATGAATATCCCAGAAAAACTCCTGTCAAAAGGAACCTATGTAACAAGTTTTGTAGAAATGCTAAAAGTTCTGCAGAACTCTACATCTTGCCTTTGTGAGCAACTGCATAATTGAAATCTTTATGCAGATAAACAAATTTATGATTTCAATTTTTATCTGAAATATTAACAGAAAATTGAAATTATTTGTTTATACCAACATTACATAGTATACATCAAAACAATCTTTAAGTCAAATTGCATTGATACCAATTTTATAATTGTATAAAATATAACCTTTACAAAAACTTCAAAATTTCACTGAACATTTGTGACGCCACTGTTGCTGCTGATAAACAGTGTGATCCTATAGTTTTGCCAACTGCTTTACAGCAGAGAAGACAAAAACTGTAATGTGCTATCTATCTCATTTGGTCAACTACTAACTTTTTTTTAGTTCAATTCTCTCCATGGACTGAACAATGTCACCACTCAATTGGTATATAAAATGAGGTATATGCTTTTGCCATTCAAGCAATTGATACTTATACCTAACAATTGCAGCAATTTTTTTCTGCATGATCTGTTATTTTAAACGAAATTAAACTGAAGGATTTTAATACTGTACACTAAATTAAGGATTTTTTTTTGGGATAATTAGGTAGTTGTATAAAAGTTAACGTAACATACCTTTTCATAGGAACAATTTCTGATAATATCAGATTCAGAGGAACTATCTGGAATGAATAATAAAACTTAATATGACGACTTCAAACATTACAAGTCAAATTCCTTACACCAGTGCAGTTACACAAAAAGTGGCAGTGAAATCCATTTAAACCACTTTATAATAGCTCACAGAAATTATAGCGATTTCTGTGTCAGTTGTATTAATTCAGTTTTGATTTAGTGCTAGTGATTACCGTGTATGGGACTACAAAATTTACACCTGTACCCAGACTGTTATATATCTCAATTAAGCTGCCTGTATATATAGGTTTTATAGAAATTAGTTTATACATTATATACATCCTTAATCATCTGTTACCAGGTAATGCGTAGTATAAATTAAGTTAATAAAGCCATATACACCCACTCTTTGTCACTTAGTACTAGTATATGCAGACATATTTTTATATGTAGCTCAGTAGAGGAGCTCCGTTGGCAGAGTGCTCGCTTGCTCATGATTTCGAACCCAGACTGGATCTTTGACTTGAAAGTGCCTAGTGACCGTTCTTTCGCCAAGCAATCGAACTGAATCATAACTTTGTGGCGGAGGGTATAAAAGAGAGGCTAAACGGTCTGGTATGCTCACCTGATAATGCAAGTTGAAATATTTTAAGAAAACATCAAAACTGAAGTACCCATATCAATTCTTTAAAATTAAAAGATATGCAATTTAAAGCTTTTGAAATCTGTCCTTTAGTTTCAGTGGCATGCTGGCATACACATACAAACACTGCATTATGCAATAAACATTATAAACTCACATGACCTTTGGTTAAGTGAGCTTCAACTACATATGTATAAATAACATAGTGCATTGAACACACCTTGATATGACTGCATAATGCAGAACTAAGTGAATATAATTTAGCATTCACACAAATTATAAATGATTCAAAATAAGTCATTTTGTCTTCTCATTTTGTAAGATAGTTATGTTTTTTACGATGCCCAATGAGGCTGGTGAATTTAGAAATTAATATTTACAATCTAGTAGAAATGTACCGGTAAAACCGATTCCATTGGATTATGGAGAAATATGATAATTACCAAAACAAGTTTCAAATAACGTAATGTATTCATACAGAAAAAACGTCCTAACAGAATCAGAATACATAATCAAGTTACTGCCAAAATCAAAGTGTCTTGAACATTGGAATGTAACTGTATGTTCAAAACACTTGTATGGTACATTTATGTTGTCAAGCACTTTTGTTGTTTTTACTGGATTGACTAACATTATATCAGTGTAGTCATAAACAATCATAGTTATAATCAAGAAGCTCAGCAAACCAAAGATTCAACATTGTATTAATAACTGCACGCTTGTGGTATATTTATATTTTCTTAAATTTATTTTGTAGATCTGAGTGTGTCTGTATGTAGAAGTGTTGCGGATGTGTGTGTATAAAATTTATAAATTTTATAAATATTTGGATTTAATTATTGAATAATGTTTTTTGCCAGGTAGATCCATATAACGGTCAAAAGTCAATGATCCTTGTCCTGTCCAAATATGATACCGTGCGGTATCTTGTTGTGAATCTTACCTGACAATAATATCTTTAGTAAAATTATAAAATTGTTGAATAACATTTAAGCCAGGTAGATCTCCCACATAGTGGTCAACAGTCATTGACCCCTGTCTTGTATTAAGACAATACCAGGTAGTTCCTGGAACTTAGTGATATACCTGACAATAATGTTTTAATAAAGTTATAAAACAAATAGCCAAAGTTAACCCAATTGTGAAAACATATTATGATTTTTAATTTCTATAATTTCCAATATCAATACAATACTGCTTTTGTTTTTTTTACAATAAATAAGTCAGTGTTTAGATTCAGACAATATATGACAGTCCGACAGAATATATCATGAAAAGACATTACATGTATGTAACAGACTTATTTCAAAACGAAAACAAATATCTAGACTTTTATGATTTTTGTTGGATACAATAACATGTCAGTGTTTAGATTCAGACAATATATGTCAGTCTGACAGGATATATCATGAAAACAAATTACCGTATAACTGGTTATTTTTGCGGGTGCAAATGTTGATGCTTTTTATTTTTGCGGATCAAAGCTTGAAAAGGGCCCTCTTAATCATAACATATCTAGAAACTCTAATGGAAAATAAACATTTAATTTCACCATCACCATCACCGACCATGCACGTTTGCACCTTTAAATCCAATTCGTCACCTAGCAGACATTTTCTACCTCGTTTTTTTTCTTATTCTTTTTTTTTTGGCGTTAATTCAATATCTGTGTCAAGTTCACTAACATCATCATCATCAAAAATTAACTTTCTCTTTTTTTTCCAAAATTGAAATTTTTAAACTATCAACTGTTCTGAGCACATTTCAAAACATTTTCGTCTCTTTGTATCTATATACACAAAACTTTGATCGTTTTTGATCTTTTAAAAAAATTTATATGTTGCATTATAGTTACTTGACATAAAAACCAATTTAAATGATGTATTTTGGGATATTGTAGTTATTAACTAATTCAGGGTTATCATGTGCTAAAAGCGTATGAAAAAAGGGAATTTAAAACAAAGTAAAGGTGTGACTTGTTGGTAAAGCTGGAGTCTTTAAGCTTTTTTAATGCCCTATACTGTATTAAAATTCAATCTTGAATGTTGTCTGAACTATGGATCTATACATTAGATTATTAGCAGTCAGATAACCTTTAGATCAATTTTGAATTTAGTAAATATATTATAAAATATGTAAAGATACACACTAAATAAAACATTTCCTAAGGTAATACATAAAATGCAGCATTTAAAACAATTTATTAATGGCACTAAGCTTCTGCTGTCTTGTCTTTACAGACGTCTGATGTTTTACAATTATGTGTTTCAAATGAGTTGTTGACTCTACAGGAAGATAATATATTTGCTAATGGAGCTTGTTGTCCTGTTAAACAGTGTTCATGTAGGAATGTTTCCTATTCAGCCTCCTCCTACAGACACCACTACCAAAAGTGGCATGTTGCCACTGTTAATGTTTATGGGTGTTGTATTCAGATGTGTTACAGGAATTTTAGAACTAAAACAGAACTCAGACAACATTTGAAATTTACACATAAAATTTCTGAAAGGATTGTAAAAAAAATTTCTAATCGACAGACCAGACATAAACCCCCCCCCCCCAAAAAAAAAAAAAAAAAAAAAACAATGTGGATCCGGTAAACATCAGGAGAGATGTGACAATTAAGCCAATTATAAGTGAAAAGGACCAAGAGGAAGCAAAGCAACAAAGGAAAAAATCAAAGATGAAGCTGAACAAAATCAACTTTTCAGAATAGAAGAAAATATAGTGTGCTGAGATGAAATTGTTGACATTGAGTTTCTTCAGAATGGAGAAACTTACGCAATAAAACGGTACAAATCCAGAAAGGACAAAAAGTGATTTATCTATTTTTGCTCGGGAACTTTCTTTTATCATATTATTATTATTATTGTGAGTGTGTATACAGTGATACAAAACACAGACAGTGAATTATGTGTCTGTTATTAAATGTTATTGTTTAATGTATTGAATATATTATTGTTATTATTATCGCTGTCATTATTATTATCATTATTTTGTATTTTATATTTATTGTTATAAATATATTTTATAAAGATTAAATAAATAATCGTTTAATCCTAAGAAGGGGAAGTGTGACGGAATGACTTTTACCAGGTGAGCTACTATGTCCTTTTCTGTTAATTGATTATGCCCCTTTTCTTCTAAATGATAACCGATTTAAATCTTTTGTATTGTGTTTTGCTGTTGTTTTCATCAATTATTGTAAACTCAAGTTCTTTAATTAATGTTTTTATAATACTAGTTTATTTAACGAAAATTCAATAATTATGTTACACAATTAATAAAAAAAGTGTAATTTTTCCTTTCTGGACCCTTTTTCTTGTAATTTCCCTAATATATATATATATATATATATATATATATATATATATATATATATATAGTTTTTCCTAAATTCTTTTTTATTTGTCTCAAGTTATATCTCTGGTTTCAAGGTATCAAGGTATGTTAATTAGTTAAGGCAACATGTTACAGAAAGTGAATATTTTTTTTACTTAGTAACATTTATTTGCTTATTCATTTTTTTCTCTCTCTCTTTCTCACCTTCAACATGTTCACTTAAAGTGTAAATATATAACAAATACCAGCTAAATTTAGTAAAATACCAGTAAACTCTTTTTACTAAGGGAACATGTTGCTCTTCTTAACTTTCATTACCTCTCTTTCTCTTTCTCTGATTCAAACAGTTGATTTTTCACTTCATTTAAAGTTTTTTTTTTTTGTTAAAATATTTTCATTTTAATTTTTTCAAATTAAGTAAAAAAATTTCTATTAAGAGTAGGTTTTCATAACATTTTTATATTTGCCCTTTTTGTCCCTTAAACCCCAACCAGTCACACTGTCTTTTCTAGATACAATGTTACACTTTTTTTTACAATAAACAGTTAATTTACACAAAAAAGCCTTTCTCATTCATTCTTATTTAAGACTTGGTCACAAAAACTGCCAAATATAGTCCTTGAATAAGAAGTTTGGAAAACCAAAGTGATTTTTGCAATTCTAATTCAAGTTGAACTTGGAGACAAACGAAGTCTAAGGACTTCCGCTTACATTACACAAACCCTGACCAGCACACTTAAAACAATTCTTATCAAACTTCCTGATACCTTTACCAACATAATTAGGTATTTTCAGACCCATATCACACGCCTTCTGCCGCCTATGGTACCTAACTTTAAAAGAGGTTATATGATGACTAAACACGGTCCAGTGGACTGGGTATCGGTTCGATTCGCCCTGGGACGATTCGCCCCGGGTTGTTATTCCCCCGGAAGTGAGTCGTTTCGCCCTACAAATATACTTTCGCCTGGAGCCGCACGTGTAAACATGTAAATATTTATGGTAAATTTAAAGTTTCATTACTAGAAATAACGTTCTCATTAACGACGATTTGGTTGTGAACAGTTCTTTGTTTTAAAAGTACAATGACAGGGTATTTGTTTGATGTACCGCGGATGACTGCTTTTTCTGCTTTGATGTACCGCTGTCCATATGCATCAAAGTATCTTGACCCATGAAGACACAAGCTGTGTTGTTTGTAATTGTTTTTATGCAACTTATTAAGCACTTATGTTGAGAAGTTATGTTTTTTAATGCAAAACAGATAAAAAAATATTTTTGTAAGCAACTTCAATTGATATTTTTCATCATTTTAGATTGGTATTTTTATTAGTTATTTCAAGTTAAATAATGTTTTTTATTAGTTCTAGTTAAACAATGTTTTTTATTATTAGTTAGTTTTAGTTAACAATGTTTTTCTGTTAGTTTAAGATAAACAATGTTTTTTTATTAGTTAGTTTAAGTTAAACAATGTTTTTTATTAGTTAGTTTAAGTTAAACAATGTTTTTTTTTATTATTTAGTTAAAGTTAAACAATGTTTATTTATAAGTTAGTTTAAGTTAAACAATGTTTATTTATTAGTTAGTTTAAGTTAAACAATGTTTTTTTATTAGTTAGTTTAAGTTAAACAATGTTTTTTTTATTATTTAGTTTAAGTTAAACAATGTTTATTTATAGTTAGTTTAAGTTTAACAATGTTTTTTTAGTTAGTTTAAGTTAAACAATGTTTTATTAGTAGTTAGTTTAAGTTTAACAATGTTTTTATTTTGTTAGTTAAAGTTAAACAATTTTAATCCTCACTTGGGTTTAAAACAACACGCATTTTTTATTGTTTCATTCACACTTGATTATGGCTATCATATCACTGTGTGTTTATTTTTGAACTCTTCAATAATGTACAAAAAAAAAGATGCATTTATTTTTTTAAAGGGGTGAGTTAGTGAGTGAGTGAGTGATTGAGTGAAATAATGTTTTGAGCCGAATCAGCAATTTTGTAGCTATTCGCGGCTAGAAAAGCGTAAAATATACAATAGTGTCAATAAAAATCTAAATAAAGGTAAACCTATTTGTATAATAAAATAATAACCTAAAAGTACACTAATAAATACCAGTAATATCACAGACAAATTATATAAAACACTGGAAAATAAATAGTAAAACAATTGAATTTTTCAAAATAAGTTAAAATCCCGAAGGAAGTTTAAAATTTTATGTTCATGGACATTACTGAAAAGATCTTGCATCGATGATGCTGAATAAAAAGTATCTCTTGTTTCTGCAAAGTCAACACAATCCAGCAATATGTGCTGAATAGATAATTGACTTTGACAAGGTACACATTGTGGCCTCTTAGACCCATTTCATGCAGATCTTTAAGAATGCCATATTTCCAAGTCGTGTCATATGCCTTTTCTAGGTCAAAGAAGATTGAGACCGCATGTTGTTTATTAATAAAGGCATTTCTAATGAATGATTCCAGGCGAACTAAGTGATCGAAGGTACTCCTGTTGTGCCTGAAACCGCATTGAATATGAGTGAAAAGGTTGTTAGACTCAAAATAATAAACGAGTCTATTACTAATCATCCTCTCCATGGTTTTACAAACACAGCTAGTTAAGGCGATAGGCCTATAATTAGATGGATCAGAGTGATCTTTACCAGGCTTAGGAATAGGAATAACAATTGCTTTATGCCAAGATGATGGGAAAGTATGACCCTGCCAAATATCATTAAAGATATCTAACAGAGTGAAAAGACATTGAGAGGGCAAATTTTTAAAAAGTTGATAATGCACATCATCTGGACCAACTGCCGTATCATGTGCTTTGGAAAGTGCATTTTGAAGTTCTTCATACGAAAATATATCATTATATTGCTCAGAATTATCCGATTTAAAGGACAATTTATTCTGTTCTTGGATCTTTTGATATTTTTGAAATTCTAAGGTTTAATTAGCTGAAGACGAATTTTTTTATATCGTCTCAGCAATTTTGTTAGAAATGTCTTTTTCAGATAGTAAAATTGTATCATTTATTTCAAGGTGGTTAACATTCTCGGAAGAACGTTTACCTTTAACTTTACGCACCATATTCCAAACTTTATTTAATGGGGGACGAGAATTGATCTTGGACACATAATTTCTCCAAGAATCTCTTTTGCACTTTTTAGCAGTTCTTCGAGCTTTTTCACGAAGGATACGGAGCACTTGTAAATTATTTTGTGTTGGAGACTAATTGAATTGTCTCTCAGCTTGCTTCATATTTTTCCTAGCTTGTTTGTATTCCTCATTATATCATGGTTTATGGATTCTAGGTTTTGCAGAGGTCTTAGGAATGCACGTATTAACTATGCAGATGTCAGTTAAACTTTGAATTTTATCGGTTTCATTTTCAAATCTCTCTAAAAAATTTTTTCTTCACAGAGATTGCGAAATCGATTCCTATCAACTTTGGTAAAATTCCATCTAGGGATTGTAGTATTATTTGCCCTAGATGCATATTCTAATATAATTGGAAAATGATCGCTTCCACAGCGATCATCATGAACTTTCGAAGAAAAATCATTTAAAATATCTGGATCGAGAATTGACAGATCTATTGATGAGTAAGTACCTGTCGCATCAGATAAAAATGTTTTTGATCCATCATTTAATATACAAAGATCATTATTTGAAAGCAATGTTTCCATTATTTGTTCTTTATTATCAAGTGAAGGACTTCCCCAAAGAGGATTATGACCATTAAAATCACCAACTAAAAGAAATGGTTTAGATAACTGCTCAACTACGTTTTGCATATTAGCAAGCTGTAACGAAGAAGATGGAGGAATATAAATTGAGCATAAGGTTATGGTAATTTGAAGCGTTAGGCGAACTACCACTGCTTGGAGATTTGTTGTCAAAGTAATTCGACTATGAATAGTACCATTACGTACAAAATTTGTTGCACCTCCAGAAGTTCTTTTGGTATTTGGTGAAAAAAGAATGATGCTGTTTATACTATCTGAATTTTAAATCGTTATCTGATTCTTCAACATATGTTTCTTGAAGAAAAATGCTACAGGGTTAAAATCTTTAGCTAATAGTGTTACTTCATCTAAATTATTTCTAAAACCTCTGCAATTCCACTGTATGATATTTGTATTATTCATTTTTCATTCGGTGTTCTTATTGGGGAAATTGGCTGCGAGGATGAAGCGTATTCCATTTCTTCATCTGATGATACATCCCTTGCAAGAACAAGAAGTCGATGAACAGAATGTTTCGACTTCACGGTCGTAAAACCATCTTTATCAGGAAAGTCATGCTTTAAAGTTTTCTTTTTATTATTTTTTTCTGATGCAGGTTTGTCCTGAACAGGTAGTATTTTAGTTCCCATCTGCAGCAGAATTACTCTCTTCCTGTGTTTTTAAGTTTTCCATTCTTTGTTATTTTATTACTGTTAACATTTTTTTCTGTTGGAGTTGTTGCAGTAGAAGTGGTAATTTTCTTTTTAGTTTAAGTTATGTTTGTTATTGTATTTGATAAAGTAAAATCTGTTTGACAGGCGATACTTTTATATGTTTTAGAAGCAGTACCAGATGCTACTGCTGCATATGATGTGCTTGGACCTTTCTGTTTCTACATATATAATGTTTTAGCT
Source organism: Tegillarca granosa (assembly GCA_029721355.1). Classification (NCBI taxonomy): domain Eukaryota; kingdom Metazoa; phylum Mollusca; class Bivalvia; order Arcoida; family Arcidae; genus Tegillarca; species Tegillarca granosa. The sequence goes on along the minus strand of CM056606.1, from coordinate 16,023,188 downwards.
TCGCCATAGGAGATGTTTTGATTAATCTTAAGTTTTAAAATTTCATGTTCTCTCTTCCACAATGAGCAGTCCCTAGAGCAGGCCATATGATTTTCCCCACAATTTGCACATTTTTGAGTGAGGGAACAACCATCAGCAGCGTGGTTTTTTTAACCACAGCGACAACAGGTTACTGTATTGTTGCATGTACGAGAACCATGTCCATATTTTTGGCATTTATAACATAGCAGTGGATTTGGAATATACTTAGCCACTGCAATGTTATAATACCCAGCTTTGATTTCCTTTGGTGGTGATGACAAATTAAAAGTAAGGAGGTAAGTATTAGTTTTTATAATTTATCCTACCTTTTCACCAACACCTTGTTCCTTTAACTCGTGAGCAATTTCATTTTCTGACATGTCAAACATAACTCTTTCAAGGTCTCTTATAATGCCTTTGCTTCTATTAAGAGTATTGTGCGGAGTCACTTTAACCGGAACATCCGCAAAATGTTTTGCTGCTAATAAATTAACTGACTGTTGCCTGTTCCTGCATTGGATCTGTAGGGACCCTGAACGCAATTTTTTAATGCTTTCTACTGAACCAGCGATACCACTGACACACTTCTGTACCACAAAAGGATTTATCTTTAATTTTTCGTCTGTGGCTGAATCAACAACTACAAACTTTGCCCATGATTTATTAATTTCATTTATTTCATCATCACTATCCTCTCTTAATCTTTTTGAACTATTCTGAATTTTATTTTTATTTTCCATGGTGGTGTAAGGTGGTTCATCTTTCTTGCTCCCCGACCGCCGATATGGAGTGCCAACGAGGGCGATGCCTTAGTTCCGGTGATCTCCTCTCGGAACAGCACCAGGGACTACAAGGAAGACATACATTCCAATAAAATCGCAATGCCCGGATTGAGAACATCACAATAGAACAGGATTTGACCAATAAGCCACAGCCTTCTACAGACAAAAGAAACAAGACCGAGGTTAAGCACTACGAATGTTTAAACGTGAGCAGAGCTAAAGGAGAAACCATATCTTGCCTGTAGGGCTTGGCGTGACCAGCCGATTTGTTGGACACGGGCCGATGCCAACCGTCCGTCTAGGTGAAGTAAGGGTCAAAGTGATGTGTTGGTCCAAAGTAAGCCGCAACCCACATGGTCCTCAATCACCAGAATTCCGTCCTCCACCATTAAGGATTGCATTCCACGGCAAACGGAATGCCTCATTTTAGTCGCCTTTTACGACAAGCATGAGGTACTGGGGTACCTATTCTTACCCGGGTTCCCCACGGGGAAAATTAACAAAAAGAGAAAATTCTAAATTAAAAAAATTAAATAAACAAGAAAATAGAATATCAAATATATGTCTATAGCACTATATTTAGAGTTTATATATTTGGCTTTACACTTTACTAAATTGTTATCTCTGACAGACCATTTACCTGTTATTTATGTAACAAGTAAATCCGCTTATTCAATTGATAGTTTATAATTTAATCGAAAAAAAAAATAATTAAAAATAATATAAAAATAAAAGCTGAATTGGGAGTTGATCAAGATACTAAATTTCTTGTGATTTTTTTTATGAAATTAATAAAATAAAAAAAAATAAGGAAAATTTAACTATTTAAATTTAAATGTCTGCAACTATGTTTGTAAACCTATAGTAGGAGTATCTTTCTTACATACTTTTTTTTATAAATATATGTGTCATTATATCACCTCTGGATGTCACCTATTATTATAAAAATATCTATCTGCAAACATTTATATTTGGTCTGTCTCTGTGGTAGGGTTAGGATAATGATTTTAAATGTCCAACTCCAGAATATTTCTTTTATACAGAGATGGTCAGTTTGGAAAATGGTTGAGGAAACTGGAGTACCCAGAGAAAACTGCTAACCTGCAGCAAGTAAACAGACAAATTTCCCACATGAAATGCTTGCCCCACTCGGATGACATCAGTAATTAATCAGTCCATTATCATTCCCTTAGTACAACTGCACATTGTCACTAAAAATTATTTTAATAAGAATGAGTCACTTTAGGTTGCTTCACCCGATGTATGACAACAGTTTGCAAACATACTCTTGGTAAATCAACCCCATTATCGAAATATCTAATCAGTAATTCCCTCAGCAATAAAAAAGTCTCTTTGCATCTGTGTTGATGTAAATGTTATTCATAAATTCAGAAGCCCAGACAAAAGTTTTACAGTTTGAGTACTGTAAAGTGCCAAGGCACAAGTACACAGTTATATACCACTCAACAACATCATAGCCATATCTCAGAGGTATCAAAGGTTGAGTTACGTAGGGCATTAGTACTGCAACGATATACCGCGGTAAATTATAGAACGGGTCGGTTCACGGTACGCAAAAGGCACCCACGGTACGCCGATCCGACATTTATAAACCGTTTATCTATTTTAGATTTTAGAATTGATTGTTCTTTTCCGGTCTCATTGTATACGGCATGATGGCCGAAAAGGTCAATCTTGAACTTGAAAGACCTCCGGTCACATTTAAATCCCAAATATGGGCGCATTTTGGTTTTAGAAAGGATAAAGCCAGTTTCAAAGAAGCTAACGTGACCACATGTAGATATTGTTTTACAGAGGTGTCTTACAAATAAGGAAACACGTCAAATATGGCAACACATATAACGTCACCATCCCGACATCGATATTTCTAAGTGTTTACGTAGGCCACAAACTTCAACAGTCCAACTTCGATTGAAAGATTCTTTTATGACATAATAACCATTTCACTCGCCACGGGCTCAGGCTATATACAGATCAATAGCGAAATTTATAGTTTTAGATGTGAGACCCTTTTCCGTCGTTGAAAATGATGGTTTCAAGAAAATAATAAACACGTTGGAACCAAAGTCAACTCATTTTTTTGATACACAAATACCAGAATTATATAATGAAACTGTCTCTGAAGTTACAAAGGAATTATATTCAACCGAATACATTGCTCTTACAACAGATGGTTGGACCTCAAGGGCAACAGAAAGTTGCATAACTGTCACAGCCCATTACATAACTTCAAAATGGGAGCTTAAAAGTTCTGTTCTCCAGACAAAACCACTTTAAGAATCTCACACTGCTGAAAATATATAAGAAGTTATGAAAGCTGTTGTCAAAGATTGGAATCTCATTAAGATCTATAAATCTGACAATTTTTCTAATGCACTTCAAACTAAACTGATCGCAATGACAACTGACAATGCAGCTAACTGTGTGAAGAGGATGGAACTAGCCGGGTTTGAACCTAGAATAAGATGCTTTGCCTGAACCTGTCTGCACAAAAGGCCTTTGATATTTCACCAGTTTCTCGTGTGCTTGGAATAATGAGAATAGTGACATTTTTTCATTCCAGTTCAACAGCATCAAAAGTGCTTTAAGATAAACAAAAGGGATTAGGTATTCCTTGTCATAAACTTATCCAGGATGTTAAAACGAGGTGGAACTCAAGCTATGACATGATGGCTAGGTACTTAGAACAACCGCCTGCAATCTTTACTGCTTTTATGTGTAAAGATGTAAAGAAAAACTTAAAAGACATTGTGACACTTTCTGACTGTGATGTCAGTGTAGTTGAAGAACTTGTAACAATTTTGAAGCCTTTTAAACTGTAACAACAATCATGTGTGGTGAGCACTCTCCAACTGTCTCAATGATTCATCCGATAAGAGAAATGCTATTGAGGGGCCTTTCTGAAAATAACACTGATTCTTCAATAAGCAAAGAAGTAAATATATAAGTAAACCATATATAACGATATTTAATCCAGATATACAGAAGAAAGTATTGTAAAACTATTAGAAATAAGCTGTGCATTTGTTCGAAGGTTGAGATCCTTGCCTTATCATGATAATATCAGCAGAGTACAGATATTCAGTGATATTGTGCAACTTATTTTGTCCTCAGACAAGCAGGTTAGTTGTTCTATTATTAATTTATTTATTTTTGTTGTTTATGTTGTTGCTGATGTGACATTTTAATTAAAACTAGTAAAACCTGTTTGAAAAACACAGTATTTATGTATGTGGCTAGCTAACTAGGAAGTGGTTACCTTTCTGGAACAACCAACCTCCCTTTCATGGTTGGAGATCTCGTTTCACCATTTTTGCAAGTTTTAGTAAAGTTTTGCCTTGATTTTCTGGACTGTGTTTTTTTAACATGGAATAATAAGTTTGTATTTAAATTACAGTCTTAAGTTACACTGTGACCGTCTAACTGTCACATTTAAACTTTATGATTTAATAGAATTTTTATCTTATTAAAATACTAGCCATTGAGTTGAAAGTTTAACCAATTTTTAATTTGTGGATAATTTTTACATTTCTTGTTTAATTTTATTTAGTTTTTTTCTTTTGTTTTTGCATGTCTATTTTTTAATTTAAGTTAATTTTGTTTTTCCCTTATGTTGTTTATTTTGTTTAAATTACAGCATAGTACTTAGATTTGACATAAAACTAAATTCCATTGAAACGACAAGGATTAGAAACAGTCCATGTAACAGGTACTGGAATATAAATTTATAATTTATGCTTTCTTTTACAATGTTTACTTTATGCTTTATTTGTGATGTTTGTGCTAAGTTTTCCATGTTTTCACATTTGTGTGACATTATGTCAGAATGTGTTTGTCTAAAATATGACAGGTAATAATAATGACTTGTGTACTAAATTTATTTTGTTGTTACTTTACTAGTACATATATGTGTTACAAAAATGTTATTGTCACCAAATATAATATTCATTTCAGGTGAGAGTGAAGACTGAACCAATTGATGGAACAGATGTCGTACCCTCTAATCCAACAGATGATGTAACCTTACCAGGCATACCAGCCTTGCCAGCACTTCGAGTTCCAGTTGCTAATGATGATACACACAGTAATTCTTATCTTCTTAAGCTTCCAAATTCACTCAGTGGATTACAATTATTATTACAATTTTGTGTTGCTTGCATTTAAGATGAATTTTTACTTGAGGACTTAAAAGATTTAAAGAAAATAAAACAATCAGAAAAAATGGAAGAACTGAAGGTCAAATGGTTTATGATATATTGGACAATTATAAATCACAAGACCCAGGTTGTACTGTAATTTATGAACTTGCCGACGACGGAACTTTGGAACTTTTGTACATTCAAACTTCTGACATGAAAACAATGTTCAGAGAGCATCCAAAATTAATTTTTGTAGATGTAACATACAAGTTAAACATTGAAGGTTACAGCTTATTTGTGATAATGGTAAATGATAGTAAATGTCAACGAAAACAAGTTGCCGACTGTTACTTTAAGTCAGGGAAGAAAGCCAATCCGTTATTCGGCACTTTTATAACATAAATGATACATCAAAAACAACAACTGATATGGTTGATAAAGAGTTTTGTGAAATTTCTGTCCTAAAAGAAGAAATTGAAAATATAAAAATACTGCTTTGCACATTTCATGTTATAAAATATTTTAAGAAGAAAGTAAGTGATATGGAAATGAAAAATGATGATAAAATGAATCTAATTTGCTTGTTACTAAAATGATTTATTCAAAATATCAAGCAGAATATTTGGAATTATATTCAGTTCTAAAAGATTACTTTACCTCATTCATACAATATTTTGATTCTTATTGGCACAATTGCACAATTGCACAAGTGGGTTCACTATTACCGAGCAACCACAGGATTCTTACGCAATAATACTAATAATAAGTTAGAAAGTCACAATCAGAAATTTTAGGCCTATTTTAAAAGAAATTTCCACTTGTCAGTAAATGGTCTTTTGCGTTACATAACGGATGTGTTTAAATCTAAAAAAATCAAAAATTCAATAATTTAAAAACTAAAATTGATTTCAACCATATTAGGCGATTACATAACTCCATCTTAAACTTGTGTGTCAAACCTGCTTATGATTTAGTAAAAGGTGAATTAGATAAACAGTCTATAAAATCACTGGCTCTGAATCAGAAGAGAAAAATTAATGTGGAGTATGAAAAAAATTATATCATGTAGGAAAGGATTTGCATGTACTTGTTTATTTTATTCCATTTATAAATTGCCATGTCAACACGTTTTTGCTAAAACAAATAAACCATTTTGGCAATTTTTTCATAAAAATCAGCCAAAAGTCTATTAAAAAGAAATTCTCTAAAAGTGATGATAGCAAAGTTAAAACTAAAATATCTAAAACTAATCTGAAGAAATTAACTACAGTGAAAGAAAATTCTAGGGATAATGGATCTGAAATGTCATTCGTTGCAAGTAATCTTAATAAAGGCATTCAAAAAATCATGAAGGAAATTGAAAATAATATTGTGTCGGGAAAACCATTGTTGGTGATGATGAACTTTGTAATGTTTTGGACAGAAATATTTGGTTAAAAATGACATTTTTAGCCTGACTGATGATGTTAGACTCCACATAAGATGGTAAATACATTTATGACAGGGCTATATTGGCATCTCAAATTCTTTTGTCGCATCAATGTTCTATAACAGGTTTTCAGCCAACTGTTTTGGCACAAACCTCTGAATTTAAAGAAATGAAGGGACCAATGGTTCAAATATTATTTGAAGTAAATAAAACATATGGACACTGGGTTACTGTTTCAACAACTGATTGTTATTCTGATGAAATAAACCCTTTTGACAGTTTGAATAAGATGATGTCGAAAGAAACACAAAAACAAATTGCTGATTTTGAAAACTGAAAATTCCTCCATTTCAGTTTCAGTGAACCATAAACTTGTTCAACAATTTGGAGGAACCGATTTTGGTTTGTTTGCAATAGCATTTGCTGTGTGTATTTTCTTAGGTTAAGATCCATCTTTTTCCACCAAGATCTAATGAGAAATCATTTACTGCGGTGCTTTGAAAAAAAAAGAGTTTAACCATGTTTCCACACATAAAAAAATCTAAATCGGTTCGAATTTTAAAGCATGGTACTCAGAAAATTTCAGTTTCCTGTTCTTGTAGAGGACCGTATATGAGACAATAGATGATATGGTGGAATGTACAGTGTGCAATGAATGATATCATTTAAAGTGCATTAATTCCCAGCCTGTATCAGAATTAGCTAAAACAAATACAACCTTTTTCTGCAGTGAATTGTGTGAAATGGATAGAAGAGAATAACTCATTTTGTGAATATATTTAGATATTGAATATCAACTTTCTTTTCTCAGTTTCTAAATTAATTGTAAATTTTAATTAACATAGGTTTTCACTGACAGGTAGGGGCTGTGGTGGCACAGTGGATTAGACACTTACCTCTTACCTAGGAATGTCAATCTGCAGCATGCTGGTTCAGTAAGCTAGCACTATAAAACCACCTTATGGCTGCGCTAGTACAAGCAGATAAAATACTTGCATACACTTCTGACATTGCTCTCTTGCGAATAGCTGAAAAATTGCTGATGTGACATTAAACACTACGAAAACGAACAAACTTTTACCGACAGATTAGGCTACTTAACTACCACAACAACTTTCCCTTGTATAAAACTTAAATTTAAGCAAGTTTTACTTTACTTTTTATTGACTGATTTCAATTTGTTTTCTTTTTTCAGGTGTTCAACATAGACAGTTTCTTTCTTTTTTATCTATTAAACATACACAGTTTCTTTCTTTTTTTAAGTATTTGGCATAGACAGTGTGATTCTTTTTTTAGATATTCAGCATAGACAGTTTGTTTCTTTTTTCAGGTATTCAATGTAGACAGTTTGTTTCCTATATCGTGTATGTCGAAAATGAAAATAAGTGTGTCTTAGATTAAATTCCTGGTAGAAATAAGGTAGGTAGGTAGGAAAACCTTATTATTTTTTTAAAATCTTTTAACGCAAGTTTATATATTGGACACATTTCACAGTGCTTGTTCCGAAATGCTGAAACATTTTTTGGGGTAGGCCTCAAAAATAGGGTAGGGTAGCCTGAAACACATTTGTTTCTTCTCACCCTATTCAACATAGATACTGTTTTTTTTTTCAGGTATTCAACATGGTTTGAAAGTGAGTTTGTTTCTTCTTTCAGATGTTCAACATAGACAATTTTTAAAATATTTTTTCCAGCTGAGGGATCCCTATTTGACACATTTTTCTTTTTCAAGACTTAAAAAAGACAGTCAATTACTCTTTTTTTTTGGGGGGGGGGGATATTCAGCAGAAATAATTTCTTTATGTTTTCAGATCATTAACAGAAAATTTGTTTCTTATAGTTAGTTTTTCAGCATCGTTTGTTACTTTTTTACAGATATAAACACAAAGACAGTTTTTTTTCTTGTTCAAAATATAATTCTTAACATTGTTCTTACTACCTGACTGATGAGGCCCATGTAAGAACACTTGTTGTTGCATTAAAAAATGTATTGTGTTAAAACTTTTTACAGGAAGGGCCGAAACTTTCCTGGTGACTGTATATATAATAAATAAATTGGTAAATGCAGAAATTAAAAATAGCCATGTGCGATTGTATAATATACATTAATTCTTCAAACTCTCATTTTCATTTTTGCTGCAAATTACCTGTCAAGTAATGTAGGTTTTTTCGGAGGTTTTCTAAGAATTTATTAGTATTTGGATAGTTTTGTCACCAGGAAAGTTTCAGGGTTTGTTGTTCACAAATACATGAAATATTACTGAAGTAGCATCATGAAAATACTTTACAGATAATTTACTATTTATATAAAGGATTATTCATTATCAGACCTTGGACATTTGGGGTGTGAAGTGTATCCTGCATACTACATTACTTATCCTGCTTCATGTTTTCAGGATTATATTGGAGAATGTGAAATTATTAGTAACTGAGAAAAGTGCTAAACTAGTTGTAAGACAATGCTTAATACAATGTTTAATCTCCATCCAAAGGTACATAAATGGTGATCATGTACAGTTTGGTCTGAGCTGCAGTAATACTGAAGGGAAGTTGTTAAAATTAAAATTTTATATAATAATCGAAAATCTTCTTGGTTGCTAATTTTAAGAAAGCAAACAAGTGACAAACTGTACAACGCCTTTACAGAATGCCGGTTTACCTATATCTATAATTCAGTACAAAATGTAGACGAACATTTATGAGTATAATGTTTTCTGAAATGTTATGGAGATTTATAATATATATAATGTGGTCTAAAAATGTGATGGACATTTGCGATGTGTTCTGTAACTGTCTCTAAAAACACTTTTAACTCAGTCCTTGGTGAATTATTTATACAATTAAGTTATACTATAAATGTTTAATTGTAATCTGGGATGGTTTATCAGAAAGATGGTTGCCTCACAACTGTTTGGGACTTTATCTTTGTCCAGGTCACAAGCGAGAATGTTGAGTCCCCTTGTAGTTGTAACTAGGTATTAATATACTCCATTATTAATGAGATCTCATGAATATTCATATCACATCCGAAACGAGGCTAAGGTCGTATCGAAGATCAACAAGATGGCCGCTATAGTCGACACAAGCGATTTGTCACTTGTACCGAGCATTACGTTCGGATTTGTCGAGTCCTTTATCAAAGGAAACAGTAAGAGTTTGGGGACAAAGGAGTTACATAAAGGATACAAATATTTCAGCGAGAAATATGTAACGGGCATCACAGGTAAGTTACACGATCACTGCACACATTCTTTAGACGGCCCATTTTTTATCAGAATTTTGTATGATGATTAAATTAATTATAAATTGAACTCACACACACACACACACGTAAACAAGTGCCTGTGATGAAAATCCTTATATTTATTATCAATAACACACACACACACCCTATGTTAATATATATACATAAATATTACACATGTATACAGGTGCACACACAGTTTACCCATGAACAATTACAGTAGTTACATTACACCATGTACACATATCTTTTCTGTTGAATAATTCTTGAACAGGCATATGGTTCGCAAACACATAATGAAATGTCTATAAATCCAGATAGCTTAAGGAAAAGCGCTCAATAGTTTGCTTTTGAGAGATTCAGGTTCGAATCCTGGTCTGGATGTAGACAATCATTATCATGCTACATAATACCTTCATTAATATTATTGTGTTGAGTTAGCTGGGATAAAGCATCCGTCTCAATCTCAAGAGCATGATGTCTGATATTTGGATCACAGACATGCAGGTATTTTTTTACATTAATTAATTTTTTTTTTTTTTGGGGGGGAGTATTTCATTGAAACTGGTTTTTAATAATTAAAATACGTATATAAAAATATTATAATTCTCAACAGTTCATAAACTGGAAAAGGGCTGCATGATTCGAGCAAAGTGTTACAGATCACAGAAAGAGAACGAAAGTCCGCATGATGTTGAGGTAAAACTATTAACATTCTTGAAATGACCAAGTGTACAAACAACAACTCCCGACTCACTTGGAAGCAGATTCATACAAATTGCACCCTTTTTTATATACATACATTACCACATTGTACTATGGTATACTGAATAAACAATGATTGTTATTATCATCAAGTGCATTGTAATTTAGTATGAACAATTTCTACATAACCAGACATATAAAATGCCTACTGAACAATTTCTGCAGAATTATTCTTTACTATTATATGTGACTGTCTGCTGTTTATACTGTTAGTTTTTGAATTTGAAAAATACTTATATAAAATGGACCCTTAAATGAAACAGAGTTTCCTAAAAAATTTTACTTATATCTAGTGAATTTGAAGATGAGGTCTATCTCAAGCCTATAAAAGTTCAACAGGCAAGTTCTTAGACCAAAAATGTGTTTGCAATAATGCTGTTAGATTATTTAGGTTCAGTAGGTAGGCAATTATTTACATTACCCATATAGGGCAAGGCAAGGATGCCAACTTTAAAAGTGCTTGTCAACATATTGTCATGAAAACCTTAAGATAGGTCAGGTTAGGGAAACATTTCTTAGGCCTTACCCAAGATTCAGCGACATGAAGTATTACATGGTTAAGTACTAGTAGATACACACAGATTGGGTTGAGCTTGATCTACAGTCTACAGTCCTTGCAGTCATTAAACCACACATTTTGATCTTATAGTTAGTACCTAGAAGGTTAAATCAAGATTATTTCATTTATGTCCATAAAAGTAATATTAAGTAATCTTCAAAATTGCACATTTCATTTTCCCCCCATATTTTCTTATTTGAACAGGTAATGTTAAGAGATGGACCTATCATAGAGAGTGGTTTATGCTCTTGCACTATTGGCAAACTTGGAACTTGTGGTCATGTTACAGGATTACTATACTGTTTGGCCCACATGAAAACCAGCCAAATGAAAGCTGTACCAGCAGATATTGTAAAAACATCACTACCACAGACATGGCATATTCCACGTGGAGATAAAATAGCTGGAAGCAGTGCTGATGACACCATAGTATGTGGATACAATCAAAATAATCCTTACAGACAGCCCAGGGGTTTACGCTCAACAATGTATAATCCTATCAGATCAGGATTAGGTGATGTGTCAGATTTGTGCAAGGCAATTGGAGAGGTTGATGGTGATTGTCTTTTTTTGTCAGTGACATCACCTGCAAGTACTGACAATATGGTACAGACAAAATTTGGCAGATATCCTACTGGCTCTCCAATAGGCATTCAACAGAAACTATCTACTCATTTTGTTTTAAACATTTTGGATGCAGAGGACTTTCCACCTCTTCCAGTAAAAAATGTTATGGTAAATGAATATTCTGTGGTTTTGGACCAACAGAAATGTGCCAGATTTAGTCCCATTTCTATCACAACGGAAGAATGTCATTCCATTGAGAACTTGACAAGGCTACAAAGTTTGGACCCTAAATGGCACGCTATTCGCAAGGACAGAATAACTGCATCTGTGGCTGGTGATATAGTAAAAAGAAAAGCTGGTTAGTTTAAAACCAGTTAATTAATTTGAGACAACCCTAGAAATTCTAAAACATAGCTTTTCGGGGCAGGTGAATGGTAAACATAAGCTGAATATAAGGATTAATAATGAAATTGAACCAAAATGTTCATATTCCTTAAATGCATGTGCATTTGAGTTAATTGTAGTCTTTATAGCTGCTAACACTGAATGAAATTGACAAACAGCTTGAAATTATGAAAATTTAAATTTTAATTAATATTTCCGATATAATTACATGTTGAAAATCATAAAAAATATAACCATACCTTCAATTTACACACAGAGTCTTCAGTCTTATAATAAATGTAAAAATTGCTGTTGTACTGAAATATTTTATGTGATGATATTTATATTGTATTTCAGATAATGAACCACTAGTTTCAAGACTGAAAACTAATAGAAGAGTGATAACGGAAAGTATGCGACATGGGTTGTCACATGAAGCAATTGCAGCTGATGCATTTTCAAAGGTAAATTATTAAAACTATCCTTCTTTTATCAACATACAGATAAATAAAAAACTTAACTCTATACAATATTTACTGTATATATTCATATTTAACACTAACATGCCTATTAAGACCAGTGCCTTTAGCCCTTTTGCTTTTATTGCAACAAAAAAGAACATCTTCATAACCACCACCCATCTATAACATCCATGTTCATTAGGTCCCATTGGAGGTCTTTATACACAGGTTTTACTGTATATTACAATTTCAAACAATTAACATTGGAAGTTTGATAGAACTATAATGTTCAAAACTTGTATAAAATGGGAAAACTGAATGACTCAAACATCATGTCAACGGGTCATAACAAGATGTAATAATCTAAATGACACATTTGTACATTAATATGAAATCTGGCCTCTAAAACGTGAGCCATTTAATCAATGCATCTATATTATTTTTTAATTACAGCTTCAAGCTCAAAATGTTAACATTTACCCATGTGGAATAGTAGTTAGTCCATATGCACCATGGCTGGCAGCAAGCCCTGATCGAAAGGTGTATAGTACTACAATGGTGCCACCCAATGGATTGCTAGAAATAAAATGCCCTACGAAAACACTTGCAGAGTGCACCTATCTAACAAGAAATGAAAACAGTTACTCCTTGAAAAAAATCATAACTACTTTCATCAGATTACCATGCAGCTAGCAGTAACTGGTTTAGAATGGTGCTACTTTTTTGTATGGCGGGAAGATGAAAGTCATTTGGAAGTGATTTATTTTGATGAAAGTGTATGGCGAGACATGAAATATAAATTAGATATGTTCTATTTTAACTATTATCTAAATTAACTTGTAAACAAACTAAAGTTCCTTAATTCATAATACAGGATTAAATCTGCCATGTATATGTTTATAAAAATTGTATATTTATTTTGTCACCTGCAAGTACATATTTAAATATCAGATTTTAGAAGCTTAGCAGTGTAAGTCTTTCATTCTTTTTCTGATTTTAATAATACATTTACCAGTAAAGTAAAACCTTGATTCAATACTACCATTTGCTTAGTCAGAATCTGGCAGTAATGCAAGATTTGACAAGTTAGAAAACCATTTGCAAGGTAAATTACCTCCCTTAGACCATTTAAGCAAAATAATAAAAAATCTGCTAGTATTTTGTAAACAAAAGAAAAAAAAGAAACTGGAACTGTTAAAACACACTGGAGCTAAAGTTTTCATTAAAACAATCAAGAACTTTTAATCAATGGGCTGCGGAACAAAGTCAACATATTGGCAACTGTCCATAACTGATTAATAGAGCCCACCATACTCAAAGGGATAACCTTATCAAAAAGGTGATACTCTTTCACTCTACCAATATGTCTCTCAACATGGATTCGAAGTTTTGCTATAATCTGGGTTGTTTCAGCATCTTGTTTGGTAAACTGACCCTGGCTGACAAGAAAAGGTGGAGTATTGACTGTAATACCAGTTCCCTCCAAGATCTTATTCAATACAAACCCCTTATCTGCCATAATAGCATCACCTGGTTCCATGAGATCAACAATTCCACTTAATTTTGTGATTTCAACATCAGACATTGAACCTGTGTATAAACTAGAAATAAATATAAGAGCTCCATGTGGAGCTATTCCAACAAGTCCTTTCCAGGTATGACAACTCTTATATGAAGAGTAACATTTGGAACTAAGAGTAAGTGAAGACGGTTTCTCAGTTTTAATCTCTGTACAGTCTATGATGACTCTGGTAGAGGGATATAACTCTTTAAATGCAGTGCGCATCTTGGCAAGTATTTGTTGTTTGCTAGGCCATATATTAAAACTGCCCAATACAAAATACAAAAAATTTGACCATGTAATTATTTTACGACTTACAGTTGATAAATGGCAGTTAAACCTGTCTGCCAAATCCTGTTCCATTAAACCACATTTCAGTCTACATAAAAACATGAAAAACTCATCAACTAAAACCATGGTCCTCTGTCTACCAAGAAAAGTACTTGTAGCCATGTTTACATTAGAAGAGGACTTGTAATAATAGCTAGTCATGGAACTGGCTGCTGGTTTAATATAATTAAAAAAAGCATAAAACATGGATAATGAAATAAAACCTGTATAAAATTGAATCTTAGAATTATCATAAGAAAACCTAGAAACACCAAATCTTTCAATCTCTAATCTTTCCTGTAGCTGTTTTACTTCTTCATTCTTCTTTTTTAACTGATCTTCCAGGTCTTTAATCTTTGCACATGCAGCTTCATCAGTACTACTGAAACATTTAATCATATATACAAACATCATGAATAATGCTAAAAATCTTGGATCTCTATCAGAATGATGCTAATGTAATCAAAACTGTTGACGAAACCATATAATTATAATAAAGGCCAGTGAACCACTTGTGAAACTGATTAAGATTATAATTTATACAGAAATTAACAGTACAGAAAATAAATCTAAAAATGCTAAATATGTATGATATTAAAATTATGATCTAAAAAATGTTTTCATTTATTTATATGTTTTTATAATAAACTTTAAATATATTCAGTGTCAAATATGCATATAAAACAATGGAAACATTCATACATGTATGTTATTTATGTGTAATTTAAATCATTCAAATATTCATACACAATTGAAAACTAATTTAATTATTTATAGATTTACTACTGCATAAATATTTTGAGAATGATTCCATGTATTGCAGTCATACAGAAATAAACTATCAAAGAGAAAAAATAAAAATGATTAAAAATAAAATATGTAACAATAACATTTAAAAAAAAAACAATATTGAAAATAAATAACACAAATTAAAAATAACATTTAGACAATCAGATAACTGGTTATATCATATGATTACCCAACATTCAAATGCAGCTGCTGGGTTTTATCCAAACCCTTTGAAACATTTACAGTTGTCTCCAACCTCAATGACACTTCAGTTTTGCACTTCTTCTGGGGTATCTCATGTTTTATAATCTTCCTCCTTGGCTCAGTAACCTTTGACCAGTTAAAAATAGATGGTACAGCCTCTGGTTTCAAAGTTTTTCTTACTGGTGTCCATTTAAAATCTTCGCTTCTAAAGTGTTTTGAACACACCACAGTCTCATCACTTATCTAATGTACAGTAATAAAAATGTTCATCTAAGCCTGTATTGGGCTCACGAGTAGATAGTACTTAGTACAAATAATTAACAAATTACACATTTATTATCTATATAAAAATAACAACAAATATATAAATAATACAATTTTTAACGTTGAGAATCGGTCACACATTCATATACTCAGAAGAACAAAACCAGTTATAGTGATAAGTTATACCAGTCTATGGTTATGAGAACTTATGGCCTACATGACGTGTATACATACTTACGTTAAACAGCGGTCCTAAGTCTCTACGTATCGCCCATATCCACATATTCCTTTTTGGTCCCGGTGGTGGAAATTTATGAAAAGACAGATTCGGATTTTGCCGCCCGTTAGATACGCACTGTACGACACAGCAGTGTTTATCATGTCCTTTGCTGACGTCCATATTGATGTTGACGTTGAATTTGCGCTTCTGGGGTTTTCCGACCTTAGCCTCGTTTTCGATCTACGGACAGGAACTCATGAATATTCATTGAGAAAGGACTATACATGCTCAAATGTGTCAGTTTGTGACATACTGCTCCAATGAATCATTCCATGAAACTTAATTAGACTGTGCTATTAGTAGCAACCTATATACTTGCATACAATCAAAAACTTGTTCCAAGAAATGGATAGGTATCGTTACTGTTGCAAATAGCTTATGCAGCATTAAATACTATACACCAACCTTCTGTTTCATTAAGGACAGTTTCAAGCTCCTGCTCTTTATAAAAAAACTACAGTTTTCATCATCTACTATACATCTTATCAATATATTATATCATTAAAAGGAACACAAGCATTCCTCAGCCCAGATTGCCACTCTTCGAGATGGAAATCGATTTCCATTCTGCCACTAAACTGATGCATTTTCACACACAAGGTGTTTCAGTTTGTAGTGCTTGGAATCAACCACACCACCTTGAGGGTGAGATGCATTAACAATTAAGTGTTGGCACTTTTCAGCATATCAAGAGATTGCCCTTCTGACTAAGCAGGCTATTTTATTGCGAAGACAAGGCATGCAACATTAGTATTCGAATTTTTGCACACATTTATATAAAATTGTATTTGATGTTAGATATTCCTTCAACATTTTTATATGTAAAATTATCAAGTGGGACCTACTTTATTTTCCTATAGGTCTTGATAATTGTATTGAAAAGTCTCAGTGATCAAAAGTAACAATTAGTTTCGCTAGTATAAGTTCATCATCACAATATTGTTGATAAGTATGTAGTCACTATATCCCAACTTATACTGGATATATTTGACTTACCACAGTTCTTTGTTCCTTTCATTCTCATAATTGGCTTGCACGTGACGGGTGTAGCTAGCTAGACAGGAGGTGCATACCCTTCCTGAGCACCCGGCCTCACTTCCTTGATGGAAGTTCACGTGTATAGCATATTTTGCCAGTTTGCAAAGTTTTTACTTTGTTTTTTGGATTGTGATATGGACAAGGACTGGTATGTTTGTTTTATTTCATTAGAGATCAAAGATCAATTGTTTACATGTAACCAAGATGAGAAATTTTATTCCTAGCAGAAACGTTACTCAACTGCAGAACAAAAAATCTAATACAAGCATTTCATAAAATGGAAGTATATGTCATATAGGAGATAACACATGAGCAATGCAATATAGAAAAAAACATATTGCTGACGATTTGTTTTTTGAAAAGGGTTTTTAACTGTGAATTTTTTCCCATGACTCACTTTAGAACAAAAAAGCCAAATTAGTTGAACAATGTCCTGAACTTCCTTAATTTTGTTTTTAAATTCGCTCTCTGATTCAGTCTTT
The DNA here is from genome assembly GCA_029721355.1 of Tegillarca granosa. Taxonomy (NCBI): domain Eukaryota; kingdom Metazoa; phylum Mollusca; class Bivalvia; order Arcoida; family Arcidae; genus Tegillarca; species Tegillarca granosa. The sequence goes on along the minus strand of CM056606.1, from coordinate 16,005,869 downwards.
AATGGTTAAATGTATGTAAAAAGACATGGTACATTATTATTTTCATTGGTTTTTCTGATCACTGTTTTTGATGAGTATATTTTTATGATATATACAGCGATAATAAAAACAAAACATTAAATTGTGTATCAAAATCAAGGAAAAATTTTTTTCCAGAAATTTGTATGATTTTTGGGATAAAGTAAAATAGTTTGCTGATTTGACCGAATTTTAATATTCTGTTGTTCTATTTAAAACGTATTTTCAATCTTATATTGCAATGCCAGCAAATTTAGTGTACAAGTCTCATTTGCTTGAACTACTTAACAACTGTCTCAAATGTGCCAATCCAACAACTGGCATTATAAAACACAAAGAAGGATCAATGCTGTGTTTAAGAATAGGACTGTATCCAATGCAAATTTCATCTTGTGTAGTACAGTCAACCAATGTTGGGATCAATTCTTCCATTTCCTAGGCCGTTGTTCTCAGGTTCACTGTCATCACAATAAATGAGATTAATGTACTTTATTTGGCTGCAAACAATTTCCTATTCAGCATTTATGAAACACCAAGTTACATTTTCACAGCCGACAATACTGAACGATTGGAGTCAAAAACAAGAGTTAGGGGAACCATTCTGTATTGGTGGGGATGAAAGATGTGACAACATTGGTCACAGTGCAAACTACGAAAGTTACACTGTAACTGATTTAGATATTGGCATAACAATCGACGTTTAATTAGTGCAGGTTCACTTTTAATAAACACACAAATAGGTATGACACATTCAACACATCAGAATATCATACACATAAAAGCATCACATTATAATTAACGATCTCATCAAAAATAACATAAACATTAATAAACATCAATATCATAGAGTATTATATAAAAATCCACATTAAATAGTAACTATGATAATAATATTTAAATACAGTAATCAAAAGTCAGAAAGCAATATACAGTGTATGTTACCATTCAATATCTTGCAATTCTAACTACATCTGTGAACATCCTACCAAATTTAATTTTAAATTATTTCATATTGAATTTCAGATCAATGGAGTTTAAACTTCGCTGCATATAAAAAAGGAGTGTCTTTTTAGACGCGTTTCTTTCTAAAACGTAAAGGCTTCGTCATTGGGCAAAATAGTGACAGATCGACATGTTCAAGTAAAGAAGTGGGTGCGAGAGAATTTGTCAGAGTGGACCCAAAACTGTGCGGATGTGTGGCTTAAAGTAAATCCTACAATGTTTAGAAACGTTAGAAGATTACAGAGCTGGGCATTATTATATATAAATAATTATTTAAGAATTCAAAATCTCATTATTTAACTAGGCGGTTAAACAAGGACAAAGTGTTCTGGTTAAGTACTATTGGAGGCACCTAGTTATTCTTAGTATTATACTTATACTAGTTATATATTTTATAATATAAATGTGTGAAATTAAGCCTTCTTTTACTATTATTAGCCGTTTACACCTGCGAGGTATATGTTATTCATATAATTCAAAATATAAAGTTAAGGGACATGGTCTTAATAATACATTCATAAACAGTTAAATGGTATAAGACTACCTGTTGTTCAGCACAAGATTTCGCATCTTGTTTAATATCAATTGTGCTAGAGCTTTCTAAGATATTCACATGTCTAAGTAAGTTTCATTTCTATTTAGCATTTAAGAAGAAGCTAACCAAATTATCAAAAGAAAAGTAATGAAACATTCTCCAGCAATTGAATAAGAGCTTGGCCAATCACCTTTATTGGGTTGCTGCATCTACACCCAGTTGTCATAAAGAGCTGACGTCGGAGAAATCGGGCCAGCGTAGATAACTACATTCACATACTACGGTCATGGTAATTCGTTTCATTCTAGGTCTCATAGCGTAATTGATGGAATAAGGAAGAACTGACATAAATAATGTTCATTACTGTGAAGGGGGAAATATCCGCGTGGGTAAAATGTTGGCGATAAGAGTGAAATAAGCCGAAATTGTACTTTCGCGACAAATTTCTGTAATCCTGCACTGAAATTTAAAGCACGTTACGAACGAAATGCCCTGCTGTTTTTACCGGTCCATATTCAATTGCATATCTCGCTTTAGTTTCGGCATTATAATTATAATCTGTAAATTTCTTCTCTCTTTCGTTTTTTTTCTGTGTTGCCAGAATTATTAACTGTTCGATATCCTCATTTTATTTCACTTTTCACAAGTGGTTGATTTCCCAAGGTCTGGTAATCCAGCTTTGACATTTTCTTTCATTCGCCGTTTTTAACTAACGAAGCATTTTTACAGAATAAAAAATATGTTGGAAACATATTGTTAGAAGATAAATCTACTCGATCATAAATTTTATTAACATGTTTAAACGATTAGGAATAAAAATATGTTGGAAACATATTGTTAGAAGATAAATTAACTCGATCATAAATTTTATTAACATGTTTAAACGATTAGGAATAATAAATTTGTAATTACAAGTTTGTAGTGTGAAATAAAAATAATAATAATATTATTAGAAAATGAGAATAACTCGTACAGCAATAGAATCAGATCGTATCGCGAAAAAATAATTTTACTTTAAGTTGTCGCACGAAAATATACCCACGCGAAATGTCGGATTTCATTACTTTACACTATTCTTATTTGTATTATTTTGTTTCCACATTTTCATATATTATTTCATGATAAAAAGTTATTTAAATGCATTGTCTGTACAATGCATTTGTGAAAATAGTTTTTGCACCCAAATACAATATGTAACCATTGAAAAAATCTAGTTTTTGCACAATATGTAACCATTGAAAAAATCTAGTTTTTGCACCCAAATACAATATGTAACCATTAAAAAAATCTTGTTTTATGCTAACAGTTAGTTAAATATAATGGTAAGTCTATTTTCTGCATTATTCAGGTACATTATTCAGGTAGTCTTATATTTTTATTTATCTTACAATTAAAACGTATTTTAATTAAATTTCAATTTTTCTGACTCGTATCAGGGTGCCTGATATTTTCCGTATCATCCATATGCGCGATACAATAATGGCGCCAATAATCACGCACATGTCAGTTGGAACTACTTTCAATTCGGAGATTCCGTGACGTCATCAGAATGGAATGCGGGAAACACCCAGTTGGCTAAAAGTACACATGAACCTACACTTTAACAATTAAAACGTATTTTTATTAAATTTAAATACTTCTGACTCGTATCAGGGTACCTGATATTTTCCGTATCATCCATATGCGCGAGACAATAATTGCGCGAATAATCTACACAATCTAGATCAGTTTCAAATCCTGGCTTCAGTTCAAATACATCTTGTTCTGCACCACTTCCATTCACGGGAAATTTCAATGTTTAAGGAAATTGCTCCATCCAATTTATTAATTGTCGAAATTATTATCCAAACACTGAAAATACACTGAATGTTTCACAGAAAAAATCAAAATACCGGAGAATAATTTGAGTCCAGTTCCAGCGACGACGAAATTTGAAATGACTGTTTTGGTACTTCCCGCCATACAACTCATTGTATAAATGCGCAAGAAAATAGGTCTATGAATTTTGAGATTTTGTGTATAAATACTTCATTTTAATGAATGGATTTTGTTTGTTTTCTATAAAATAATAAATTGTAAGATAAAACTATCATTAGTATGTTATTATGTACAATTTTGTGTATCAGATGCTAGTTGTAGTTTCAATCGTGTCATCACTCCTCGTCGCCGTCGCGACTCGGAGTGATATCACTATGGAAACTATAACTCGCATCTGATACACAAAATTGTACATACATAAGATACTAATAATATGTATGTATCTAACTTACCCCAACTGCAAAGAACTTCCTGTCTGGATATTGCATCAATCTTAAATTTTTTAAAAATCTATTTTTAAAACGAGTCTGATTTATCTACTCCCACTTGAATACAAACATTCTACAGCATTCTGTTATATCCACAGCGGCGATCTCCGTGTATATGTATACAATTATATATATATATATATATATATATATATATATATATATATATATACATGTATCTATATATATATACAGCGACAGTTGAAGTAGAAGTTGTAATACCACCTCCTGCAGATATGTCAATAGAAGAATTTGAGACTTATGTTAGTCATGATAATAAAATACACTGTCATAATTTACCGACCGATGAAGATATACAGTAGAACTTCGATAACTCGAAGTGCTCGGGACTTCGCTGGGGACTTCGAGTTATCGGGGTGTTCGAGTTATCGAAGTTGAAGGATGATGTCCAAGAATGGTGTCACCTTAATATATGTGTTCCACTACAAAATCTTGATGTTTTAAACAGTTACCTGTACTCGAATGTTAAAAAAAAGTAAAAAGATAATTTTTAAAGAAATATAATAAATAATTCATTAAAGAATTGATATTGACGGAAAAAGCGTGCGAAACGTATTATTTTATTATAAAATCACGATACATGTATATACGAACAAAGAAATCGGAAATCAGATATATGTACATGTTTATCAAAATGCTTATTTTTTACATTCGTTAGAAAATACGAACAGAAACTTAATGAAATTATAAAGCAGTGCAATAAGTAATTTAAGATTTTAATGCAGTCGTGAGTACAACGGGGTAAGTCGTTTGAATTAAGCTTGAAGAACTTGGCTTCTTTTATTACAGTAGAGGATTAGCGTACCTGTTATGCTTAATTGTCCGTGACGGTTCTGGATATTAATCCGTTAATTGATACTAATTAATACGGTAGATAATAAGAACTACTCGGTTATTTTCTTTACTATAACGGTAGCCAAATTACCGATATGTGATATCTTTGGTCGTTTTATTAAACGAGGCATTGATCATACACTGTTAGAAAAAATTCGAGTTTTTGAAGTTTTTTTTAATAGATTTTTAAACTACAGACCAAATTTTTACTTCGAGTTATCGGGGGTATTCGAATTATAGAAGTTTGAGTTATCGAAGTTTTCCTAGTATAGTTTATATAGAAAACCGGTTGGGACAAAATAAAGACTTCGAGTTATCCGTGGTTTTCGAGATATCGAAGTTCTACTGTAGTTGCTGAATTATGAAAGACAGGAACAGAGAACAAAATAACGATGAGGACAAAGATGAGAAGTTAGAGATAAAATTACCAGTCACAGCTTAAGAAACTTAATAACATTTATGAGAAATACGTCGCTGTTTAAAAGACAACGGAATTCAGAATTTTGACTTTTTTATGCGATAGAAGACATGGGTCAGGAGTCTTTTGCTTAAAACAAACACCAGACAAAAATCACACAGAAAATTAACTAGATTCAATAAAAAAGAATTATTGTAATAAATTGAAAAAAAAAAATTAAAAATTAAATAATAATTATAAGGCCTAACTAAATTCTCGGGAAAGATTCTAAAGTTGTTTATCATAAAAACTTGACTGACGGTCTTATTTCAAAGTTGTTTATCGCAACAAAATTAAATTAAAATAGATAATAAAAAAGACTGCATATTAAATAATAAAAAAATCTTTATTGTTAATCACAGTCACTGACGTAGATGATGATCTTTGAACAAAAGTTATAGCAAAATTATTTTACCAGCCATCTCGTGGCGATATGTTGTGCATATTTTTCTTTCTAACTTTGTTTTCAACATAAAGCTCCTTTCAACTTTTGATAATAAATAAAAACGATAGATTTTGCAATTGGTGCTGTACACATTTTCACCATATGTCACAATTGTAAGTGTAAATATATAATAAATATCTGTTTAATTTTGTAACTGAAGTTTGTCTCATTGGCAGTATATCCAACGCAACTCGTTGTTTTCAAACGAACCGACAAAAGCTTTAAAAAAATTGTGTAATTCTCCGATTTTTTAATTTCCCTGTGTTAAAGCAATTATGTATAGAACTTGTCGTTTAGTTGTTCCATGAATTTTTTTTGGTGAGAAGAGCATATAGTAGTGTTACTTAGCAGCCATGTCCTTAGCCTTTAGTTCAGGGTTGCCGTCCATTTCTTCAATGACCTTCTTCACCAGCGCCTTTCAAGTTTTATATTATCCCCTGGTCACACGGCTGGATAATTCAAGTGGTGTTCGGTGGTAAGAATACTAAATTGACAGCCGTCAAATTTTTGACTTGAGGATGTGCTGCGCATTTGTCAATCATCATAAATATCTTTCTCTTTTTTCCATCATTTCTCTGTCTAGCTGTCTTATCCATCTAGTGAATATGTCTGATGTCATCCATGCATTTACATTGCTTTCATACTTGGTTGGAAATGATTTTCCGCGAAAACATCTTGGTTCACGACTTTTGCCGATCACCACTAGTGGTATTTTATCTTTCCCGTATATGTTGGTCGCCACCTATATATAACAAATACCAGTTAAATTTTGATGTGTCAGATGTGCACATTTCGGAATTCATTATCATGATTCGGTCTTAAATTTTCTTACTGCCACTTATCTTTTTTTCACTTTTAGAACATAACATGCCATCTGGTATGGCTCTGTAGTAAAGGCCCGTTTCGTCGACACTGTATATGTCGTATTCGTCATATTTTAGAAGTATGTCGGTAAGTACTGTTTTAGACCACGAGTCAGCAGCTGGACCGTCGACATCTTTTTTTCTCCCCATACATCTTTTTAAACCCAATATTATCCCTATATTTCCATCTCTGGAGCCCCAATTTATTAGATTAAATGTAACTTTCTTCATATGGCTGGCTAATGACTGGTTTTTTTTTGGCAAGAATATTTCCAGTCACTGACATATCTCTTGATCTGGCGTTTTGAAACCACGTCGTAAGTGCACCTTCAACGTCTGCATCTTTACCTTTCTTTTGCCTTTTTCTGGTCAGGTTTTCATATTCTTATAAGCTGTCTTTATCTCTTCTTTATTCGTTGCTTCTTTGGAAATCTGGGACCAGGACATCCCCAACATCTTTGCAATTTACACTTGTGACCGTTTTTTTTTTTAACATAGTCACCACCTGATAACTCTTTACCATGGTTAAGTCTTTTCCCTTTGTCTTCAACTCGGCCATATTTTCTCTCTTCTTAATCTGTTTTTTTTTCTATATTCAATACACTTTTTTCAACCTAAAATTGTGGCCTTTCTATGTAACCAAAACTAGAGAATTAATCAAAGTTTTCCTCCCGGACCAATATTAACCAATCTTATGTCTAGAATGAGACTTACCATCCTTATTAACTGAAACAGATAAGGGATCAACAACAAATGGAGACAAAGGTACTTCTTAAACACAAATACTGTTAACTAAATCATTTGATGCTTCTAAACAGACATATTATTAATACTAAAAGAACTTGGTGGTAAAGATTTAAATGCAATACCATAGCCATGTTCTATAATGTTTTAAATGTTCCTATTAGTGTCAGAAGTACGCCAATAGTCAATATGATATTTTTAGTCTGCCCTATACTGATATAATTTGTTCAGAAAAAGTATCTTGCCATTTCAAAATATTGCTGGTGTATTGACATCCATGAAATTCACCTAAATATAGTAATAATACAGCAAACATACTAGTCCTTGTCCAGATCACAATCCCAAAAACAAAGTAACAACTTTGAAGGTTGGCAAAATTAGTTATACAACTGAACTTCCATCAAGAAAGTGGGGCGGGATGCTCCGGAAAGTTAGAACAAGGTAAATAATACTTATCATTATGTCCTTATTTTCTTGTCTGTAGATGATTCGTTAGCTCCAATTTTTTCAAAGTCCCTCCCTCCTCCAATGACCGGGCCGCCGACAAAAATAAAATAAATGCAAATTGCCATTCCAAGTGAAATAAAAGTCCAGGTAATGTGTTAAGCCTGGTCAAACTGCAAACCACTATTATCAGAAACCTGTTTTTAAATATTATAGTAAAAAAACATACAACTTTTTTGGCTCGATATGCAGGAGAATGTACAATTAAACAATAGAAGCAAGGACACTGTGAAATAGTCGTTTTCACGCGGATCCAGTTGATGTCGAGTCTTTTCCGATTTTTGTCCTACTACAATAACAGGTTCCTAGTTTATGTTGCGCTTACAACTTATTCATAGTTTAGAGTGTTAGAGTAAAGAGCGGGAAACCTAGTTATTCGGAAACTGAAAATAGACAGAGACATCATTCCTGCCGGCGAATGTGTTTTTAACAAGAAATGGTTGGAAGACGCACGTTTTAAATTGTGGATACGGCCCATAAAGGGCGACAGACATAGAGCGAATTGTGTATTCTGCTTCAAAGCTATTGATCGTGGTAATATGGTTGAGGTGGCATTAAAATCGCACGGATTAAATTCAAAACCCATCGCCGCTTCTTCAGATGATTGAATGGTTGATTTGGCAGTATTTGGTGATGTAAAATCAAACACTGGTTATATAGCTCTTTTTGGCATTTGCGAACAATTCCAAAAATTGTTCAAAAAGGACAGTCACTGGGTCTTTTTGTCGTATTCTTTCATAAAAGTTTGAACAATCATTTAAGATACTGGGATGAGCAGTGTCATAACTTATTGTACAAGATACTTTACATCTGAATTTCTTGGTATGATCTAATCTTGTAATTTTTTATATATCTGAATTATTATAAGAAGATTCAGAGATCTCAAATCAAAGTTTAAATAGCAAGACGTTTATTATTTGTTATTAGTCTATTAGGTGGTGTTCTGATAATTTTTAGAACCTTTCTTATGAATATTACTGGTTCTAATTTTTGTTTTTTAAAAGAATGACGTATGTTTCAGGCTTTTACATGTGCTGTACTTAGGCCGAGATAACATTGCAGTACTATCACTTATAATTTTTGGCATGATAATAATACATCTTTCTAGAGATGTAATCAAAGGATAGGTATTGGAATTAGAAAACTTAAATTTAATTTTATGCAATGTATTTTTAATTTCAGGTCATGTAACTAGTTAAGATATTGTGTATCATTTTATTACTTGTGTGTTAGAATCGGGACTAATGGTGAAGAATCTTTTCCAAATCAGCATATATGCAAAAAGCAAGTAATGATTTCTACTTTGATCAGGGTGTTCTGACTAGGAAATGGTCATCGGGCGATAGTGCGCGTTCAGGTACACAGATAATAGTCCCAGAACAACTAAGAAACTTGGTTCTTCAGTTAGGGCATCAGAGACTGCTCGCAGGTCACCTAGGTACAGTAAAACACGAATATAACGAACACGCTTACACCGAATATATGGATAGTGCGAAGTCAAATATTGGTCCCCACCACTCCACTATACAAGTCTATATTAAATTCACAGGTTATAACGAAGTTGTTTATTGCGAATTTTTCGTTAATACGAATCGAAATTTTGTCCTCTAGAACAATATTTATTACTATTTTTGCCCGTTTAATGCGAAGTCAATTTTACACTCATCGAGAAAAACCTCCGACTTGCCTGTAAAAATGAACGTCATAATTGAATACATTAAACGCCGAGATGTTCTGATTAAGCCTTTGTAAGAGGCTCATTGGGGAACTAATAAAACTGAAGTTTGTATAAGCAGGTGCTTTGCTAAAGCAGGTTTTTAAAGTGAGCTTACTAATGACAAGGAATGAGGATAACATTCCCTTAGCGAGATTCATAAGTTCAGAACATGTTCATGTTGAGTAAAAAGGATGACGATGTCCCTTTAGCGGACCTCATCAATAAATTATGTGAACGTAAGAACGAAACTGATGATAAGATTACTACTTCTGGTTATGTAAACATTGACAGTAATGTTGTGACAAATTGCGAACTATCGGATGATGATATTGTGAATTCGGTTTTAGGCATTAGTGACGATCAGGAAAGTGACAGTGATGACGATTTCTGTAAGTTAGATCATTCTTCAATTTCTGTGACTAAAGCTGGAGACTACATTAAAAAAAATACAATATTTATTGGAAAAGCAGAACGACATACCAGGCATTTCGTTTCCGTTATTGAAAGTTTGAAAAAAGTTATTACTGGCGTGAAACAGAAACAGACTAAACAGACAAAAGTTTCAGACTATTTTCAGAGGAAGACCTGTAATTAAACACACGATACATGTACTTTAATTTAATAAAATTTCTTGAGTCAATAATTCCGAGTTGAGTTTTTTTTATCTTACACATGTAGCGAATTTTTGTGGCTCATTGTAAAAAATTCGTTATATCACATATAACGAAGCTAAAACAAGTCCTCAGGGCTTCGTTATAAACGTGCTTTACTGTATATAGAAAACAAAATCTCGTATAACCTCTTGTTTTATTGGCCTGATATATTAAGAGATGTAAAAGCATTATGCAATACATGCGATATTTGCCAGAAACCGCCAAGAGGGCTAAGGAAAAGGCACCATTGATACCCCTTCTTATAATGTCTTAACCTTTCTGCAAGATCGCCATGGATATCGTGGGTTCTTAACCTAGAACTAATAAAGGTAACAAATTTATTTTGACAATTGTTGATATGCCACCAGGTATTCGGAGGCATATACACTACCTTGTTATGAGGGTGAGTGGGTGAGTTTTGGTTTAAAGCCGCATCAGCATTATTGCAGCTATTCGCGGCTAGAGAATGTTAATAAAATTACAATTTATGTAAAACTAAATACAATAGATTTTAAAGCAACTACTAAACTGATAAAAAACAGTAATATCACAGATAAGTTAACATAAAAGACTTGATAATAAATGATAAAAACTATATTTTATTAAACAAGTTTATTTCCCGTAGGAATTTTAAAATTTGATGTCCATGAACATTATTAAAAAGATCTTGCATCGATGATGCTGAATAAAAAGTATCCCTTGTAGGAGCAAAGTCAACACAGTCCAGCAATATGTGCTGGACAGATTGTTGACTTTGACAAGGGACACATTGGGGAGGTTGATCTCCCTTTAAAATAAAAGAATGAGTTAAATAACTATGGCCGATTCTACAGCGTCTAAGGACAACACCCTCATGCCTACTATATTGAGACAAAGGTGTAAATCCTAGACAAGGCTGCACAGAGTGTAACTTATTATGTTCCTGTCCATTCCAATGATCTGACCAGAGACCATTGATATAGGTGTATATCAAAGGCCTCAGATCTGTATAAGGAATGAAACAGGATGTAATTTCTTTAGATAAAGCTGCCTTAGCAGCTGAATCGGCTTTTTCGTTACCTTTAATACCAACATGACTAGGTAACCAACAGTAATTAATTATCTTATTAAAATCTGAAACTGCATATGTTATTGAAGTATGCAGTTCCAGAATTTCACGAATTAGGGGGTGATCTAATTTCTTGCTCTTTATTGCCCGGAGTACAGATAAAGAGTCGGAGCATATTATAAAATTGTTATGAGGCGATTTTGAAATATATTGTAAAGCAAGAATTATTGCTTTAGCCTCAGCTGTAAATATAGAACTTTCATTTGGAAGACGAATATTTACTGTTTCGTCCCCAACAATGGCAGCAGCAGCTACCTGACCACTATCTTTTGATCCATCAGTATATATAAGAAACCAGTGCCGCAATTCCTGTCTAATTACAGTAGGAATCAGTCGTGTATATTTATCTTTAATCAGAGCGAATTCCTGCTGGTAAACTTCTTCACTTGTTTCCGACTTTTTAAATTTTGTGAGATCCAGATTAACTTCTGGTTTATCAAGAAGCCAAGGAGGATCATCTGTTAATTTGTGTTTTTTAATAAGTTTCAGATTAAGACCACATTCCTCCAATTCAGGTTTTAAACGGATACCTAAAGGTGCAATAGCTTTGATCGTTTTATTGTAGAGGTCTTGATAAAGCGGGTTAAAAACACAATCGAATGCTGGATTACATGGATTTGCATATAATTTTATAGCATACTGCAGGGTTAGATTATTGCGCCGTAAATGTAATGGAGGCTCATTAGCCTCAACATATAAACTATCGATTGGAGACGTTTTGTAAGCTCCTAAACAAATACGTAAACCTTGGTGATGAATTGCGTCAAGGTCTTTTAAATATGATTTGCGAGCAGATCCATATATAATGGATCCATAATCAAGTTTTGATCTAATTAGCGATCTGTATAAATGAAGTAATGTAGGTTGATCACCACCCCAATTCGTATTGCATAAAACTTTTAAAATATCTAATGCCTTTAGGCATTTTGCCTTAAGGCATTTTATATGCGGGATAAAAGATAATTTGGAATCAAATAGGATTCCTAAAAACTTAGCTTCTTTTACAACCTTAATTAGGCTGTCATTGATATACAGCTCCGGGTCATGATGTATTTTGCGTTTGTTGCAAAAATGTATGCAACAAGTTTTTGTTTTAGAAAACCTAAAACCGTTTTCCAATGACCATTTTTGAATTTTGTTGAGACAAAGCTGAAGTTGCCTTTCAATAGCATGCATATGAGTCCCTCTACATGAGATGCCAAAGTCATCAACAAAAAGAGAGCCATCTATATTATTTTTTAAAACTTTAGCTAAGCTGTTAATTTTGATACTAAAAAGGGTTACAGATAAAATACTACCCTGAGGGACACCCATCTCTTGCTGGAAGACATCAGAGAATGTTGACCCTAAACGAACTTGAAATTCTCGATTTTCGAGGAAGTTTTTAATAAAATTTGGGGTATGGCCTTTAAGACCCATGTCGTGCAGATCTTTAAGAATGCCATATTTCCAAGTCGTGTCATATGCCTTTTCTAGGTCAAAGAAGATTGAGACCGCATGTTGTTTATTAATAAAGGCATTTCTAATAAATGACTCCAGGCGAACTAAGTGGTCTAAGGTACTCCTGTTGCGCCTGAAACCGCACTGGATATGAGTGAGAAGATTGTTAGACTCAAGATAATAAACGAGTCTATTGTTAATCATCCTTTCCATGGTTTTACAAACACAGCTAGTTAAGGCTATAGGCCTATAATTAGATGGATCAGAGTGATCTTTACCCGGCTTAGGAATAGGTATAATAATTGCTTTGTGCCAAGATGATGGGAAAGTATCACTCTGCCAAATATCATTAAAGATCTCTAACAGAGTGAAAAGACACTGAGGAGGCAAATTTTTAAGAAGTTGATAATGCACATCATCTGGACCAACTGCCGTATCATGTGCTTTGGAAAGTGCATTTTGAAGTTCTTCATACGAAAATATATCATTATATTTCTCAGAATTATCCGATTTAAAGGATAATTTATTTCGTTCTTGGATCTTTTGATATTTTTGAAATTCTAAAGTATAATTAGCTGAAGACGAATTTTTTGATATCGTCTCAGCAATTTTGTTAGAAATATCTTGTTCAGATGTTAAAATTGTATTATTTATTTTAAGGTGTTTAACATTATCGGAAGAACCTTTACCTTTAATTTTACGCACCATATTCCAAACTTTATTTAGTGGAGTCCGAGAATTGATCTTGGAGACATATTTTCTCCAAGATTCTCTTCTGCACTTTTTAGCAGTTCTTCGAGCTTTCGCACGAAAAATACGGAGCAAATGTAAATTATTCTGTGTTGGAGACTTATTAAATTGTCTCTCAGCTTGTTTCCTATTTTTCCTAGCTTGTTTGTATTCCTCATTATACCATGGTTTATGGATTCGAGGATTTGCAGAGGTTTAAGGGATGCAAGTATTAGCAATTTCTATAAGGACGTCAGTAAAACTCTGAATTTTATCAGTTTCATTTTCAAATCTCTCAGTATTAATTTTTTCTGCACAGAGATTGCGAAAATGATTCCAATCAGCTTTCGTAAAATTCCATCTTGGTATAGTTGCATCATCTGTCCCAGATGTATATTTCAATATAATTGGAAAATGATCGCTTCCACAACGATCATCGTGGACTGTCCATGAGAAATCATTCAGAATATTTGGATCAAGAATGGACAGATCTATCGATGAGTAAGTACCTGTCGCATCAGATAAAAAGGTTTTTGACCCATCATTTAATATAGATAGGTCGTTGTTTGAAAGTAACGTTTCTATAATTTTGCCTTTATTATCAAGTCGAGGACTTCCCCAAAGAGGATTATGACCATTAAAATCGCCAACTAAAAGAAATGGTTTAGGTAACTGGTCGACTAAGTTTTGTAAATCAGCAAACTGTAATGCAGAAGATGGAGGAATATAAATGGAGCATAATGTTATAGTAATTTGAAGCGTCTATCTTAATGCAACCGCTTGAAGATTTGTTGTAAGAGAAATGGGACTATGAATTGTCCCGTTGCGAACAAATATTGCAGCCCCTCCCGATGCTCTTCCAGTATTGGGTGAAAAGGAATGATATTGGTTATAACATCGGAATCGAATATCTGTATCGGACTCTTTTATGTAGGTTTCTTGAAGACAAAATGCTACAGGATTAAAATCTTTAGCTAAAAGTGCAATTTCGTCCAAATTATTTCTAAAACCTCTGCAATTCCATTGAATTATATTTGTTTCATTTATTTTTATTTGGTGTTCGTATTGGTGATATTGGCTGAGAACATGGAGAACATTCCATCTCCTCATCTGAAGAGACATCCCTATGTCTCGCAAGAACATTCAATCGATGCAATGAATGCTTGGATTTAACGGGTGTAAAACCGTCTTCATCCGATAATAAGAAATCTTTTTTTGAATGCTTCTTTTTATTTGTTTTTTTATTTTCAACTGATGAGGTTTTATCCTGATCAGTTTTTGCGGCAGATTTGTCTGCAGCATTGGGAGCAGATATTTTCTGCTCTTTTGAAGTTAATTTAACTTCAGCTTGAGATTTCGATTTTTCAATACCTTTAGTGTTTTTATTTATTTTACTATTTTCTAAAATGTTTGCTGTTTGCGACATAGAAGTAGATTTTTCTTTTGTTTTAGATTGATTTATTTTTTCAGTAGTGTTTTTGTTAGTATTAACAAGCACAGCTTCCGTTTGACAGGCGACACTTTTAAACGTTTTAGGAGAGGCATTCGATGCAACTGCAGCATAGGATGTGGCGGATACTTTCTGTTGATTTAAATATATTTTTTTTGCCTCTACATAAGAAATGTTTTGGTTTGTTTTAATTTTAAGAATTTCATGTTGTGTTTTCCATATTTCACAGTCTCTAGAAGATGCCATATGGTATCCTCCACAGTTTACACATTTTGGAGGAAGTGTACATTCGTCACCTATGTGATCTTTTGATCCACAACGACAACATGCACTAGTGTTTTTACATGTTCTAGAGCCATGACCATATTTTTGGCATTTATAACATCGCAGTGGATTAGGTATGTACTTATTCACCACGATGCTACAATAACCAGCCTTTATATGTGTTGGTGGAGATGCCATGTCAAACGTAAGAAGGTATGTGCTTGTTTTAATAACTTTATCTTCTTTTTTAACTGTGAAACGTTTCACTTGAGAGACACCCTGTTCTTTTAATTCGGAAGTAATTTCGTCTTCCGTCATATCGGACATTATCCGTTCAGGGTCTCTTATTATGCCCCTGCTAAAATTAAGTGTTTTATGCGGAGTTACTTTAACAGCAACATCCGCAAAATGTTTTGATGCCAATAAGTTAATTGATTGTTGCCTGGTTCTACATTCTATAAGAAGAGAACCAGATCGCAACTTTTTAATATTAGCAACAGAACCAGCTATGCCGCTTACAGCTTTTTGCACTGCAAATGGATTTATCTTTAGATAGTCATTTGTTGCAGAGTCTACTAAAAGAAAACTACTAAACTTTGCCCATGCGGCCCTTTTTTCAGTTAAATCATCATCGCTAACTTGTCTTAATCTTTTTGAACTATTTTGGTTTTTATTTTGTGATTCCATGTTGTAGTTAGGTGGTTCATCTTCCTTGCTCCCCACCCGCCAATCCGGAGTGCCAACCAGGGGTGATGCTGAAGTTCCGGGGATACCATCTCGGAACAGCACCAAGGATTACAAGGAAGATATACATCCCAATAAAATTGCTATGACCAGTTTTAAGATCATCACAAAAGAACAGGATTTGACCCATAAGCCACCGCCTTCTACAGGCAAGAGAAAAAAGACTAAAGGTTACAAAGCACTACGAATTATGAAAAAAGAGCAGAGCTAGAATGAAAACACTATTGTCTTGCCTGTAGGGCTCGGCGTGACCAGCCGATTTGTTGGACACGGGCCTATGCCAACCGTCCTTCTAGATGAAGTAAGGGTCGAAGTGATGTGTTGGACCGTGGAAACCGTAGTAAACAAGGTCCTCAATCACCAGAATTCCGTCCTCCATCATCAAGGATCGCATTCCACGGCAAACAGAATGCCCCATTTTAGTCGCCTTTTACGACAAGCATGAGGTACTAGGGGCCTATTCTTACCCGGGCTCCCCACGGGGACCTTGTTATGAGGCAAAGCTGGTAGCAGATTATCTCATTGATTTGTTTAGGCAAGCTGGTTTCTTGGGCCATGCTCGATTCGCTGTCCGGAACGTCCAGGACAATTGGAACAGTAAATGAATGAACAAGAACACTGCATAACTGGTTCCCGTTGTGCCCGCGCAAAAGGTGGTGTATTCGGCACAATTACGTCATCCATCATGGCCACCAACAATAAAAATCTTGTTCTCCACAAATGTAAATGGGGCATTTTGTTTCTCAACAAAGTCCTTGCGGATAACCACGAGTGTAATTTTAAAGGTACGTAAGTAAAAACAAAAAAAAATCATATTTCTGGCATTGTAACTTGTGTAGCCTGTCCTGATTGGCCTAGCATGCGACCACGTGTACATGTCTGACGGAGGCACTTCTACATTCATTTTCCCTTTTTAGACCCAAAGGGTCATGTGAGCGCTATGCGTTCGTCGTCCGTCTGGTAACTTCTTCAAACGTTAACTCCTCATAGAGCACACGCCCAATTTCAACCAAACTTGGTCAAGTTGTTCAGTAGCATGGGTGGTACAGAACTGATGTGGGGATTTTTGATTTGTCAAAAAAACATTGCTGCTGTTACTATAAATTGAACATAGGGGTAAATTGTAGTTTTTGCAAATAACTCAAAATCGGTTACAGTTATTAAAATTCTGGCGTGGATAAAAGTGATGAGCACTCCAAGATCTACCCACCCAGAAATTTTGAAGAGTAGAGTAATGGTGTTAAGAACATTTCACTTATATCAAGACATCACGACAAAAATTCTTCCTGTGCATTGCACTGATGTCATTATACAGCAAGGTTCTTTATCATGCCAATCAAGTAGACTGGGACACAGGACCTCATTTATTTTAAATTCCCATCTGAAAGAATACCACACTACCCACTTTCTTGGGGGCTGCGGTGGCTCAGTGGACTCGGCGTTAGCCTTGTAGTCCATGGTCTCTCACCAATGTGGGTTCGCACCTCGCCTGGGTCCATATGTGAGAAGGTGTTTTTCACCTGCTGTTGGCCTTTACTGGTTGGCAGGGTTTCAGTATAATGTGACCGGGTGGTATATAGTATGTATCTGCCATACTGTGTATCAGTGTACCAGCACTATAAAGACAGCATCAGTCCGCACTGGTCAAGCAGACAACACACGCATTCACGCACCACGCACGTCATAGTATAACTGAAAAATTGTGAAAGCCACATTAAACAATAACAAACAAACAAACCCACTTTCTTGGGACAGATCTGGTTAGGGATCGAACCCACAACATCCCACTTACTCTTGGTAAAGTATATTAAAGTTTCCTGTATATAAGTTTCTTTTGATTATTTATTCATGATACGGTTTGTATTTGATAGGAAGCCATGCAAGTACAGATATATAAATAGAGGACACATCAACAATGAAGACATTGATGCAATGTGAAGATTGTAAAAACTTTTTTGAAGACTGGAAAGAATTTGAAAATCATCCATGTAGAAAAAATGTTAAAGAGACTCAGACTAAAGAAATAGCAGTGAGAGAGGTAATTTTTGGAATAGGAAGGCAACACTTGCCCTCATTGAGTGGTACAAAGAAAATGCATCTGCAGTTAGTTGTGGTAAAATGCGAAAAAAAGTCCTATGGGATAAAATATCCAATAAACTTAAAGGGTATGGATATACTTACACAAGTGAGCAGGTGGCAGGCAGATGGAAATCCCTACTGAGAGCATACAAAAACATTAGGGATCACAACAACAAAAGTGGAAACAGTGCAAAATCATACGAGTTTGAGAAAGAACTTGATGAAATTTTTGCTGCAGATCCAGCAGTTACGCCAAAGTTTACTCTTGAGACCAAGCCATCCACTAGCTCTGAGGTCACTCCATGTAGCAGTAAAACAAACCAGTTTACAGAAACAAGCGGAATTGAAAGTGATGATACATCAGATGATACTTCTCCTCCCAAAAAGAAACCAAAAAAAAAAAAAAAAAAAAAAACAGCAGCAAGTGACAAGAGGCCAAATAGGGCCTGTGATGCTCAACTGGCTGCATATGTAAGACAATGTTTGTTTTTGATTGAAATGCTGTTTAACGTTCAACTCAAGAATATTTCACTTATATGGAGACTGTCAATTTTGGAAATGGTGGAGGACACTGGATTATAGGAGAAAACCACGACCAAGCAGCAAGTTAACTGACAAACTTTCAAAGATGAAGTGCTAGCCCACTTGGCATTAATGCACAATGTCAGGGGTGAAAGGTGCTGTGATTCGTACCATCGAATGTTTAAGACCACACAGCCACTGTGGCCCCTGTAAGACAATGTGATGTGGTTACCATAATTGGTTCATCAGCTAAATAAATTGAGCTTATGACCATTTTTGCTTCAATGAAGCCTACTTTGCAACACACACATGCAGGCATGCTTCACTATGCCATAAACTCAGCTGGGTTTAGCCAGTTGAGCTTAGAATGGATCCACAATGGCTATTTTATATATATATATCTAGTAACAACAGGCATCTTAGACTGGTTCAAACTTTTTTTAGGCCGATGTAGGAACCTTCCACAGGAAGTTTGGTTCCAATTCGCCCAGTGATTTTAGAGGAAAAGATTTTACTAAATATTACACCTAATTTGCATATTTCTTGAAAATTGGGTCAATAAAAATTTTCTCAGAAAAAAACATTATGTATTTTAAATCCCACACAGTATACTTTATATATTTAAAATTTGAGCTCAATTGGTGGAAAAAAAATCAACAATGGTCTTTTTTTTTCTTTCTATTTATAGTTATGACAGCCATCTTGGATGTCAGGCCGGGTTGCCTGGTACCACCTTTAGTCAGGCTGACATTTGGACCTTCCACACAAAATTTCATTCCACTTGGCCCAGTTGTTTCAGAGGAGAAGATTTTCAAAGATTTCACTAAATATTACACCTTAAGCATAATTCTTGAAAATTGGGTCAACAAAAATGTTCTCATAAAAACCCTCTAAATATGTTGAATGTCCCACTATCAACTCTCTACATTTCAAATTTGAACAAAAACGGTTAAAAAATGACTCAGCAATGGCTGTTTATGTGTTTTTGCTATTTATAGTAACAGCGGCCATCTTGGATGTCTGGCGGGGTCGCCTGGTACAAACTTTGGTCCAACCCACCTAGGGACCTTCCACATTAAATTTGGTTCCAATTGGCCCAGTGGTTTCAGAGGAGAAGATTTTCAAAAAATTGATTAAATATTACACCTCATTTGCATAATTCGTAAAAATCGGGTCAACGAAAAATTTCTCATAAAAACCCGTTAAATATGTTGAATGCCCCGCTATCTACTCTCTACATTTCAAATTTGAACAAAAACGGTTAAAAAATGACTCGGTAATGGCTATTTATGTCTTTTTGCTATTTATAGTAACAGCGACCATCTTGGATGTCGGGCGGGGTCGCCTGGTACAAACTTTGGTCTACCCCACCTAGGGACCTTCCACACCAAATTTGGTTCCAATTGGCCCAGTGGTTTCAGAGGAGAAGATTTTCAAAGAATTGATTAAATATTACACCTCATTTGCATAATTCGTAAAAATTCGGTCAACGAAAAATTTCTCATAAAAACCCGTTACATATGTTGAATGCCCCGCTATCTACTCTCTACATTTCAAATTTGAACAAAAACGGTTAAAAAATGACTCAGCAATGGCTATTTATGTGTTTTTGCTATTTATAGTAACAGCGGCCATCTTGGATGTCGGGCGGGGTCGCCTGGTACAAACTTTGGTCTATTCCACCTAGGGACCTTCCAAACCAAATTTGGTTCCAATTGCCCCAGTGGTTTCAGAGGAGAAGATTAAAGTTTACGCACGGACGCACGGACGCACGCTAAACCATGCCATAAGCTCAGCTGGCTATAGCCAGTTGAGCTAAAAATGAAATAATGGACATATTCAAGTCATTCATACAGGACCAAAAAGATGAATGGAAACGCAGAGAAGAAATGCAAAAGGAAAGATTAACAGTCTTAGCCAGAATAGCAGATGCTTTCGATAGAGATACCAAAAAATAAATGTTAGTGATAAAAGAATATGGATGATATGAAAAGTCATTTAGTATTTTTAAAATACTTTTTTCCAAGTTAGTTCTTAAATGCAAATGTAAACACATCCGTCCTAATTCAGAAGTATTCTGCTGTGTACACACAATGTTTGATGTTTTTTCCATGTACACTCAATAGATATGCATAAGAGTTTTGCTGCTCTTCAAAAAAAAAAAAAACCATTTTCATATATATGGCTAGGCATATATGACATTGTTTGTAAATGCAGTTGGGTTATATTGACACTATTTACTTTGATTTCTCATTTGTAAGACTGTATACTGCTACAGCTCTCTTGTCTTAGGATGATATGATGTAAGGGTTTGACTTTTTTCCCCCAGAGTCTTTGTTAATACAATACCGTTTCACACTATAAAAAAATTTGTACCTGACTGCCTTTTATTTTAGCTCTTGTTTAACTTTTTACGTGTCGAAAATATGAATTGCCATTAAAAAGGTTTATATTCTGTGAATGTTTATCTCTTAACAATAGTGTGCTTATAAAGATATTTTATATTTATTTGTAGAATGTGTGATCTGCTTGGACAAGCCACCAAATTGTGTTTATGCTGACTGTGGACATCTGGTGACATGCATGGAGTGTGCATCAAGGATTTTAGATTGCCCAGTATGCAGAGAAGCTATTATTCAAAAAATCAAAGTGTTTAAATAAACCCTGTAAAATGTTATACTGATTTGATAAACACGTTGGTAATAAGTTCCATTTATTTTATGTTACTATACATCAAATGGCATTAGGTTTTATGTCAGATATTGGATAGTTGACTAGTTCAGACTTTATTTTTACTAGCAAAGCTTTGAATTGTATTGTCAGTTTTGATGACTAAAAGTCTAATCATAACTTAAAATGTTTATTGCATTAATTACATGTAATTCGGTGTCAAGTCATGATACAAGTTGATTTCTGTGCAGCAGTTTTTTTTTTTTTAATTGTTTTTTTTTTTTGTTTTTGTTTTGTTTTTTTGTTTTTTGCATTCCCTGATATTGTATATAATATGAGTGATACAGGCCCAGTTTGGCTTCTTGTTTTTAGGTCACCTGAGCTTTGCCCATGTTGACCTATTGCGATCATGTTTTGTCCGGCGTTGTCCATCGTCCGTTGTAAACTTTTCACATTTTCGGGTTTTCGGGTCGGGGCAAAGATGGGTAAAAATAAAACTTATCAGATTTAACCAAATTTGGTAGGAAGCACCCCCAGTGAAGGCAATTTATGTTTGTTGGGAAAAAAGTGACCACATCCCCTTTGGGGTCTCCCGGGGGGGGCAAATATAGAAATTGTCTTTAATTAACCTCTTCTCCAGAACCCCCGGATAGATTTTTACCAAATTTAGCGAAAAGCATATCCATAAAATGACAGACAATTTTTGTGAACAAAAAGGGGCTTGCCAGAAGGGGTAAAAGGTGGTAAGATATGGTACTTCTTTGAAAAATCTTCTTCTCATGAACCATATGTGTAATTGATTTCATATTTTATATTAAGGGTACCAAAACTGCAGTTAAAAAAGTAACTGCATGCACTCGGATATTGACAGCATCTTCCTCAGGTGACCGTTAAGGCCCATTGGGCATCTTGTTTGTTGCATTGAAAGATGTAATGACTTTAATGCCTTTAATGTTTCTAGTCAATTTCTATTTGATTTTTCAAATCTGATTTGTATACATTTACATATGCTTCTTTTTGTTACTGTAATTTTCTTATCATTTATTATTTTTATATTGGAGAAAATATCTCTATAAACTTTTTTTTTCATTTTTTACAATTGTTATTAAATATCTTTCAATTTATTTAACATTTATCTATTTTATATACAGAACAACAGATTTTCAATAATGCGCTTCACAAGTTCACATTTATGAAGTTCATTTGATGGAACAGTGAATACAGTATATAATTCATTCTTTATGTTTGTGCATGTACATGTGGGATGATTAAGACCTTACAAAAGTACATGCACCACACCACTCTACACTCTACACCATTTTTCTGTAATGTTTAGTTCCTTTTCCAAGTTAGCAAGGCAAAACAAATGATTTTTCAGAGCGGAGTGGATTGGAGCAATGGTGTATTATGCCCCAGTCAAGATTCTTTCACTTATATTGAGGTCAGTTCAGTCTTGGATGTTGGAGAAAACCACAGTGCCTGGAGAAGATCTTCGGGAATGAACTGACAAACTTTCTCACACTAAGATCTGTCTTGCGTGGGATCCGAACCTAGGCAGTGAAAAGCACTATGATCCCTTAGCTGGCGCTTAAGAACACTGGACCACCAAAGTCCCAAATGGTTTTAAGAAACTTGTTTATTTTCTATCTAGTACTTTTGATAAGTGCTGCTATGTCAAACAATAAAAAAAATCCTGATTTGGACTTACACAATAAATAGTAGTTAGAAAAATCTGACCCAGTGAAATACCAGTTTTTCAATGGGTCAGATTTTTTCGGACTAAAATTGGCAGCTGATTGAGCTTTATCTCTATTACTAGTATGAAGGCCCGTCATATTGAACATGTAATGAACAATTGCATTCATGTCAAACTCTTTCTGAAGCCATAAATCAAATGGAACAAAAACATCAAATTGCTTGTAAATTTAATTTCAAAATATTGTGAAGCAAACAATTGAAATTTAACTACCAAAGATATCAAATCCGATATATATATATATATATATATATATCTATAAACACCAGTATACTACAAGTGCAGATTAATTTCTTTTAATCATCACAACCTTGTATATATATAATTGCCAAAAATTACTTTTGCAGACATTAGTCTTGCTGTGTTGCAAGCAACCTAGCAATAGCATTTCTTTTTATAATGCCTTCTGCTTCATTTTCTTGTGCAAAGAATTGCAATGGAGCACAATTTTGATCATCAATTGCTTCCATAAACTCTTCAATGTTATCATGTTGTAATAGACAAAAATTATGTAGCACACAAGCAACAACAATAAGTTTGACTGCAGTTTCAACTTTTGAATCAATGTGGTAAAGTCGTCGATAACGGCCTTTAAGCAGACCGAATGCACGTTCAATTACCACTCTATTTGATGAATGCAAATAATTAAAATGTTTTTGCTCTTGGTTTAAATGTCTATTATCTCGGTATGGTGTCAATAGCCAACGTCTGAGAGGATAGGCTGCATCAGCTACTAAATGATTGCCATTACATAAACGCAACCCATTATCCCATAGACTTGACTGCCTTAAAACCCTTGCATCATGAGTACTACCTGGATAACCTGCAAAACAATCCAAAAAAAGCATATCAGCATTGCAAACAGCTTGAAGCTGTATAGAGTAGAACTTCTTCCTGTTTACATATGACTGAGGATTATCTATAGGAGCTTTAATAGAAATGTGTGAGCCGTCAAGTGCCCCTACTATTCCAGGAAATCCATTCCTTCTTTGAAAATTAGCAAGTTTCCTCCAACTCTTGTTGTTTAGGCCATGAAATAAATTTAGCTTTCAAATTGTTCAGGATTGCATCAACTGTACGGTCTCGTGACAATATGACAGAAGATTCAGAAATCCCAAATCTGTCTGCAATTCTATGAATAGTATCTGTACCTCCCAGGTACCACAATAACACATACAGCTGCTTTTCAACTACTATTGGTTCTCGTCCTCCAGTTCCATTTACAGAAAGTTCTTGACACTGTTTGAGATATTCACATAAAGTAATAAATGTTTGCCTTGATAATCTAAAAACGCGTCGAAATTCTTCATTTGAGTACCGGGGAATTACATCTTAACATAACCTATAATTCTTACTCTTGGATTTCTAATAAACCTGCAAGTATAGATGAATATTTATTTTGTTAACTAAACGACTAGTACTCGATATCTCTTTAACTTATTCTTCCCCGTTTTGAAAATAAACCTTTTGGGGCAATTGAACTTTAAAATATCACAACAGTATTTCGTCAGATGTGTTGTAAAGCGTGATAAATCAACAACTCTGCATAAAATTTGGTTATGCCTACTTCATATATTACGTTTTTGCAATGTGGCCCATTACTGTGGTCACAAAACTTAGACAGTCGTCCCCATCGTCGTCATCATCATCGATTAACCATGCCATTGAGGCTTGTTTATTTGTTGTTACGTCCATTTTGTTTTTACCACTTCCTGTCCGCAATCATTCGATTGACGTCTGTTCCAGAACCGACATAGAACAGTCCCGGACAGCTGAATCGAGCAAAACCCCAGTTACAATTTTAACTGACCAGGGCCATTATTTTACTAGTGCACTGTTAAGGCATCTTTATGATGAGTTGGGTATTAAGGGCATTACTTGTACAACATATCACCCTCAAGCTAAATGGCGGGTTAAGCTTTTCATCGGTAAGCAATGTTAAAGGGGCGTATGATTGTAACCGGCCGGTGAATTTTACTTCTGCTTTCGGTCCCTGTCCCTGGTAAATTGATGAAGACAGGTCTCAATTTGAAATATGTTCCAAGTTTTTTGACAACGATACCCTTAATTTATTAGTAGATGAAATTTAACAGGTACTTTGGAATGTAGCAAGTGTAGGTAGACTTGAAACTTTAAAACCCAATGCCCGTGCACGTTTATGGAAAAAATGTTGACATGCCTGAAATGAAGGCTTTCACTGCAATACTTCTTTATATGGGGAATGACGTAACAGCTACGTTCATCAGCTTACGCCCCCCCTCCCCCGTGTAAAAATACTGAACAAAATTGATACGTTTTTGGATTGTATGTAGCAGTGGAATATGTTACACAATTTTTAGCATAATTGGTTGTTGGTTGTGATGTCCTTAAACGCTGGCATAATTGGTTGTTGCAATTTTTTTGGTTAAATTCTATCCCATATCTTTATATGCCACAGACATGTAAACCTCCAAGACACATTATCGTGGTACCAGATGAACCACCTTATGCCAAGTATGGAATCAGTATGTCATGTCTTGCGTATGAATTAGCCTAGGTTTGAACCTATAATCGTAGCACGTTGAAGACTGCCAATGCATATACCGTCGTACTTACAAGAAGCCGCAAAATCGGCCACTTAGTTTCCATGATAATTCGCTAATAATTCCTGTCAATTACTGTGAAAAAATACCTTTATTTAATTTATTATGTCAAATTTAATATTTGAAACTGGCCCCGATACTGTTCGACCAATAAAAAGATTCACTCCACTGAAGAGTTTTAACGAAGTGGCCGACAACGTCAAAAGTCATTTCGCTTCTGAGATGCAGGTGTAACAAAACTCCTAGAACAGACAGTAGTGGTAGAAAAAACGAAAAATTTTATCTGGTAAATTAATCGAATTTGCTTAACTGTTCTCGTTTTATACCATTACATACAGCCAGGTTATTCCGTTAATGTGAGGCGAGACTCCACGTATTTACATCGTATCTTGCCAAAACCGAAAACTTTGGACAATAGACATTTAATTTTAGGGTTTGTGGCAGATTATTCTGAAAGTCCTCTAAACAAAAGCCAATCCTTATGGAATATGCTGAGGTGATTCGGGATGTAAGTAAGCGGCAACAAGACATGGTCTGGTATCATTTCGATATTTACGTCAGACTGCCTCTCGTAGGTGGGAAAGAAATCAAACAGATTTTAGATAATAGCAACCTGCACTGCCCGATTTAAACCAAAACAGCCGTTTTAAAGGGCAACAAACGGCTTCCTTTGGCGATTAACGCAAAGTAGACTTGCCTGTCTTCCAAATTGTAAGACCATTTGGTTTCACCCATCCAGCGAATTTTTCAGTTTCGGAAATAAATTTCCTGATGTATAGTATATACGTGACATTTGAAAATGTTTAATTTTAAAATTCAGTGTTAGCTTTTAGAAATTTTAGCGAAGATATTTCATCTTTAAAATTATCTTCTGTATTGTATCTTTTACGTAACAATAACGTTATTATTGTGTTAACATTTACTTTTAGCTCTGTAAATTCCATTATCCCTTTATTTGAATAAATTTCAAATTTTTAGCAGTATTTTTGTTTTAAACTAGCATCGCTGTACCTAATTAAAGGAAAATGGTAAAAACACGCTACATGGTATCAAAGTGATAGCTTCTTGAGACGAAATACCAAAGTTGAACATGCATATCCGGTCTAATTTAAGGAAATACTTTATTTTCGAGGAAATATTTAGTTTAGTTTAATTTATAATGTCAAGGTATGAAACGTAAAATGAAATAGTAATCTCTCTAAATGGTTTTTTTGAGAATCGAACCAATGCCGATTTTATGAAGAGATTGCTTCACTTGAGATCCTAAATAATTTGTATTTTTTGTGAAAGATTGTCTTTTGTACACAGAGAAACACTTTAAAGCTGTAATAATTTGAAATGAATATTTGTTTCTTAAAAAAGAATTATCTTTTCATAAGTTTTTAATCTTGTAATCAATGGGTTATATAATGTAATCAATGGCTTATATAATATATATATATTTGTGTGTGGGGGTGTGTGATTTGTTTATACCTGCCAGGTAATAGTGTGTTTTATTTTATTTAATAGATGATTGATTCTACTGAGTAGATATTATGTTTAAAAGTGGTTTTGGTAACATATATCAGGTTTCAATAATTACGTTTCTGTCAGCCAATTATCTTCTCTCCTATACACACTGTTTCCTTAATATGTTATCATTTAAAAGTTAATTTTTAAGATTTGATAAATTTACATGAAATAGAAAGATTCAAATATATTTTAAATTTTCATTTATCAACTTTTACAGCAGTTGTAATAGTAAGCAAGAAAATTTTCATATATTTGGCATAAACTTATACAAATGTGTAATTATCTCCCTATATATGTATATCATGTAATGGATACATTTTTTCATTATATCGTTTTCTTTTGTATTGTAGAATTGTCTTTTTGTCCGTCGATATAAAATGGTACAAAACCGTAACTGTTGAAATGAAATGCTAAAAAAGAAAGAAATCAAGATATTAAGTTTATTGCAAAACATGAAATGTTGAAAAACATAAATACATAAATAATAACCGAAATCTTGTTAATAACATAGATAAACTTTAATCATATTGCAATTTATATGAAATATTTGCAAACAGGTTTAGTGAATCTGATTAAAATGCTAGTTTACATTTTGGCTTGGACCAATAGGGATATATTTACAACTAAAATGTCAGTCACTTGAAAGATTGATTCTCAGCTAAAACTGGCGTTATTTTACATGGTATATTGCTAATCTGTAAATTTTTAAATGAGAGATGGTTAATCTCTACAAACTAAAGTTTTCATTTTCACAGCAGCTACAGATTCAGATTCATTAGGGATTTCTATAACTTAAAAAGAAATAATTTTCTGTTATCACTTTAATATCAATTTGAAATTTCTGTTTTAAATTGACAATTTAGCTTATCACATCTTACCACGATCCATGGTGATTCTTAAAGCGGTCAATGAACAATCGTACTCTCTCTCATTAATACTGATATCATGAGTAATGTGCTTAAAAATAACCCGAATTGGTGATCTAGGTTTATCACATGTAAATCCAGGTTTTCGGCGTATTTGTACAGAATCACATCAGTAATTTTCTATTGAAATTGAAAGTAAAACAATACGCTGTGATATCAAGAAAATAAAGCGAATTTGAAGTAAAATGGAACTTAAAATGAACGAAATTTCATAAATTCAAAAATTTTATTTTTATCTATCTTTATAAACATTAAAATTATAGACTCGGAAATTATCTTATGTCTTTCTTACTTTATAAATATAAACTTTCGATTGACATTATTAAACAGCGGAAAGTTAAGAATAGGTACTGACGGTAAATGTTTTTGCACTGATAACACGTCACGTTGTTGAAATTAACCAGTGGTAAATGATTGTCGGAACAAAGAAACTTGTTTTTTAAATCAAACATACTCAAATATATCGCTTGGGTTTGAGTACAATCGGCACCACAAAAAAAAAATTGTTTCGTGCTTAAAACGATGTTCTGTCTCACAGTTATTCATTACGTTTAAACATGGAAATGTGGAAGTTCGTTATGAAAAAAGTATCAAAAAGAGACTATGTCGTTATGCTTACCAAATTCAGATAATGCTCTGACTAAAGAATTATCTATTCTAATGAAAAATCCAAATGTTAATTCACTGGATGTAACTGTGTCAAAACTTGGTGAAAAAAGCAAATAAGTATTATCCAACTGAAATACGTCCTTAAATTGGACGATATAGTAGTCAACATGGAAATTCAAAACCTGTTTAAAAATTAAGTAAAGAACTGCAAATTGACTTTGGTAAAAGTACTGTTCGAGAAATGACCCGAGTTAAAACCGTCAATATCCGAACCGTCTGAGCTGAATCATGCAATAAGAGGTCGACCCCTCCTACCTGGTAAAATTGACGATGTAGCCAATCATGTGAGACAAATAAGAGAAGCAACTGGAGCTAGAATCGCCCATCAAGCAATAGTGATAGGAACGACATGTGGAATCATTAAACACCAAAATACAATATTGTTAATTGTATTTGGCAGGCCATATGATGTTAATAGATCGTGGGCGGTGTCGTTTTTAAACCGATTAGATGTTATAAGGAAAGGAACAAATTACCTATTAATTTTTATAGTCAAAAACATAAGTTTTTAAAGATATTAAGGAAACTGTAAATAAAGATCCAATGCCAAATGACCTAATTTTTAATTTTGATCAGACTGAACTGACAATAGTGCCCGTTTCAAATTTGACTTTAGGCGTTGAAAGACCTGATTAAGTCGATATCTTTTATTGATGAGCCAGATGATTATTCGGAATTTTTTCTGACAGGGAAGAATGGTATAGTCATTGAGACTGATAAATCAGGACATATATGGCGTCCCCGATTTTTTCAGTAGGAGTGAGTGAGTGAAATATTGTTTTGAGCCGCATCAGCAATTTTACAGCTATTCGCGGCTAGAAAATGTAAAAGATACAATAGTATCAATAAAAATCTAAATAAATGTAAATGTTTTTGTATAATTAAAAAATAACCTAATAGTAAACTAATAAATACAAGTAATATCACAGACAAATTATATATAAAACACTTGAAAATAAATTGTAAAACAATTAAATTTTTCAAAATAAGTTAATTTCCCGAAGGAAGTTTAAAATTTTATGTCCATGGCCATTACTAGACAGATCTTGCATCGATGATGCTGAATAAAAAAAATATCCCTTGTATCTGCAAAGTCAACACAATCCTGCAATATGTGCTAAACAGATAGTTGACTTTGACAAGGGATACATTGTGGCGGTTGTTCACCCTTTAAAAAAGGAGAGTGTGAAATAACCATGGCCGATTCTACAGCGCCGAAGAACAATACTACCACGCCTACTGTACTGGGATAAAAATATAAATCCCAGACAGGGCTGACCTGAATGAAGCTTATTATGTTCTTTGCTATTCAAATGACTTGACCATTGATCTAATCAAATATCAATGGCTTTAAATCAGCATAAGGAACAAAAGAAGTATTATTTGTTTTGATAATGCTTTAGCAGCTAAATCGGCTTTACTGTTGCCTTTCATACCAACATGGAAAGGCAACCAACAATAATTAATAATTTTGTTAAAATCTGAAACAGAATACGTAATAGATGTATGCAGTTCCAGAATTTCACGAATTAGGGGTTATCAAATTTTCAGCTCTTTATTGCCCGAATGACTGATAAAGAGTCAGAACATATTAAAAATTAGTATGAGGCGATTTTGAAGCAAGCAAAATTGCTTTAGCTTCAGCTATAGAACTTTCATTTGGAAGACGAATATTTATTGTTTCGTCTCCAACAATGTCAGCAGCAGCTACCCGACCACTATCTTTAGATCCATCAGTTTATATTAAAAACCATTCTCGAATTTCCTGTCTAATAACAGCAGGAATCAGTCGTGTATATCTATCTTTAATGAGAGCGAATTCCTGCTGGTAAACTTCTTCACTTGTTTCCAACTTTTTAAACTTTGTGAGATCCAGATTGACTTCCGGTTTATCAAGAAGCCAAGGAGGATCACCTGGTAATTTGTGCTTTTGAATATGGTTGAGGTGTAAACCACATTACTCCACCATTGGTTTTAAACGAATACCTAAAGGTGCAATAGCCTTGACATTTTTATTGTAGAGGTAAGAAGGATGTAAATTACAATCAAATGCCCGATTGGTTGGATTTGCATATAATTTTGTAGCAAACTGCAGAGATAGTTTAATGTGCCTTAAGTGTAATGGAGGCTCCTTAGCCTCAACGTATAAACTGTCAAATGGAGACGTTCTATAAGCTCCTAAGCGTAGATCTGTTGATCAATTGCATCAACGTCTTTGAAATATGATTTGCGAGCAGATCCATATATAATGGATTCCATAATCAAGTTTCGATCTTATAAGCGATCTGTACAAATGAAGTTATGTAGTTGATCACCAACCCAATTTGTATTGGATAAAACTTTTAAAATATCTAATGCCTTTAGGCATTTTATATGAGGAAAAAAGGTTAATTTTGAATCAAACAGAATTCCTAAAAATTTAGCTTCTTTTACAACTTTGATCAGGGTCTCATTGATATATAGCTCCGGGTCATTATGAATTTTACTCTTGTTGCAAAAATGAATGCAACATGTTTTTGTCTTAGAAAACTTAAAACAGTTTTCCAATAACAATTTCTGAACTTTCTTGAGGCAAAGCTGAAGTTGCCTTTCAATAGCATACATATGCGTCCCTCTACAGGAAATGCCAAAGTCATCAACCATTATTTAAAACTTTTGCTAAGCTGTTAATTTTAATACTAAAAAGAGAAACTGATAAAATACTACCTTGAGGGACCCCCATCTGTGACTCAAAAACATCAGAGAAGGTGGATTTAAACGAACTTCGAATTCTCGATTTTCGAGAAAGTTTTTAATAAAAGTAGTAGTATTGTCTCTCAAACCCATATCATGCAGATCTTTAAAAATGCAACATTTTCAAGTCGTATCATATGCCTTTTCTAGGTCGAAAAAGATTGATACAGCATGTTTTTTATTGATAAAAGCATTTCTAATGGACAACTCCTTGCGAACTAGGTTATCTAAGGTACTCCTATTGCGCCTGAAACCGCACTGAATATGAGCGAGAAGATTGTTAGACTCAAGAAAATAAATGAGTCTGTTATTAATCGTCCTTTCCATGGTTTTACAAACATAGCTAGTTAAGGCGATAGGCCTATAATTAGGTGGATCAAAGTGATCTTTACCAAGGTTAAAGAATAGGAATAACAATTGCTTTGTGCCAAGGTGATTCTGCCAAATATCATTCAAGATATCTAACAGAGTGAAAAGACGCTGAGGAGGCAAAATTTAAAAAGTTTATAATGCACATCATCTGGACCAACTGCCTTATCATGTGCTTTGGAAAGTGCATTTTGAAGTTCTCCAAATAAAAATATATCATTATATTGCTCAGAATTGTCCGATTTAAAGGACAATTTATTTTGTTCTTGGATCTTTTGATATTTTTGAAATTCCGAAGCGTAATTAGCTCAAGACGATTTTTTCATATCGTCACAGCAATTTTGTTAGAAATGTCTTTTTCAGATGAAAAAATTGTATCATTTATTTTAAGGTGTTTAACAGTATCGGAAGAACCTTTACCTTTAATTTTACGCACCATATTCCAAACTTTATTTAATGGAGTCCAAGAATTGATCTTGGAGTCATATTTTCTCCAAGAATCTCTTCTGCACTTTTAGTAGATCTTCGAGCTTTTGCACAAAAAATGCGGAGCAACTGTAAATTATTTTGTGTTGGAGACTTATTGAATTATCTCTCAGCTTGTTTCCTATTTTTTCTAGCCTGTTTGTATTCCTCATTATACCATGGTTTATGGATTCGAGGATTTGCAGAGGTTTTAGGAATGCAAGTATTAGCAATTTCTATAAGGGAGTCAGTAAAACTGAATTTTATTAGTTTCATTTTTAAATCTCTCAATATTTATCTTTTCTGCACAGAGATTACGAAACTGATTCCAATCAGCTTTCGTAAAATTCCATCTAGTGATAGTTGCGTCATTTGCCCCAGATGTATATTCTAATATAATTGGAAAATGATCGCTTCCACAACGATCATTATTGACTGTCCAGGAGAAATCATTTAGAATATTTGGTTCAAGAATTGACAGATCTGTCGATGAGTAAGTACCTGTCGCATCAGATAAAAAGGATTTTGACCCATCATTTATATACAAAGGTCGTTGTTTGAAAGTAACGATTCTATAATTTTGCCTTTACTTTCAAGTCGAGGACTTCCCCAATGACGTAATGCGTAAGGAATGGCTGCACAAAGAATTAAAAAAATTGACATTGAAGCTACCTCATAGTTTGTTGACCACCAAAACTTAAAAGTTTACGACTTCTTATCTCTTAAAACAAGGTAGGAAACTCTAGCTGCACGACGAAAAAGTCACAAATTTATTCAGTTGTACAAAATGAAAAACAATGTGGCTTCTTCCTATTTAAGCGATATCGTTCCAAAATCTTATAACGTAATTCATTCTCACAGTACACGAGGTTCTCCAAATTTCCAAAGTAAAAGATGCAAAAAGTCTTTATTTTCATTCTTTTTTACCTGTAAGGATTGGAATGATATTCCAAATGATAGTTAGAATAGCTCTCTATTTTTTTTTTAAATTCAATATCTACAAGTTTCAAATAACTTGTTTATTTTAATTGTTATCTCGGTAACAGGGTAAATATTTCATTCCAGATTAAGATCGGAATGTAGCTCTTTAAAAAAATGTCACTTGTTTAACGACCCTTTCTGTTGCTGTGCACATGTTCAAAATTCGAAACAGTTACTTCTATCAGCTGTTTAGTTATTTTCGCCTTAAAACTAAGGTTTGTTTCCTCATGCAAAGCATTCCTTAGCTGGATTTGGATTTTTATAATTTTGGAACTTTAGATTCATTATTTTCAACTGTTTGGTCTATGTTTTTTATGTATCAAACTTTTCGGTCTTAGTGTCACTGATGAGGAATGAATTTCCGAAATGTGCACATCTGGCACATCAAAATTTAACTGGTATTTGTTTTATATCTAGAACTCATCTGGGGTGTGTGATACAGAGTGCTTTCAATAAAAACAAAATAAAAACAAGAAAAAACATTGTTGGTTGAAATTTTACATGTAATTATGTTTTTAGACGACAATGTTGTTTTAAGATCCGGATAGGATTTTGCTAGAACTCAGCCGGAGTGCGTGATACAGAGTGCTTTTTATAAAGATTGAATAAAACAAAAAAAAAAAAACA
Organism: Tegillarca granosa; assembly: GCA_029721355.1. NCBI lineage: Eukaryota > Metazoa > Mollusca > Bivalvia > Arcoida > Arcidae > Tegillarca > Tegillarca granosa. The sequence continues at coordinate 15,972,144 of CM056606.1, read as the reverse complement.
TTGTTGGTTGTAATTTTACATGTAATTTGTGTTTTAAGACGACAATGTTGTTTTAAGATCCGAATAGGATTTTGCTATAACTCAACCGGAGTGCATGATACAGAGTGCTTTTATAAAGATTGAATAAAAACAAGAAAAAACATTGTTGGTTGAAATTTTACATGTAATTTGTGTTTTTAGACGGCATTGTTTTTTAAAATCCGTATAGAATTTTGCTAGAACTCAACCAGAGCGTGTGATACAGAGTGCTTTTTATAAAGATTGAATAAAAACAAGAAATAAACATTGTTAGTTGAAATTGAGAACTCAGCCAGAGCGTGTGATAGGGTGCTTTTTATAAACATCGAATAAAAACAAGAAAAATCAATGTTGTATTTTAACATGTAATTTATGTTTTTAGACGGCATTGTTTTTTTAAAATCAGTATAGAATTTTGCTAGAACTCAACCAGAGCGTGTGATAGGGTGGTTTTTATAAACATCGAATAAAAACAAGAAAAGTCAATGTTGTATTTTAACATGTAATTTATGTTTTTAGACGGCATTGTTTTTTAAAATCCGTATAGAATTTTGCTAGAACTCAACCAGAGCGTGTGATACAGAGTCTTTTTTATAAAGAATAAAAACAAGAAAAAAAAAACATTGTTGGTTAAGATTTTACATGTAATTTTTTTTAAAGGGCATTGTTTTTAAAAATCCGGATAGGATTTTGCTAGAACTCAGCCGGGGTGTGTACATTATTGGTTGAAATTTATTTGTGGTTTTAAGACGGCAATATTTTTTTTTAAATCGGGATAAGATTTTGCTAGAACTCAGCCGGAGCGTGTGATACAGAGTGCTTTTTATAAAGACTGAATAAAAACAAGAAAAAACATTGTTGGTTGAAATTTTACATGTAATTATGTTTTTAGACGACAATGTTGTTTTAAGATCCAGATAGGATTTTGCTAGAACTCAACCGGAGTGCGTGATACAGAGTGCTTTTTATAAAGATTGAATAAAAACAAGAAAAAACATTGTTGGTTGAAATTTTACATGTAATTTGTGTTTTAAGACTAATTTGTGTTTTAAGACAGATTTGATTTTTAAAATCCGTATAGGATTTTGCTAAAACTCAGCCAGAGCGTGTGATAGGGTGCTTTTTATAAAGATTGAATAAAAACAAAAAACATTGTTGGTTGAAATTCTACATGTAATTTGTGTTTTTAGACGGCATTGTTTTTTTTAAAATCCGTATAGAATTTTGCTAGAACTCACCCGGAGTGTGTGATACAGAGTGCTTTCAATAAAGATTGAATAAAAACAAAAACCATTGTTGGTTGAAATTTTACATGTAATTTATGTTTTAGACGGCATTGCTTTTTAAAAACCGTAAAGAATTTTGCTAGAACTCAACCAGAGTGGTGTGATACAGAGTGCTTTATATAAAGATTGAATAAAAACAAGAAAAAAAAACATTGTTGGTTGAAATTTTACATGAATTTTTTTAGAGGGCATTGTTTTTAAAAATCCGGATATGATTTTGCTAGAACTCAGCCGGGGTGTGTACATTATTAGTTGAAATTTTACATGTAATTTGTGTTTTTAAGACAGCAATGTTTTTTTAAATCCGGATAAGATTTTGCTAGAACTCAGCCGGAGCGTGTGATACAGAGTGTTTGAATAAAGACTGAATAAAAACAAGAAAAACATTGTTCGTTGCTATTTTACACGTAATTTGTTTTTAGACGGCAATTCTTTTTAAATTACGGATAGGATTTTGATTTTGCTAGAACTCAGCCGGGGTGTGTGATACAGAGTGCTTTTAATAAAGATTGAATAAAAACAAGAAAAAACATTGTTGATTGTCGTCATGTGAGGGTTATAAAAAAATCCACATGAATGTTTTTTATGCCATCCAGAGCCCATAATAACTATAGTTTCCTTTAATTTTCTCTCTGAAAGGGCAATTCATTCAATAATAAATATACAGGTCAGATTGATATTACTGAATTCTTGAAAATTTGTACATCATCTGTATTAAAAGAAATGAGATTGCATTTGGATCTTTTAAAACATCTGTATTAAAAGAAATGAGATTGCATTTGGATCTTTTAAAACACCTTTATCAAAAAAGTGACCTATAATTTGATCCATCATATATATCACATAAACTGTTTTTCATAATGTTTAATCTATACGTTCTTATTTTATGTAAAAATGAATTCCTTTTTGACATCACTTGCAGCTGATTTATAATGAAATGTTGAATGAAATATCCAACTGCACCTGGTTTAGCACTTCAACAGTATCTGTAACTGCAATTTTTTTTAACATTTTGTATTTGAGTTCCATACAGAAAACTAGTAATGAATTGTAGTAAAGTTGACAAACTGTTTTAAGTAATTCTTCAGAGAGTATAAGCTATTTATCATATTATAACAATGAGCTTTACCAGATAATTTATATTTGATACTGAGACTACACAGCAGCAAAATAACGAGACCCAACGATTTTGAACAGCCAGCATACAGTGGCTGTTCTGCTTCAGCATGCGTTTTCTCGAGGTTTTCATGCCTCAATACTTCTAGAATGTCATCTCTCACAACTTCAAGAATAGGATTTGAATACACAGAGGTAGTTTCATCTTCAAATTCAACATCATCGAGTGGTTTTGAGTCGTCCATTAATCTATTCACTGTGCAAACTATCATTTATATTTAGCTACACTAAAAGATCATAGGTTTGAATAGAAACTGTTTAACTCCTTAAGTTTCAGTGACTGATATATCCGCTGCTAATACACATGATTACAGCCTCAGTGCCGTGTATACACGCTGCAGCTTATCAGCTGTTTAACCTTACTGACTGATATATACGCTGCAAAGACCATCCTCTGAAACCCTACTGACGTATATATCAGCAAATTTTTACCTCTGTTACAAAATGGTTTATTGGTCAAGAGAAGCCAGATTTCATGAAAATAACCAATAGCATCTTGTGTGACAAACTGGATAGTATCCCTGTAGTCTATTTTGGTGGGAAAATTCCTTTCTATTTATAAATTATAGGTTTTCCCCTACACACACCACATGCTTTTTCATTCACAACTTTTACCACGTGTTTGAAATAGAATAATTTGTAGAGATTGTTTTAAAATGGATGTCAATAAGGTTTTACAACAAACTGTATATAACAATGAAGATGATGATGACCAAATTACATCTGATAGTGATGAAAATGAAGAAAATAATAGAAGTAAAGTTATTAATGGAGATGAAAGTGATATATCAATTCCATCAGAAGAGAGTGAAAGTGAATCTGAAGATGAAATGATTCAAACTCAAGATACAGGAGATTCATGGTCAAAACAATTGAAGAAACCAAAGATACCTTGTGTATTTGAAGAAGAAGTCGGAGAACATTTGAGTTAGGACCTCAAAAGAAAGAGATTGATTTCTTTTCAAAATTTTTCACAACTTCTATTGTTGAAAAATTAGTCACAGAAACAAATAGTTATGCTGAGAAAATGAACTCAGTAGCTGCAAAGCCAGACAAGAAATGGGTGCCTACGTTCGTGCAAGAGATGATGGCTTTTCTTGGAATACATGTAGTCTTTTCTATAATTTCTTTACCATCATACAAACTGGCTTGGAAAAAAAGTTGGCCTTTTGACTTTCCAGCTCTACCAGAGATAATGACAAAGACTAGATTTGAAAAACTCACTAAATATTTCCATATGAATGATACAACTAACAATCCAAAAAGAGGGGAACCAGGACATGACAAATTATGCCATATTCGTCCCATAATTCAATCCGTATCTCAGACAATTGATGAAAATTACAAACCTTTCAAAGAACAATCAATTGATGAGGGAATGGTCGCATTTAAGGGAAGATTGTCATTCAAGCAATATCTCCCTGCAAAACCAACAAAATTTGGGATTAAAGTATGGGAAAGGGCGTCTCCAAAAAACGGATATGTCCATGAATTTCAGATATATACTGGAAAGGAAAGGGGGACTAGAGAAGAAGGTTTAGGATCCAGAGTTGTAAAAGATTTAACAAGAAAGCTTACTGGAAAGTCACATGAAGTTTACATGGACAACTTTTTTTCAAGTCCAGAATTGTTTCAACAACTGGAAAAAGAAAACATATACTGCACAGGAACAGCAAGGATGAACCGACGAGGGATGCCAGAGGCGATTAAAAGTGCTAAGCTAAAAACTCGTGGTGAAAGTATTACAATGCAGAAAGGAAATCTTGTTGCTACTGCATGGAAGGACAAAAAAATTGTCACATACTTGAGTACATCATGCGACCCAACACAACAGAAATCTGTACAAAGAAGACAAAAAGATGGCACATTGAAAGACCTTCCAGCCCCAAGTGTTTCTGAACTATATAATAAATTTATGTTTGGTGTTGATCTTGCTGATCAAAAAAGAATGCAGTACTCAACATGCAGAAAAGCCAAAAAATGGTACAAATATTTATTTTGGTTTTGTTTTGATCTTGCCGTCGTCAACAGTTTAATTTGCATGCAGGAGTCACCTAACCATCAAATCAAAACAAAGAAAGGAAAATCCATTAAAAAGACACAACTTCAATTTAGAATGGCACTGGCTCAACAAATGATAGGAGGGTATCGCGGATCAAGAAAAAGAAAAATCCCATCTGTAGTCGATCATTGTGGTTCAGCGCATTGGCCAATACAGTTTCCCAAACCTAGTCGTTGTAAAGGATGCACAAAAGCGGGTAGACGACATGAAGTTTCAATTGGATGCAGAGAATGCAACATTACATTATGCATTAAACATGACTGTTTTTATAAATACCACAAAGAAATGCTAGGATAATACAAAATCAAATGTTTTCAGGAAATGTAGTAAATTTATCTAATATAAATGTACTATCAAACTTCAATTTCATAAAAATACAAACAAAAATATTGTACATTGTAAATATAATCATGTTATTCTTCAGTATAATTAGGTATTATATAACACTTAATTGATTTTAATTAGTAATTTAGATTAATGAATATTTCCTTATTTAATGATTTTACTGTGATTACTGTGGATTAATTAATATTTAATGATAAAAGGATTAACTACTGTTTACTGTGAGTATCTAGAACACATGTGCATGCAGTTATAAATAGACAGTTTAAGGACTGACATAGAAATCAGTATCAGTGAATGACCTATATACGCTATATGATACTCTGTGTGTATACTAGCTGCGAGAAATAAGGAGTTAAGTCTCATTACCATTTAAACAAAATGACATGTTCGAGAAACTTCGATGTGGAATATCATCTTTCGCGTCATTTCAGAATGTCTCTCATGATTTAACATATTACTTGTTGAAATGATTTATCATAAGTAATCATAATAAAATAAACTATTTTTAGAAAACTTAATATTTATGCCCACGACAAACTTTTTAAACAGAAACTTGTTTTATAACATTTTATTCCTTAGCTGGATTTGGATTTATATAATTTTGGAACTTTAGATTCATTATTTTCAACTGTTTGGCTTATGTTTTTTATCTATCAAACTTTTCGGTTTTAGTGTCACTGATGAGGAATGAATTTCCGAAATGTGCACATCTGGCACATCAAAAATTTAACTGGTATTTGTTTTATATATACAACATAAGATGTTACAAACTGAAAACAACTGTTATTTGAAGGCATAGGTATAAAGACACATACATATTTGCTGTTTATAACAGATGTCCATTCTTCATTCATTTTTGAATCAATACAACTATCATATGAATGAATGTTACATGACTTAACATTGATAATGGTTTACAAATATTTCATTAAATGAAATACAGAGAAAAACAGAAAGCCACAAACTTACAGCTATAAAACATTCATTTGGTGGAACAACAGCAATGTCATCTTTGCAACTGCTTGGTTCTTCATCACATAAGATCATAACATTACAATTTTGTACTGGAGCAGGCAATCTTGAAGTTGAAAATTCTTCGCTTGTATATTTTTCTGTCTGCAATATTTGAAAATATTGAATGTTACCAAAAATTTATTAAACATCGCATTTTTTTAATAACATGTGCACTCGATCAGTCTATGACAACTTGCCTACATGAGTGGAGTAATGGTGTTTTATGCCCCAGTCAAGAATATTTAACTTATTTCGAGGCGGTCAGTTCTGGAATGCAGGAGGAAACTGGAGTGCCCGGAGAAAACCACCGACCTTCGGAAAGCGAACTGACAAACTTTCTCACGCTAGAATCAGTCCCAAGTCACTAACCATAACAGTTTAGTTTTATTTAATGTTAATTACAAATTGTATTTTCTATTTTATTCATAATTATTAAAATGTATATATACACAGAATTTGTTGTCATTACTATTTATCACAAACACAAACTGATAAAATAACTTATATACCTGTTTTGTTCTTTTTCCTTTTCTGTTAGAAAACTGTAGTAATACACTTCAGTGGCATCCATTAATTCATATACTCGTGTTGCGACATCCACCATCTGCAAACATCCAACAATTTTCTTTAAAATTCGAGACTGATTATCGTTTCCGATTTTATACCTAAATTTAAACCGAAAGTCAAGTGACCGAAGTTATGAAAATTCAGCCATGTTGGAAGCTGGCCGTCCTACTGTACCAAGTCGATTATAGGTGAAACAAAGGGAAACATTAATTGTTATAAATATGCTTGTAAAATACATGTATATACACGATTACCAAACATGCTAGTATAACAAACATAAATTCATGTCAAGCTGTCAATAAAAATAAATAAATCTAAATAAATATCGTATACATTATAATCTGGCAATCTCTCATGCAGATTACGTTTGAGTCCTGCTTCTCTGCAAATGTCTTCTACCAATTTAAGGAGCCACTTGGAATGCAAGGCCTTTATCAAAGACAATCTGAGGTCAATATTTACATCGGATAGCAGAGTTTCTGCCTTCAACTGCTATTGCAGTTCATTTACATAATAATCATCAAATTGTGATCACATTATTGTTAGATGCGAAAATTAAAATGCAAGGTAACGACGATGGGAAAATAAAATGATACGAATAAATGCCAAGTGGCTTCCTTGACACGGATTTTTCCAATTTATAGTGTAGTATCTAGACTTGTAGTGGGCAAAATTACAGTAAAACTTCTAGACAACTGGAGACAATGATTATTTTTATTTTTTTCGACAGATTACAAACATTCTACTCTAAATAAATTATGGTTACAAGTTTAATAAAATATTGACACATGAAAATTATGTGTGTAAATATATAAATTAGACTGACTGAATTCTGATACATTATATATCTACTAACTATACAGAGTCTTTGCTAATAAATGTTTACCCCTAATGGTTAAACAATCCAAAGTTTTGTCCATAAAATTTTACCAGCCTAAAAATTTCATTTGCATTTACTGTTATAATTTAACACCTCATTTATCTTACTCATCAGTTACATAAATGAAGCAGAATAACTTAGTCATTACTTAATTGTTACAAGTGCTTGATTTCGATAAGGGTGAGGTTGGGTGGTTGTCAAACCACTTGGGCCATACTGTAAAAACTCATAAGGATTTTAACAAACTGCAAGAAGGAACAGTAGAAATTGGAAAAATATCCAGGCTTCTGTTTGCCGCAGCAAGTGAAACCATTTCCAAATTTAAAGGAATGTCACTGGAGGATATTCAGATTGAGGGTAAATGTGGATCTGTACTTTACTCCATAATATTAATGGAAAAATGAATACATTCCAGTTTTCGCAGGAAATTGTTATGAACAATGATGAAAAAGTGCGCTATTATACATATTACCATATTACCGTCCCTCATGTCTTTGTTTAAATTGGTAGGGGAATTTATTCAAAATCCAAAAATAGTGATCTTAGCAATTTTGAGAGACTGATCATGACACTAATGAGACTTACACTTCACCTTCTATTACAAGAATTGGCATATCGTTTTTCAACCTCTCCAGCAACTGTTTCTAGTACGTTTATGATAGTTATTCATTTTTTATATGTTAAACTCGAACACTTTTTGTATTGACCTGTTGGAGAACAGCTAAGGGAAACAATGCCCATGGACCTCAGAAAAGAGTTTTGAACAGAAAACTGCAGTCATCAATTGTTTTGAAATATTATTTCGGAGGCCTAAAAATCGTATGGCAAGGGCACAGACATAGTCCTGCTATAAACATAACAAAACAAGTTTCTTATTGGAGTAATACCACAAGGTTCCATTTCTTTACTTTCTACAGCATGGGAAGGTAGAGCTATTAAGAAACATATCATAGAAAACAGTGGTTAGTTAGATAATTTGCTTCCTGGTGATATAGGTTTAGCTGACGGTGGATTTGACGTTTCGGACAATGTTGGCATGCGTTGTTAATATTTTAGGTTTAACAAAAAGAAAATCGCAACCTTCACATGTTGACATAGAGGCAACACGAAAAACAGCACATCCGCATCCGTGTTAAACGTGTCATTGAATTGGTTTGCAACAACCATACTATGTTGCAAGATAAGCTTCCAGTCGATATCTTAATGTGCGATTAGGGACAAGTACCTGGACAAAAATGTAACTTGCCTGTGCATTGACAAGCATTTGCGATTCAGTAGTTTCCTTCAATTGAAATAATTATGCAAGTATATCACTAAAAAGACTTACTTGTTATGACTAACCTGTATTTATTAGCAACTGATGAATTTAGCTACTCTTAGCTTTAGTGATAAGGTGACAACAGTAGTCACGTAAATATATATGATATATATATATAATCTTGCAGACTGACATTTTAACACATGCCTTTATTTTGTAAATTGCGTATTTATTTCACTGTTAACCATATGAATGTAATATATCACTATATTTTGTAAGCAGATAGGATTTGTTTTGATTTATGGGTTGAATTTTTTTTTAAAGCTTTAACTTCAGTGCTATGGGGCATCCAGTCACTTGCTATGGAGCTGCACTTATTGTGTCATTGAAGATCTATCAGTGACTGGCTAGATGAACATCTGGTCACATTATACCGACACTGAGCCAACCAGTAAAGGTTAATGCAAATGAAAATCATCCATCTCAAATTTGTGCAAACGGGATTCGAACCCAGAGCTGGGAGACCTTACATTTGTATACTAACATCTTAACAATTTGGCCACCGGTTTCGGCATTAGCAGTGCTTTCAATTATCTCCAAGCAAGGTTGGATTGTTCAAAAATTTCTTAGATTAACACCTTTATTCAGTAATTTGTTTTTGCAATGTACATTCAAATCCTAATAAATGAATAATTTATACGCAGTGCTCTAGGATTCCCATTTCCCGTCTTCCGTACCAAGTTAATTTTGGTCACGGGAAAGTGATAAATTTTGACTTCTTCCTTGGAAAGTGAAATTTATTACCAAAAATGAATATTATCCATTATCAAATGCAGTTTCTTTTTAAAAAATTTTCCACTGGTAAACTTTCCCGATGCAACATCGTCAGTTGAAATAATAACTTTTTCAAATTGAAACCAATTCTCGGAATCTCCACTCTTGATTGATAAGGGGTGATAGACCGTATAGTATCTGTAGTTTTAAAATTGGCTTTAGTTTCGTATCAAATAGTAATTATTCTGTTGGTTTGTCAGAACATCTGTATTTAGTTTTCTAATAAAGAATATTAAAAACAACTTAACTTTTGTTATTTGTTAATATACAATGAACAAACGGAGTTTGTAGAATGCAGTAGATTTATGTGTAATACTGTTTCCTGGTTCATTCAGTGCACGCTCATATGTTCTTTGTGGGAAATTCAAAATGTCTCTCGGAAATTCAAATCCTCAAAATCAAAAAGAGGACAAGACATGTAAAAGGACACAAAATAAATCCATCCCTTTTGTGGTGAAGTTTCATGGTGCTTCCCGTAATCGGCGGGATGTGCACTGGCAGTTGTTTGGATTCCCGCCTTGGGAGCAGAGGTGTGTGACGTTCTGGATGCTGATTGGTGGAGCTGCTCACGTGGAAAGCTGACCTGAGGAGTCTGGGACAGTTCTGTGTGTCCTTCTTCTGTGTATCGACCAGGTAAGATGTGTTTTGTTTGATAGAGTATTTTTCCAAGTTTGTTCAGCACAGCAACGCCTCGGCTAAACGAAAAACACCTCAACTGGCGACGAGGATGGGATATGTTTAATTTGCGTTGCAGTGGCTGAGCCCGAAGAAGATTTGACCCAACATTTTCTGTGTTTTTTATTGGATTGTGTTTTTTGTGTTTTTCTTGGCTTTCGGATATTGGATATTGTTTGACGGTTTATGTTGCTCTTTGTTTGTATTTTGTTTGGAACGTCTGGAATTAATATCAGGTCAGTCATTTTTGTACTTTTTTGATTATTTTTGTGATTTATATCGCGGTAACGAGGACCCTTTGAAATCAACGTTTCTCGTTGGTTTTATATGTGATTCAGTTTATTTTTATGATTTTATTTGATTTGCATTATTGTCTTGTCGATTTTTTAATTTTTTGATGTTGTATTGTGTGTAATATTGTAACCTGCTGTTTTCCGCGTGTTGGTTTTCCCGCCATTATTACATCATTTTTTTTTCTGCCATTTTTACATTGTATTCCCGCCATTTTGGTTGGGCGGAAGTTGTAACGTCACGTTATCTCGTGCAGTTCCCCGTGTGTAGTTTCTTTGTTTATTGTTTATATTTTTTTTGTCGGACTGACCTGTAGAGTTATTGATTACATATTTTGCTACAGAATTGATTTGATTTGGTGATTTATTTTGGAATTAAATTTGTAAATCAATTTGGTACCTAGTGATTTGTAGTAAGTTCTGGATTTGTATCCTTTAATGGTAATTGTTTACATTTTATCCGGAACCGGAAGTAGATTGTTGACTGGTTTTTAGTATTTACTGAGGTTCGGAGTGGGATAAATTTGGGTAAACTTAGTTTTTATGCCTTGTGATCCTTCCGCTGATTGTTTTGTCTTTTTTTCGCAACTTCCAATCCATCCGTCAGGTGGTACATTTCACGGTGCTTCCGTTACACAGGCACTTGCAGATTCGACAACTACTCCGTCTCAGATTGGTCGCGGTAGAGGTTACTTCTTAAAATCGCAAACCTTTGACGACAGTTATCTACCGAAGCTCGGTAGCCGTCCTGGTTCCTCGGTAACCCCCTCTACGCCATATACACCGCCTTATTATAGTCCACCACTCTTTGATGACACTCCACCTCGCGGAGGACCTGTTCAGAGTGTTATGTTTACATCTTCTAGAACCGCTTCACCGAAGTTAAAGTATGACGGCAGTGGTGGTTTGAAAGCTTTTCTTACCAAGTTCAGCACGTTTGCTGATATTCAAAACTGGAATGCACGTGAACGCCGGAATCAGCTATGTTGGTGTCTTGAGGGCAAAGCAAGTGAATTTTTTGCGACCACCTTGGAGTGTGACCCGGATATTGACTATTTCTATTTACTTCGTAAATTGGAGCAACGGTTTGATCGTCAACCTCGCGAGGACACTGCTCTCCGTCAGTTCTATTTGTCAAAACAAAATCCGGAGGAGTCACTCGGGGAATGGGCTGAACGTATTTTGAGCCTGGCGACCCATGCATTCAGATCCTCATCTGAGGAAGCACGTTATCGACATGCCATTTCCCAGTTTTGTCTCGGTGCCTATGATGAAGCCGCCGGTGAGCAGGTGTATGTCGCACAGCCGACATCTATAGATCAAGCTATAGACCGTACACAAAGTATAATGGATGCACGACATGCCATTCGAGGTTTATCCCGCCCGTTCGGCGGGCCGACTCGCTTGATTCCCTAGCCTCCAGTGGCAAGTCTGTTCGCTTTGATAGCCAGCCAGAGCGTTCCTGTGCTGATAGGTCTGACACCGATCGTTTACAGGAACGAGTAGATAATTTAGAAACCGCCCTATCGCGAGTTTCTGCTATAGAGAAGTCGGTAGATGTGCTAGTACAAGCCGTTACGCGCCTTACGGAAACCATAAACTCTGATAAACAGTCTGCATCCAGATCGCGTACCCCAGATAAGTCCTTCCGTTCAGACGGTAGTTTTTGCTCTGATCGCCGACTTTCCAGAAGTCTGACACCTGTTAAGTGGAGACACCGGTCGCCCTCGGTTAATCGCGATAGTAATCCATCCCGGGGTATTGGGAAGGTGCCATTTTCGATAGATCCGCCGAATAAACTCCCCAATACTGGTACTTGTTTTAACTGTGGCCAGCCGGGGCATTTCCGCCGAGAATGCCCAGCTTTAAACAATTAGGGGTTGACTCAGCCGGCCGAGAGTTAACCCAGATTTCTTCTAGGCCTACTAAAGAACAACAGTTGGAAGAGCGTAATGAAGTTATTGGTGCGATTAAGTACCACTTGCGTCGGCCCACCCATTGGACGGGCTAAGTCCATTGGCACAACATGTGCTATTAACGTAAAGTTACCGGGTCGCCATAAGGTTAAGGCCGTTCTGGATACAGGGGCGGAGAAAAACATTATTTCACACGCGGTGTATAATAAGTTGCGTCGGAAGCCGAGATCTATGGGTAAAGTTGCCATGACGGTTGCTGGCACGGATATGCTTTCATTGCTGAACCTATTCGATTTTCAATAGGTTCCCAGGAATTTTTTGAGGAATTTTATGTTGCTCCCATTTACGATGAGATGTTATTGAGGTTATCTTTCCTTATGGATCATGGTACAAAAATTGATTTAACAACCAACACTTTATTTTTAGGGACCCACCAGGTTGGTCTGCAATCAGATAACCGGGACCTTAGTCATGTTTTGTGTCTACGACACAGTCTATTGTGGTCGAACCCAATACGGTCAATGTGTCACGCTGTTCACTGAGCAGCCCACTTAAAGATTTCATAGTGGATTCTAGAGATCATGTCATTCACAAACGAGTTTTAGTACCCCGAGTTCTTAACTGTGGAGGTCAGGAAGCCACAGTATGTTTTGTTAACATCTCAGATGATCGGGTGGTCATAGAGAAAGGTGAGGTGGTTGGTTGTGCCGATGAGGTTGAAGTTGTGCCTGCCCCCCAGACTGATAAGGGCCCAACTTGTTGTAGGATAGGTCAGACAGTGGATACCTTGCCCGACCATTTAACCGATTTGTTTCAGAGGTCTGCTGAACATCTTAGTGATGATCAAGCTGACAGATTGAATACACTTTTAGTAGAGTATCAGGATGTGTTTGCTGAGAGCGAATTCGATTTAGGCAATTTTACTGCCCTTACTCCTAAGATAGACACTAAGGATGCCCCGCCTGTTAAGGAACGCATTAGGCGTACCCCCGATCATTTTGCGGGGGAGGAGGAAGAGCATTTGGGCAAAATGCTAGAGTGGAATAATTGAACCCTCTAATTCTGACTGGGCTTCTGCCCCTGTTCTCATTCGTAAGCGGGATGGTGGTGTCCGCTGGTGCATTGATTACAGGAAGGTTAATGCCGTAACTGTTAAGGATGTTTTCCCTTTACCTCTAATGGATGAGTGTTTAGATACCTTGTCTGGTAATCAGTGGTTCTCTAAGTTGGATGCCAACTCCGCATACTATCAAATTAAGATTGATGAGCCCGACCGCAAGAAAACTGCCTTTCTTACTAAGTATGGGCTGTACCAGTTCCGTTCCATGCCTTTTGGTTTATGTAACGCCCCGGCGACTTATGCACGTGCCATAAACTAAGTCATGCGTGGATTTCTTTGGAATACTGTTCTGGCCTTTTTGGATGACATGTTGGTCATGGGTGTTGATTTTGACAGTCATCTACAGAATCTTAGTCAGGTTTTTGATAGATTACGTACTTATGGTTTACGTCTCAAACCCAAGAAATGTGTATTGTTTCAGACCAAGGTAGAGTTTCTGGGCCGCATTGTTAGTCGGTCTGGTGTCGAAATGGGACATCAGTATGTGGAGGCTGTTAGGGAGTGGGCAGTTCCCCAGAGTAGTAAGGATGTGGAGAGATTTCTTGGCTTTGCTAATTATCATAGGGCTTTCATTAAAAACTATGCCCATTTAGCCGCACCGTTATATTTGGTGACAGGCAAGCAGGATTTTGTTTGGGGACCTGAACAAGTTAGATCATTCGTGGACTTGAAACATGCCCTTACTTCAGCCCCGGTTTTGAAACTACCAGACAAAACTGGTCAGTTTATTCTAGACACTGACGCTTCTGATAGGGCGATAGGTGCAGAACTTCTGCAGATTCAAGGTGGTGAGGAGTGTGCTATCGGGTACGGTAGCTTTGCTTTGTCTTCTGAGCAACGCAATTATTGTACTACTCGAAAGGAGTTGCTCGCTGTTGTCCGGTTTGCTAGGATGTTCAGATATCATTTGTTAGGGTGAAAGTTCACGGTGAGAACTGACCACCATAGTTTGATCTGGCTAATGAATTTTAAAGAACCCCAGGGTCAACTGGCCCGTTGGCTAGAAGAGCTAAGTCAGTATAATATGGTCGTGGAACACCGACCCGGACGCTATCATGTCAATGCAGACGCTCTTAGTCGGTCTACCGAGCCCCCGTGCAAGGAGTTTCACGTACATGTTAAGTTGCAGGATTTACCCTGTGGTGGCTGCCGCTATTGTACGAGAGCGCATGACGGTTGGTCAAAATTTGTGGAGGAGGTGGATGATGTCGTTCCCCTCTCTCTGGCTCGTCAGACCAAATCAAAAAGTTCAGATCCGGTTTCTAACACCACGGACGTGTATTCATGTTCTGTTATGAGAATTGAACTTGACAGTAAAAAATGCCAAATAATTCGGGTTGATCCCGATGAGGCGGGAATTCAACTACCGGATAAGATTGACTTAAAAACCGAACAAGAGACCGATTCTAACCTCACTTTGTTACGAGAGTGGTTGCAACATGGAACCCAACCGAGTGAGAATGAGCTTTTTCGAGCTAATAAGCCTACCAAATATTACTGGATTAATCGAGCGTTGTTCACTCTAGATAATAACGGCATTATCTGGCAAACATGGAAGTGCGAAGACGGAGACCGCAAACTGTTGGTGGTCCCACAACCCCTGCAAGGAGATGTGATTCGACTCAATCACGATTTGCCATCGTCTGGCCATCAGGGTATTAGTCGCACAAAATCCCGGATATTACAAAATTACTATTGGTATAGAATGAGTAGTGATGTAGAATTTTTCGTTAAGAGCTGCAACGTTTGCAGTACAAACAAAAAGCCTTCTCGTCATGCCAAATTTCCTCTTACGTTATACCATGCTGGTGAGCCCATGGAACGCGTACATCTTGACTTTCTCGGACCCCTGCCAAAGTCTACTAACGGTAACGAGCACATACTGATGATGGTAGATCAGTTTACTAAGTGGGTGGAGTGTATTCCCCTACCATCTCAAACGGCTGAGATGACTGCGAAAGCTGCCATAAATGAGTTTTTTACACGTTTCGGTTATCCGTTAAACATTTACACTGATCAGGGACGTAATTTTGAGAGTCAGTTGTTTAAAGAAGTGTGTGATCTGCTCCGGATCCAGAAAACGCGCACTACACCTTACCGGCCTTCGTCGAATGGTCAGGTAGAGAGGTATAATCGGACGTTGATGGATGACGTGAGATGTTTCGTTGATAAAAGTCAGCACAACTGGGATGAGTTTCTTCCCCAACTTGCCGGAGCCATGCATTCTTCGGTCAACCGTAACACTGGTTTTACACCAAACCGTCTCATGCTAGGTCGTGAAATTAACCAACCCGTTGATATTATGTTTAAACCACCAAAACCATATACTAATCAGTCTAATGAGGAGTATGTAGCTGAATTAGAGAAAGGTTTGCATTCTGTGCATGAATTAGCTAGGTCTAAGCTTCAATCTTCCCAGGCCCGTATGAAACGAGACTACGATTTGAATATTGTGCAACGGTCTTATAGTGTTGGAGATTTTGTATATGTAGTTGATACGGCTGTAGTTAAAAATCGTAGTAGGAAGTTAAGTTCTCCCTGGAAAGGTCCTGGTATGGTTGTTGAAGTTTTGACCCCTTACTTGTATAGAGTTCAGCTAAAAAATTCAGTAGGTGTCATGAATCATGATAGGCTTAAGTTGTGTTGTGATCGTCAGGTCCCTCAGTGGTTGGAAAAGTTTAAGAAATCTTTTGAAGGTACTGGAGGTGGTGCTGCTGTTGGAGGTGGTGCCCGAGCTCACGGGCGCAAGAAGTTGTATTGTGTTTGTAGACGGCCAGATGATGGAAAGTTTATGATTAGTTGTGATAAATGTAAGGAGTTGTTTCATGGAAGTTGTGTAGGTGTTACTTCTGAGGAAGGTGCTGAAATGGATGAGTATATTTGTAAAGATTGTCAGTCCCCTGTAGTAGGTGATGTTTCAGGTAATTCTTCTGTGGAAGTTAAAAGTCAGGATAGTTCTGAGCAACCTGGTGGTCTTCGCCGTAGTAAAAGACCTAGAAAACCCATTGTTCGCACATTTTACAGCCAATTGTGCACTCCAGGGGTGGACTGGGGTCCTTCTTGGGTAGTGTAAATTTATCTGGGTAAACAAGTGGGGGGTGATTATATGTATTGTTTTTAGTTTATGTTGTTTATTTACAGATCTTGTATGTACATTTTTTGGGGAAAAGGGGATATTTTCAACATGCCTAGATGTAGAAGGAGGTCTAACCGTGCTCCGGTGCGGGTGCGGGGGCTATTGCGTTTACAGCATTATGGGACTAGTTATGTGGGGCTCATGCCCGGCATTAGGGATCCACCAGAGGTGGAAGTGATGCCTTCGGGTATCCGTGTTCGTCGGGAGGGCGAGTCCTCTCGGCGGGTGGCCAACTTTTCCGTTTCTGTTGACCCGCAGGATCAACGACGGATCATAGTCCCGGAGGGACGTTTCAGAGAGGCGGACTGGGAGCGCGTTTTGCGCCCAGCCCGCTCCTCCCAGTGCGGAATATGTGGTGTGTTTTGCCGCCATCTTCGCCACCACGTGGTATTCGAACATCTACCCGGGGTGTTCGAGCCCCATAGGGAAGTAAATGAGGAGATGCTGATGGTTCTCAGCGCGGGACTCGATGTTCTCGCAGAGGGGCTGTTGGGTCCGGGCCACTTGGGGCCGGATCTCGTTTGCCATCCTGCCCTCCAAACTATCCCTCCGAATGCTGGTTTCGAGGTGAGGGATCTCCAGCGTGTATGGAGCATTTGTAGAGGGCTGGGGGTTCCCCCTCCTTGGAATCCATCTCTCCAGCGCCCTACCACTGTGGCCGAGCTATGCCACTGGCGCTGTCTGCATGCCCTTTTGGTGGCTGCCACTCCAGCATCGCGTCAGCGTTTTTTATATTTTCTGGGCCGGCCGCAGGGGCGGGGTTTGCCACTGGCTACTTTTGCCTCCGCCTCCACCCCCGTTTCATTGGGAGCGGAGGATGATGCGGGTGCTATAGATGAGGACTTGGAGGAGCCGGAGCCAATAGAATTAGAGTAGGCCCCGGCGTTCTGTATATATATATATATATAATTGTACATGTTATTTTTGTTTCAGTCGTTAACTATATTGATTTTTTAAAGTTTTCTTTTTCTATTTTTTTTGTCTGTCATTTGTAGACGATGCCAGCTCTTGGAGAAGCACCCGAGTCTTGGGTGACAGTTCTTTCCAGTCTTCTAGCAGTTCTTTTCCAGTTTTTTAGCAGTCTTTTAGCCATCTTTTAGCAGTTCTTTTCCAGTCTTTTCAGCAGTCCTTTGGCAATTTTCTGGTATTCCATCTGAAATTTTTCTCCTGATACCTAACTGCTGTATTCCCATCTTTATCAAGTTTTCATCTTTTGGGATATGTGCTGTTGTTTCCAGATGTTTTGTAAAGTGATTCCAGTTTGATTCAGCCTGATTGGTTTCCTTGCTGATTTTGGCTTGATTGCCGGCTGTGATTTCCTGTTAGATACAATTAGAAAACCCCTGGACCCTCTTTTTGTAAACGGGGGGGGAGTGTGGTGAAGTTTCATGGTGCTTCCCGTAATCGGCGGGATGTGCACTGGCAGTTGTTTGGATTCCCGCCTTGGGAGCAGAGGTGTGTGACGTTCTGGATGCTGATTGGTGGAGCTGCTCACGTGGAAAGCTGACCTGAGGAGTCTGGGACAGTTCTGTGTGTCCTTCTTCTGTGTATCGACCAGGTAAGATGTGTTTTGTTTGATAGAGTATTTTTCCAAGTTTGTTCAGCACAGCAACGCCTCGGCTAAACGAAAAACACCTCACTTTCTTTGCCCTAAAAAATCAAAGAAATTGAACCAGAAGACAAGAATTAAAATACAGGCTATTTAAAAGTCCGAATTTCAACAAGTAACATTTTTACAGATAACATTTTTTGTCAATAAATTGATTTTACCTATGCTTGGTTTTTGAATTTTTATTTACTCACAATTATATTTTCCTCACCAAAATATGGGGAAAGTGAAATTGTTCTGTGGGAAACTGGATTTTCTTTTTGTGACTTTCTCTTGGAAAGTTAGGGTCAAGGCAAAATCCTAGAGCACTGTATATGGCCAACTTGGAAAAATTATCAAAACTGAATATTTCGAGAGAGGATGTTTTCCCAAATTTACTCAAATACAAATATAGAATCTTTTTCATGACCAAAATTTTACTTAACCCGATATATTAAAGCTAACTAAGCATAATACAACCACTCCCTGGCATCTTTCAGTGTACTGCATCAACTGCCAATGAACAGTGATAATAACAAGCATAAATAGAATAATGTACATCACGTTAGAAATTCCATTCAATAACTTACGCATGTTAAATGTATGTAACATTTTATAAAGGAGTCAATAAATCTTTATCAATTTTATTAATGGAGTAAATACTCATTTAATATCATTCTTGACCAAAAAGTTTTGCTGGATATAATAAATTATTACTGAGAAACTAAAAAGTAATTTTTATGTAGAATTAGGGTAATAACTACGTAAAGAAGCAATTAATATTCAAGTACTTTCACACTGCTGGTGTTTTACATCTCGCATTCTCATATTCGCATTATACTCCATAATTACTTTGCCTTGCTGTATGCAGCGACTTCTTACGGAATTGACTGTCCTCAAGATTGAAATTTTGTGTGCTGACAACTAACTTCCAGAGGGAAAACGCTACAATATTGATTAGGTCTTCCAACAGCGATAAATGGGGAAAATGTAAAATCACGGTCCGAAATTAGTAAAATGCATTGTTAGTAATGAGGTATGGAATAGGTCTCATGATATAAAATGAATTTAAATGATAGCACGACTGAATCACAATAGGCCGTATTACGTAGTACAAAAATGGGTGTGTTCAAAGTTTTTGAACGAAATGATCATTCATCGACTTTTTGGGCGTGGTTGATAGGCAACTCGTCCTTTTCTAAATATAGGATGTCACATTCATACATTATTTAAAGAGCTTTATTCGAGAAATGGTTATTTTTGCCCCTAAATTTTGTATTGTTAAACTATTTTTTTAATAAATCGAAAAAATATCAAAGATCTAATAAATATTCAAATTTTTACGCACACATGTGAAATATGGACGTGTCTAGATCCGATAAACAACAAAAACGTGTGGCATTGGTGTACGTGCCCTTTTATTATTATTTCTAAACCCCACATGCGGATATTGCATATACATGCTGAAATACAACATGGATACGGTCAAGTATCCGGATATTACATCCCTCCTATTGTAAAGTTTTGTTTTGGTCTTTCAGTTTATCAACTGTTTTTGTAAATGTCACTTAAGAAACACTTCCTGCAAATAAGAAACATGCTTTGTTCCATAAATCATAACATAAAACATAACATTGTTACACATCAATTATGATCATAGCATTATGATCCTGAATGAAAATTATAGACGAAACATAACATAAAATTATAGCAAAAGCAATACATTAATATCATTTTTTTGATTATGATCATTCTTGAATATTTCTTTTAGGGACTTTCACAACCCTACCTGACCTAGTTTTGATTTTGCTTGATTGATCACTTAATTGATTATATACTGATGGATTGTTCATTTGGCTATTACATGCAGTCTGTGTACTTGCTTGTTTACCTTGCTCAGTAACACTACATTTATCAAACATGACAAAATCTTGCAATACATCATCAGGGGTTTGCTGATTAGGAAGACTTTGTGGAGCAATCTTTTTGAAGCATGAAAAATTCCTACAAATACTTTTACCATCATTTTGTTTTGATGCAGTAATCATACTACCTTTGGTAGATGTGACAACAAGTGGTTCAGGAGAATTCTTTTTAGACAATTTATTGTCTCTAACCTCATTTCTAATTACCACATGATCACCTGGTGAAATGTCAACATTAGCTGAACACATTTTGTCAGCATTTTGTTTAGCTACTTGTTTTGATCTATCATCAAATTGACGTGTGCGTTCATCAATACAAGAATTTGACTTGGTATATATCTCTTGGAGAACAGCTTTTGGATTTCTGTTAAACATAAGACAAAATGGTAATATATCAGTGGAGATATGGGGAGTTGCTCTAAAATTACGGAGAAATTTATTGAGTTCAACTTTCCAGTCTTTCCCTTCAACATAAGCAATACGAATTGCTTTCATTAAAGGCTTGTTGAATGACTCAGCTTGAGCATTTGCTCTGGGCCGTCTTGGAGTTAAGCAGTTATACGCCTGTGCTTAAAACCTATGATTTCATAATAATCTTGAAACTCTTTAGATTGATATGGACTTCCATTATCAGTTTTAATTTGTCTGGGTATACCAAAACAAAGTATCAGAGAATCAAGAACTGGGATAGTTGATTTCGCAGAAACTGATTTTATAACTTCTACAATTGGGTATCTCGAATATTCATCTAACACAACAAATAAATATTCCCCTGTAGGCAAGGGACCACAAAAATCTGCACTAAGGTTTTCCCATGGGCCTGGTGGTAGCTCAGACATTTTGAACGGCTCGAAGCGTTTGTAGCGTTCGGTAACAGTTTGACAAGCACTACTATTTTTAAGCTCATTCTCGACATGTTCGCTTAAGCCTGGAAACCATAACTTTGACATACAAGGGCTTTTGTTCGAGTGATAACTTGATGTCTTTGATGTTCTAACTGTACAGCTCGGTCGCGTAATGACTTGGGCATTATTATCTGGTGTCCACGTAATAGAATATTATCTGAGTGTACAACCAGCTCATCTTGAACATTAAAAATAGACTGTAATTCCAGTTTGTCAATTTCTGGATCGTCAATATGTTTCATTTCGAACCAACGACCAGAACGTGTGAAATCGATAGCCTTGAGTAAAGTTTTGTCACCGGAAGTTGCGATTTTGACTTCATCTAGACTCATAGCTTTCGGAACAGCTTTCATAGTTATAAAATCAACGTATCGGTCCGCATTTAAAAAAAATTCAACTAGTATTTCTATTATTTGTTCTTCATTGAAATTTTCTAAACATGTTTTTGCTTGATAAGTTATAGTTCAGCGTTGCTTTTTTCAGTTTTAACACGACGTGTGTGGTGCATGATTGTGTGTGTCTTCTGCTTGACCAATGAAGACTGCTACCGTCTTTAGTGCTGGTACACTGATGCACTGTATGGTAGATACATAGTATAAACACACGATCACATACTGACAGAGAGACAACCAGATAAGGGCTGTCAGAATTTTTATGTACATGTATTTAAGTCCTTATCCAACCATTCCCATAAATTGTTTGATAATAACGATAATAATTGACACTATATTACCTTTGATATGTCTCTGCAACGATGTCTGGATTCTCTTTCAATCTGAGATGCACTTGGTGTTGCAGATTTGTATGTAAATATTGTTGGAGCATAATTGTTATCTGTGGGTTCCTCACCGTGCAACCCATCAATGGCATGTTCAGAACAAATTCAACTATGGTCATTTGGTACCTAATCCCTCCTGTTAATGGCTTTAATCCATTTCTTCGTTTTCTTTGGTTTTGGGAAACCGAAAAAACTTACACCCTTACTTTTGCAGCCGCGTTGTATTGGTTGTTACATTTATAAACACAACACGTCTTTACCATTTTCACTGTTTACATAACCACTCGGAAGAATTTGCATTAGCAACCCACTCGGAAGTATTTTTGCGCATGCGTTAATGACAGCCCCGCAGTTATCGTGAAAGGGATTATAGTAAAAACATAATAATCAGCTACTCTAGCAACACCAGCAGAATTTCGGCATTTGTTATGCAATATATAATACACATACCAGTTAAATTTTGATGTGCCAGATTTGCACATTTCGGAAATTAATTCCTCATCAGTGACACTAAGACCGAAAAGTTTGATACATAAAAAATATATTAGCCAAACAGTTAAAAATAATGAATCTAAAGTTTCAAAATTATATAAATCCCAATCCAGCTAAGGAATGCTTTGCATGAGGGAACAAACCTTAGTTTTCAATAAAAAATAGTAACATCTGCAGAACGTATGTAATTCATTAAATTATGTAATGTAACATATTCCTGCTTCTATTGATTTAAGACAAATCCTGTAGTTATGTGTCTGTTTGCCATTTTCCTGTGTGTGAGAAAAACCATTGGTATACCGTTGGTAAGAATGGAACCAATTGGTACCATTGCCAAGTAAACTACCATTGGCATGCCAACGTGACGTTCAGAGAACAAAGTTGTCCAATGGTACCGTTGGTTACAAACATTTACAATTGTAAATTTTGATTGTTACCAATGTAAATACTCTGAACGCACCCAATGTCATTCAACTACATAATAGAGGTCAAGGTCGGGTGACATGTTGATTATGTAATCAATTGAATTGGAAATCATCTTCAACCAAATCAAAATGAATCAAACTACTTTTGGTGATGTTTTTTCATGTTTTGAGTTTGCATTATAAATTAAAGTTATTTTTCTTCATAAAATGAATTAGGATGTTGGCATAATTATAGTGGTTTAAATTTTGTTTTGCTGGATGCAGACTTCAAAATATTATTTCTGATTAATGATGAAATTATCCAAAAATTGAGAATTCCCAACCATCTAGAAACTCTGTTACATACGTTAATCATTTCCAGGTACACAGCAAAAAAAAAAACTGAAAACAATTGTTTAATTTGTGATTGTTTCATAACATACGAAAAAAAAACTAAGTTTCTTTAAACAATTTTTATTTTAAAAACAAAAATTTAATAGTAACACTTGTTATACATAAGGTTAAAATCTGAAAAAAATTAACAATTGAATTCCTCTCTCTTTTAAATTCTTGATAATGTTAAATATGAAACCGGAAGTTTCAAAACATTCCCACAAGTATGTGCCACAGGTGTCCGTCCACGACCAGAGGAACTATTAAAGAATTTTTTATTCCTCTCAAAATCATTAGACTTGAACCTGTGACATATAAGAGGAAGCTTCTAAACATTCTGATTCATTTCTCTTACATAACTTTTCAAGTAGAAAAATGACCTATCTTTCTCGGGTCGAAGGTCACTTTCTATCTGAAAGCACTTGACAATTTTAATTGATGTTGGCAACAACGTGTTATAAAATGTTGTCACTTGCTTAGCATTTAGTTTACTAAAAAGTTGTCAATACAAAATAAAGAGACAGCTTTCCTAATTTGCATAGCTAGATGCAAAGGTTTGTCCAAAATTTCAATTCGGGCATTGTTCAAAACCTGTTCTTTTATATTTTCCGTGTTTGGAAACACATGAATTCCATAACATCTGAATATATCAGATAGATATTCCAGCATTTGCTCAGAACAAGGGGCACCTGATACAGCCTCTTTAAGTGCAGTTCTTTCTGAAAATGTTTTCTCTTGAAAGCTTTACTACTTTTATATTTGCCTCCTCCTCAGAAATGGCAGCAAGCACAACTGTTAAAGCTGAAAAATAAATAAATGCAGAAATAAATGGTGGTTCAATAAACAAAAAACCCAGTTGCATGGTTTGAATTTTATATTGTGTTTGTAGTGTAAGAAGGACTTATTGTGTTTATACAGCTAAATCATTATAGATACTTCAAAAAGACAAAGCTTAATGTGGCAACCTTAGCAAAAATTGTTCCAAAAATTCAAGATATGAAAGAAATCTACTGTAAGGTGTTAAGAGGAACCCAATACATAAGACACTTTAATACATACAGTCAATATTAATGGCAAAAAAAATCAACTGACAATAGTTTTCATAGAAAAATGAAATTGCATAAACTGACTCCAACATGGTATGGAAACCAATTTTTGTAATGATTTAAAGTGGTCACAAAATGCCAATTTGCTTTTATTAGCTCAGCTGAGAACAAAGTGCTCAAGTGAGCTATTGTGATGGGTCATTGTCCGTCGTGCGTCAACTTTTGATTGTAAACACTCCTGAGGCCACAAGTTGAGTGCAATCTTAAACTTGCTCAGAATGGTCCTCTTGACAAAAGCTAGCTCAAGTTCATATATGGGCCATGTTGGGTTAATAAGCAGGTCTCTAGGTCAAATTCTAGAAAAACCTTGTTAACACTCCTGAGGCCCCAATTTTAGTCCAATCTTCATCAAACATTGTCAGATTGATCCTCTTGATAAAAGCTAGCATAATTTGTATATGGTCTATGTTGGGTCATTAAGTAGGTCATGCTGGGTCAAATAATAGAAAAACCATGTGAACACTCCTGAGGCCCCAATTTTAGTCCAATCTTCATCAAACTTAGAATAATCCTCTTAGCAAAAGCTCTAGTTCGTATATGGGTCATGTTAGGTCAATAAGTAGGTCACTAGGTCAAATTATTTAAAAACCTTGTTAAAACAAATGAAGGCTCATTTATAAACCAATCTTCATCAAACTTGCTCAGAATGATCCTCCTGAAAAATGCTAGCTCAAGATTGTATATGGGTCATGTTGGGTCGATAAGTAGGTCACTAGCTTGAAATATTGGAAAAATCTATTTTAAAAATAGAAGCTCTAGTTTGCCGAGATCAAGCTGAGTGTACATTATTTTCAGATGGCACTCTTGTTTAAGTGAGTGAGTGAGTGAGTTTTTGTTTAAAGCCGCATCAGCGTTATTGCAGCTATTCGCGGCTAGAGAATGTTAAAAATATAACAATATATAAAAATAATATTTATGTGAAACTAAATAGATAAGATTTTCAAAAAACAACATAACTGATAAAAACCAGTAATATCACAGATAAGTTATAATAAAAGCCTGGATAACATATGATAAAAATTATATTTTATTGAACAAATTTATTTCCCGAAGGAATTTTAAAATTTGATGCCCATGGACATTACTAAAAAGGTCTTGCATCGATGATGCTGAATAAAAAGTATCCCTTGTAGGAGCAAAGTCCACGCAGTCCAGCAAAATGTGCTGGAGAGATTGTTGACCTTGACAAGGGACACATTTGGGAGGTTGATCTCCCTTTAAAATAAAAGAATGAGTAAAAAAACTATGGCCGATTCTACAGCGTCTAAGGACAACACCCTCACGTCTACTATATTGAGACAAAGGTGTAAATCCTAGACAAGGCTGTACAGAGTGTAACTTATTATGTTCCTGTCTATTCCAATGATCTGACCAAAGACCATTGATATAAGCATATATCAATGGCCTCAGATCTGTATAAGGAATGAAACAAGGTGTAATTCCTTTAGATAAAGCTGCCTTAGCAGCTGAATCGGCTTTTTCGTTACCTTTTATACCAACATGACTAGGTAACCAACAGAAATTAATGATTTTATTTA
This sequence comes from Tegillarca granosa, assembly GCA_029721355.1. Taxonomy (NCBI): domain Eukaryota; kingdom Metazoa; phylum Mollusca; class Bivalvia; order Arcoida; family Arcidae; genus Tegillarca; species Tegillarca granosa. The sequence goes on along the minus strand of CM056606.1, from coordinate 15,946,438 downwards.
AATCTGAAACTGCATATGTTATTGAAGTATGCAGTTCCAGAATTTCACGAATTAGGGGGTGATCTAATTTCCCGCTCTTTATTGCCCGGAGTACAGATAAAGAGTCGGAACATATAATAAAATTGTTATGAGGCGATTTTGAAATATATTGTAAAGCAAGAGTTATTGCTTTAGCCTCAGCTGTAAAAATAGAACTTTCATTGGGAATACGAATACTAATTGTTTTATCCCCAATAATGGCAGCAGAAGCTACCCGGTCACCATCTTTTGATCCATCAGTATCAATTAAAATCCAATGACGAAGCTCTTCCCGAATAACAGCAGGAATTAACCGTGTATAGTTGTCTTTAATGATAGCAAATTCCTGCTGGTAAACTTCTTCGCTTGTTTCCGACTTTTTATATTTTGAAAGTTTCAGATTGACATCTGGTTTATTAAGAAGCCATGGCGGCTCATTGATTATTTCATTTTCTTTAATAAGATTGAGGTTTAAATTACATTCCTCCAATTTTGGTTTTAAACGAATACCTAAAGGTGAAATAGCGTTGATCTTTTTATTATAGAGTTCTTGATAAGGAGGATGAAAAACACAATCAAATGCCGGATTTGATGGATTTGCAAATAATTTTATAGCATACTGCAGAGATAGTTTGCTGCGCCTTAAATGTAATGGAGGTTCATTAGCCTCAACATATAAACTATCAATTGGTGACGTTTTGTAAGCTCCTAAACAAATACGTAAACCTTGGTGATGAATTGCGTCAAGGTCTTTCAAATATGATTTCCGAGCAGATCCGTATATAATGGATCCATAATCAAGTTTCGATCTAATAAGCGATCTGTATAAATGAAGTAATATAGGTTGATCACCACCCCAATTCGTATTGGATAAAACTTTTAAAATATCTAATGCCTTTAGGCATTTTGCCTTAAGGCATTTTATATGTGGAATAAAAGATAATTTGGAATCAAATAGGATTCCTAAAAACTTAGCTTCTTTTACAACCTTAATTAGGCTGTCATTGATGTACAGCTCCGGGTCATGATGTATTGTGCGTTTGTTGCAAAAATGTATGCAACAAGTTTTTGTTTTAGAAAACTTAAAACCGTTTTCCATTGACCATTTTTGAATTTTGTTGAGGCAAAGCTGAAGTTGCCTTTCA